>CM060318.1:46971861-47004361 GCA_030674155.1 Stramonita haemastoma
AGGAGGAGAATTGCGAAGAAGAAGGAAGAAGAAGAAGAAGAAGAAGAACAAGAACAAGAAGTTGTTGTTGTTGTTGTTCCAACGTAACATGAAAAAATATTTTTTAACTGCTGAACACATCGTTTCCTATCAACACACATGAATACTCGACCCTAAAATACAGGCAATAAGATGGTATTGATATAAATCAAAACCCAGTCGAGATTACAAACGCAAAACGAGTACTCCAGCACTTTCTTGAGGAAAGTTGGTTGTTTTAACCCGATTCGCGTGCTCAAGAAAGACAAAAGGAATATCAGATTTGGAATCGTTCGTTTTGTTATTTTGCAGGCCTGTGCATTAACAGCCCACCTGGTGAAGGAAAGTAGAAGGTCAGTTTCCACAGAAAGTTTCAATTCCAGACCCGAAGAGGAGGAATGGTGATCTCCGTTGACCCCGTCCACGCTACAACAGCTAATCTACTTTTTTACTACACAATAATCGTGTCTTTAGATTTAACGAATTGATGGTTTGGTGATTGTTGTCAGGCAGTTTGTCACACACCTGAGAATCCAACTTTTTCCTGCAGGTGAAAGCTAGTGGATTAGCTCAACGGTCGCCATCTGCAAGTAGACGTTTGATTCTCTGAGGAATTGGTCAGATCGCTAGTTAGTGGCCTTTCGGCATTGGAACTGAGTACGCCTCCCCGAAGTTGGAATGCAGCTGCCTTCATGGTGGGTTAAAACTGGTCGCATACGCAAAATATCACCATTGGTAAACCTCGGAGCTCTAGCCGAGGAACCAAAAGATGAGCACAATTTGTAATGGTTCTATTGTTGTTGTTGTTGCTATTGCTTTTGATGTTGCTGCTTCTGTTGCTGTCATTGTCATCATCGTTGCTTCTGTATCAGCTTCTGTGACGAACCTGTTCTGCTGCTCCTATGCCGCTCATTCCATCCACCAACACCCTGACCATAATCAGTCTAATCATGCTGTATCCCCGTAGCCAGAGGTTTCTTGAAAGCCTTTCAGAGGCTTTAATCCAACAGACACATTTCGCCACCCGTGAAGCCCCCACCCTTACCCCCACCCCAGCCCTGCACTGACGAGAATGACGGCTGAGTGGCGGAGCCAAGGTAAGTGTGACACCTGCTTTGGGTAGTGACAACCACATCGTCCCTCCGACGACATCAATTTGTATTCCATGAAACTCTACCCCTGAATGCTTTGACACTAGCTCACCAGAGGCAAGGAACTTCATGAGAGAACAGAACTAAGGTTTCAAGAGACCAGAGCAAGAGGGACCACGAAGTTGTTGTTTTTTTTGTTGTTGTTTTCTAAATATAGCCTACAGTATTCCATGATAGTCACAAGTGATGAGACTGATTTTACAATGATACGATGGAAGTCCGTGTGCTTTGAAAAAACTTTAAGACCCTGCATGGGAACGGGATAGCTCAGTGGTCAGAGCGCTCGCTTCCTCCAAGCTAAGGTTAATCAAGCTAAGCAGCATCGATCGTGGTTACCAAGTGGATGGGTGACCGTTTGCGCGCCTCGGCTTCAGTACAGATTCCAAGTTCACCGAGCTGTAAATGGGTAACTATCCTCTTTTAGGATCAGGGAGGGTAAAGCAGCAAAGGAGAGGAGATGGGTGCCGCCCCTAGAGAAGCTGAAGTCTCTGACGCCTCGCTCTCCTGCGACCGCATAGGTTATGGAACACCTTTAGCTTTACTTTTTTTGCGATGAAAGTCCATGTGCTTTGAAAAAAATTACAAAACCTGTACTTTACGCTTCCTGTCATAATTATCATATCTCGACATCGACGGTCTCTGAAGGGTACAGTACTCTACAGAGTTGTTCTAGTAATTTTAAGCGGCACTCTCAAAACTGGATCCATAAGGTGAATGATGCTCGACTGTGTGTAGTCCCCGTCTTCCCAATGGCACAGAGCAGACTCACTCTAAGTAGGACCTGGCCTGAGTACCCCTCCCCCTCCCCAAAAAAGAAATTAGCTAATAGAAAGGAGAGGAAAAACAAAACAAAAAAACTAAAAACCCAAATACGAAAAAGAAATAGCATTGATGGATTGGAACCCACGTACTTCCATTGGGATTCCACCGGGCTGATTGCTGCATCAGCACAACTGGTGATTTGTAAGACTTAATTCTCCTGAAAAATATGTGTTTGTTTGGATTTCAGCCATATCAAAATATGCAGAATTTACCTCGGTACTTTGCCAAGAACTACTATTTCTTCCTTGAATCCTGTGAATATGAGCAGAATTTCTACTGGTTCTTTGCCAAAGTAATTTTTTGTTCTGTTCTATTGAATAAAAGTGGGCAGAATGTCTATGAGCATTTTGTCCGAGTTTGCTGCTGCTGCTGTTGTTGTTGTTGTTGTTGTTCTCCTGTGGAGGGGTGTTTTGCCTTTAGTCATGTGAACTTGCGCACAACATCTAGTGGCACTTGTTCTAAAGGTAAAAAGACTCAGTGGTGACGTTAGCAACCAACTCATCTCCCCCTCTCCACTGACCCAGTTGTCTTTGGCGCATAACTATGTCGAATAATTATGTCGCCACAGTTTGCGCCGCTTCTCTGGGGCGTCTGCTGTCTTGCCCTCTTTGTACAGGCAAAGTGGAGACCTGTCCATTCTGTGATGTTTCAGGCCCATCTTTTTCCCCTGGCCTGACTTGCTTTTGCGTGCCGGCCCTACACTCCACTGTTTATTTTATTTTTTTATACCACTTTATGTCACAGCAGATTCCTCTGCGTGAAATTCGGGCTGCTCTCCCCGGAAAGAGCGCGTCGCCACAAGTGCAGCACCTACCCATTATTTTTCCCCCCTCAGGGATGGTGTCTTAACACGACACCTGTGTGCATGCTGGGTTTTTTTATATTTATTAATTTTGTCATCCGCTCCTACCGGTACACGATGGCCTGCTCTTCCAAAGGCGGAACGGGATTTTAACGTGTGCGCAAGATTTTCTGCGTGCGTTCGCACACGGGACCTCGGTTTATAGTCTCATCCAAATGTCCCTTGTAGAACTGTCTTTACTAGGCAAGAGCTCCTCGTGACATGCCTCACCACCTTACTTTCCTTCTCTTTACAAGGGTCAGCAGTTCCGCGTGAGGTCCATTTTATTTTTTGGTATCACGGATAGAACTGCAAGGTTTACCAATGGCGAGATTTACGCGTATGCGACCTTTTTTGCCAACCAGTAAGGTAGCCATCTGCATTCGACTTCGGAGGTGTATGCTGGATATGTGCATGTTTCCTAGCCTACCGAATGTTGACATGAAAAACGAGGTCTTTAACGTGCATATGTGATCCTCTGCGAAGGGAATTAAAGCACAGGCAGATTTGCATTTGAAGTAGAGCCGGGAGTTCGTAAAATCCCTACACTTAATTCACCAGACGCGACTTGGGATCAAACCCAGTACTTCATCGATCCATGAGATTGAAGTCGAACTGTCTTAACCACTGGGCTTTGGAGTCCGCCGTGAAGTCCAGTGTGATTATGCTATCATATGGTAAAATTTCCCCCCAAAAAATCCTGTCTGCTTAGAATTTTTAGGACAGGCTTGCCCCTGTGTGTTTAAGTTTGTTTCTTTTTTTTGTTTTGTTTGGTTGTACTTTTTTTTTAATGAATGTGTGTGTGTGTGTGTGTGTGTGTGTGTGTGTGTGTGTGTGTGTGTGTGTGTGTGTGTGTGGTGTGTGTGTGTGTGTGTGTGTGTGTGTGTGTGTGTGTGTAAGAAGTACTTAGGTGAATACTTTATATATCTGTAACATGACCGTGCTTAAACACATTCTTGAGAACATAATTATATTCCCGCACAGCTGTGTGTGTTATGTAAATGTTTAGATAGATACATACACGTGCGCGCACGCACTTGCCATACATACATACATACATACATACATACATACATACATACATACATACATAAAACATACATACATACATACATACATACATACAAACATGCATACATACATACATACATACATATTGCATACTTGCATACTTGCATACATGTATTCATCCACACACGTACACACGCAATTGAAATCACAGATGATGAAAAGATGGGAACCAGTGAAGTTTGGGGGAAAGCCAAAGTCACCACTGACTCTTATTACAATGACTCATTGTCTGAGAGGTCTGACACCACTGCTGCTGAAAACAATCAATGTGATCTGCAGTCTGGAAGAAATGGCAAAGACCATTGCAACGACAACAGAAGTGTGCCCCAAAACGATATCTTCACCCATGAACCTTTATCCAACTCATCAGCAGGTCCACAGGGCAATGTTTATTCCTTGGATGAGGAATCCCACACAGTGACACATTTAGATTTCCGCGATGTTCCCAAAGTCCAAAAACTTTGTACATCTCTAACGGTACGCTCATTGTCAATGCAAAGATCGTGGAAAAGTCCGCGAGTGAGGTGTCTTGCTCTGTGTACCTTCGGCCTCCGAACAACACGTTTGGTTTCAAGGCTGTTTTTCGCATCAGCGTGTGGCGGATCCCTTGCAGTATGATGCAGAACTACGTGATAAGTGCCTGGGATCAGAATATGCCGTATGGTATACAGAAGATTTTACTTTTAGCTTCATGCATTGAGCTGGAAGAGAATGTCCCATTCAGAATACGGGTTTTTTAGTGACAATGTGCTGCTTAGGTTTTATGTGTCGCACCTCAACTTTTTTATACTGCCTGACCAGTATTCCTTCCAGGTCACTGTAGAAGCCCTGCCTGCAGACAGCGTGAGCCAACCCCAGCTGGAAGTGCATTATACCTCACCAGGTGAGCGTAAGGTCCTGTTTGCTTGTTACGCATTTTTGTTAAGTGAACAAGTACTTGAGGAAGCTTGGAATGTGTATCGTTAGGCAACTTTCCTGGTAGGACAGCATTTTAATTAAACAAGAGCCCTCGCGCGCCACTCAGGTTTTTAGCACAAAAGTGTCCGCGTGATAAGTATACTGCTTCAATGGAGAGTATGCAAAATGGAAAGTATGCAAAAGAGAATCTAGCTGTAATATAAGCGATACAGTCCGATAAGCTATTTATGGTTTTGACACTCGTTGGAATGACCTTTCTATACAGATCTAAAGGAAAATCCGTTAAGAAAAATGTTATTTCAAAACAAAACTGATTGGGATTCCCCCCCCCCCCCCCTCCATTCCTTGGCTAGAACTACTAGTTTTACCTATAGCCACATTTGTGAATGCGACCATTTTTTACATCATTCTGCTCAGTTGCACCTAAAAGTGCTAGGGCTCAGGGTCCAATGTGTTCAGTGAAAAGGAGATTTCAAAATACATACTGAAAACAGATACCAAAGTAAACTATTAAAAAGTTATAAAAAAAAAAGTTAATCCAAATTACCATCATCATGACAACATAACACTGGTCTGTGTACAGTTTTGGGAATCATACAGACTCCTGGTTGGACCAATCAGAGCATATACCCCACCAACATCATTACCTGCCAAACTATCGACAACACAGGATTTAAAGCCATCATGCTCAGTGTGACTGACGTCCAAATGGAAAAGACAGACAAATTCTGTGAGCATGATTACGTGGCTCTGTTTCTGGCACCAGACTGCTCTGGCACCAAGGTCTGGCAGCTTTGTAACTCTTCCGTTCCCAAACCTTCTCTGTACACCGTGCCCCAGATGCATCTCCTGTTTGTGTCAGACTACAAAGTGATACTTCCATCTAAGGGATTCAAAATGATCGTCACACATCACAGCTCTGAAGCTTTGATGCATCAGTTACCGGGAGGAAAGTGGAACTGTTCTGTCCCCCACTGGGCTGACTTTCAGATCCACTTCCCGTGTAATCTCCAAGAAGACTGTCTTCTGGGAGAGGATGAACAGCCCTGTTCCTACACCACCAGCGCGTGCGGTGTAGGTCAGGTAGCCAGCAATGGCAAGTGTTTTTCCTATATTAGCCCCTCAGCAAGTCTGCCTTGGTACGATGCGTTGGATGCCTGTTCAACCCAAGGAACCCAGCTGGCAAGCCTTGTATCCAAAGAGGACATGGTGTCCGTGTTTTCTGTTCTGGAATTCAGTGATGCTGAATGGATCTTTGTGGGGTTGTGGTCAGCGGCTCTTACCTTACCAAATACGTAAGTCTGTAGAACAACTTATCGCTCTGGTAAGTCAACAAGATGAAAGCAAACACGCCTTGTGTAAGAGCTTCAGCAATTAATGAGTACCTTTCTTTTACTCTTTCACCTTTTTAGTTTGTCTGGGGAATTCTATTGAAATAGGTGTTGAAAGGTCATTTTAAATGCCTTCTGTTGATGGCAAATGAGAAAAGCTGAACTTTTTTTTTTCTTTTTTTAAAAAAGTGCATGCAGATAAGAAAAATATCAAATGTTGAATCTTTAGATAAACACCACACAGGATTCTGGTATTACCAATGCAAGATGAAGAAATTTTGTTTGTGGCGGTTTTTTCATGTTACTAGCTGTGATATAGTAGATTCATGTAATCAGCTTAATTGTAATACCAAATGCTCATGCACAACTACCAAGTGGCATTAATGAAAGCAAAGGTAGTTGTGCTTCTACGATGATGGTGATGATGATGATGATGATGATGATGATGATGATGATGATAAAATGATGGTGGTGGTGGTGGTGGTGGTGGTGGTGGTGGTGGTGGTGGTGACGACGATGAAGACGACGACGAAGACAGCGATGATGACAATGATGATGATAATTATGTGTAGATGATGATGATGTGTACTTGATGGTCATTATGGGAACGATGATGATGATGATGATGATGATGATGATGATGTGATGGTGATGATGATGATGATGATGAGATGATGATGATGATGACGACGACGACGACGACAAACTACGACGACGACGACGACATACGACGACGATGATGACGATGACGTATGATGATGATGATGATCAAGAAGAACACGAACATTAAGAACAACATGTAGACAATGATGTCGACACTGATGATGTTAATGATAATAAATAATAATAATAATAATAATAATAAATAATAATAATAATAATAATAATAATAATAATGACGTGTATATGCATGTGCATACGTGCCTTCATGTTTGTGATTGTGGTGTCCATCTCCAGATACAAAAACATGTGGCAATGGGTGGACAAAACCATTGCCTACTACCTACACATCGAAGGCTCCAGAATCCCCTCCCCCTGTGCCGCCATCAGTCTGAAAGGCCAAACGCCAATCTTGTCTGTCATTCCCTGTAGCGAGCTTCACAAGGCACACTTTCTCTGCCAGCATCCCTCATCTCTTTCTCCTGAAGCAGCCAGCTCCGAATCCTCTCCCCCTACCCTGCAAGTCAGCGACCTCTCCTCTCACCCTCCAGAATGACCCACGACCTTCCCCCTCTGTCGGCAAAACTTGGTCTGACGGTGTGTCCTGGCAATCACAGCACACACCTCTTCTTAGCGCTGGACCCCCTGGCTTCCTGTCATGTGTGCGGGGCTGACAGTGCCTCCTGCGTATCTCACCGCGTCCGCCTGTGTTTGGCTGTAGCAGTTCTGCAGGTGGCGTGCCCTATACTCTGGTTTGTGACCACCAACAGGACTGTAGGGATGGTAGTGATGAGGCGTTTTGTGTCTTCCTGCCCTGCCAAGTGGGCTTACATTTCAAATGTAGAAACAAACAGGTAATTTGAAAAAGTGGCTTCAATGATAGTGTGTGATGATGTATCGGTAGAAGTAGTGTGTTGGTGATTTAAAACAGGTTGTTTTTTTTAATTGTTATCAAGAATATACTAGTATTCAAGACTTTTTTGTTCAAATTTTCACCATCATGATTGTATTTAATACATTAGAAATGATGATGCTCGTGGTGAACTTTTATCTAAGTTTAACTCTTCCTATGTTTTAGTATAGAATTATTGAAAAGGTATTTATCATCATGGAAAATATTGTATTGCTCCGACTTTAAAATCAAAACAACACAAACCATACATAGCATTTAAAACATATCGTAATCAGTATTTTCATTATCTGCTCTGTGGATGTGGTTGTACTGTGTGTGGAAGTTGTTCAGCATGCATTTGCAGACAGGACGTTTGATCTACAAAGGTGGATGTTTTCCCGTTATACAGTCATGTAGCAGCGAGGGGTCAGAGACATTACCTTATGAAGATACCAGCATATCGAGGGCGGCACCTATCTCTTTTCCCCTGCTGCTTTACTTTCCTGTCCCTGAAAAGGGCAAGTGCTAATTTACAGCTGGGTGAACGGATTGGCTTTACTGAAGCCAACACGCACAAACAGTCATCCATCCACTTAGTAACCACGCTCAATACTACCATTGAACGCCACTGAAATGACCCATCAGCACAGCAGGATCTTTTCAGAAGGTGGCCCTGTGGTGGCTTAATGTTGATGAGCTCTTCGTGTGTGGACTTCTGACTTTGGGAATTTGGTATAACAAGTCTAGAAATGGCAGGGGTAGGAAATCAAAACAAGCAGTGTAAAAGCAGCATGACAGGAGCGTCACATGAATTGAGCAGCAGGCTTTAAAAAAAATTAAGGTACTAGTGCATGTTTGTGTTTGACCATGCTACAAAAATACGCTTGTATTAAAAAAAAGAAGTATCAGTTGAAGTATCGGTGCAGTCAGATTCTGTATCTTAAGACAGGTAATGTCTGTTTCATTTAACAAACCTTTGACAGAAAGGCTTTGGTGTATTTAAAACTAAGATATGGCATTTTATAACACACTGCAAGTAACCATTTTTATAATGTTTACCATTCATAGCTACAAAAAGTTCCTGCTTATCCAGTGCTGTTTAGTTTTGTTCATATCTGTATACGTTTACAAACAAAGTAAAGTAGCAGCTCTTTGATACAGTATCTCTGTTTGTGAGGTAATCAAGAATTTTAATTGTGAAATTAAGTTGCGAATTGTGATTCACCTCAGCTTCATGCAAATTTATCTGCATTGCAGTGCATCCCCCGTGTGCTACGTTGTGACGGGTCAGAGCAGTGTTTGGATGGGTCAGATGAAATCGGATGTTCCCTCACCTCCACTTCTTCCAGCATCCATATCCAGACTCGGCCCCTCCTGCTGTGGTGAACTTGGATGGCCGGGGTAGCTTCACTGTCTCCCCACTGCTGGACCCCTCCTGTCCTGACACCCACTTCCAGTGTGCTGGTGAGGGCTACTGCCTGCCTGTCTACGTCCTCTGTAACGGAGTGTATGACTGCCCGCACCATGAGGATGAACTGGCGTGTGACAGCAGTCAGTGTCCAGGGTTCTATCGCTGCAGAGCTTCCAGTGTGTGTGTGCATGCTGACCACTTGTGTGACGGCAAGTTCCAGTGTCCACAGCGTGACGATGAGCTGCTGTGCAATGCCACCTGTCCACTGAGCTGTGTCTGCTATGGTCCTGGCTTTCTTCTGTTCACAGCCATTCTCTGTGGAAAATTTCAAAGACTTGAGGTTCCTGGAAGCAGGAAATAGTGGCATGTCACTAGCTTCCATAAGTGAAAACTCCATGCTGGTTTACCTTAGTCTAGCACATTGCAAACTTCACGATTTTCCATATGTAAACTTGCCTAATTTGCATACCCTTAACATCACTGACAACTTTCTAACCACTCTAAATGATGACAATCTTACTTCTTTTGTAAATCTTCATGTTTTGCATCTCTCTGGCAATCCTATACTGTCCCTGTTTAATGGAGCCCCAACCAATTCTTTTCCATCTGTTCAGAAACTCTCCCTGTCACATATCTACTTGCCCTTTCTGGACACACGAGTGTTTTCTAAGTTTCCCAATCTCCTTAATCTAAGATTAACATACAGTCACATTAAGTCTATATCAGAAGAAAGTTTTAGCGAGAATAAGAAGCTTCAAAGTATTGATCTTTCTTATTCTGTAATAATCACTTTCCCCAGGAAACTTTTCCACGGATTAGAACAGTTACAGTATGTGACAGCCAGCAATTATAAGCTGTGCTGCAAAACAATACTTCCAGACCACTTCCATCATGCGAATTGCCAAGCACCTTTAGACAAAATCTCTTCATGTCAGGCTCTGCTAGGGAAACGCTCTTTTCACCTCAGTTTCTCTATTTACGCTATTCTGGCCCTTTTGGCAAACCTGACTCATTTTGTGTATCGCCTACACTTTTTAAAAGACGTTCGTGGACAACAGTTTGGCACGTTTCTCTCTCACTTACAGCTGTCTGATTTCTGCATGGGTGCCTACCTGGCCATCATTGGCGGGGCAGATGCCGTGTACCGAGGTTCTTACCTTTGGGAGGACACGGCATGGAAAAGAAGCGCTGTGTGTAAACTGGCAGGTTTCTTTTCCTTGCTGTCCAGTGAAGTGTCTGCCTTCATCATCTGTCTCATCACTGTGGACAGATTTATCGTCATCCGTTTTCCCATGACTCCACAGCTACATTTCAATGACAGAAGTGCACACGCGGTCTGTGCTGCAGTGTGGGTTCTGGGGTTGACCTTAGCCTCCATTCCTCTCCTACCTTGGACGCAACAATGGCAGTTCTATGGCCAGACTGCGGTATGTCATCCACTGCCCCACTTTTTGAAGGAAGACTTTGAGGGACACACGTACCTTCTCGGTGTCGTTATCATCACCAACGTTGCTGTCAGCTTGGTGACAAGCATGTGTCAAGTCTTCATCTACATGTCGACACCCTCAACCTTGATGACTTTTGTTCATCATCAATCCTCTCAGTACGACAGCATCGTGCTTGCTCAGCGTGTGTTCCCCCTGGTGATGGTTGACGTGCTGCGTTGGTTTTCTGTGGGTCTGGTAGGTCTTCTCTCACTGGCTTACGTCCCACTTCCAGATGATGTAGCTGTCCTACTCACCATCTTTTCTGCCCTTCACCTCAGCCGCCAACCCTCTGCTTTACTCTCTCAACAGCATCTTGGAGAAAAGGCAGTTACAACGGCAGAATGTGGTTAAGAAGAAGTTAATGCATCAATTAAAGACGAATGCCACCACCGCAAACTCCGAGGGGAAAAAGGCAACCACCAAGCTTCACACGAGCACCCAATGTGAGAGGCCTGTTGAAAGTCGGTAAATAATTATTTTCCCACATCCCAACACGAACTATTCTGGGCTCTCTTACAAAGCTGATGGGTATCAGTTGGGTTTTCATGTAACGCCCAAAACTATAAAACCTTACAAAGTCTTCAGCTATGAAGTTTTGTTGTGTATATAAAGTGAACGCGCACACATGCTCGCGCGCGCGTTTTCATGCACACACGCGCGCGTGTAAAGCGCATGTAAACACACGCACGCACACGCACGCACGCACGCACGCACACACACACAACACACACACACACACACACACACACACACACACACACACACACACACACCATCACCACCATTACCTGCTCTACCACCACCATTATCCACACTCATCTCTACAAAGTCTTGTGCTAGTGTGACAAACCCCTTTCATCTGGCTAAGTTCTGAGGTGCAGCTACGTGATGAGGGTCTGTCGTTTAGTACAGAGGCCGTCACCGACATTTGGCGTAAACAACGACACTAACAGAACATCAACAACAGCACAACAACAACAACAATAACAACAATCGTAACAACACCGTGATGACAGTACTGGAGTTAACTTATCTTTTAACTTAAACACACACACAACACACACACAACACACACCACACACACACACACACACACACACACACACACACACACACACACACACACACACACACACCTTTTCCTGGGCGGCTTGATGAAAAAAAGCAATTGCACTGCTTATTCAATGTACCATCTGGAAATAAAAGTTTGACTTGACTTGACTTGACTTCATGACTTCACACACACACACACACACACACACACACACACACACACACACACACACACACACACACACACACACACACACACACACACACACACACACACCACACCAAATTAGCCTAACAAGAAAAGGCAGGAGATAAAACCAAAGTGGGTATCCTGGAGTCATTCATGTTTATCAAGAAAGCAAAGAACAATCCAATGAGATTTAAAACAACATAATGAAACCTGGATAATAATGAAAAGGCTATGGCGTTGTGCCCTTGGAAAAGGCACTTTACGGCTATTTTCTCACCCCACCCAGGTGAAAAAGGGGTACCAACCTTGTGTTGGGGGTTAACCCTGCGATAGACTGGCGTCCTATCCAGGGGGGAGTCTATGACTCTCAGTCGCTTAACGCCACAGAAACCGGAATAAGGAAAGGCCTGATGAGCCTTATGGCTCGGGACAGACTAACTTTTAACTGAAGAAAGCAAACGAATGTCTGAAATTGTAAAATATTTTAAGTCTGTATTATTTTTTTGTTTTCCTCGGCTAGAGCTCCGAGGTTTACCAATGGTGAGGTTTTGCGTATCCGACCGTTTTATCCATCATTAAGGTAGCTGCATGCCGGCTTCGGGTATATATGCGTATTCCACTGTCATATCATTCATTTCATGTGGTTTCCTTTTCTGTCTTCATGGATTGCAAGACTCAAAAGTCCTGCGACGAGCATTGATCAGTCAGGATATGAGGTCTTCCTTGCCACCAGGAAAACAGAAGAAAGAAACTCCAGGGGGAACGCACACACACGCGCGCACGCGCGCGCGCCACACACACACACACACACACACACACACACACCACACACACCAGCTCACTCACTCACTCACTCACAGAAACACACACACACACACACACACACACACACACACACACACACACACACACACACAATCAATATTGTTGTGGGTAGTAGTAATAATGTTGTGGTTAAATATTTTGGTGGTGTTTTTTTAATTGTTTTTTGCTTGTTTGCCTGTTGTTTTGTTTGTTTGGTTTTTTGGAGTTTTTTTCCTAGAAAGATAGCTTGATGAAAAAAGCAAATCTATTGCTTACTTAATGTACCATCTGGAAATAACAGTGTGACTTTGACTTAAACTTTGACTTTCTTTTTCACACACACACACACACACACACTCTCACACACACACACACACACACACACACACACACACACACACACACACACACACACACACACACACACACACTTCAGCAGATTGTTTTCAAAGAAAAAACTACCACCCCTTTCTGTCTAGTTCACACACACACGCACGCACGCACGCACGCACGCACGCACGCACACACACAACACACACACACACACACACACACACACACACACTTCAGCAGGTTGTTTTCAAAGAAAAAACTACCCCCCCTTTCTGTCTAGTTCACACACACATACACATACACACACACACACCACACACACACACACACACACACACACACACACACACACACACACACACACACACACACACTTCAGCAGACTGTTTTCAAAGAAAAAACTAACCCCCCCCCCCTTTTTCTGTCTAGTTCTCACACACACACACACGCACGCACGCACGCACGCACGCACGCACGCACGCACGCACGCACGCACTTCAGCAGATTGTTTTAAAAGAAAAAGACCCTCCCCCCCCCCCTCCAGTCTAGTTAGTCTTTTTAGCCCTTAGCTTCGTAACTCCACGCATTCTGGGAGAGGGAAGAGAGATGGTGATACCTGAATGCTCTGTTTCTATAATTGCCTTTTTTCTTACCTAGATAAGGATTCAAACCTGCGCCCTCCGGAATTTGGGTGACTCAAGGCCAAGCGGCCTTCTACATCTGAGATCTCATTCACAATGGCATGATGACACAAAAAACGTTTTCGTAAGATAATGCGAAACCTTATGATGTCCATGCTTGTTCTTTCTGGGCTATATCTAACTATTCTGCCGCATCTCCCATTCCTTTGAAGCATCTCCCATTCCTGTGAAGCATCTCCCATTCCGGTGAAGCATTTCCCATTCCTGTGAAGCATCTCCCATTCTTGTGAAGCCTCTCCCATTCCTCTGAAGAATCTCCCATTCCTGTGAAGCATCTACAATTCCTCTGATGCATCTACAATTCCTCTGAAGCCTCTCCCATTCCTCTGAAGCATCTCCAATTCCTCTGAAGCCTCTCCCATTCCTCTGAAGCATCTGCCATTCCCCTGAAGCCTCTCCCATTCCTGTGAAGCCTCTCCCATTCCTGTGAAGCCTCTCCCATTCCTCTGAAGCATCTCCCATTCCTCTGAAGCATCTCCCATTCCTGTGAAGCATCTCCCATTCCTGTGAAGCCTCTCCCATTCCTGTGAAGCCTCTCCCATTCCTGTGAAGCCTCTCCCATTCCTCTGATGCATCTACAATTCCTCTGAAGCATCTCCCATTCCTGTGAAGCATCTCCCATTCCTGTGAAGCATCTCCCATTCCTGTGAAGCATCTCCCATTCCTGTGAAGCATCTCCCATTCCTGTGAAGCATCTCCCATTCCTGTGAAGCATCTCCCATTCCTGTGAAGCATCTTCCATTCCTGTGAAGCATCAACCATTCCTGTGAAGCATCTCCCAGTCCTCTAAGGCATCTCCCATTGCTGTGAAGCATCTCTCATTCCTGTGAAGCATCTCCTATTCCTCTGAAGCGTATCCCAGTCCTCTGAAGCATCTCCCATTCCTCTGAAGCATCTCCCAATCTGAAGCATCAACTTTTTCTGTGAAGCATCTACCATTCCTGTGAAGCGTCTCCCATTCCTTTGAAGCATCTCCCATTCCTTTGAAGCATCTCCCATTCCTCTGAAGCATCTCCCATTCCTGTGAAGCATCTCCCATTCCTGTGAAGCATCTCCCATTCCTTTGAAGCATCTCCCATTCCTTTGAAGCATCTCCCATTCCTTTGAAGCATCAACCATTGCTGTGCGTCGTGCCACACACTTTAGAATGCCTTCTTGAGGTCAATGCAAAACAGACTGAGTTCAACAACTGAAAAAAACATCACACCGAATTTCAGCAAAAGGATTCTATGGAAGAAGTACAACAAACAGAGCGTCTACAGCGTCATCACAGACTTGAAGAGGGCATTCTGTCTGCCTATACATGCATGCATCCACAGTTTTTATTTAAAAAAATGACTTGTCAGGGAATATGCATCTTATTGTTGTCTTAATCATAGCCAAAATCAGTATGGAGTAGTTTTTTTTCCTTTTATGTGTAAAAATAATGAGTTTATAAAAGGATATGGCTCCTTTTAAAGGGAAGCATTTCAATCAAAGTATGGAATGTCAAACCTTCACGCAGAGAAATCTGCTGTGACATAAAATGGTATAAATAAATAAACTAGTACACGGAAAAGACAAATACCGTTACAGTATATTTCGATGGTTCCAAGTTTATAGGAAGATTTTTGAAAAAGCCAGTGCTGACCAAAAAAGAACACGAGCCCCTCTAAGGCAGCTAAAAAGGACAAACATGAATGTAGCATTGGATTTCTTGTACCAGCACAAGATGACAGTGAACAATGTGAGGGATTGCTGCTCAGTCTCCAGTCATGATGTTCACTGTGGTCTTGTTAATTTCCAGCAAAAGTCAACACCAGTGCCTGTAGTGGGTCGATACTCCTGTGGTAGTGCATCAGCGTAGGGGCCCTTCGTTCAAACTCTGTCCAAGAAAGAAGGTGGCATGATGATTGTATAGACGTTCGCCTGCTTAACAAGAAAACCGTGAGGTTCTGAGTTTGATTCAGACCCTAGCCCTTTCTTGAATACACTTTAAAAGCCCGTTCTGCTTTTCGGAAGAGTAGGCCATCTCGTGCTGTAGGAACGGATGATAAAATCATATATAAATAATATCCGCAGCAGTCCGAAAAATCCACATGGCTTTTATAAGATTTAAACCCACGTCCTCCAACCTTAATCCAAGGTGCTAACCATTGTGCCATGGCTGCTGGCATATACATAATTATATAGAAAGTTAACACACGATTCTTTCACAAATGTTATTTTTGTATGCACACGAATACCGTGACATGTTTCACTGCCATAATCCCTCTCTGTTTCATCCTCTCCTGTACTTGATGGCCACCTTCAGACTCACCATCACCGCCATTGGAATCCACCACAGCCTCCGAAAACATCACACAGTCCAGTCCTACCCTCTCTCCTTCCAACACAACCCACACATGGCGCGTTCACCTCAACACCTGCATCCACGAACACCCCATCCTGAACTGGACGCAGGGACGGCTGATCATGGCCATTTTTCATGTGAAGAATGCCTCTTACCTTGAATGCCAGGTCAAGTTACGAGCACCAGCTCTATCCGTTCCTAACCCAGTGTATAAAATCACCATCATTCAGGTTCCCTGCAATCCTCCGATCAATTCTTTCGGTGTGAGGGTCAGGGATCTCCAGATGCCTTACAGAGCCTCCAACGTGTTGTTTCAAGGGCCGTGTGTCAGGAGGTCCAAGCCAATGTCTGTGTTCACGTACTCGGATGAAGTTGTGGTCGATTTCATCGCAGTCCTCACAATGATTTTGGAACCTAATGCGTGGTCCTCGGTGGTAGACTTTGAAATCGTACCTTCTGCTGAGGTGCCCCGACCGAAGCTGGAGATCAACACTACAGCAGGTGAGGATTGTGGTATCAGGGGGATGGTGTATGGGAGAGGGTTTAATTAATGTCTGCAGCTGTTTGAGAATTGTCTCTAGCTGTCTTTGGTTTTTGGTTGTGCGTTGCAAACACAAATGTCATCACAGTTATAAACAATGTTGGACCCAAGTGGTGGTGGTGGTGGTGGTGATGGTGATGGTGATGATGATGATGATGGTGGTGGTGGTGGTGGTGGTGGTCACCCATCCACTTGGTCACCACGCTCGATGCTGCTTAACTTTAGCTTGGGGAAAAGGGAATGCTCTAACCACTGAGTTATCCCGTCCCCTTCTGAGGGAGTGCAAAATCATTCAAGCAGCTCAGTGTGCTGTATTCTGTTCAAGCAAGCTTATGCTACACACACACACACACACACACACACACACACACACACACACACACACACACACACACACACACACACACATTAATTCTGATGCTACTTACCGCACAAATTCCACAGATTTATATGAGCAAGAACATCTCTCTCTCTCTCTCTCTCTCTCTCTGTGTCTCTGTCTCTGTCTCTGTCTCTCTCTCTCTCTCTCTCTCTCTCTCTCCTCTCTCTCTCTCTCTCCTCTTCTCTCTCTCTCTCTCTCTCTCTCTCTCTCTCTCTCCACTCTCCCAAAAAAAGTCCTTCGGATGAGACTTTAAACCGAGGTCCCGTGTGCGAACGCACGCAGAACATCTTGTGCACACGTTAAATCCTGTTCCGCTTTTCGTAAGAGTAGGCCATCGTGTGCCGGTGGGAACAGATGACATATTTACAAAACTGCATACACACGGGACTGGATGTAAAAAAGCACAAGAGTGCTTATACCATTATCCTTGATGTAAAAGAATAAAATCAACAACAAAAAATCCCTAGCAGTATGTTCGTGTTATCCACACCACCGGCCATAGTTGGTTTAGTCTTCTACTATAATAAAAAAAAAAAAAAAAAAAACCAACAATAGTGCGTTACAGTGTCCATTGGATTTTTCTGCCGTGCAGGTTTCATCCAGTCCCCAGGCTGGCAGAAAGGGGAGGTCTATCCTGACAGCATCGCCCTGTGTCAGAGAATAGTGCAGCATACACCCCCCCACACCGCTGCCATGCTCAGCATCGTTCACCTGCAAATGGAGGAAAAAGACAGGCGCTGCACCAACGATTACATTGCCCTTTTCCCAAGCTCTGGATGTGAGGACGGAAAACTGTGGCACTTGTGTCGGCCCCCTTTCCCCAGACCCACCATTTTCAGAGGCACTCAGCTTCATCTCCTCTTTGTTTCTGATTACGATTTTAAGCCTCCTTCTTTAGGCTTCAGGTTGAGGGTGACTCTACACGATAACAGTACGTTACCCCACAGCCTTTCTGACGGTTCGTTTAACTGTTCAGTGCCACGTTGGTCTGACTTTCAGGCTCACTTTCCCTGCAACCTGAGACAAGACTGCCTCTCAGGGGAGGATGAAGAGGCATGTCCTTATACGAGCAGCACGTGCAGCGTTGGTCAGATCACAGTGAACGGCAAGTGTTTTGTGTATGTCCGTCCTGCCACGCAGCTGTCTTGGTATGATGCCTTCGATGACTGCCTGACCCGGGAGGCCAGCTGCCCAGCCTTGTTTCAACGGAAGATGAGGACTCCATGTTCTCTGTACTGCAGTACAGTGATGCTCACTTGGTTTTTCTGGGACTCTGGTTGGAATCTTCGAATGTTCCTTACATGTAAGTCCTGATCTGCTTTGGGGTTTTATCGGGTTTATACAGGTGTCTTCAACCATATAGTATGTTGTTTTGTGGTAGTGGTGGTGTATGTGGGATTGAGGATGGCAGCAAACGGCGTTCCCTTATTTAAAAAAAATTTTTTTTGCTAATAAGCTTTATTTGGAGAGTGTAGTTTTTGGAGAGTTGGGGGTCTTTTCTTGGTTTTGTTTGTTTGCTTTGGTTGACTTTCACCTGCTAGTCTGTTTTGTCCTTCCATGTTTATGGCAATATCTGTTTTCTAATTCAACTGAATGATTTATCTTTAGCTCTGCTTTCACTGTCAACATCTTTACACATGGTCAATGCAGTCATGTTTCGTGTATGATAATTTTGTTGAATATTTGCTGCTGTCACATGAAAAAGATGCAATATCGACTTGCTTTGCTTGTGCTAGAACAAAACGAAAAACCTAAACACTGTTAAGAATGTCGATATTTGCTGATGACATGGATGTGATTTAGTCGTTGTTTGAAATACAGGAAATAAAAAGCACATAAAGAAATATGAGTTGAATCTTAGCAAAGTATGACCGATTATTAAAGATATATGATCAAAGTTAGGTGTACTGTGTAGATCAGTCATATAAAGGGCTGTCTGAAACTTCCTGGTATAAATGGAAATACACTATCCTGTTGCTTGTACCACTATGTATAATTATCATTGTACGAATACAAAGTTGTAAATCCCAACAGTCTTTGTTACTTAAGGATACATGTGCCTTTCTGCACCCTACCCGTGTGCGTTATGTATAGGCATGTGCATTGCGCGCGCGCGCGCACACACACACACACACACACACACACACACACACACACACACACACACACACACACACACACACACACACACACACACATCTGTGACACTCCACGCATAAGGAGTCGGATTACACCAGAGTTCACTTTTAGTTATTGATATTTTATTAGTATGCGATAAAATGGCTGTACAATACAAAACATAGATTGCAAATCTGACAATTCTATCAAAAGTTACTGCAAGTTGAAATGATAGACTGCAGGAAATCACAAAATGAGAAATTGACAAGTTAAGAATCGTAATAGGTGGCCAGAATGAGGGCTTTGGTATTTTAAAAACACACTTAAAGGCAAAAGGAAACGAAGTTATGCCTTGATATATAAGTACCAGGCAGAATAATGGCTATAGTTTTATAATCAATCAAAATCATAAAATCAACAACTTGACCCCCACCTACCTTTGATGGCTGCTAGCAGAAAAGTGGGTCAGATGCTAAGCCACACATTTCATGGTGGAGCGTCATATATATATATATTATATGTATATATATATATATATATATATATATATATATATATATATATATATATATACATACATACATACATACATACATACATACATACATACATACATACATACATACATACATACATACCCCACAACACTACACAACACAACACAACACAATCTGATTTTATGCACAGGTACCATCAAATGTGGCAGTGGACAGATACCACCATTTTCTACTCTCTGGACATCCAAGACTATAATATCACCTCTCGGTGTTCTGTATTCAAACTGAACATCCAGCGGTCATCTGCTTTTACCATTATCCCCTGTGACCAGCCTCGCTCTGCTCACTACCTCTGTCAAATGGACACGAAAGGGCAAGACCATGCCATGCAGTTACCACATAATGCAATGGCTAATTCTTCTTCTAGAACAGTAAAGAAACCATCCAAGCCTACCTTGCACAACCAGTCAACTCATCCTCCACCATCCAAAGTCTGAACCTGATCGTATGTCCAGCTGGTCATTCCGTCCTTTCATTTCTGGCCTGTGACCAGCTTGCTTCCTGTTGGTCAGGTGACCTGAACACGCCATCTTGCTCTTTTTCTATGACGCCACTTCCGCCCATGTTTCGGGTGCAGGAATGGGATGGAAGAAGTGCCCTACACGTTGGTGTGTGATCATCGAGATGACTGCTGGGACTGCCAGTGATGAAAGTTTCTGTGTCTTCCCTTCATGCGATCCCTCCAAGCACTTCCAGTGCGGAGGGCAGCAGGTATTGCAAACGTGTGAGCGTGTGTACATGCACGCACACACACACTCACACACACAACACACACACACACACACACACACACACACTACAATATATAATATATATATACATATATATAACATATATATATAACATATATATACACATATATATAACATACATGCACACAGTATATATATGTAGAAATGTATATTTATGTATATATATTTATTTATTTATTTATAAAGTGGGTTGTCTAAAATGCCATTCAGGGAGCTAACCACTTTTGGAGACCTCAGAGCATGACAAAGGACTTTTTTTTTTCCTGGCCAGAGTCCCTGATATGTTCTGGAACTGCCACAAGGCATCTCAGTTACACTGGATCCAGCACCAGGGTTTTGCTTTAGTCGTAGTCGTAGAAGTAGTAGTAGTAGTAGTAGTAGTAGTAGTAGATAGTAGTAGTAGTAGCAGTAGCAGCAGCAGCAGCAGCAGCAGCAGCAGTTAGTAGTGAAGTATATATAGCAGCAGCAATAGTAGTAGTAGTAGTAGTAGCGTAGTAGTAATAGTAGTAGTAGTATAGTAGTAGTAGTAGCAAGCAGCAGCAATAGTAGTAGTAGTAGTAGTAGTAGTAGTAGTAGTAGTAGTAGTAGTAGTAGTAGTAGTAGTAGAGTAGTAGTGTGTCTGCCAGAGCAGTTTTTATTCGAGTTTACACAAGTACTTCTCCTTTCTTCAGCTAATTTTATTCTTATTCGGAATTTAACACATAGGGCTATATCATTGTTTAAAGATTAACAGAAAAAGCAATGTTATTGTTCAAGAATTAAACAAACACAATGCATTTAATCCCTACCTAGGATCCTCCCAATGCCTTTATGGGTGGGTAGCTGTCATTGTTACCAGTAATGAGCTTATGTTGGTTTCAGTGCATACCTCATCACATGCGCTGTGACAAGCTCCTGCAGTGTGTGGATGAATCAGATGAGGTGCGGTGTGCCTCTGTGGTGACCTCATCCAGAATCAGGATCAAAATTCTTCCAGTCCCTCCTGCTGTGGTGAACTTGGATGGCCGGGTAGCTTCACTGTCTCTCCCCTGCTGGACCCTTCCTGTCCTGACACCCACTTCCAGTGTGCTGGTGAGGGCTACTGCCTGCCTGTCTACGTCCTCTGTAACGGAGTGTATGACTGCCCGCACCATGAGGATGAACTGGCGTGTGACAGCAGTCAGTGTCCAGGGTTCTATCGCTGCAGAGCTTCCAGTGTGTGTGTGCATGCTGACCACTTGTGTGATGGCAAGTTCCAGTGTCCGCAGCGTGACGATGAGCTGCTGTGCAATGCTACCTGTCCACTGAGCTGTGTCTGCTATGGTCTGGCTTTCTTCTGTTCACAGCCATTCTCTGTGGAAAATTTCAAAGACTTGAGGTTCCTGGAAGCAGGAAATAGGGCATGTCACTGGATCTTTTTACGTCCAAAACACAATGTTAGTTCATTTAAGTCTTGCCCTTTGTAGAATTGATCATGTACCTGTCATTATTTTGCCAAACCTTCTCTTCCTCAACCTGAGTCAAATCGCTGACAGTTTTTAACGAAAGCTATCTCTCCTCTTTCCCAAACTTGCGGGATTTGTGCCTCTCACATAATCCTTTGAAGCTGACTTTCATAAAACCTACTGGAGGTAAGACATTTCCGCCATAAGAAAACTAGATCTTCTCACATTAGTTTCCCTTTCCTCGACACTCACGTTTTCTCCAAATTTCCTAATCTTCATGAATTGTATCTGGCTGACTGTGGAATACTTCATGTATCAGATACAGGCTTTCACCATTTGTCTCAGCTACAAAAACTAGACTTGTCTCATTCTCCTATGACTCAGTTTCCAAGGGATATTTTTCAAGGACTTCAACAACTGCAGGACATCAAAACAGACAATTACAAGCTATGTTGTGAGGGGACACTCCCCAAAGACCTGAATGCAGTCAGTTGTGAAGCACCTCTGCATGAAACCTCGTCTTGTGAAGCCCTGCTGCGTCTAGATGTATTCCGAGTCATTCTTTACGTCTTTGCTTTTCTGGCTCTGACTGGAAATTTCAGCAGCTTCCTTTTCAGAACTATGTGTGCCAAAACTTCTTCAGGCACTGGTTTTAAAGTTTTCGTCACTCATCTTAGCGTGTCTGATTTCTGCATGGGTGCCTACCTGGCCATCATTGGCGGGGCAGATGCCGTGTATCGAGGTTCTTACCTTTGGGAGGACACGGCATGGAAAAGAAGCGCTGTGTGTAAACTGGCAGGTTTCCTTTCCTTGCTGTCCAGTGAAGTGTCTGCCTTCATCATCTGTCTCATCACTGTGGATAGATTTACCGTCATCCGTTTTCCCTTCACTTCACATCTGCATTTCGATACTAGGTCTGCGCATGCTGTGTGCGGCATGGTGTGGATTTTAGGGGTGACTCTGTCTGTTGTTCCTCTGCTGCCGTGGCTGTCACACTGGCAGTTTTATGGTCAGACCGGCATCTGTATTCCTCTGCCCATCACAAGAAGCGATTTTAAAGGCCACAGCTACGCCTTCGGTGTCATGATAATTTTAAACTTTGTAATCTTCATGATGATCGCAGTAGGCCAAGGCCTCATCTACTGGTCCATGCGTGTCAACACCATGACCCTCTCCAACAGGAACCGACAGTCTCAGGACATGGCAGTTGCACGCCGTCTGGCCACCATCGTGTTGTCGGATTTTTTCTGCTGGTTTCCCATAGGGATGGTGGGCCTGCTGGCCTCTACAGGCGTCTCCATCCCCGGGGACGTCAACGTGGCCATGGCCATCTTCATCCTGCCCTTCAACTCCGCCCTCAACCCCTCCCTCTACACCCTCAACACCATCCTGGAAAAACGGCGACAGCTGCAGCAGAAACGTCTGGAACGGAAGCTGCTGGAGGAGATCAAGATCCAGTCCGAGAGTGAGGTCATTAAGGGTTCGTCTGACGGAGCCAGAAGGGAGGCTGGTACACAGTGCAGGACTGTGATAGGTAGTTTTGTTCTATAAAAACTACCTGACCATCAACAGGAACGCTAATCAATATTCGAGACATTTCGAGGGTTACCTGCCAGAAGCGGCTATCGCGGTTCGATGTAGTTTGGAGAAAATGGCGTTTGAAAGTTCACATCGCTGTGGGCTTTGTGCCTTTTATGCTGTATCCTTTAGCCTGTGAGAATTATTTTGTCACATATAATCGCCTTTTATATCTGAAGTTTCGATGGCAACAAGTATTGTTTTTATTGAATACACCTTCTTGTTCAACCACAGTAGGAGATAGCCAAGTTGGAAAGGTGATAACTAGCCCGCCTTGATTGCCGAACCTGTTAAGGGCGGCACAGGCATTGCGCTGTGGCGGGGAAAGTAAAATTAACTAAGGATGCCTGAAGGGGCCGTCTACTTGACGTTTGTTTGACAAGCCTCCAGCCTGCCAGCTGCTGTACCCCCGGAAGCGGCGACTTGGCGTCGGGCAATTACCGTGGGAAGGGCTGGACAGCTCTGGGACCATAAAATGTGGTTTAAATCTTTGTTACCATCGTTTTACATCACAGACTGTATAAATTAGGGACCGCGAGGAAGCGGCTATTTCAGAAAATATTAAACAAAATTTGCTCTCAGATAACACAGGAGATCAAGAAGCAGTATCTATGAACCCCAAAACGCATACATAAGTCTATCACTTTATATTTCCGATTTTTTAAACTCTGAGAAAGAAGGTTGACTCTCTCCTCTCTCTCTCTCTCTCTCTCTCCTCTCTTCTCTCTCTCTCTCCTCTCTCTCTCTCTCTCTCTCTCTCTCTCTCTCTCTCTTTCTCCCATCTCTCCCAATTTTATGTTTGTTTATCAAATCTGTCATGCAAATACGTATTTGTAAGTTCATAATTTTGTTTGATGTCATGTTTTCTGTCTTATATGTTTGCTGTTATATCAGTTTTTCTATTGCCTTGATTTCATTTATTCCGATTTAAATCGAAGATGTAATTATTCTATTGTTTCAATCGGTGATATCTCTTACTCCATACTCACAAACACAAACACATACACACACACTCGCTCACACACAGACACACACTCACACACACACACACACCACACACACACACACACACGCACACACACACATACAAACACAAACCATACACAAACATACACACATGCACACAACACACATGCACCACACACACACACACACACACACACACACACAAACACACACGCACACTCACAAACACACACGCACACACACAACACAAACACACACCACACACACACACTCATACACACATACACATGCACGCACATACACACACATACACACACAAACACACACACACGCACGCACGCACGCACGCACACACCACGTACACACATGCAGGTAGGTACGCACACAGTGTAACTAAGACCATTTATTAGCTAATTACACAACCCCCCCCCCCCCCCCCCTTATTTACCTGAGAGGAGAGGCAGGTTGAGATGAACAGAGGGGTCGGGGGATTATCTCCTAGGATACTGTGGACACTTATGCCATCTTTAGCTACTTGACGTGGTTAGGCTAGGCTTGCCACACCCCAGCACAGGTAACAGCAGGGCTTAACTGGGGCTTGCCACTTCCTTTGACATCACCTCCACTGGCCTCTCAACATTGACAGGAGGAAATGCCAGCTGCCTCATCTCTAAGTGATGGGTTAGTATGGGACCTAGGTATACCTAGGTGATGTGTTAAAAGGCTGTGTCAAATTAGCAGTTGAATCAACTCTCTGATGGAGAGAAACTAACAAGAAAACAGTAATCCCTCTTTAAAACCTCTGACCTAAGCAACTTACACTGTCCAGCCAAGTGGAACACTTCCTTTCTATAATTATGCACACGCACACACACACGCGCGCGCACGCACGCAAGAACACACACAAGAACACACACACATTATTTCATAGATTCTTTTTTTATGTCTTGAATAATGGTGTTGGTGACATTGTAACAGATATAAGCTGTTTATTTCACACTATATGATTTTTTAAAAAAACTGTAAATGTGTGCATGCGCGTACGTGCATACGTGCTGTGTGGACGAGCGAGCGAACGCGCGCGCGCGTGTGTGTGTGTGCTTGTGTGCGTGTCTTTGAGTGGTTTTTTTATATGGTTGTTTTGTTATTGTTGTTGCTTGTATTATCTATAGGCATATTTTATTTTTAAGGCTGTTGAAATCATGTTAGTTAATGTTGGTGAATTGTTTTGGGAGGTTCTCTTTTTTTTCTTTTTTCTTTGGTTTGTTAGGTGGGGTTGTTTGTTTTTTTCTTTCTTTAGATAGATGGCTTGATGAAAAAAAGCAAATCAAAGCTTATTCAATGTACCATCTGGAAATAAAAATTCGATTTGATTTGATTTGACACACACATACAGTCGAAATGTATAGAAACAGAAAAAAGCGATCACAAAACAGATTTCTTTTTCAAATGCAGTGCTTTTGTTTACTCAAATGCGCTTTGTCCTTTAAACAAATAAAGAAACAACCGCCATCATTACTCACACACATTAACGGTCTGGCTAACCAACATCCCAGACAGAGCTAAATGCTTATCACACACACACACACACACACACACACACACACACACACACACACACACACACACACACACACACACATAGATATAGATAAAGATAAAGATATAGATATATATAGATATATATAGATATATATATGTGTGTGTGTGTGTGTGTGTGTGTGTGTGTGTGTGTGTGTGTGTGTGTGTGTTAATATATTTATTTGTATATCAATTTTTTTAAGGCCTCAGTTGCATGCAGATCATGAAGCGAAATCTTTTTGTTAATTAGGTCTTATGTCTTTTTTTTCTCTCTTTTTGTGTGGGTGTTCTACACGTCTTTCTTCATTGGCCAAAAAAACCAACAAACAAAAACTAATAACTAAATAATTTTCAGTCTTTCCACACACACACACACACACACACACACACACACACACACACCACACACACACACACACACACACACAGATAGCCTAAATGTTAGAACATTGCGCTCGCAATCTTTCAACCCGGGATCGAATCCCGTTCGAGGGGATTTTTCCAAAGGAGTTATCAGTGCTGACTCCACTCTCTCCAAAAATCCTTCGGATGAGACTAGAAACCAAGGCCCCGTGTGTGAGCGCACACAGAGCATCTTGCGCACACTTTAAATCCTGTTCCGCTTTTCGAAAAAGTAGGTCTTTGCGTGGGGGGGTGGGGGGACAGATGAGAACATTGAAAAAACTGCATACACACGACGGAGACGGAGACGGAAAAAGAAAAGCACACGAGTTTATTCCATTATCCTCGATATAAAAGAATAAATAAAAGAATTAATAAACACGCTTCCTTCGGATGAGACTAAAAACTCTCGTCCTGTGTGCGAACGCACGTAGAAGGTTGTTGCTCACTTGTTGAAACCCGTTCCTCTTTAGTTAGTTATTCTTTTATTCTTTTATATCGAGGATAACAGAATAAGCAATCATGTGCTTTTTTTCATCCGGTCCCCGTGTGTATGCAGTTTTGTAAATATTGTCATCTGTTCCCACCGGCACACGATGGCCTACTCTTACGAAAAGCGGAACAGGATTTAACGTGTGCGCAAGATGTTCTCTTCGGAAGAGTAGGCCATTGTGTGCCCATGGGAACGGATGACATTTACAAAACTGTATACACATGAGAAGTGGATGTAAAAAATGCCCAGAGTGTTTATTTCTTTATCCTTGAAATAAAAGAATTTTTGAAAATTCGCACGCTATCTTTATGCTTTAGGGGAAAACCAAACCAACCAACCAAACAAAAGTAAAAAAAAAAATAATAATAATAATAGAAAAAAAAACACAAAAACCAGCCCTCGTGTTGAAAGGTAATACCGTTATTATTATATAAGTGCAACTAAAAATAAGCCATACCATATTTTCATTCTACTGAGATCAATCATGATCACATAATAAAATTATTCTAGATAGAGGGAAACAAAATTGTAGGTAGCATTGGGGCCAGATTGCTTCTTAACATACTTTGTAAGACTTTTTAAAAAATCACAAGGGAAGAAAAACCTAATTCACAAAAAAACAATAAAACAACAAATAGATGAAATTAAATGACAAAGTAATTTTCTGTCAACATTACTGGCCATCACATCAATATCAAAATAGTTTCTCCGTAGATCACTTAAATAATCCAGGTTTCAAAAAGAATAAATGATAATATACACAATATATATATATATATATATATATATATATATATATATATATATATATATATATATATATATATAATATATATATATCCGCTGTAGTCTAGTGGTTAACCCTGCGATAGACTGGCGTCCTATCCAGGGAGGAGTCTATGACTCTGTCGCTTAACGCCACAGAAACCGGTGCTTGATGAGCCTTAGGCTCGGGACAGACTTTAACTATATATGTATATGTATATGTATATATATATATATATATATATATATATAATTTTTTTTTTTTTTTTTTTTTTTTTTTTTTAAAGGCCTCAGTTGCATGCAGATCGTGGAGCACCATCTTTTCTTTTCTTTTTTTATTTCTTTGTTCACTTGTATGTGGGTGCTCTACACGTCTTTCTTCATTGGCAAAAAACAAAACAAACAAAAAAAAACCCTAAATAATTTTCAATCTTTGTAACATTACACACTGTCACAGCAAGACAAATTTGTTTCTTGAGCACATCAGTCAATCCAGCTTTACACAAAAAAATATAACAAGGCACACACAAATAGTACATATGAAACCCCAACAAATAAATCGCAAAATAACATTTTAGTTTTAACATTACTGGCCATCACAGCAAGACCAAAATTTCTTTAATAAATCAATGAATCCACCTTTAAGAAAATAACACACACACACACACACACACACACACACACACACACACACACACACACACACACACACACAGTGTCTTTCGGATGAGACTATAAACCGAGGTCACATGTGTGAACGCACGCAGAACATCTTCCGCACACATTTAAACCCGTTCTGCTTTTGGAAGAATGGCATTGTGTCAGTGGAGCAGATGACAAAATTTTCGAACTGCAAAACACGGGCTGATGCAAAACATCACACGAGTGCTTATTTCATTATCTTCGAAATAAAACCACACACACCACACACACCCCACGCACGCACGCACACACGCACGCACCACACACACATTTTTTTTTTTTTTTTTTTTTAAGGCCTCAGTTGCATGCAAATCATGGAGCACCATCTTTTTCATATCTTTTTGGTGGGCGCTTCACGCTCTCTCTTCATTTGCCAAAAAAAAAAGAATAAAAACACTCAAAAAAGCAACAACAAAAAAGGAAAAATGTGCCCCTTTCCCTTCCCTTTTCCCTGTCATCCATGAACCCGAGTCAGCACTTCTCTTACCTACCTACGTCCAGAGCACTAACTGCCCCAGTGTGAATTGCTGCCTGTGTCTATTCATGTTCAGGGCAGTGAACAGTCGGCTGGGTTTATTGTTGCTCTAGTGTGTGCTGCTGCTGCATGCGTTTCTACACGTGTAAACGAGTGATATACATTTGTCTGGGTTTATGTTTGCTCTAGTGTGTTTGTGGTAGTGTTAAGTTTTTATCCTTTAATTCTTTTTTTCTGGCTTTTGCTGCATGCTTTCCTGACAATTTTGTGCCTTTGTTTTTCCTGGGCCTAGTTTTTTTTCGTGGGGGGGGGGGGGGGGGGCGAATCACACTTGTATTCATTTCACAACCTTCTGCTCTCGAAATTCATTCAGCGGGTATTGCAGCGTGGTCACTACTAATAAAGATTATTTCCTGACCTAACATCAGTTGTGACAGGACTATACCAGACTTCATTTTTAAACAGATCATCTGAATGCATTCAGGGAAAATAGAGCTAGAGATGACCTGATATCAGGGACTGTATATAACAAGGTTCACAATGGGACTATGAATTAAATGCATATGGACAAATACTTCATTTGAATTCACAAAAACAGAGCAAAAAAAAAACCCTCTGGAGTTTTGCAAACACTAAAAAAAAAATCATTTCAAAGCCATTATCCAATCAGAAAATTGGGGAAACAAGTCCTCAAATAATCTCTAGCCCAGCTTATATCAAACCATCTAAGGATTTTAAAAAATATACAGCTTTATAATCATACCACCAGAATAAAACGAGAGGAAACTCGTAATTTATAACTAATAAACCTAACAATATCAGGGCACCCAAGCACTTTTCAACAGATTGATGAAATAGAAAAAAGGAAAACTTTTTATTTTATTATTTTTTTTTTAGCAATGATCATTTATAGGATTATGAAAACTTTGGAATTGAAAAAAGAAATCTGTTTATATCAATAATCATTATAAGAGTATCTTTAATATTTTTTTCAACACCTTTATAAGAAAAAAATCTTGAAAGAAACCTATGTATAAACAAAGTCAATAGAAAATTTTGGAACATTACATGGTGATCAACTCTTCAGTATAAAGGGAGGAACCTTATTTCATGACACCAACTCAATAGGAATGAAAGTTAATACTTCATACCAACTAGTTCAATAGGAAGGGAAAAGCTTCATACAACACCAACTTACTACACAGGAAAGAACTGTAAACCTTGAAAAGAACTAGATTAATCTGAATCAAAATCTACACGTGGAAAGTGACACAGATGAAACAGGGCATGGACTCCATACACTACAGCAGGCCCTTTTCCCCAGTACTACAAGTGTCAAGAGTTAGCTTTAGCTTTAAACTAACATTTGTCTAAAAAAAATAAATAACAAAATAATAATATAAAAAAATAAAAACAACAACAACAAAAAACATTCGTCTGCATGTCTTTTCTCTTGCACAAATAGAAACACTAATAATGATGATGATATATGGGATTATATAGCGCTTATACCGTTTTCTGAGGAATGAAGTATTTTCCACTAACCATAAAGTCAAACCCCTCTTTCCCTTTAGTGTTGTTCTCTCATGCAACTGTTTTCCAAGCAATGCAATCAATGTGAAGGTAACTAGGTTGGCAACAACTCAATATGAAGGAAGAGTTTTATACCTAATAACACCTGGCTCAATAACAACTACCTAATGAACTAGAATAAAGGAAATAACTTCTTTGATATCAACCAACTCATTCCATGGAACAATTTTAACTTTTTTTGACACCAACCCATATTAAGAAAATAACCTTTTACACGTGTACCAGCAAACTCAACCTGAAGGAAAGAACTTTTTGCTTTGATAGAACTAACTCAATATAAATGGAAGAGCCTGCTAACACCAACTAAATGAATATGGAGGGAAAACTTTATACTCTGATACAAAAAACAAAGAATTATAAAAGGGGAGCTCTATACTTTTGTAATAACTGAATCTGAAGAAAAAAGTTTACAGTGTGATAACTATCTTGATACCAAGCTTGGAACTTTATTCTTGAGCCAACTTGTTCAATAGTAAGGGGATAATTCTATTCTATGACACCAACTTATTTCATGGAATGAAAAAAACAACAACCCAAACTTAGTGACAACTCAAGAGGAAAGGAAAGATATCTACACTAACCTACCAAGTGACTTGATGTAAAAGAAAAAAAAAACACCTTATACTTGATAACCAGTAGAATTTGAAGTCAAAACTACGTGTCAAGCTATTGAGGTAAAACCGTGTAAATCTCGTACATTAAGCACTTTTTCAGTATTGCCGTTATTTTCAAAGGTTATCAGAACACTGGTTTTTTCTGTTGTTATATAGCTCCAGCGAAGATATCCGATTTATGGACTGTAGTCGCAAGCCATCCTACTTTGGTCCTGCAGAAAACTAAAAATAGAACAATTCTTGAAGCATCAGTGCTATGAAAGCATAAGGATGCTATAATCATTATTTTTCTGCATATCATCTCTTTTGCAAATCATGTCTCTATCACGTATTCTCCGGAATAAAATATTTCCAAGCGGTCAGTACCCCCAAACCCCTCTTTCCCTGTGTGCTGTTCCCTTATACAGCTGTTTCCCCATACCGCAGAACTGAGTCAGAGTTAGGAATCCGTGTCAAAGAGTTAATAGTTAGGATCAAACTGGTGAAGTGTTAGGGTTTGCGGCATGGGGCAAGAACTAGGGTTAGAGTGGAGTGTTGACAGCTCCAGGGAACAGCACTACAGGGGAAAAGGAATATCGGGAAAAGTACTGCTCTTTCTTCAAACACCTGCACTCAGCTTGAGCATAGTTTTCTCTCTTAAACTGATCCCGCAAAGTCGAGGTAAATTGATTTGTTTCTGTGAAATAGGCGATGCTATACCAGTAATGACTATGGCAAAGATTTGCATCACAACAAACGTCTGAAGCCGAGTGTACATTTCCATGAGTTTTCATTTCGTCTCTGTTTGTACAAGTACTTCTGATCTGAAATCATATTTAGAATTTTGAGCTTTTTGGGCGCCAAAACAAAACGACGTTGTAAGCCAGTAAAAGCTTTACAATGTTCTTTCAAAAGCAATCAAAATAGAAAATTGAGCACGCGCCTCGTGTGTGTGGTGTGTGGGTGTGTGTGTGTGTGTGTTGTGTTGTTGTGTGTGGTGTGTGTGTGTGTGGTGTGTGTGTGTGTGGTGTGTGTGTGTGTGTGTGTGGTGTGGTGTGGTGTGTGGTGTGTGTGTGTGTGTGGTGTGTGTGTGTGTGTGTGGTGTGTGTGTGTGTGTGGTGTGGTGTGGTGTGTGTGTGTTGGTGTGTGTGTGTGTGTGTGTGTGTGTGTGTGTGTGTGTGAGTGCCTATTGTGTTTGGGATTTAATCCTCGCCCTATCTCAGTATAAGAAAAACGTTCTCATATTGACCACAACTGGATATGAAGAAAATGACCTTTTACTTTGGAACCGAAAAATTAAATAGAAAGAAAAATATTATAATACATGTAGTAGCAAAATATTAAGAAAGAAAATACTTAGGAACTATTTCAACATGGAGGAAGATCTTTATACTTCGACACCCTTGGTACCAACTAAAAAGGTAAAGAAAAAACTTTATACTTTGATAGCAATAACTCCAATACAAAAGGTTTTTTCCCAAATTTTGACACGAACTAATTCAATATACAAGAAAGAATGTTATAAATTGATACCAGCTAACTTATACTGAACGAAAGAAACTT
>CM060318.1:47009361-47024361 GCA_030674155.1 Stramonita haemastoma
GAGAGACATAGAGAGAGAGGGAGAGAGAGAGAGAGGGAGACAGAGACAGACAGAGAATTATATGTATTATATACATACATATTATATTACATTACATTACATTACATTACATTACATTACATGTATATATTCTGGGGGGATGTATTTATATACAGAGAGGGGAATGAAGCGCGCGCTCGCGCGAGCGAGCGAGCGAGCGAGCGAGAGAGAGAGAGAGCGAGAGAAAGAGAGACAGACAGACAGAGACAAAGAGACAGACAGAGTGAGAGACAGAGACAAAGAGACAGACAGAGTGAGAGACAGAGACAAAGAGACAGGGAGAGAGAGAATAACACTGATGCCAGAACAACAAAGTTAGCACTGAAGAAGGCTATAAGAGTTTTCCTAGATTCGAACCCAGTTTGTCTGGAGATAGGGAATTGGAAAAAAGGTCATATATCAGCACCACACCACACGATATGACAGAGTTAAACAAATGCAATACGATACGATACAACACAATAGTAGTAAACAATACAGTACAATACGATACAATATTATACAGCACAAGATACGATGCAACGGAAACGCCCAACAAAAACAACAATTACAGCAATTACAACAAGATGACACACGGGTAGGGGCCTATACCTTATTGGGTGTTTTCACTTGCTCGTGCCGCGTCCTCGGGCATTGAAGTACCTAGGACGGGAACAGCCTTGATGACGGAAGGATTTCTACACAAAAAATTGAGACATTTCAAAACGTAATGCCTGCACACGGGGCACACACACACACACACACACACACACACACACACACACACACACACACACACCACACCACACACACAACACATCTCTCTCTCTCTCTCTCTCTCTCTCTCTCTCTCTCTCTCTCTCTCTCTCTCTCTCTCTCTCTCTCTCTCTCTCTTTCTTTCTCTCTCTCTCACATATATGGAGACAGAGAGAGAGGGAGCGAGGAAGGGAGGGAGGGACAGAGAGGGGGAGAGAGAGGGGAGGGAGGGAGGGCAGAAGGGGAGTGAGAGAGAGAGAGAGAGAGAGAGAGAGAGAGAGAGGAGAGAGAGAGACGAAGAGAGAGAGAGAGAGAGAGAGAGAGAGAGAGAGATTATGTATTATATGTTGTGTACTCTCTACATTTCAGAAAATGCAGTTTCTAGGGATGTTTTAGCAATTAACGGTGTCTAAGCTTTTTCACATCAACTGCTGGCGATTTGTTTGGTCTGTGTCGAATTTCTAATTGTTACAATTATGAAATCTTTGATACCCAGGTTTAATCTTGACAGTGCTTAACACATTAGGGGGACATTTTGTCATCATCTTTCATAACTTCTATTCATGCTTGCTGGTGCTTTACTTTCATTCGTGTATACAGGCATGCGGAATATCAAAAAGGCCCCATAAAGGTCTGGAAGTTTTGTCTCTTTCGGTAAGTTATGGAAACACGGGAATATTCAACATGAATCTTAAAACTTCGCAGTGGTACCTCGAAAAACAAAAGCACAAGTGGTACCTCGAAAAACAAAAGCACAAAAAAGGACCAGCCGCCATAGCGCAGTGGTTAGCGCCTTGGATTCCGGACTGGAAGGTCGCGGGTTCGAATCCCATAAGTCATAGGGATTTTTTTCGGGCCCCGGCCGGCTCCTACCCAGAGTGAGTGTGCTGTGGGCTCAGTGGGGAGACTGGGACCACACAGTCGAGCTTCATCCACTTTACGGATGCGAATTTGAGAGTGTTGCTCAAATTACCTGACCAACACTGCAGGTGTCTGTATCTCTCGGGCCTGGTTGACGCCGGGATATATTATGACAGTAAGCGTAGAGAACAACCCTGTCAAGTAGTCTCAAAGCGGATGCACCTCCACAGCAGCATCATTACATCATCCTCATCATCATTGATCATCATGCAATAATAACAATTGCCTCTGATTCGGTGGCCTCCGTTGCTCTGGTCTCATGGTGACCTCAGATTCGGTTTCCCCATACGCTTCTGTGCCTGTGGTGAGTTTGTGTCAAAGCCTTTGGGGTTGGGGTTCGCGGGGAGGCGGTCGTTGGAGGGACGTTGTGGTGGTCGCCACCTCAGGTGGGTGACTCACTCAGTCTGGCTCCGCGACTGAGCTAATACTGTAGTTAGTAGGGGCTTAGTAGGTGGTGTCCTGCGTATGTCAGCTCAGAACAGGCACCACTGAACACCACCAAAGTGACCCAGCAGAAGTGCAGGGCCCCTCTGGCTGGTGGCCCCGCGGCGGCCTAATATTGATGGGCTCCCTGTGGACTCCCGACCCCAGGGGTGAGACACAATGAATCTGGGTATGGCTGTGGCGGGGAGATTGAAATGAGCGGCGTGGGAACAGCAGTACGGGAGCGTCACAGAAGACGAGGCAGCAAAAAAAAAAAAAAAAAAAAAAAAAAAGCACAAAAAAGAAGAAAACATTGCACGTGTACTTACCTCTGTGAGGTCTTGATAAGTGTGACAATAACGACGTCAGAGACGGGGCCAGAAAACTAAGATGACCCACATGACTTTTTGACATCTATGCTAAGACTTTTAAGGAATCAGGGCGAGATGGGAGAGACCCCAGGAGGTCGAGCAAATGCTTGAACAAAGTCTGGGGGCTGGATGTGTCCTTTCCCCTTGAGCGCTGTGTGCAAGGGTTTTACTGGCTGTGCCAGTTTAGGACACCAAATCCAATGTCGACGCCTAGTCTGCCAGTCTTTGTGATCACAGAGTAAGGTTCAAAGGCTCCTGATGAAGTTCTGAAATCCGCGATCGTTGAGCCTTACCGAAAACTCCAGGGACAAATTTTGATTTGGGAAATGTGAAAGACTGAGGTACACGTGTGAACATGATGCTCGCAGGCATAGACAGGTTGTACTCGGTACAAAGATACCTGTGAAGAATGCAAGGTAGCCCTTTCATGGAAGGAGGCTTTGCAATTCTTACCTTTCACATGCTGCTGCATGTCGAATGTCTGATGTCCACAGAGACCCCAGTCCTCACTGCTCTCATCGCATTTGATCCCTGAATTGTTTCAGAGATACGAGGTCATGCAGACATGATGCGAAAGCCCCCAAACTTCTATCAACTTTGCTCTTCAGCCTAGTGGGATCTGATCCTAGATCCCTGGGCAACAATGCCAGGCCTGCACTAGATTCGCCCTTCAGGGGCTGGTCTTTCAGGAGTGTGCCCTTCAGGGGCTGGTCTTTCAGGAGTGTGCCCTTCAGGGGCTGGTCTTTCAGGAGTTTGCCCTTCAGGGGCTGGTCTTTCAGGAGTTTGCCCTTCAGGGGCTGGTCTTTCAGGAGTGTGCCCTTCAGGGGCTGGTCTTTCAGGAGTGTGCCCTTCAGGGGCTGGTCTTTCAGGAGTGTGCCCTTCAGGGGCTGGTCTTTCAGGAGTGTGCCCTTCAGGAGTTGGTCTTTAGGAGTTTGCCCTTGAGGGGCAGGTCTTTCGGGATTTTGCCCTTTAGGGGCCTGTTTTGCATGCAGGATTTTGCCCTTCAGGGGCTTATTTTGCATGTTGCCCTTCAGGGGCCTGTTTTGCATGCAGGATTTTGCCCTTCAGGGGCCTGTTTTGCATGCAAGATTTTGCCCTTCAGGGGCCTGTTTTGCATGGAGGATTTTGCCCTTCAGGGGCCTGTTTTGCATACGGGATTTGTCCTTCAGGGGCTTGTCTTGCAGGGTGCTGCCATTCGGGGGGCTTGTCTTGCATGATGCAGCCTTTTAGTTAAAGTCTGTCACGAGCCTAAGGCTCATCAGGCCGGTGCTTATCCCGGTTTCTGTGGCGTTAAGCGACAGAGTCATAGATTCCCCCTGGATAGGACGCCAGTCTATCGCAGGGTTAACCCCCAACACAAGGTTGGTACCCCTTTTACACCTGGGTGGGGTGAGAAAATAGCCGTAAAGTGCCTTTTCCAAGGGCACAACGCCATAGCCGAAAGCTGGGATCGAACCCGCAACCTTTCGATTACGAGTCCAACGCCCTAACCACTAGACTACAGCGGCGGCAATGCAGCCCTTTAGGGGCTCGTTTTTCCAGACTTTGCCCTTCAGAAGCTCAACCCTTCAGCGCTGTGTTCCAAGCATTGCTCCTCGTCTCCGGTTGTTACCCGTCCTCCCTATCGGTCTTACATAGGTCAAGTCAAGTCATTGGGTGAGGACAAGTCCACTGGGCCCTGTGCTCCAGCATCGTGCTGCTGGTGTCTTCACAACCTGCAGTGGACAGACAGATCCAGGAGAGTGGAGATGACCTGGGGAAAGAAACCATGAGCAACTGGCTACTACAGATGCATATCACAATATCCATGGCAAAACTTTTGAGAGGTCGCCGAAATGGGTTTTTTTTAATGATTATGGGTTTTTTTTTATTATCTACACTTAGTTCCATGATCCTGTCTTTTTATTGTCTATTTTGGCAGATCCTTTGGAAATATGAAAAAAGTCTTCTGACGTGAGTGCAAGATGTCCTACCAAAAGGTCTTTTGACATGTGTGTTTGTAAGATAATCCAGTTTTTTTTTATCATCTGACGTATGTGTAAGATGCTCTATGAAAAGGTCTTCTGGCGTGTGTGCAAGATGAATAAAATGAAAATAGAATAAAATTAAATAGAAAACCAATATGGTACAGATCATAGACTACAGCCATGAGCACCTCATTGCCTTCTATCTAGGATTGTGGTTTTAGCGTTAAAAATTAAATTGTACGAAGAGAAATATTGCGCTCGCAACCCGGGTTCGATTCCTGGTCGAGGGGATTTTTCCCCTGGAGTTAACATCAGTGCTGACTCCTCCCTCCCCAAAAGTCCTTCCATGAGACTATACACCGAGGCCCCGTGTGGGAACGCACGCAGATATCTTGCGCACACGTTAAATCCTGTTCCGCTTTTCGCAAGAGTAGGCCATCGTGTGCCGGTGGTAACAGATGACAAGATTTACAAAACTGCATACACACGGGGACTGGATGTAAAAAAGCACACGAGTGCTTAATCCATTATCCTCGATATAAAAGAATAAATAAAAATTTTTAAATACATTAGCATGCATTATAGATATCCCTCCCTCATTTGAAACAATTTTTTTTCTTCAAAAAATGTTTTTGATCTCTACATTTCCCAGTACTTATTTTCGACAAAGATTCTTACGTTAGCTTTCAGACATTTTTTTTTTGTAACGAACAAGTAGGGTACTGGTTTCAGGCATTCATTGTTAGGACATGTGTCTTAACACGATTTTCAAAGACAACTTTACAACTGTGGGAAATCTAACCAATAACTATACTTGTGGTAGTAAATAAACAACAGCACTCCTCTGATGTAAAAGTTAGGTCATGCAGTACTGTATCACAACCAAAACAAAATGAAAAATGGGTTTACATTTATGAGATTGCCCAGATTGTTTCTTTACCATTTTAAAATAATTCTCAGCTACTCTTTACTTATTTTTTCTTTTATGTCAAGGATAATGAAATAAGCACTCGTACTTTTTTTTTTACATCCAGTCGCCGTGTGTATGCAGTTTTTGTAAATTTTCTTCGGCACTGTCTGCTGAAGAAATAGGTGTACCTTTTTAAATGCCGTTTCAGAAAAACATCCAGTATCTGAAATAAAACTACAAGTAACTATATGAAAAAATATGGTGGATATTTTTCCTTTTTTTCTTTTTTTACAGAATTGGGAAGACATTTTTTCCCGTAAGCTACACCACGTTGTTTTACATACCTTTTCTCTGGAATCTGTGGCCATGATGACGGTAGGGAAGGGAGACTGAAGAGCAGAGTGCTGATCTTCCTCCCTCAGGGGATGCTGCTGCAGGCTTTTCATGTTGAGGTTTGTCTGGTCCTTGATGTTGAGGTTTGTGTGGCCCTTGATGTTGAGGTTTGTCTGTTCCGTGTTGACGTTTGTCTGGTCCTTGATGTTGAGGTTTGTGTGGTCCTTGATGTTGAGGTTTGTGTGGTCTATGTCGAGGTTTGTATGGTCCTTGATGTTGAGGTTTTATGTGGTCCTTGATGTTGAGGTTTGTGTGGTCTATATTGAAGTTTGTGTGGTCCTTGATGTTGAAGTTTGTGTGGTCTATGTTGAGGTTTGTGTGGTCTATATTGAAGTTTGTGTGTTTCTTCTTGTTGCAAACCCAACTCTTCCTCTGGTGTCTGTGATGTCAGCCTCCCTCTTGTAACGTTGATTAGGACAGGTTGCCATGGCAGGTCGCCTGGCCACCCAGTTTTACCTAAACAAAAAAAACACGTAAGTTCATAAGGTAGGTGAAAAATTATACAGCGATATATTTTTTTTAAATCTCAAAGTATGAAAATTTAAAACCCATGTTATGACAATGACAGTTTTACTCGTTTCTATTCTAAAGCAGTGTAAAATAACTTCACAACTGAACTGAATTCAAATAAATTTAAAATTGAATTGAATACCACTTCCAGTCACAGCATATTTATCTACGGGCAATTTGGGCTTCTCTCTCAGTTGTGAGTGCGTTGCCACAAGAGCAGTACCACTCCAAAAAATGTCCTTTTTTAAAGTGTATTAGTTTACCTATGAGAAGGGCTATATTCTACAGAATTTTGCTGGAGATCTTTTTCTTGGTGACGTGGGTTCTTTTACGTGCGCTGAATGTGTGCTGCATGCAGGACCTTGTTCACCATCCGTTCCGAAAGACTTGTATGCAGGCCACCACTCACAGTCTAGTGGACGGGATAAAGTTTCAGGCAATAAACGGGGATCAATCTCTAGACCTTCGATCCTCCCAATTACCAGTAATGGACAACATTAATGACAACATTGATAGGAGCTGTAGTAAAAGATTCATATCCTCCAGTCTCTTTAACACACGAATAATGACATGCAACGTATTTATATTCAGATATAAAATTATTTACGTATTTACCTATTGTCCACATTTTTCTGTCAAGATAAAGCCAAACCCAACTCATAAATGTAGAGTCAAGCAAACTTAACTGCGCTGACAAAAATGTTTAATATCAGCAAGTGCAAAAAGTAACTACAATAACAACACGTTAAAACTTGTTCCGTCTTCCGGAAGAGTAGGCCGTTCTGTGGCGGTAGGAACGGATGATATTTTTTTTAAAAACAAAAAAAAAACCCGCATGCACACAAGCGTGTTTAGACATCATTCTTGAAGTCGGAAAGCGACAACCTTAGCGGTGAGCAAAAATGGTCGCATATGCAAAATTTCATCTTCAGTCAACCTCGGAGCGAAAAAAAATTGTAAAGATGATAAAATTCACAATTACCACAGACAAAAACCACATCGTTCCATTTAACATTATTGTCAATTCTCTTGTGATCACATCAAAACTGCTCTGCTAAAACTTTCAGCAAGAAAATGCATAAACATGTCTTAAAACACAAGATGTCCATTTGCACCTGTTGATGTAAAGATGCTTGCCTGCCTACCATTTAATATTAGGGTCGTTTATCCAAAATATCTATGTCTATTTCTCAATTCTACAACCCTATTTGACAATATTGAAAAAGAAAAAAAATCAGCTGTAGGAAGAAGGGGAGCATCTCGACATCTTTCCCATTTCAAGCATTAACATAATTATGAGTAAGGGTTTACGCTTTTTTTTAGGGGGAGGGGGAGGGGGGTTGGGGAGGGGTTAAGATCTTAAGCTCACACTAAAAACCTTCCCTTAACATCTTGCTTTAACGTCCTCATCAAAAACAATCTTGCCTTGAAAGTCTGGATGTGTTGTGTGTGTGTGTGTGTGTGTGTGTGTGTGTGTGTGTGTGTGTGTGTGTGTGTGTGTGTGTGCGTGTGCGTGTGTGCGTGTGCGCGTGTGCGCGCGTGTGTGTGTGTGTTTGAAGGATGGGTATTGTGACAGTACCAAACCATTTTGGTTCACGACACAGCTGTTTCAATCAGTTTTCAAAACCAGGGAATAGGCCTGGTTGGTTTATGACACAACTACACTAGATCAGACTCTCAGCCCTGGTCCTTGTGAATGCACCAAATCACTCGCTGCACTCAAGATTAACATTTCTTGGCAGCAGTTGTCATGAAATTCACAAAGCAGGGATTTCCCCCTAAGTTTTAAAATAAATAAGGAAGATTAAAGGCCGGAAACACTTGTTTGAAGGGGGCTTCTCCTCTGAGGACTCTCTGCTGCCATGCTCTATGCGAGTTTCTTACCACTTTGATACCTAATGACCTACATACTAAGTAGCTACTTCTAAATAAAAATCACTCACCAGTGCTGCTCTTCATCATAGTCTTTCTATAAAAAAGACAAAGGCAAAAACGATGATGTTCAAAATCCCACATTTTGCTTTCCCAGCTGTTCAAGTGGTCCACACTGCATACAGATGTCAGGCTGTTTGAAATGGCAAGAGAAAAAAAAAGAAAAGAAAGAAACAAATCAACTCACGGGAACTCGCAACAGAGACACGATTTGCACGTTTGTGTTGTGTCGCTAAATGTGTTTTCTGTCCCTAGCTGGAGTAAGACCTTCAATTGCAAAAACCTGGTCTTAACAATGTAACTGGAAATTATTTCTAAACTGCCGGGCACTTCGTTTTCTATCAATACACTTGAAAAACCCACCCAAAATGATGGCCATAAAAAGATACTTTATATAAGATAAAAGCTATGTCGAGACTGCAAACTCAAAACGTGTACAAGACTCCTTGACTTACCGAGGACAATCTGTTGTTCTATTGATATGCACGTTCACAAGAAGAATTTCAGATTTAGATTCGTTTGTTTTGTAATTTGCAGTCTGTGCATTGACAGCCCAGGGGAGGTTGTTTCAAAACCCAGGGAGAAGTTCTTACCTCTTTTGAGCATATTCATTTTAGGATATAGACCACTTTACACAACACATGCACAACAATACTCTACTCAAAAAGCACGACCTTGATCCTAACATCCTGAAGAACTATACACCTGTTTCTAATCTGCCTTTTATCTCTAAAGTCCTTGAAAAAGTTGTTCTGAAACAACTAAATAGCCATCTTCTTTCAAATAATCTCTTTCCCCCTTTCCTGTCTGCCTATCGCGTCAACCACAGCACTGAAACCACCCTGGTCCATACCTTAAACATGCTTCTCCATGCTTCTGACTCTGGGAAAATCTCCCTTCTTACTCTTCTCGACTTATCTGCTGCCTTTGACACTATAGACCATTCAATCTCCTCTCCCGTCTCCAAAACATGTTTGGTATTAAAGGCACAGCCCTCACCTGGTTTACTCCGTACCTGACAGACCGAGTCCATACAGTTGCAGTAAACAAGATTCAATCAGCACCTACCAAACTGGAATGTGGTGTCCCTCAGGGTTTAGTTCTGGGCCCTCTTCTTTTTACCCTCTATACTGCTCCACTGTCACATGTAATAGACCGTTATCATATCAATTATCACTTTTATGCTGATGACTCTCAGATTCAAAGCAGTGATACACCTGAAAATCTGCCATCTCTCTTGACAAATATGACCAACTGCCTTCAAGATATCCAACACTGGATGATACAAAACAAATTACAACTAAATGCAGATAAAACCGAAGCCATGCTAGTAGGCACCAAACACAAACTCTCTTCCATTTCAACAACTTCAATAGAATTCTGTAATACGTCAGTTCGGCTATGGGGTCGTTGTCGACAACACACTCTCCATGCAAAAATTCATTACTCAGACCTGTCAGTCATGCTACTTTCAATTACAGCGCATTAGTGCAATTGAAAGTACCTGTCCACTAACGCAACATCCAAACTTGTCACTTCTCTTATTCTTTCACGTCTGGACTATTGCAATTCTCTTTTAGCTGGTCTGCCAGCATCATCTATCCACTCCCTCCAACGTATACAAAACTCTGCAGCTCGTCTGGTCCTCAGAAAGAAAAAAATCTGAGCACATTACCTCTCTTGCAATCTCTCCACTGGTTGCTTGTACCACAGAGAGTAATCTACAAGATCAATACCTTCTGTTACAAATGTCTCCACAAAACTGCATCCTCCTACCTCTGTGAATGTCTTCACTTGTACACACCTTCTGGCTCCCTCTGCTCGGCTGCAGATACTTTGTCCTTAAGAATACCTAGATTCAACCTATCTACGTTGGCCGCTGGGCTATCTCTGTTTCTGGTCCATTGATCTGGAACGACCTCGCTCTCTCCCTCCGGCAAAAGTCTACTTATGACACTTTTAAATCCAACCTCAAGACACTTATTTCAAACCTGAGATTCTCCCTTCTGTTTCCGTCTCTTGTCTGTCCCTGCCTTCGACATCTACCTGCCAAAGAGTATAGCCTTTGTGGGAGGGGGAGGGGTGTATGTGGGCGCCTACGTGGGCGCGCGCACGCGTGTTTGTGTGTGCGTGTGTGTGCGCTTGCCTGCGTGAGTATGTTCGAATTTGCTAGGACCATAGATGGCTATTGATTGCTTGTGTGATGTATAGGTTGAATGCAAGGCTTTGATTTGTTTTTACAAGATATAGCGCTATAATTATAAGTTCCATGTATTATTATTATTATTATTATTATTATTATTATTATTATTATTATTATTATTATTATTATTATTATAACAATGTTCAGTTCAAGGTATTGTTCAGCTACTCACGAATGTTTTACCGTTTGGGTTATTCTTTAAACAAAGGCTTATTTTGGGTGGTGGATGTGTAGGCTACTTTCAGCAATGTTCCTGCTGACTGTTTCTCTGTCTGTCTCTGTCTCATTATGCATGTATTCAGTGAGGGGGGGGGGGGCGTGCGAGCGTGCGTGTGTTTGCGCGCGCGTGTATGTGTGTGCGTGCGTACATGTGTTGTTAGGACAGTATGCGTCAGTACAACATGACAATTTATGTGATGAAGAGGAAAAATAAATTTAAAAAATTAATGATGCTGAAGCAGATCTCTTAGAAAACAAAACCACTCAAACAAAGAAACCAGATCTTAGGTGTATTAAAGAAATGACTGCATCTTAGGCCCAGTGCATTCGTTTGTATCTACACCTCGTATCATGTTTAAGAGCACATTGCCCAGAATACCTCTGAAAGTGCGCCCATAAATGATCCTCATCATTATCATGTTGCTTTGAACTTTTGGACCGCAGTGCTATTCTATTTTTTGTGTGTTCGTGTGGCAACTGCCCTGCGCTGAGCTGTGCTGTGGTGCATCAATTGTATATTTTCATTGATATTATGTGTAATACTATGTATTGTTGCCTACACTTTACCAGCTTTCCTTCCGACAGACTTGCTAGATTCAAGCCAGGCTGTTCTCTTTGTGGCTGTGGTATCACCACAAGAACAGTACCACCCATATTAAAGATGTCAGTGAAGTGTGTATGCCTACAGTAGAAAACTCTCTTGGTGCGGTGGGCTCTGTTACTGCACAAAAGTCGGGGTAGGATGGGACTCCAACCGGCCATTTGTCACATCTTATTTATCTGCCCCTTATTTTTTAGGGTGTGTATGGGCAGGCACGCCTGTATTTGTGATACTGCACCACATAAGGAGTCGCATTGCATCAGAGGCCAGTTTTTAGTTACTGGCATGTTAATAAAATGGCTATACAATACCAAAAACAAATTGAAAATCGGACAGTTCTATCAAGTTTATTACAACTGCAGGAAATGGCAAAATGAGAAATTGACAAGTTAGTAAGTAGGTGGCCAGAATGAGGACTTGGCTATTTTCAAAACACGTTTAAAGAGAAAAGGAAACAAAATTATGACTTGATATTTCACTTCAATGTAAAGTAAGTGCTAGAGTTTTATAATCAATAAAAATCTCAAAATCCACAACCTCACCACCACCTGCCCAAAATGTCCCGTAGGAGAAAACTGGGTTATGTGAAACTGGACCAGCATTTGTTCCGACGGACATGCTGTATTCGCCAGGCAGTTCTCTTTGGGGCTGTAGTATCGCCACAAAAGCAGCGCCACTCATATCAAAGATGCTAGTAAAGTCTGTGTGCCAACAGTAGATCACTCTCATGGTGCTGTAGGGTCTGTTACTGCGCAAAAGTTGGGGTATGATGGGACTGAAAAATAGCCGTTTGTCACATCTTCTCTAGATGTATATGTAGCTTGATTTTGAGGGTGTGTATGCAGGTGCCCTAGCGTGTATTTGTGATTGCCGTGTGTGTGTGTGTGTGTGTGTGTTCGCGTGTGAACACAACCCTACACTGTGCTGTGGTGCAATTATTTAATCAATATTTTATGTAAAACTTCGTTACGTCATACTGTATTCACCATGCTGCCTCTTTGGGGCTATGGTGTCACTAGTATGTTTGTGTCATCCATGCCATTAACCACAGCTGCTCTTCTCTCCTGAAAGAGATACACAAGGTTTTGATAACCCCTATGTACAAGATGTGTGTTTTGTTCGCATAAGGGACCTGGGTTTAATGTAGCGTCATCTAGAGGACTTCATGGGAATTTGGGTCAGAATCGTTTGAAATGCATTACATTGTATTGCATGGTATTGCATTGCACTGACTGCATTTCCATTCTTTGTATTGTATCATATTGTATTGTTTGCTTTACGTTGTATTGTACTGTAGTACATTGTATTGTTGACCCCTTGCAGTCAGGCAGACCTCGAGCTGATCTTTCTTCTTAAATGTGTATCTGAGTTGACATGTTTGATGTCCAATCTCTGTTTGCACCTCAGAAACACGGCACAATTGCACAGTTTGGGATGTAATTTTTATACAGAGGTGGTGTATATCGACATTCCACCGTGAAGTCGAAGTGCATGCAATAAAACGTTTTCAACCACTACCCAAAAAACCAGAGCATTGACAATTCACAGGTGTGTCTCTAAATAGAAATACGATGCTCTGATTGTCGCCCCTGATCACATGGGAGATAATCTACTTACCACCCCATCACACACACACACACACACACACACACACACACACACACACATATATATATATATATATATATATATATATATATATATATATATATATATATATAATATATCTCAAGGCAATTGATATTCAAACCTTCTCTTCTCAAGCTGCCCAACACCTATCCAAACCCCCTGAACACACTGACCCTTCCGTACATTACAACACTGTTTTAAGCCAACTGCTCGATGAGCACGCACCTCCCACTGATGTTGTTCTGCCTGATAGGCCCTGCGCCCCATGTTATACTCACGACATACTGGTTGCAAAGCGCAAACGCCGACAACTTGAGCGAAAATGGCGGAAAAAAAACACTGAAATAAACAAACAGCTCTTTCACAAACAAATCAACAAAGTCAAAACCTTAATCCACTCAGCGAAGACAAACTATTTTTCTGCTCAAGTTCTCGATGCCACGTCCATGAAATCTCTTTTTTCCCTCACCTCAACTCTCCTTGGATCTGCAAAGGCTAGCCCTCTGCCTACTGTCCACAGCCACTCTGAACTTCCTGGTATATTTTCTTCATTCTTCTCTGACAAAGTCCGCAACATCCGCTCCAAACTGGATCAGACTTCTTTCCGACCTGCACCTCCTGATCCCCAATTCACTGGCACTCCTCTTCTTGTCTTTCACCCAACAAGCGATAAAGAAATCAAGAACATTCTGAAAGAAATGACAATAAAATCATGCGATCTCGATCCTGTACCTGCTTCTCTTTTCATTCAGTGCATTCCACAGCTTATACCTACTATCACAAAAATAGTAAACTCATCTCTTCTTTCCGGAAATTTTCCATCAGCTCTCAAAACTGCGATAGTCACACCTCTGCTCAAAAAGCACGACCTCGATCCTAACATCCTGAAGAACTATAGACCCGTCTCTAATCTGCCTTTTATCTCTAAAGTCCTTGAAAAAGTTGTTCTGAAACAACTCAAGAGCCATCTTCTTTCCAATAATCTCTTTCCCCCTTTTCAGTCTGCCTATCCCGTCAACCACAGCACTGAAACCACCCTGGTTCATACTCTAAACATGCTTCTCCATGCTTCTGACTCAGGGAAAATCTCCCTTCTTACTCTTCTCGACTTATCTGCTGCCTTTGACACTATAGACCATTCAATTCTCCTCTCCCGTCTCCAGAACATGTTTGGCGTTAAAGGCACAGCCCTCACCTGGTTCACTTCATACCTTGCAGACCGAGTCCATACAGTTGCAGGAAACAAGATTCAATCAGCACCTACCAAACTGGAATGTGGTGTCCCTCAGGGATCAGTTCTGGGCCCTCTTCTTTTTACCCTCTATACTGCTCCACTGTCACATATAATAGACCGTCATCATATCAATTATCACTTTTATGCTGATGACTCGCAGATTCAAAGCAGTGATACACCTGAAAATCTTCCTTTTCTCTTGACAAATATGACCAGCTGCCTTCAAGACATCCAACACTGGATGATACAAAACAAATTACAACTAAATGCAGATAAAACCGAAGCCATGCTTGTAGGCACCAAACACAAACTCTCTTCCATTCCAATAACTTCAATAGAATTCGGCAATACGTCAGTTCCGCCATCCACTTCTGTGAAGTATCTAGGAGTCGTTGTCGATAACACTCTCTCCATGCAAAAATTCATTACCCAAACCTGTCAGTCATGCTACTATCAACTAAGGCGTATTAGCGCAATTCGAAAGTACCTGTCCACCGATGCAACTTCCAAACTTGTCACTTCTCTTATTCTCTCACGTCTGGACTATTGCAATTCTCTTTTGGCTGGTCTGCCAGCATCATCCATCCACTCCCTTCAACGCATACAAAACTCCGCAGCTCGTCTGGTCCTCAAAAAGAAAAAATCTAAGCACATTACCCCTCTCTTGCAATCTCTTCATTGGCTGCCCTACCACAGAGAGTAATCTACAAGATCAACACCCTCTGTTACAAATGTCTCCACAATACTGCACCCTCCTACCTCTGTGAATGTCTTCACTTGTACACACCTTCTCGCTCCCTCCGCTCGTCGGCAGATACTTTGTCCCTAAGAACACCCAGATTCAACCTATCTACCGTTGGCCGCCGCTCTTTCTCTGTTTCCGGTCCATCGATGTGGAACGACCTTCCTCTCT
>CM060318.1:47029361-47031861 GCA_030674155.1 Stramonita haemastoma
AAACAACCAAACAAAAAAGACCACAAGAGTGCTAATTCCATTATCCTTGAAATTAATAAAAAGCATAAATCCCAGCTGCAGCAAGAGCTGTGATGACTAGTTCTCCCTGTGACAGTGGGTGATGGGGTCAGTTTACAGGTGAGTCAAGTCAAGTCAAAATAAAAAATGCTTTTAATCTTCATCCCATGAAAGGCGATGACAACATTGACCAGGCACATAACTAACTGACAGTAATCATAATTTTTCAGAAAGACACAAGAAATCTATCCTTATTTGTCTATAAACATCCTCAGATAACTTCACATAAAAAAATTCACCTTCCATGTACAGGCTTTAATCATCCCATGAAAGGCGATGACCAGGCATATTCACTGATAGTAATCATAATTTTTCTAAAAGACACAAGAAATCTATCATTTATATTTTGCCTACATACATTCTCAGATAACTTAAAATTTTTAAAAAAAACACCAAAACTCACCTTCCATGTACAGGCCGTGCACATAGGCCCCTTCCCTTGGCGGCCCTGCCATGTCCTCGCGGCTCTTCTTGGTGACGTCACACTGCAGCGCCATGCGGTCCAGGGGCCACTCGTTCTTGCGCGCCATCTGCTGCATGATGGCCGTCAGGAACGACTGCGGGTTGAAGAAGCCGGCCAGCCACACGGCCGCCGGCAGCTGGAAGTCCGAAGTCCAGGTCTCCAGCTCCTTCACGCGCTGTAGCAGGTCTGCGTACCAGAGGCCTAGGGTGTAGAGCGAGGGGTAGGCGCGCTTGGCCCAGTTCTCCGGCACCACGTCCAAGAAGAGGGAGTTGGACAGTGCCTCCATGTCGGCTGTGATGGTCAGTTCTCCCTGTGACCAGGAATGGGTGGGGGTGGTCAGTTTATGGGGGGAGTGTAAGTCAAAGTCAAAGTCACAAAATGCTTTAAATCATCATTCCATGAAAGGTAATGACAACACTGACCAGGCACATCATTGATGGAAATCTTTTTTTTTTTTTTTTGAAAAGACACAAGAAATCTATGGTTTATATTTGTCTAAACATTTTCAAGTAACTTTAAATAATAATTAAAAAAAAAGAAATAATAAAAAAAATCACTCGGATACATGCTCAAGGGCACGCATGCACACACGCACACATACTTGTGCTTTCTCTCTCTCTCTCTCTCTTCCTGACTCATTTTCTTTGCACCCTCTCCATCTTATACATACTCATTCAAACACATTCTTTCCTCCCTATTTTCTCTTTTGTCTCTTAATTCTTTTTCCTTTCATCTAAAATCAATTTTTGAAGTACAAGGATATTAAATCAAAGAACAAGAACAAGAACAACAACACACACACACACACACACACCCACACCACCACCACCACCACACCCTACCCACAACAAAACAACACTACACTACCACCATCATCTCACCTTCAAACCCAGATCCAGTTCTTTCAAGGATCGTCGGATCTCGGAGAGAAGCATGTTCATGCGCTCGCATTCCTGGAAGGCCACCACGACGTAGGGGGTGCGTTCCTCAGGGGGCACTTTACCCATGATCTCCGTCATGTTGAACTCCTCAGGCAGCTTCTCCACGATCTCGTCCAGAATGTTCTTCACCTGGAATGTACCCCCACACACATCATATATCATACGTGAACCAGAGAGGGTGAGAGGTGGATGGATGGATGGAGAGAGAGATGGAGAGAGAGAGGGGGGGAGAGAGGGAGGGGTGGGGGAGGAGAGAGAGGGAGAGGGGGGAGGCAGACAGACAGACAGACAGACAGGCAAGCAGACAGGCAGGCAAAGTCAGAGTTTGAAAGACAGACAGACAGACAGAGTAGGAAGAAGAAGAGGAAGAAGAAGAAGAGGAGGAAGAAGAAGAAGAGAGAAAAATAGCAGTACAAAATGTTTTTCACATTGTTGTTCACATTGGACTTAGTGTACAGAGGGAAATATAAGAAACATTACTCTTCTGAATATTTTAAATATGGACAACAATTATATTCTGTATTCTGACAATAGTCTTTTCTTGGGTGGGTTGTTTTTGGGGGCAGGGGGACTGGTTTTGTTAGAATTTTAGTTTATTTCTTCTGTTTTGTTTTTAGTTTATAACTTACCACCATATAAATCAACTTGTCCATTTTTTTCCCAAATCACAAACAATAATTATTCACAAAAAGTCCAAAGAAAACAAACATAAAAAAGAGGGGAAATCAAAATCAAAGGATGGATAAGAGAGGAAATCGGGGAGGAAGAAGGTGGATGGATGAACATCTAGTTGGATAAACAAACAGACAATCAAGTCACACATGCAACACTCTAACCACTAGACTGTTCCACAAACCCCTCTCCCTTCCCTTACTTTACAACCATTATCACACAAAAAACACAGACCTTCTCCTCACGACTGACTCCAGCTCCGCTGCCAGCCCCGGTGTCTCTGGGCTGCATCTCAAACACGGTCCTGAACAGGTTCTCTGACAGCGTGGTCAGGAACTCAATCTCA
>CM060318.1:47034361-47074361 GCA_030674155.1 Stramonita haemastoma
CCCCCCCACACCCCACACACCAAACCACCACACACACACACACACTACATCACCACACATACAAAACACACACACACTACCACGCACTGGTTGAAGTTGTCCAGGGCTTTGTGTAGGTTAGCGAACATGCCAGTGGGGGGTTCATTGGTAATCTTGATGGCCGATTCCAGAATTCCCTGCGGGATGATGTGAGCATCGGGGCTACCGGCAGGTTCTGCGCTGATGAACAGCCGGTAACTCTCGTGGCCTTCCTCCGAGTACTCTTCAATCTTCTTCTCCAGCTTGGCCAGCCATTTGGCCACCAGGTGAATGTTCTGGAAATATAATATTATTAAAGTTATGAAGCCTGTAACCAAATTCTATACTGACGAATGTTCTGGAAGCAAGTTATTCAAAGTTATGAAGGAAATGCTGTAGCCAATCTTTTTTTTTTTTTAGCCTGAAGAATGTTCTGGAAACAAGTTTTAAAAGTTATGAAGGAAGCACTGTAGCTTAACCCTTATACCCCTGGGTCACACAGGTCATTCACTGTGAAACTTGTGTCAAAGGGAAGTAATTTGTACAACTTTCAATAGTCAATACACAAAAAACTGAGGGCACTAATGGCGCTACAGGTTACGTTATAAAGGGGCGCTAATGGGCGCAGCAGGGGATAAGGGTTAATGTTTTTTAGCCTGAAGAATGTTCTGGAAACATCATTAAACATAAATAGTTTATGATTTTTGAATCAGAAGAAAACTAGGCAAGCAAAAAAAAAAAAAAAAAAAAGGATGAACCCTAGCACCTCCTAAAAAATAAGTAATGCATAATTGTGCACACCACATTTCTTACAGATAAATCAGCTGTCACTGAATGGCATACACACACCCCTCTTCTCCCCCCACCCCCCACACACATACCAAACACATACACTCAAACGCTCATAAACAATAGCACACACAAGCTCAACCTCCCTTACACACACAAACACACACATCCCACAAAAACACTCTCACTCCCCCCCACCCCACACCCACCCCCAACATCACATCACAAACACACACACCCCTCCCACCACCACCCCACCCCTCCCAACCCCCACCCCTCCCTACCCCACACCCACACTCACACCACTTCTCTCCCCACCACCCACCTACACACACCCGCTCACCTGCAAGACAACCCAGTGGCCCTCCTTGGCGGCAAGTTCCATGGCCTGTTCGGCCACCACCTCCTGGCCTTGGCCCAGGGAGATGTTGTGGAAGTTGCGGTTGTCCTCGGTGAAGCCCAGCTTCTTGCCCAGAGCCTCCACGTCCTTCAGGGGGTCCACCCCGGGTGACAGGATGAAGAACACCGGGGTGGCCGGCCCCGACTCCTCGTAGGACTTGGCAAACTCCATGGCTCGCCCTCAGTGTATTTGGAGCCCAGCTTCTCCTCCACAAATGCACTGAAGGAGAAAGACAGAAATGAGGAAATAAAGGGGTGGTCATTGATATATGTGTTGTTGGGGGTTTTTTGTTTAGTTGGGGTTTTTTGTTGTTGTTTTTCTTTTTTTTTGGGGGGGGGGTAGGGTTTGAGGGGGTTGTTTTTCTTTTTCGGGGGGGGGAGTTGTTTGTTTCTGATGAAGCTTTTTGTTGTTTTTTTAAAGTTTTTTTTTATATACATGAACGTGCACTGTGGGTTAAAGAATGACAACTTTTCTGAACTTTTGAAGTGTTGGGGAGAGGGGTTTTCTGTGTCTTATTTTTCCCACTTTTTTTTTCTACTCTGTATTTTTTTTTTCAATTTTTCTCTCATTATTTATATATTCTTTTCTCAAAAACTTTGAGAAAGGCAGAACAGAGAGGAATGGAGGGAACTGGTTATCAAGTCTTCAGGGGTGCACCCACAGTTGCCAGACTAAAGAATACATACATAGAATCTTTTCTAAAAATTTTATTTGCTGCTCCTCCAACTACTAGGCTTACCCCCCCCCCCCCCCCCCCCCCACCCCCACCTCAATATGTAGTTCTGATACTGGCAGGGGAAATAAGAGTCAGAACTAAGGTGAATTTGGGGGGGGGGGGGGGGGGGGGGGAATCCCCGCAAGACATGTCAGTGAGGACTCAAATACAGACCCTCAAGTTGGGTTGGATTTCATTAACTTCTGTCCCAAAACTGGGGCTGACATGCCATGTATTTCCCATCCCATCTATCTTGGGCCTGTAGCATGCATTCAGCTAGCCTACTGCTTGTCCAGTTTTTAACATCTTCTGTCCATTGACATCTTGGTCTTCCTCTACCTCTCTTTCGCTCAACTCTCTCTCTGTCAGCACTGTTTTGGGTTGAGAGCCATATCTCATTTTAGGGCCAAAATATGAGAGTGTAAGGATTTGGGAGGTTTTCACTTTTTTTGGGGGGGGGGGAGGGGGGTGAGACACTAATTATTCTACAAGTCCACTGTTATCACAAACACATGCACGCACGCACACACGCACGCACGCACGCACGCACGCACGCACGCACGCACGCACGCACGCACGCACGCACGCACCGCACGCACAGCACGCACAGCACGCACGCACGCACGCACGCACGCACACACACACACACACACACACACACACACACACACACACACACCACACTACACTCCACTCCACTCCCTCCTAACTTTCCCTGCAAACTCGGCCAAACAGCTAAGGGCCATACCTGACGGCGTAGGACATTCTGTCAGGGCGAAGGGCTCGCATCATGCACAGTTTCTGCAGGGAATTCTTGTTCTTCCATTCTTGTGGGAACTTCTCTTTCTCGGGGCACTCACTCTCCACAAATTTCTTCCAGCGCTTTGCGGATCCTTCAATGTCGCGGTCGAGGTTGCGGAATTCTTCCAGATTGGACAGCGCCTGGTGTGACAAGGTATAACGTGAAACTATGGGAATGTTCAGTATGTGTGGTGTGGCTTCAGTTTTTATCATCCATGTAGTTTTTTGATACAATTTTAAATAGCTTTACAGTTTCTATGATGATAATAATGTAACCATCATCATCATGTGCAGTTATCATAAAAACGAGAACAGATGATGATAAGTATGAAAATAATTTTTACTATCATTATTATTTTGAAAACAGACATTCAAGCTTAATTATGTTACCCTTAATACCTCCATGTGTTTGTGCGTTTGTGTGTGTGTGTGTGTGTGTGTGTGTGTGTGTGTGTGTGTGTGTGTGTGTGTGTGTGTGTGTGTGTGTGTGTGTGTGTGTGTATGCACATGCACATGTGTGGATGAGATCTGTATCTGTGTGTCTCTGTCAATAAAACACGTTTAAAAATTTTCTTCTTTTTTTTTTCCCTTGTGTTTCTCCACTCATTTGCGTGACCTAGTAAGACATAACACTGACCTTGATGCCTCCCCAGGAGTTGTTGTTCATGAAGTCGACAGGGGAGGTGACATTAGGTGTGGCCGGGAAACGCAGCAGGAAGTCCAGCTCTACGGGTTGATCTCTTTGTTCATGATCAGAATCTGCACACCCCAACATGCACACAAGTAGAGTGGGTTCCGCTTTTGAACACTGTTGTTACATGTGGAATAATCGATATAAACTGTGTATATTATATATATATATATAATATATATATGTATATTTATATATATATATATAATATATATATATAATATAATATTTTAATAATATATAGTATCAATATCAAATAGATCTTCTATATATATAAAATTATATAAATATATTTTATATATCAAGGATAATGGAATGAGCACTCATGTGCTTTTTTACATCCAGTCCCTGTGTGTATGCAGTTTTGTCAATTTTGTCATCCGTTCCCTGCTAACGGCCTAGTATGGCCTAGTAATGCTAACATGCATTTGTTAAGTAACAAAAAAAGGGAAAAAAGGGGTGGGAGAGTGGGGGGGGACAAGGAAGAAAACAAGGGAAAAATGTATCCCTAAATCCAATTAGTAGCTCTATACCACACCAACGTTGTACGCTTCTGATTGTATGCTTCTCCTTGCATACACTTTGCCTATACAGTGAAACGTATAATTCATGCAGCCTCTCTTTAGACACCCCAATCCTCACTGTCTCTCCGTGCTTTATACCCAGCATGTTGTGCAGAAACAGGAGATAAAACTCTCCGCTCTGGTTACAGAATCAAAAACAAAAGGCTGGCACACAGCTGTCAAGTTTCCCCCTAACTTTCAGCTCCTCTCAGCTGCAATTAATCCATCCCAGCCACAGCTGTCAAGTTTCCCCACTTCAGCTCCTCTCAGCTACTAATTATTCCATCCCATCCCATCCCAGCCCAGATGATGAGGGCCAGCTGGTGCTAATTATAGCAGGAACTGACCACACTTGGACAAGGTTGTTAAAAAAAAAAAAAATTTTTTAAACAGGGCACGCTCAGTATAGCACTCTTGACTTGAGTGATGTTGGATATGTGCGCTTTGGGCACTGCTTCCTACCTGGAGGGTCATCTGAGTGATGAAGATGAGCTTGTCCTTCTCAAAGAGACCGCGTGGTGTGTAGGTGAAGACGGAGAAGGTGATGCAGTCGATGAGGTTGATCACGCGCTGCTTCACCTCCTCGGCAGGGTCCGCGCGGTCGATGGCCTTGTCAAACACCACGCTGAAGGCCTGCACAGTGAAATAGGTAGGCTTGGTGAAGTGTGGGTGTAGGTGTGTGTGTAAATGTGTGTGTGTGTGTGTTTTATTTATTTTATTTTATTCTTTTATATCGAGGATAATGTTTTGTGTGTGTGTGTGTGTGTGTGTGTGTGTGTGTGTGTGTGTGTGTGTGTGGTGTGTGTGGGGTGGGGTACAGAGACACCTTCATGTGTGAAGATATTCAGGTGCTAGGACAGACTTTCATTATTGTGTGCGGATGTGGATTTGCACACACACACACATATGCGTGCATGCACCCACACCCACACTCACACACACACACACACACACACACACTCAACAAACATACACACACATATATACGCGCGTGCATGCACACATACACACACACTCACACATACACACATGTACACCCACCCACCCACCCACAATTACATGCACCTACTCCCACCCTCCTACCACCCACACCCCCCCAACTCCAACAACATCCTTACCTTAAGAGAGAACTGGTACATGGGGTTGATCTTGTGCAGGTCGTTCATGATGAAGTAGAGCAGCGAGGCGCGGGCGGCAGCCGGTCTGTAGTTCTCCCTGGCCAGGTTGATCTCCACCTCCGTGTTCTTGGCCTCCTTGGCCTTCACCTCGATCTCCGCCGCCGTCCTCTTGGTGGTCTCCAGGTTCTCCACCAGCTCGTAGTCGCCCAGGAAGTTGCCTTCAGCGGCAGAGAGGCGGGGCCAGGAGGTTGTCCTCCAGCTCTTTCAGGGTGATCTTGAACTCGTTCTGCTGGCGCGTCAGGTCCGATTTGAGCTTCTCCAGGTCGGGGCGTTCCTTCACCACCACGGCTCCCAGGAGCTGGTCCTCCAGGCCGTCCCTGAAAGAGAGGATAGTTGTTGTGTGTTAGGTTAGGTCTGCTGGTTAAGGTCTGCTGGTTAAGGTCTGTTGGCTAAGGTCTGTTGGCTAAGGTCTGTTGGCTAAGGTCTGTTGGCTAAGGTCTGTTGGCTAAGGTCTGGGGCTAAGGTCTGGGGGCTAAGGGCTGCTGGCTAAATTAAAAAAAAAAGGTAGGCGCTGCACTTGTGGCAATGCGCTCTCCCTGAGGAGAGCAGCCCGAATTTCACGCAGAGAAATCTGCTGTGACATAAAATGGTATAAAATAAAATAAAATAAAATAAATAAGGTCTGCTGGCTAAAGGATGCTGGCTAAGGGTTGTTGTCTTGGTATGACGTGTGTGCCCAATCCTTTAAGTCGGAGTATGGCTACATTACTGGTCAAGTCAAGTCAAAAGGATCTTTACTGAGGGTAAAAGATAAACTTTATACAACATTTTTTTTCATCCTGCCCTTGGTGGGGCAAAAGCGGTTGCATATGCAATATTTCTCCATCGGTTAACTTCTGAGCTCTAGCCAAGGAACAACAACAACAATAAAAATGTATCTAAACTCCACCCTCACCCCCCTTCCACTAGATCTTAAGTGAGGGTCTGCATGCTAATGTCTTGTATTTGATAAACTGAGGTTCCATGTGCAACACATATTCAGTGCACATAAAAAAAATCGACAGCATTAAAAAGAGTTGCAGAAGGCAGAAAAACAACAAGAAATGGGTGACAGAAGAAAAAGAACAAGGCAGAGACAAAGAGAAGGAGAAAAGAAAGAAATCCTAGCACAGAATTTACAGAAGGTGCGGATGCTATATATACTGACAGACACCCCCAGCATCCCCGTGGGGTACAGTCCACAAATCCAGCATGAATCCTATGGTAAAATTAGCCCCTTCCATTTACCAAGTCCAAGTGCAGTAAGTTTCGACTATAATTAGCACTAATTCGGACGGAATGGACAGCAACTGTGAGTAGTTCAAACTGGGGAAACTGAAAGCTGTTGGGGGAGGGGGGAGGAGGAACACTGTTCAAACCAGTCTCCGCATCCCATACCTGGTGACGGTGAAGTTGATGAGGGTGGTCTGGGCCTGCATCTCGGGCTGGTAGTGGGGGTTGGCCAGCTTGGTCTGCAGGATCAGCCTGAACTTGGGGTTGTACTCCACCTCCTTGTCCCCCATCTTGATGGCGCGCCCCTTCTTGATGGTGTTGCGGCCCAGCAGGGGGTCCAGCACCGGGTCCATGCTCTCCCCCAGGTTCTCCAGGAGAACCACGTCCCCGTTGGCCAGGCCTGCTCGATGGTCTCCAGGTAGCCCTTCTGGCCCAGACGCACCACCTGCCCACACAAATCAGTTGGGGTTTTTTTTGTATTTGAATTGATTGATTGTCACCTGTCGGCATTACTGAAATCTTGTTACCCACCGCACCCAATGATAATGACACAATCCTCAATTGATTCTCACCTGTCGGCATCACTGAGTTCTCGTTACCCACTGCACCGAATGACAATGACGCAATCCTCCTTATTTTTTGGTTAATAAATGAATTACATGAAATGATAAGAAACAGCACCATCTATTGTTGGATGTTGGACCAAAAAAAAATTAATATGTATAGCCTTGCATCATTTTGTAATTTGTGGTACTATACTGTATTGCATTACATGGAATTCTATATATTGCTCTGTGTTACTGCATAATACTGTATTGCAGTATTACACTGCATCAAATTTTGTACTGAACTGTTCAGTACAGTACAATACTGTGCTATATAGCATTGTACTGTGCTGTACTGTACTGTTCTGTTCTATATTGCGCTGTGCTGCATAATTCTGCCTAAATTCAAATTTCAAATTCCAATACTTTATTTTCTCGAAAGCAGAGAAATTCACATGGGTTACAAGCCACACATAAAAACAATAAACATGCAAACATAATATCACGAAAAATACCACAACATAGTATTCAAACATCAGCTTGCATCCATCACAATATAAAAAGCACCCACAAATCACCAATACCTCATCCAGTCATAAACTCATACAAATAAATTTTCAAACATTCCTGTGCGCACCAGTATGCCCACACATCCACACACTCACACACAGTTCGCTCGCACACACACACAACACACACACACACACACACCACACACACACACACACACACACACACACACACACTGTCACTCAGAACAGTCACCCACCTTGAGGTCAGCGCCATAGCGTGTCTTGATCCACTTGATGCCCTGCAGCTGAGGGTCGATCATCAGAGGCCAGCGCTCACAGCTGGTCAAGATGGTGGCGTTTTCTGTGGACATGCGATCGCTGGGCAGACCCTCGTTGTTCCAGCCGGCAATGTCCGCATCGTCCACCAACATGGTCAGAGGGTCCAGGTTTTCGGACACGGGCACCGGGTACTTCAGGCCCTTGAGGAAGGGCATGAGGTGGGTTCAAACAGGTCTGTGCGGTATCGCTTGGTGAAGGAGCCCACGTAGGACACGAAGGCAGTGATCATCAGCACGTCGCCTGGTTGGAGAGAAAAGTGGTGGGTGAATGCATTGAAACTGTATAGCTTCTTTCTTTTTTTTTCTTTTTTTAAAGTTATGGCTGGCTTTTTTTTGTATGCACAAGTTTGGACTGGTTGTTTTCCCACATGATTTGTGAATCAAGGAAAGACATCTTAACAAACTGATCAGTGCAGAAATCTCAGCTGCCAATTCTAAGCATAGTAGCTGGCAAAAAGCCCAGTGATTGGAGCGTAGGACTTGTGACCTGCAGTAACCTGATTGTGCAGGTTCAAATATTTGCTGAGCTGTCTGTTGGATGGTCTTCCTCTCCTAGAATTAACACTGGATCTAACTGCACTTCCTTACCCGTCCTTAGGATGAGACTATAAATCCAGATCCCATGTGTGAACACATGCAGAATATCTTGTGTATGCATCAAAAGCTCATCTATCTTTGAAGAAGAGTAGGCAAATTATAAGCCAACACCTTTGAGCATCTTTATCCTACACTTTTCACTACTTTTCATTACTTAACATCCACCTTCACATTACATCCACAATACTGCAAGGCACTGTCCAAGGAGGAAGAAAAAGAGACAGACCAAGGAGGAGATGGGAGGACAACATCAGAGAATGGACAGGCCTAGGACTCAACAAAACCCTGAGAAAGGCAGAACAGAGAGAGGAATGAAGGGGACTGGTTGTCAAGTCTTCAGGGGTGCCGCCACTAGACTGTGCTAGACTACAGGATAGATAGACAGACAGACAGATAGACAGATAGAACAAGACAGATAGAACAGACAGACAGACAGACAGACAGACAGACAGACAGACAGACAGACAGACAGACACACACACACACACACACACACACAGCCAGCCAGCCAGCCAGCCAGCCAGCCAGCCAGCCAGACATATAACATCCATCTTCTAAAAAAAAACTGCTCTAAAAACAACCAAACCCTCTCCTACCTGGCAGCGTCTTCTCGTTTTCACGGTACTCGTTGATGGAGTCGGCCCAACGCACATTCTCAGAGGCCAGGCCCCCCACCAGGCGGTTGGCCAGCTCGATGGTTTTGGAGGTGGTGTCCGCCTCCTGCTGACACCTCAGCTTCTCGGCCGTCGCATGTTCAAACTCCTGCTGACACTTCGCCAATGTCGCTTCCAGGTCTGACACCTGAGAGGAGAAAAAATCTAATGATGAGAACAGTTCCTTGTGTGTGTGTGTGTGTGTGTAGGGGGGGAGGGGGTGTGTATGTGTGTGTGGGGGGGGGGGGGGGAGGGAATGTAGGTGTGGGGGTGTGTGTGTGTGTGTGTGTGTGTAAGTGTGTGTGCACTTCTTGACTTTAACCTCTTTTCACATGAGATATCAATGATACTGCAAATGAAACCTTTTCCAAGATTTTATTACTGATATTCGCCATTTCAGAGCAAGCCAGCTTTTGCCTACAGTTGTGCGCGAGACCCTTTACAAGGGTGGCTACTGAAACACTAATCCACTACAGTTTTCACTCTTTTTAAATGATATTCATATTCATGTTTGTCTGAACAGATAAATAACAAGAAGCACGGAAACAACAGCATCAAGATATCACAAAAAAAACATACCCTAAAACAAAAAACAAAAAATTGACAATGATGATGCTAATGATGATGATGACAGAGGTAATGATGATGCTGATGATGCAAATGATGATGATGGTAATGACAACCATAACGACAGCAAAACTGACAATACAAACAACACCAATACTGACCACACTTTAATTTCAGCAAACCTATGCTCAACTTCTATATCTAAGAACCATTTCCACTTCTGCAATCAAAACTCAAAACTCAAGACTACTTTAAATGTCTAAACTCAAGAAATCATGAGCGACATTCTAAAATTACAACAGTCACACCGCATCGTTAAACAAAAAACAAAAACAGTAAAAAAACAACAACAAGATAACACACCTAACCAACTACGACCTACAACCTTCTCACCTTCGCCTTGATGACTCGCAGCTTCTCTCGGGCGTTGTTGAGGTCGGAGGTGGCCTGGGCCAGGGCGATACGCTTGGGCTCCACGTCGCAGTACACCTCGTAGAAGGTCATGATGTTGATGACCCAGGCACACAGGCCGGCAGCGGCGAAGGACTTGTTGCGGATGAAGTCGGGGTTGAAGTCGGGGTCGTCCAGGTAGGGCTGCACGGCTTTGCGGCAGTTCTCGTGGATGTTCTCCTTGTCGTAGTTGATCAGGTTGTCCAGGAACTGGTCAATCTGGGAGAGGATTGATTGTAAAGCAGTGTTAGTGATGCACAGCCCACAAATCCAACATCACTCAGTCAAGACTGCTAAAATTATCGCGCCTCTTCCTTCCTTTTACCTAGTCTTATGTGTGGGCAGCTCCTGCTATAATTAGCACCATCTGAGCTGGGAAGGGATGGATTAAGTAGCAGCTGAGAGGAGCTGAAAGTGGGGAAACTCGACAGCTGTCAATGTTCTGGTGATACAGAAAAACTTTTTTTTTGGGGGGGGGGGTGGGGGGGGGTCACAATAAATGCTTTGTTGTGAGATGTGTGTATATATAAGAGTATGGGGTCATTGTGTGTGTGTGTTGTGTGTGTGTGTGTGTGTGTGTGTGTGTGTGTGTGTGGGGGTGGTGTGGGGGGGGGGGGGGGGGGGGGGGGTGCGCGTGTGTGCATGCATGCCTGTGTGCGGGCATGCGTGTGTGTGTGTGTGTGTGCACAGGAGAAGATCAAACACTATGCACCCCAATCCAATCCAATCATATTATTTATAACCCTGCACAACAACACAGCCCCCATATCGGGGCTGTCACCTCATAACAATTTTAAACCTCAGAATAAAACCGTGCACCTATACACATATCAAAACAGGGTATAAAAACCAAACTCTTCTGCCCTTCCCCTCCCCACCCAGTTAGGGACATGCACAGAGAAGAGAAGCTAAGCTGTACCTTGTTCATGATGGTGGCCTTGGCAGCTTTCCAGGAGCGGTCTTTGGACACTTTGCCTCCTGGGGCCAGCAACACCATCACCGCTGCCGTCACGTTGGTCACAGCAGGGGGAGGGGCGCCGAAACTCTTCAACTCTGTCAGGTTGTTCTGCACACAGCACAGGCTTGCATAGAGGAGAGAGATAATAGGTTTACAGGTGCGAATGCTTGTTGCGGATGATTGCTTATAGGGTTGTCCGTATGGATGCGTATGTGCACAGGTGTGATAATGCATGGACATAAATATATACAAGCATATGCATACATACATAAATATATATATATATATATATATATATGCTGGCACCTGTGGATGCATATGCATTCGCACACACACATACAAACCTACATGCATTATGCGTACCTCTTATTGAGGAGCAGTTAGCGAACACCAAGATATTTCACAGAGACACACTTTACACAACACTACAACATTATACAGAAACATGTGTTCACAAACACCAAGAACATTTCACACAAGATACAACATGCAACCTTCATTGTCCACTTGCTCATGAAAAAATGTCTCTCGACTACACTACATGGTATGAAACACACATCGTCATTTAAAATGACAAATATCTCCCTTCATGTTGACATATTTCTAAATATTACCCTTCTTCCAGCCCAGCACTCCTCATTCAAAAATTGTTCAAATTCATACAAACACACCCACATCCACCCACCTATACTCAAGGAGGCATGCACAGGCATTCTTTACCTTGTTGAGGGTGTTCAAAGCCTCCACAGCGGCCTTCAGGGCAGGTTCGGCCTTGGCCAGGTCGCGGGCACAGTCGGCCTGTTTGGCCTCCACCTCGATGGTGATCTTGGACACCTTGGCCTCCTCCTCGTCGGCGATGGCCTTCTCCTTGCCCACCTTCTCCTGCTCCGCCCCCACCACCTGGATCAGCTTGTTGGCGTCCTCGTTCTTCTGGGCCAGCTCCACCTCCTGGGAGGCCAGCTTGGCTTTGAGGTCATCCACCTGGGCACAGAGACACAGAGAGAGAGAGTTAGGGGTGGGGTGTAAAAACGTGTGTGAATCCAAGGCCTTGAAGTAGGCAACACAGCAAACACCGGAACCACCAGGCTATCCTGACGCCCACCCCCCCCCCCCCCCCCCCCCCCCCCCCTTCATTCAATCAATCAATTAGATACCCTCCTCCCCTTTACCTAGGCGGATAGCCTAGTGGTCAGAACATTGCGCTGGCAATTTGATCGACCCGGGTTCGAGTCCAGTCCAGGAAATTTTTCTCCTGGAGTTAATATCAGTGCTGACTCCACTCTCCCCAAAAGTCCTTTGGATGAGACTAAACCGAGGCCCTGTGTGCGAACGTACGCAGAACATCTTGCGCACACATTAAATCCTGTTCCGCTTTTCGTAAGAGAAGACCATCGTGTGCCGGTGGGAACAGATGACAATATTTACAAAAATGCATACACACGGGGACCAGATGAAAAAAAGCACATGATTGCTTATTCTGTTATCCTCGATATAAAAGAATAAATAAATAAATACCTGGGAGGCGGTGCTGCGGAGTTTCTCCAGGCCGTTCTCCAGACGCACGATCTTGGCCTGCAGCTCGCTGTTCTTCTTCCTCAGCAGGTTCTGGTAGAGGGTGATCTGCTCCAGGAAGGACTTGGGCGTGGTGTAGTTGTAGCGCTTCTCGTTGGTCAGGAACTGGTGGCTCACCTCGTTCACAGACTTGTGCACGTGAGACATGAACTTGGAGATGGACTCTCGCATGTCCGGCTGTGGAAATGAATGAAAATATAATTAGGTGATAGGAATCGTATAGTATAGCATGCTGCAAACAGTTGTAGGTAAATGTATAATGATAGGAATGATTAAATGTAACTTGCTGCAAATAATTGTGGATAAAGTAATTATATAACAGGAATGATGAAATTTAACAAGTTGCAAAAAAATCATAAATAAAATATGTGAAAGAAATGGTAAAATTTAACATGATGAAAATTTTGCAGATGAAATATATGATAGATATAATGAGGTACACTATATCGTTAAAATTATTATGATGCTGTGAACTTTAAAATATTTATGTGCTCAATCTGACTCAAAAGTCGCTTTATCGCCTCAATTTGAGATATTGAGGCAGATGGTAAAACGAAGGAGACAGAAGTCCAGTTTTAATTGATGTGTGTGTGTGTGTGTGTGTGTGTGTGTGTGTGTGTGTGTGTGTGTGTGTGTGTGTGTGTGTGTATCTATATATGTGTCTGTGTGCATCTGTGACTTCTACATATTTCTACACATACACTTAAAATCACATATACACGCATACACACACACACACACACACACACACACACACACACACACACACACATTTTTTTTCATTTTTACCCCATTCCTCTTCTACAACTCCAATGAGTGAAATTCTACATATGCAACCATTTTTTCCCACCATTAAGGTAACCGCAATCAGACATCAGAGCTATAAACAGATACATATGTATACATAAAAGAAATATTCTTACCTGCAGGAGTTCCACTTCCTCCAGGAAGCGAGCGCTGACAGACATGAGGGCCTCTTCCGGCCACTCATGGAACCAGTCAATGGAGGTGCAGTTGGTGACGGCAGGGAACTTGCGACTGCGCACACGCAGAGTGGACCCCACTGGGGAGAAGCACAGCACCACCTGAACACAGACACATGTATACAATTTCTCGTTTGTATCAGATTGTCTGGCGGATCACTTTGAGTTACAGCAGGTTTGTGTGTGTGTGTGTGTGTGTGTGATTAAGTTTGTAGAATTTAGGTAGTGTGTTGTCTTGCGTCTTTATTCTTTGAGTGTGGAGGATGAGAGAGAGAGAAAAAAAAGTGTTTTCTTTCACAAAAAAACACACAGAAACAACTACAGACAAAGAGAGAGAGAGAGAGCAAAAAGAGAAGAGACAGATAAAAAAGAAAAGAATTATACAAACAACAGACCACAGAGAAAAACAGAGGAAAAAAACCCCACTAGAAAACAAACTAGAACACCCACACACTCCATCCCTTAACCCTGCACATCTCCACATAATCATACAAACAACACACCACAGAGAAAAACAGAACCCCCCCAAAAAAACACCATCACAACTACAAAAAAACACCACCAGGACACACCCCCTCAACCCTGCAAACCCCCCCCCCCTTCCCCGCCCCCCCCCCCCCCCCCCCCCCCCCCCACCCCAACGTACCTTGAGCAGACGGCGCACTTTGTTGATGAAGTAGCTCCAGCAGTTCTCGCGGGTGTCCTCCAGGCCCATGCCCTTGACCTCGTTGCGGATGCCGCTGATGATCTCCTCCACCTCGTCGTCAGGGAACAGGTCGGGGATCTCCCCAGAGGCCAGGAGGTCGTTGATGAGCACCAGGAACTGCTCGTTGGCCACCTGGGCGTCGGTCATCAGGAAAACCATGCCGATGCTTTTCAAGCCTGCCTTGCGGTACAGGGCCGCCAGATCCATCTTCAGGTCTGGGATGCCATAGCCCTTCCGCAAAGTAATCTGCAACAAGAAACGAGGCTTTGCTTTACTGTCTATCTCTCTCTGTCCTGACTTTCTCTACCATTTTTTATTTATTTTTTAGTTATAACATTCTGGATCAAGGATCGAGATTTAGAACTTAGAAATGCCGAAGCTAACAGCGCAACTGCAGTACCCCACTCCACCCCACCTCTCTCTTTCCCAACTGCAGTACCCCACTCCACCCCACCTCTCTCTTTCCCCAACTGCAGTACCCCACTCCACCCCACCTCTCTCTTTCCCCAACTGCAGTACCCCACTCCACCCCACCTCTCTCTTTCCCCAACTGCAGTACCCCACTCACCCCACCTCTCTCTTTCCCAACTGCAGTACCCCACTCCACCCCACCTCTCTCTTTCCCCAACTGCAGTACCCACTCCACCCCACCTCTCTCTTTCCCCAACTGCAGTACCCCACTCCACCCCACCTCTCTCTTTCCCCAACTGCAGTACCCCACTCCACCCCACCTCTCTCTTTCCCAACTGCAGTACCCCACTCCACCCCACCTCTCTCTTTCCCCAACTGCAGTACCCCACTCCACCCCACCTCTCTCTTTCCCCAACTGCAGTACCCCACTCCACTCCACCCCACCCCTTCCCCAACTCCAGTACCCCATCCCATCCCACCCCACTCCTTCCCAAATCCAGTACCCCATCCCAACCCACCTCTCCCCTTCCCCAGATCCATTACCCCATCCCAACCCACCCCACCCCTTCCCCAAATCCAGTACCCCACCCCACTCCACCTCTCCCCTTCCCCAACTCCAGTACAGCATCCCACCCCACCCCTTCCCCAACTCCTGTACCCCACCCCACTCCCCTCCACCCCCACCCCTTCCCCAACTCCTGTACCCCACCCCACTCCCCTCCACCCCACCCCTTCCCCAACTCCAGTACCACACCCCACTCCCTTCCACACACCACCCCTTCCCTAAATCCAGTATATAACCCCACCCTACTCCACTCCACCCCTTCCCCAAATCCAGTACCCCACCCTACCCCTTCCCCAACTCCAGTACCCCACCCCACCCCTTCCCCAACTCTAGTACCCCACCCCACCCTTCCCCAACTCTAGTACCCCATCCCCACCCCACCCCACTCCACACCCACCCCTTCCCCAACTCCAGTACCCCACTCCACTCCCCTACTCTTTCCCCAACCCCAGTACCTGGAACACTTCCAAGCTGCTGATGGAGGCGGCCAGCCTGGACAGGGACTGCTTGCCGCTGCCCCCCACGCCAATCAGCAGAGCGTTGCCGCGCGGCAGCTCCAGGATGCGGTTGATGCGGCAGATATGCATCATGGCATCCTCGAAGAGCACCAGGTTCATGGCCGCGTTCAGCTCATTGTAAGTGTCCAGAGCCTCCACCAGGATCTTGTTGATCTCCGTCCAGCCTGAGATCAGAGGTGGGAGAGAAAATTGTGAGATAGAAAACAGTGGGAGAGAAAATAGTGGGAGAGAAAATAGTGGGAGAGAAAACAGTGGGATAGAAAATAGTGGGAGAGAAAATAGTGTGAGAGAAAACAGTGTGAGAGAAAATAGTGGGAGAGAAAATAGTGGGAGAGAAAATAGTGTGAGAGAAAACAGTGTGAGAGAAAATAGTGGGAGAGAAAATAGTGGGAGAGAAAATAGTGTGAGAGAAAACAGTGTGAGAGAAAATAGTGGGAGAGAAAATAGTGGGAGAGAAAATAGTGTGAGAGAAAACAGTGTGAGAGAAAATAGTGGGAGAGAAAATAGTGAGATAGAAAACAGTGGGATAGAAAACAGTGGGATAGAAAACAGTGGGAGAGAAAACAGTGGGATAGAAAGTAGTGGGAGAGAAAACAGTGGGAAGAGAAAATAGTGGGAGAGAAAACAGTGTGATAGAAAATAGTGGGATAGAAAACAGTGGGATAGAAAACAGTGGGAGAGAAAACAGTGGGAGAGAAAATAGTGGGATAGAAAGTAGTGGGATAGAAAGTAGTGGGATAGAAAGTAGTGGGATAGAAAGTAGTGGGATAGAAAATAGTGGGAGAGAAAATAGTGGGAGAGAAAATAGTGGGATAGAAAACAGTGGGATAGAAAATAGTGGGATAGCAAAGTAGTGGGATAGAAAGTAGTGGGATAGAAAGTAGTGGGATAGAAAATAGTGGGATAGAAAATAGTGGGAGAGAAAAGAGTGGGAGAGAAAAGAGTGGGACAGAAAATAGTGGGAGAGAAAACAGTGGGATAGAAAGTAGTGGGATAGAAAGTAGTGGGAGAGAAAATAGTGGGAGAGAAAGTAGTGGGATAGAAAGTAGTGGGATAGAAAGTAGTGGGATAGAAAGTAGTGGGATAGAAAGTAGTGGGATAGAAAGTAGTGGGATAGAAAGTAGTGGGATAGCAAAGTAGTGGGATAGAAAGTAGCGGGATAGAAAGTAGTGGGATAGCAAAGTAGTGGGATAGAAAGTAGTGGGATAGCAAAGTAGTGGGATGGAAAGTAGTGGGATAGCAAAGTAGTGGGATAGAAAGTAGTGGGATAGCAAAGTAGTGGGATAGAAAGTAGTGGGATAGCAAAGTAGTGGGATGGAAAGTAGTGGGATAGCAAAGTAGTGGGATAGAAAGTAGTGGGATAGAAAGTAGTGGGATAGAAAGTAGTGGGATAGCAAAGTAGTAGGATAGAAAGTAGTGTGATAGAAAGTAGTGTGATAGAAAATAGTGGGAGAGAAAATAGTGGGATAGAAAATAGTGGGATAGAAAACAGTGGGATAGAAAGTAGTGTGATAGAAAGTAGTGTGATAGAAAGTAGTGTGATAGAAAGTAGTGGGAGAGAAAGTATGTGGAGAGAGAAAATAGTGGGAGAGAAAACAGTGGGAGAGAAAACAGTGGGAGAGAAAACAGTGGGATAGAAAGAGTGGGAGAGAAAAGAGTGGGATAGAAAGTAGTGGGATAGCAAAGTAGTGGGATGGAAAGTAGTGGGATAGCAAAGTAGTGGGAGAGAAAAAGTGGGAGAGAAACAGTGGGATAGAAAATAGTGGGATAGAAAATAGTGGGATAGAAAAGTGGGAGATAGAAAATAGTGGATAGAAAAGTAGTGGGATAGAAAGTAGTGGGATAGAAAGTAGTGGGATAGAAAGTAGTGGGATAGAAGTAGTGGGATAGAAATTAGTGGGATAGAAAGTAGTGGGATAGAAAGTAGTGGGATAGCAAAGTAGTGGGATAGATAGTAGTGGGATAGAAAGTAGTGGGATAGAAAGTAGTGGGATAGAAAGTAAGATGGGGATAGAAAGTAGTGGGATAGAAAGTAGTGGGATAATGGAAGAATAGTGGGATAGAAAGTAGAAAAGTAGTGGGATAGAAAGTAGTGGGATAGAAAGTAAGAAAGTAGTGGGATAGAAAGTAGTGGGATAGAAAGTAGTGGGATAGAAAGTAGTGGGATAGAAAGTAGTGGGATAGAAAGTAGTGGGATAGAAAGTAGTGGGGTAGGAAATAGAAATGTTATTGTTGTTGATCTCTGTCTGTCCTCAGATCAGTGTGATAGAATATATAGAGAAATGTTATTGCTGATCTCCATCCACCCTGAGAGCAGTGTGAAAGACAATAGAAATGTTATTGTTGATCTCCATCCATCCTGAGATCAGTAGGACAGAAAATAGAAAAAATAGTAAAAATCAATAACAACATTTTTTTTTTTAAACGGAAGCACACTGGTATCATGTTTAAACATTGTCCGCAAAGTCAGAATGCAGCTAGCTACCTTGATGGTGGGCATAAACAGTCGCATAATAGGCAAAAGATCTCAACACCCAGGAACCTGGGAAGTCTAACTGAGAAGTGAAAAAAAAGACAGAAAAAAAAGAAGTCTAATGAAAGAAACCCAGCTTACCCTCAATGGGCAGGTACTTGTTGTCTCCAATCCCTTGGGCAAAGTGACAGTAGATGATGGGGCGCTTGAACAACAGGTTTTCGTCACAGTCTTCAAAACACTTCTTGATAATGTCTTTCTGCAGTTTGTCAAAGGTGGACATGTCCGCTTCATCCACCAGTTTGTCGCGGTACACGCGCTCTGTCTCGTGCATCCAGATGCGGATCAGCTCGATGGGGTTCTTGATGCACTCAGGCACAGTGAACAGGATGCCCTAGGAAAGCAAGAGAGTTATAGTGAGGGATGAAGATGGTGTCCATTTGTTTATCCAAAGTTGGGTTGTTGTTTTTTTAATGTTTACAGTAAAATACCTGTTGAGAGTTTTGTAAATTTTGTCAATGTTTCCACCAGCACAAATGGCCTACTCTTCTGAAAAAGTAGAACAGGTTTTAATGTGTGCATAAGATGTTTTGCATGTGTTTGTACACAGGACCTTGGTGTAATGTCTCATCTGAAAGGACACTGGGGGGTGGGGTGGGGGGGAGTGGAGTTAACACTGATGTTAACTCCAGGGGAAAATATCCCCTTGAATGGGATTCAAACCCGGGTTAGCAAATCACCAGCACTGTGTTGCAAGGTATTATGTTGCAGAGTACTGCACTGTGTTGTGCTGTGCTTTATTTTACTATACTGCACTGTACTGTACTGTGCACTACCCCCCCCCCTCCTTCCCTACACACACACACACACACACACACAACACACACAACACACACACACACAACACACAACACACACACACAACACAACACAACACACACACAAACACACACACACAACAACACACACACACACACACACACACAACACACAAGAACACACACACACAAACACAACACAACACAACACACACACAAACACAACACATACCTGGAAGATGTTGGACAGGTCTCTGAGGTTGAACACGTAATGGAACTTGATGGCGGTGGGCAGGAAAGTGGACACCACTTTGTTGTGCAGGGTCAGGGCCCCGTTCACCAGACTGGCCGTGAACTTGAGCACAGGGGCCGAGAACCCACTCGACGACAGATGCTGGCCCAGGATGTTGGTGTAGATCGTCGTCAGTGCGTCGTTGTTGGGGAAACTGATGGCGAACACGCAGAAATGCCTCTGTGGGACAGAACAGTAGAAAGGTTTAGCAGTGGTAGCAACAAACCCCCAAATTCACAGACTTATATTCATACATCCCTAATAGTCATGGCCACAAACTCCCCATATTCACAGACTTATAATTCCCTAGCAGCAATTGCCCCCAAACTCCCCAAATTCAGAGGCTTACGAACCCTTAACAACATCCAGAAACTCCCAAAACTCACTGACATCCCTAACAACTAAGGCAACACAAACTCCCCAATTCACAGACATCCCTCACAACAAAGGCAAAAAACTCTCCCAATTTGTATTTTGTCCACTTTATGTCACAGCAATTTCTCTGCGTGACATTCGGGCTGCTCTCTCTCGGGGAGAGCGCGTCGCCACAAGTGCAGCGCCTACCCTTTATTTTTTTAATTTTCTGCATGCAACTGTATTTGTTTCCTATCAGACCTATAATTCACACAATCCCTAACAACAAAGGCGACAAACTCTCCACTCACAGACACACCTAACAACAAATGCACCAAACTCCCTCTTCCACATTTACAGACTTCCTCACAACAAAGGCCACACACAAACTCTCCCAACCTCACAGATATCGCTCACAACAAAAGACCACACACACAAACTCTACCAAATTCACAGACTTACACGTCCCGACCCAAGAGCCACTGTGACACCCCCCACCTGCAGCCGAGAGTCAATGGTGAAGGAGCCAGCGGTGGGGTTCATGCAGGAGACGTACTGCGTGTTGTGGATGTCCTTCAGAGACAGTTTCTGCCGGTCGTACCAGTGGCCGTGGTCAATGTGCTGTCGGATCAGCGTGTGGGGCTGCACTGTGTAGTACTTGTCCACCTGAGGGAGGAAAGGGAGAGAGAGAGGTGGTTGGTAAGATGAAGAGGGGGTGGAGGAGCAGGAGGAGGAATGGTGAGGATGGTAAGGATGGTAATGATGATGATGATGCTGATGCTGATGATGTTGTTGTTGTTGTTATTATTATTATCCTTATTATATTATTATTATTATTATTATTATTATTATTATTATTATTAACAAGAACAACACAATTAAACAAAAAAAGCAAAGTAGAAACATATACTAAAAGAAAACCTTCTCCTGCATAAAAAAACAAACAGGTATTCAATCTTTCTATGTTCTGATTATTATTTTGCCATGAAACACTGCTTAAATGCACACACACACACACACACACACACACACACCACACCACACACACACACACACACACTGTACCACTTCATTTGAAAGGACATAAAATTGAAGACGACACACGCATAAGCACACCCACCCACCCATCCAAACACACACAGACACACACACACATACACTGTACCATTTCATGTGAAAGGACATAAAATTGAAGACCACACACACACACACACACACACACACACACATACACACACACACACACACACACACACACCACTCACCCACACACTCACCCTTCCCACCATGCCGCATACACACACACACACACACACACACCAACACCACCCCCCACCCCCAACCACCACACCCACACACAAAAACAACCCAAAACCACCAAAACAACCACCCTCCCCGCCCCCCAAAAAAGCAGACTGACAGATAGTCACGTCTCACCTCAGGCATGTTCATGTCGTCCACGAAATACATGAGGCGGCGGTTTCCTGGCGGGCCGAAGTTCCTTCCGGCCTTCTTCTCCAGGGGCTTTTCCAGCACCCTCTGCAGCATCTCGGAGGTGGTGTAGAAGTTGAAGGGCACGTTGGTGACCATGAAGTCGTCCGATAGGCTGGACAGCTTGTCCTGCATCATCACTGTCTTGCCGGACCCCGCGTTGCCCACCAGCATCACCGGCCGTCGCTTGTCGATCAGCATGTCCACGAAGTAGCGCACGCGGGTCGTCTCCGAGGTGTTCACCAGTGTGGCCTGTGGGTGGGGTTTTTTGTGTGGACATTAGTCAAAATTTTATTTCCAGATGGTACATTGAGTAAGCAATAATTTTGCTTTTTATCATCAAGCCATCTATCTAGCAAAAAAAAAAAGAAAGAAAAAAAAACAACAACACAACAACAACAAAACAAAACAAAACCTCAAAAGACCACTTAAACAAAATGATATCCAATCCATAACATTAGAGTAGGGCATCTGTGGTGGTTGCAGGTAGGGTTTTTAAAAACAAAAATTGAGCGGTTTCCTTTTTTTCGTGTTCATAGTTATGCAGAAAAACAATGTTCTATAATGACATTTTCAGGAAACAAGAGAGAAAGAAGGAAAACTGTTCTTTCCCTTTCCTAAAATATCGTTCTTGTCACATCAGGTTTCAAAAATCAAAATGCACAGCATAACCCACATCTAACTTAGCTTCAACAGTGCGCAGTTCCCTCATAGAGAATGATGATAAACAGCCTGCGAATAAATCAGTAACACGTGTGGTGATATATATTTGATCACATGATGGAGTATATAAATGTGCTTAGAAAGGAGAGTTTTTGTTTCACTTAAAGTCTGTTCACTCTAAGTAATATTAGACTGGAACAACAACTAAACTAAAATAAAATCAACAAAATGATCAAAACAATAAAATGCGAGTTAAAACCTACAACAGAACATTACTAGCAGATATGGAAATTACATTTGCAACATGGTAGAAGCACAGGAACACCCATGATTTACATTAGAGTAGAGGGAACATATAGGTTTAAAAAACAAACAAACATCAAGCCTACAGATACTTGTATTTTCATTGCTGAAATTCACAGGAAAAAACAAATGGCAACTTTCAAAAGGATGACAGTCATTCGCAGCAAACACATGCTTTATCATCGCACGCACCTACGCACACACACACATAAAACACACACACACATCACACACACACACACACACACACACACACACACACACAACACACAACACACACACACACACACACACACACACCCCACACAACACACACACACAATTCATCACTGCTCCGTGTCACACTTACCTGCAGGGGCAGCTCAGGATCGAACTCGAACTTCTCCACTTTCTTGGTCCAGGGTTCAAACTTGTGTGTTTCAGGGTCGATGTAGTAGTCGAAGATGGTGCCTGCAGTGGGGAACTTGATGGTCTTGAAGTCTGTCACCCACCACTTGGTGAACTCGACACGGTAGTCCACAAGCTGCAAGCAGATGGGAAAATAACACACTTTTTTTTTTTTTAAAAAGGATACAAAAAAAGGGAATAACACACAAACAATGCATTAAGAATTCTTATTACTGTTTGGTAATGAATGTATTGTGGCAATACATACCATATATCTTGACATAATCCCCAAAGCTGGAAAATAGCTACTTTAATGGTGGATGAACAGTCACATTCGCAAAAATTTCACCATTGCTAAACCTCAGAGATCTAGCCAAGGAACAAAAACAAAAAAACAACAACAGCAGCAATAAACAAAAACAAACAAAAAACTTTCTTTTAGTCACTGAAGTCTTCTCTATGAAAAATTTCAGTTGCTCTCCCTATAATTCAAGTCAGCATTCGGTGGCTAACAGAAACACCAACATACCCAGCATACATCCCCCAAAATTAGAATGCAGCTACTTTCAAGGTGGGGCAAAACAGTCACATTATATACAAAATCTCACCACAAGTGACCCTCGCACCTCTAGCCAAAGAACAAACAAACAAAACAAAACACAAACAAAAACAAGTACACAGCAGGACCCAGCTGATCCTGGAACATGCAGCTACCTTCATGGTGGACAAAATACAGTCACATATACAAAATCTCACCACAAGGGACCCTCGCACCTCTAGCCACAAGAACATACGACAAACAAAGAACCAAAACAAAACAAAAAACACATTCAAAAACAAGTGTACAGCAGAGCCCACCTGATCCTAGAACATGCAGCTGCCTTCATGGTGGGGCAAAAAACAGTCACATTATATATAAAAATTCACCATTAATGACCCTCCCACCTCTAGCCAAAGAACAAACAAACAAAACAAACATATCAAAACAAGTATAGAGCAGGCCCCACCTGATCCTGAAACATGCAGCTGCCTTCATGGTGGGGCAAAAAACAGTCAAACATACACAAAATCTCACCACAAGTGACCCTGGCACCTCTAGCCAAAGAACAAACAAACAAAACAAAACCAAAAACACATGAAAACCAGTATATTGCAGGCCGCACCTGATCCTGGAACATGCAGCTACCAAAGGCCCAGACGCAGGAGAAGACGAAGTACAGCTCGTACAGCTCCTTGGGGCAGTCAGGGGGTGTGTTCTTCTCCGTCAGCAGACACTCCAGCAGGTGGCACAGCATCTGCACATGGGAGATCTCCGCGATGGGTGTGATCTTCTTGAAGCGGTTTCGCAAAATGTCCAGACAGGTGGGCACGTACTTGTCGAAGAGAATCTGCAGGTTGGCGCGCTCAGACTGAAGCTCGCGTGTGTCAATCCAGCTCTGGACGTATCTGTAAGTGATAGGTTTAGAGATGTTTAAAAAAAATTTTTAAATACACTACACGTACATTGATTAAAAAATCAAACAAGATTTACCAGGTGGTTGAAGTTTGATGATTAGAGCCAGGTAGTTTTTGATGGTTTGATAGCACCCACCCTCTTTTTACATTTTTTTTTCTGACATCCATACCTCGAACATGCCTTTGTGTTAATTTTGCTAACTCCTCTTTCACTTCTTTTCCTGAGTCCCTCCACTTCTTCATTTTCTAGATCTATTTTTCTGGGTTAAACTGACCTCAGAGCTCAAGCCTACAAACAAAAAAACCCAACAAAAAACAAAAAAAAGACTCACGGATTCCAGCCCAGATCCTGGGCGTTGATGAAGAGAATGCCAGCCCTGGACACAGTGGCGGGTGTGGCCGTCCTGAGGTGACTGATCTCGAACAGCAGGCGCATGGAGGGGTTGAGGGGGATGCGCTCGTTGCTGGCCAGAGTGAGGATCTTGTTGTCGTCCATCACCGTGTTCAGGGACTCGATCCACATGGGGTCAATGTCGCCATCCAGGACAATCCACTTGGGCCCATCCCCGCTCATGTTGGCCAGGTCACGCATGATCACCGAGAACAGGCCTGGTGTGCAAAGCCGAGAGAAATTTTGAACTAGCATTTTCATTCTGTGTGTTGCGTTTTATGAAGGACTGAGTCATTCTACACTGATGTTTGCCTTCAATGGGTTTTTTTTTGTAATTTTTTTTTTTATACTTTTTTGTAATTTTTTTTCAGCAAAATATTGCAAAGGAAATTGTCAAAAACTTATGTTTTTGGAAACTGCATAGGAGTCTTACAGATAACTAGTGTTTACTATCAGTTCTAAATGACATGAAAGTGTATGTTGCACAGTGTATGATTAGATGTTTATCTGTGGTGAAACTACACAAAATATATTTGAAAGAATGATCTAAAAGAGTGATTTGAATGGTCAGGTTCTGCTACATTTTAATAATATATTATTATTATCTACTTTCAAAACAGTATCTCAAAAACAAGACACCTCAATAAATGTTTTCAACATAAAAAGTTATAGTATTTGATATTTCTGCTTGAGCTCATATAGTTCATCACATAAATTTAACAACTGAATCTACGCACCAACTAGGACCAACCTAATTCAACACTCACTTTACACGGTACATACAACAGACTAGGCAGCTTTCCCTGTGTAATTGTAGTGTTCTTTTTTTTAAAAAGATTTTTAAAATAAAAATAAAAGACATATATATCAACAACTTTTACAATAAAAAAAATAATGAGTATCAAGCAACACAGCATGCAAATCCAGCACAACTCAGTCCAAGGCCCAGTGCAAAAAATTAGCAAACCACTTCCTTATTACCCCCACACCCTCCCTTTTCTTCACTCTCCCAGAATTCTGCACTGATACATCAAGGAGGAAGACATAAAAATGCCAAGTCCCAAGTGGGGTCAGTTCCTGCTATAATTTAACACAGGCTGACCCCAGCTGGGCAAAGATAAGATGGACTGGACAGCAGCAAGGGACACTGAGGACAGCAATCAAGACTACAAAGCAGCGTACCATCTTTCCACTCTCGGGTGGAGGGGTTGATGACGCCAAACAGCTCGTTGTTGGTGACGGCTTTGGGGTCCAGGTCGATGGCGGTGGGCTTCCTGCCCTGGTTCTTGTAGGTGCGCTGCAGGGTGTTCCAGACGCGGGATTTGCCGGTGCCGGCGTTGCCCAGCAGGAAGACGGAGTGACGCACGGCAAACAGCTCCTCCAGCTGTACCACCTGCCCACACACCACCACAACATTGGTCAACAATTGGACTCCAAACTGTCCATTAGATAACATGATAAGATGGTCCAGGCCAAAAGCTTTTGTCAGATATTGTTGATGTGAGCTAAGTGGCATGGCCTACATTAACATGTTGTTCTGGTGTACACAGCACACAAAACTAACACCACTCAGTCAAGAGTGCTAAATTTAGCACACCCTTTCCTTTAACCTAGTCCAAGTGTGGTCAGCTCCAGCTATAAATAGCACCAGCTGGCCAAAGCTGGGCTGGGCTGGGATGGGATGGGATAATTAGCAGCTGGGAGGAGCTGAAACTGGGGGAAATTGACAGCTGTGCGTTGGTCAACAGCTGGAAAAAGAACTGTCCCATTAGATAAGAACAAGCCTGACAAGATGGCTCAGGCTAAAAGCTTTTGTCAGTTATTGTTGATGTATGCTAACTACCAAGGTATACATTAAAATGTTGTTATGTTGTAAAATGTTGTGCTGAGATTGTCTTTCAGCCATGACAAGCTCTTAACATTGCAACAAGCACTCTCTTTTAAAGAAGATAAAAAAATCCTCTGAAGTCAAAGGATGGCTGCCTATATGGTGAGATACTTTAAAAAAGTCATACATGAAAACATCTCATTCAGTATGCAATGACAATCTCACATGATTCCCAGGTAGGATGAGAGAGTCAGTACATGTTTTGGGGACCCCCCAGCGTGTTAGGCTGGGGAGCACACAACAAAATCAACAACAAATCTGTTGAGATATTGATACTGATGCCTCTGTAAAAAACAAAAAAAAGACAGTCCTGATCCTGTACTTCATTCTTTGAGAGACTGGAAGCCAGTGAAAAGATCTCAAAAGACAAGCGATATATTCTGATTTATCTTTCCAAAGTGTAAGTTGAGTAGTGGATCTGTGTATGCATTGTAAAGATGAGAGTGAAGGTGAAGCTGGCTATGGCATTGCTTTTCTTTTTTCTTTTTTTTTTTATTCATTTACTCTTTTATAACAAGAATAATGGAATAAGCACTCGAGTGCTTGTTTTACTTCTTTTTATTACTTCTCTCTTACCTTGAGGATGAAGTTGTCCTCAGGCTGCAGTTTCTGGTCCAGGGTGGCCTGGCGGATCATCTTCTCAAAGTCCATGTCTCTCTTTCGGGGCACGTCCAGGGCAGGGAACAGGTCACCGATCAGACCCATGAAGACAGGCATGTCGTCCGCCACGATTTTGGGGATGTTGAAATCACGCAGCGCTCTCATCAGCACCTGCAGGGGGAGAAGAATGCAGTGTTCTGTGAAATACTGTGATGAGGACATCATGAAAACAGGGCACACCCTTGAAGACGAAAAAAAAAAAAAAAATGAAAATAATGATACAGACAAACACATGTTCAAGTACAAACACTCACAGAAACAGAAACACAGACACACATATACATACACACATACATAACCCACACACACAAACTCAAACACAATATACCAACTGGAAATAAAAACAATTTGGCTTTGGCTTTGACTTTGACACGCGTGCACACACACTCACACACACACACACACACACACACACACACACACACACTTTATACATATTATCTAAACCCATAGAAAAAACACATACAAACATCGCTAAGTTCTTACTTTATTAACAACAGTCTAATAAATGAAGATCAATCGGGGTTTCGTAAAAACTATTCCTGCCACACTGCTCTAACTCAGCTTACTGAAAGTCTCTTACGCAACATAAATAACAATAAATTTACAGGACTCCTTTTTGTTGACTTTGAAAAAGCATTTGATGTGATTGATCATTCTCTGTTATTACGCAAATTAGAAATGTACAAACTGACACCTGAAATTATTCAGCTTCTAAAAAGTTTTCTGTCAGATAGGCAACAGCTCGTAACTGTTAATAATCAAACATCAGCACTACTACCTATTAGCTATGGGGTACCACAAGGCTCAGTATTGGGACCTCTCTTGTTTTCAATCTTTGTAAATGACTTACCCTGTTTTATTCAATGTAGCTGTGAAATGTTTGCTGACGATACCACTCTACTTTGTAGTGATTCAGACCCTTGCAGCTTATCTCGCAAACTTCAATTTAGCATTGACAAATTGATTACTTGGACTCAGTTAAACCATATGTCCTTAAATGCACAAAAAACAAAGTGCATGTATGTATCAGCAAGACAGAAAAGACAAAAAATGAGAGATAAGTTCCTACCTCTGTTACTTGATAGCAGAATAATTGAAGAAGTTGACTCTCATAAACTTTTAGGTGTCACCATTGACAAAAATATGACTTGGACTGATCACATTGTGTCACTAGGAAAGCGCATTGCTCACAGGTTACGTCAATTATCGAAAATCAAACACTTTTTGAATCATCACTCTCGAAAACTGTTTTTTTGTTGTCATATTCTACCTATTATTGACTATGCATCAACTATATGGGATACCTGTAGCGAAACGAACTTGAAATTCATTCATCGTTTATATAAAAGAGCAGTAAAACTTGTCCTGTTAAAATCAAGTACCCTGACAGTTGAGGATTATAAGAAAATAAACGTCCTGACTTTTCGAAACAGACTTTCCTTCAATAAAGCCATGTTTATGCAAAAAGTTGTTAACCAAACTGCACCTCCCAAGATTACCAATACTTTCAAAATCAATCAACACAGACACAACCATTTGCTAACATTTCCAAGACCCAGAAATAATCTATATAAATCAAGCCTACTATGTTCAGGTAGCGACCTATGGAATAAGCTACCAAAAAATTTGAAATGTATCAAAAACAAAGATAATTTTAAAGCACATCTAAAAAAATATTTCATAGATAAGTGTATAGAACAAGACTTGTAAACGTGTACATTTGCTTGTGATATAACACTCTTTACTGTTTCATTCCAACGTACTTGTATTGTGGCCTAGTGTTACAACTGAATTAAAAATGTTACATGTAGCATGTGTGCGAGGGACAGAGAGATGAATGCATCACTGATAGTCATTATTATCATTATAAATATGGTATGACCACAGATTATATGGTCATTTATATTCATCTCTTGATGTTACTTTTAAGGGATACTGATCTGCTGATGACTTGATAAGATATTAGACCTTGATGGTTGATTTTGCTGTGTGTGTGTGTGTGTGTGTGTGTGTGTGTGTGTGTGTGTGTGTGTGTGTGTGTGTGTGTGTGTGTGTGTGTGTGTGAGTGAGTTGGTGTGTGGTTATTTTTGTCGTTGATGCTGATGTTGTTTGGTTGGGCTTTAACATTTTATAGTGGGGGGGGGGGGGGGGGGGGGGTTGCCTGATTTTATCTGTTTGATTTCTCTTTGGTTTGGATGTTGGTTCTGGTGTGTGTGTGGTGTGGTGTGGTGTGGTGTGGTGTGTGTGTGTGTGTGTGTGTATGTGTGTGTGTGTGTGTGTGTGTGTGTGTGTGTGTGTGTGTTGATACAGTACATGAGATATTTAGTTGTAGGAAATGTTGATTTTTTTGTTTCTTGTATGTGCTTTTTGTGGGATTTTTTTTTTTTTTTTAAATTATTTTTTGTTTGTTTGTTTGTTTGTTTGTTTGTTATATATATTGTATATTTTATTTTTTATTTTTTATTTTTTTTAATTATTTTTTTTAATTTAAAAAAATTATTGATTGATTTTTTTTATTATACAATTGATGAGCTGGTGCTCAAGTTAGTTGCGATTTTTTTTATGTACCTGAATGCACTTATTTGATAGAACGCTGACATGTTTTGTGTAAATCTATAAACACAAGTGTTTGGGAGTGATGGACTGAGAAAAAGGAAGGAAATTAATGTGATTGTCTTTCCTTTCTGCTTCGAATCCATTGCTTTGTAATGTATTGTTTTTCTTTGTATGCACCGTACTTGTTTTGGAGGAGGGAATTGATATAGGTTTGTATGTGTGTGTGTAAAACGATTTTTAAGGAACCATGCATTATTTTCCTTGTGTGCGTGTGGTATATATATATATATATATATATATATATATATATATATATACTATATATATATATATATATATATATATGTGTGTGTGTGTGTGTGTGTGTGTGTGAGTGTGTAGTTTCTTCTTTTGGTGTGAATATTTTTCAAGTTCATTTTTAATCTTTTCATTTGTACCACATATCTTCTTTAAGTTTTTCCTTGTTCAAATATGATTATTCTCTCTTTTTTTCTCCTTTTTTTTTCTTTCTTTTTTTAAATTAAAAAAAAAAAAAATTAATTTATTTTTTATTTTTTTTAGATGGATGGCTTGATGAAAAAAAGCAATTGGACTGCTTACTCAATATACCATCTGGAAATAAAAGTTTGACTTTGACTTTGACTTTAACACACACACAAATTGTACTATCTGGGAATAAAAATTTGATTTTAACTTTCACTCACGCACACACATGTACACACACACATGCACGCATGCACACACACATACACACACACACACACACACACACACACACACACACACACACACACACACACACAAAACACATCGCCCCCCCCCACACACACACACACACACTAACCTGATCCTCAGGTCTCTGTCGGTCAGCTCTCTTCAGAGCACCAGCCACCACCAGCACAGACTTGATGGCACGCAGACCCCAATCGTAGTGATCCTGACATCAAACACAATGTCCTTCAGCAACACACATTCAACGATACAAATAGGTATAAAAGAATACAAATTCACTCTCTCTCTATCTCACTCACTCACTCTCTCTCTCTCTCTCTCTCTCTCTCTCTCTCTCTCTCTCTCTCTCTCCTCCTCCTCCACCACCCACACACACACACACACACACACACACACACACACACACACACACACACAAACACACACACACAATCGGTGGTCTAGGTGGTCACGCGCCTTGCCTAGAAAGCAAAAAGTCCGGGTCAGAGAGTGCGGGGTTCGTACCCCGTTTGGACCCAACACTTTTTCCCCATCCACTGGACCCTGAGTGGTGGTCTGGGCGCTAGTCTTTCGGATGAGACAATAAACCGAGGTCCCGTGTGTTACACATCACTATTTAGCGCACATAACAGAACCCACGGCAACAAGGGGGTTGTCCCTGGCAAAATTCTGTAGAAAGAAGCCACTCTGATAGGGAAAACAAATACACTTGCATGCAGGAAAAAGAAAAAAAAATGGGTAGGCGCTGCACATGTGGCGACGCGCTCTCCCCGGGGAGAGCAGCCCGAATTTCACGCAGAGAAATCTGCGTGACATACAGTGGTACAAAATACAAATACAAAAAATACAAAATACAATACGACATTCCTGCAATACAACATTTGTGCCATACAACAATTTGTGCAAAATGACATTCGTCATGCAATATGACATTCGTTCCAAACAACATTTATGACCATACGGACCATGTGCAAAACGACACTGTCCTGCCTAACCCACCTGTTTGGACAGGAGCTCTCTGCACAGGCTGTACAGGGTGATGAACTTGCGAGCCAGCAGCCGAGCGTCCAAGAAACCTTCGGCCACCAACATGATTTCACAGATCAGCTCAAAGTCTGGCACCACCATGGCACACGGTCTGTGAGTGACATCAACCAAGACAGCAAGATAGTGTTAACTCACTGGTGTTGAAAATTTAGCACACACACACATGTGTACATACACACAAGCGTGCGCACATGAACAAAAAAACACATTCATATGTTTGCACACACACACACACAGACATACACACAACACACACACACACCCACACCCAAACACACACACAATCCCCCCACCATACATACACACACACATACACACACAACCCCCCTCTCACACACACACACACACACACACACAGACACACACACAACTTCCCCCACACAGACACCCCTCCTCCACACACACACACACAAAGACACACACACACACACCCCCCCCTCTCACCCACCAACCCAAACACACACACACACAACCCCCTTCCCCCCACCAACCCAAACATACACACATACACACACACACACTCCCCCCCACCAACCCAAACACACACACACAACATACATCACACACACACACACATACACACACCACACACACACAACCTCCCCCCCGACACACACACACACACTACACACACACACCTGAACAGTGCTTTGAGGTTCTCAGGCAGCTCGGTCCTCCCAGCGTAGCCGGGGTTCATGGTGATGAAGAGCCCCACACAGGGGTTCAGTTTGATGTTCTCCCCCAGGAAGTTGAAGACCTTCTTCTTGTCGCGGATGGCGTCCTGGATGCACTTCACCTGCACGGCCACCACTGACAACACTTCCACAGCGATGCGGTTGAACTCGTCGAAGCATCCCCATGCTCCTGACTGGGCCAGACCCTTGTAGATGTTGCCCACAGACTGCACACAGGACAACGCTGGATTGATTAATTTAACCCTCTTAGTCCCGACCCAGGATTTGTTGGGATTAAATTATTCCCTCCCCTGAATCCAGACCCACCTAGTGTCAATACATGTCAATATAGTGAAGGACCAACCTTTTCCAGTTCAATGTGCTTCATGTTTACTTGGGAGCAATTCTTGCTTGTTCATTCTCTTTACTGTTTTGGTATTTGATATCTGTCTCCAAGTTTCACAGAGGGGATAGGATGTCAGGAAAGACTCCGATTTTCCTTCCAACCCCCTACTCCTTGCCTACTTTTTATGACTCATAATAATGATATAATGGAATTTATATAGCGCTATATCTTGCAAAAACAAATCAAGCGCTTCATCCCCCCATACAAATAAAGTACAGTCTTTCATCATCACACTTAATATCAAACAATAAAAAATCTCAGCTTATATCATTCTCTGACTAACCAGATAACAAAAATGTCATGATATGTATATTTTGGGAAACAACTAAACTTCTTTTCCCTTTTTTTAATTTCTTGACTATTCTTAAATTCACCAATGGTGAGATTTTTGCATATGAGACCGTTTCCCTCCACCCACCCCCACCTCTCCACCATTTAGGTAGCTGCATCCAGACTTCAGGGATAACAACAGAACTAAATCCCTTCAGTCTTCACTGTACCTTGTAGTCCATCTGCTCTGAGCAGTTGAAGACGTACACCATGATGCCCAGAGCTCGACCCAGATCCTTGGTGGTCTCTGTCTTGCCTGTTCCCGCTGGGCCAGCTGGTGCCCCACTCATGATCAGATGGAGCGACTGAGTGAGCGTGATGTAGCACCTGCAAAACAATGTTAGTATTTTTAGGTTACACATCATTACTGATTTCAGAGAAAATAAACATATTAGTACCATTTAAGGTAGTCACTTTTTGTTTGAAACTGTGCATATCTATCTGGAGAATATAGATTGTTTAACATTTTGCTGAATTTGAGCAACAAATACAATATAGGGTTCAGCAATTTTTTTCTCTTTACTACTGCTGCTATGGTCTTTGTTCCTGTTTATTTGGTTGATCTGATGTTATCATCTAATCTGGTTTTCAAATGAGGGGAGGGGGAAAGAAGGGGAGAGGGAGGTTATTTGTTTGATCCATTATTTATTTTTTGCTGTGTATTGTACTCATACACAAGTCATTCGTTCAAAAACAATTTCAGTACATTTTTTATACAGATTCCCTGACAATTTCTTCAATGGGCGGACACACTCAATGCTTTCAAAAGAAAAAAACCAGTAAAATAGTCCAAAAAAAGATTCACAGCACACAAAAACTAATCAGCACAACAAGCTTCCCCCTACACCATCAGCAACCTACGCCCATCACAGTCTTGCTTCCTTCCTTCCTTCCTTCCTCCCTCCCTCCCTCCCTATAGCCTCACCTGTCAGTGAGAGGTGTGATCACCAGTCGCGGAGTGTTGCCCAGGTACTCGTGAGAGTAGCGAAACTGGGCGTCGCAGATGTTGGCGAAGCAGTCTTTCTCGGCATCGTCCCAGCGATGTCGGAGCTGGGAGAGCCAGAGGAAGGCCTGGGAGCTGTCCACCTTCTGGGCGATCATCTTGGCCACCACGTCACGGGCGTGCACGTCGATGGTGCAGATGGTCATGATCTTCTGCCGATCTCCTTTGGACAGGTCGCCCAGCAGCATGGTGATCAGGGCGTTCAGCTGAGAGATCTGCCAGGGCAAAACAATGTGTTTGAAGTGAGTTGAATTGAATTGAATATTGTACAATGTCTGTTCTTTGATTTTGACTTCTCTCTTGACACATTGTTCAGTTGAAAGATCTGTGAGGCAAAAATTAAGTGTTTGAACTGAATTGAAAATTATGCAATATCAGTTCTTTGATTTATTGTTCAGTTGCGAGATCTGTGAGGCAAAACAAAGTGTTTGAATTGAAATGAATTGAATAAAAAATTGTGCAATGTCGGTTGTTTGATTTTGATTTCTCTCTTGACACTTTGTTCAGTATCGAGATCTGTGAGGCAAAATGAAGTGTTTGAATTTAACTGAATTGAATCGACAATTGTGCAATGTCGGTTCTTTTTTATTTTGACTTCTCTCTTGACACTTTATTCAGTGGCAAGATCTGCAAGGCAAAACAAACTGTTTGAATCAAACTGAATCGAAAATTGTGCAATGTCAGTTTTTTTTATTTTGACTTCTCTCTTGACACTTTGAGAAGTCGTTGGGGGAACTGAAGTGAGGTCTTTTTTTTTTTTTTTTTTTAGGGCAGTGTGTGTCTCAGGCAAATTGAAGCTCTTCATCTCCAGGTTATCTAGTGGTTGTGTGCTGTTATGTTATCCAAGCTTCTCAGTTGTCATGAGGTCTCACATGCACATGCACATGCACATACACATGCACATGCACATGCACACACACTCACACACACACAAACACACACATATTCACACTCACATGTTCACAGTCACACCTTCATAAGCACACATACAACACCCCCCACCCCCTACCCCCACACACACCCCCCCCCCCCCCCCCCCCCCCCCACCCACACACACACATCCCCACCCCCACACACACCCCACCCCTCTCAACCCCCACACACCTGTTTCTTGTTGTAGTCTTTCAGAGCGTTTTCATAGCCCTCCTCCAGACGGCCAAAGGCGATGTTGACCTCTGTGGTCCACCAGATCTGCGTGCCGCACAGCGCCACCTGGGCAGGGAAGTCGAAGAGCCACTGGTCTCGGGGCTTTTCCTCGTAGCTGGACACGGCCTCTGTCATCTCGTGACGCACTGTGGCACACTGTCTCTCCAGCAGTCGGTTCAGCCACACTTCCACCTGTCGGCAGGTAGTATGTATTGTGTGTATATATGAGTGAGTCACATTGTACGTGATGTCAGTTTTTTTTTGTTGTTAATATTGATAAGTGGCAATCAAAAGCTATTTGATTAAAAAAAACCCCCAAAACACAGACTGAACATCATACAATTCTGTGAAAAGTGATTACAAACATCACTCATCATCTCATCACGTCATCGTATCATCATCACACCATAACATTTATGATGATTATATTAACCCTAGTAGGCTGTTCCCGTATTCTCAGAGTGACGTAGTAGCAGCAGTTTCTTGGCGCTCCCGGAATCTTCCGCGTATGACGTCGATGATGTAATTGAAGGCTTTCTTCGCTTTCAAAGGTCATCCAATGAACGTGAAGGCCATTGTAGGGCCGCAGAAATGGGTGAAGGTTCCGCATCTCAAGAAAGCACGAGTTCTGATTGGTTTTAGAGTGTTGTTGTTTTTTTTGACGAACGTCGATCGCACTGAAAACAAAAATGGCGCAAAGATGTTTGCGCTCGATCATCACTCAAGTATTTTTCGAGTCTTTTTTGAACGATATTGACGCAATGAGGATTTTCAAGAGGCTGGATTAGTTGAATAAACATAATGAACGATAAGTAAGGATTGTGAAATATTTTTGAAAAACTCGGAAAAATTGATCGCGATCGGACAATCGACGCCTACAGTTGTCCAAAGCACTTCTAGCTACCGCCATTTCGATGTACATGTTTTACTTTTTTTAACGCATACAGGCTTCGAAATAACTGTTTTTAAGTCATTCTATATGCTGTCGGAAGGTCTAGTGCATCCACGAATACAAGCAGTGCTATTTTCGTCATAGAACCCGCCAGTTCGCACGCAAATAGTTGGTTCACGCATACGATCGCGATCGCGTCGATCATTTCGGGGGGGTAAATTTTCCGAGTATTTGATGAATCCTGATAAAAGCCACGGATCTTTTATTTTTTCAAAACTTATGTCAAGAGACAGTATTTATCGAATCATGACATTTTTGCACCGCAACAATATGCATATCGTGTTAAAAATCAATCTGGTCACCGACATCGCACAACAGGAATTGGTAGTGCACACGCGCAGTTTTTAAACTATATTATATTTTACATACATCATACAACACTACATGCTGCTATAAAATTTCACACTCTTTTAAAAGCTGTTATTCAAGCTTTCCAGTATTTACAACTTTGAGACCATTAGTTTAGTTTTACATATCAATATCAGGAGTTGTTTGACCCCACCCTACTGCAAATCAACAATGGCTGCTGTAATTCAGCACAGCACCTAGACCCGACTGCGTTATTACAGCGCTACTAGGGTTAAGATTATGATGTTCAAGGTTATTATTATTATCATTATTATCATTTTCATCATCATCACTATCATCATAATCATCCTCTTCACACACAAAAAACACAAGAGTAACAGACTGACTGACCTGTCCGCTGAGGTCGCACGTGCTGTCCATGTCGACGTACTCCCCGTCCTTGCTGTGCAAGCCTGTGGCTGACTTGGCATTGTTGCCCGCCGAGTCCTTCTCAAACTTCAGCTTGGCCATGCTGTCAAACAGCTTGGTCAGATGCCTCTCCACCTGCACATCAACACCAACAAAAAAATGATGCAACACGTTCTTCTTTGCTGAACACTCCCATTAGAAAAGCTACTTGCCACTTCATAATTGTTTGACGGTTAGGAAAAATAGTTACGTTTTGTTCAAATTCTAAAGTGCAAGTGCAAAAAATTTTTACAATAAACTCCAAAAAGTATTACATACCATGATTCTACGAACTCTTATTCTAAGACACCCTACAAGGCATATAGAAGATGAACACACACATGCACACACGCACGCACGCACGCACACACACAAACACATACACACGCATGCACATGCACAAAACACACCACAATACAACACACACACACACACACAAACACAACACACACACACACACACACACACACACACACACACACGCACATGCGCACACACAAACACACACACACACACACTCCCCCACTCCCCCCCCCACACACACAAAACACAACACACACACACACACACTCCCCCCTCCCCCCACCCACACTCACACATACAAATCACACAACACATTCACAACCCCAAAATACAACTTTTCTCTCCCTCCCCTGTGTCCACTCACAGCAGTGGGGTTGTTTCCATTGGACAGGATGTCCAACAGATCAGAGGAGGAGACGAAGTAGAATCGGGGGAAGGCCAGTCGCTTGGTCTCCAGATACTCGGCCAGAGCTTTCTCACACAGGGCCAGCTGACCCTGGATGGCCTCCAGACGGTCAAACAGGTTGGGCTGGTTGGTCGATTCCACCACGTTGGTCGTCTTCTCCACCTGGCTTACCAACTCCTGGTAAAATGGTAAAGGAAAAAGAGAAAATGATACAGAATTTTAGAATGCTTTGTTATATTTTTATATGGAGTATAGAATACTTTGTTGTTGTTGATTTTTACAGATGCTAGAATACTTTGTTTTGATTTTTTTATACAAAAATGTCATTGTTGAGATAAAGAGGTGAAAATGCTAGGGAGGAAAAAAAGTTAACAAAATCATGCATTTCATGTAGGAGTAATTGCTTGCGCATGCATGCGTGTATGAACATGTACACAGGCAAATGTGCATCCATACACACATGCACGCACAAGCACACACACACAACACACACACAACACACACACACACACACACACAACACACAACACACACCACACCACACCACACACACCACACCACACCACACCACACCACCACCACCACCACCACCACCACCACCACCACCACCACCACCACCCACCACCACCAAAAACAAAATTCCAAACAATCTCAGTTACCTTGAAATCAGTGTCAATTCCATCAAAACGTTTGGAATCTTCAGGCAGCTGGTTACGGATGTCCTCAGAGCCGATGAAATGGACTCCAGGTGAGACCAGGTCCTCTGCACCTCCAGGTAGATGGAGATCACCTGGTCTGCTGTTGACAGCTTCTTCTGCCACTCCGAAACTTCTGTCAGGAAGTGGGCGATGTATTTGGAGGTCATCATGTTTTGGAGTTGAACCTGCAAATACAAGGTCATATAATCATGTATTTGTTGTTTATTCTTTTCTCTATTTTTTGTTGTTCCTCAGTTAGACCTAGGTTCACCAATGTTGACATTTTGCGTTTGCGACCATTTTTTCCTCCACTATTGAATTCATAAAGATAATTCAGCAGAAATGAATTAAAGCTCACCATGTTTATCTAAGTAGTCTGGAGCACATTTTTTAAAAAATCACGGCATTAATGTTTTTGTCTAGTATGTCTCTCCCAGTTCTCATGTTTATGCACACATGATGTATGTCTTATTTCACGTAAAACAAAAAAGGTATATTCATTGTGATATTAAACATCAAAAGAATATCAACACATATGACTTACATTACATTACGTTTTTGTTTGCTTGCAGGAATTTACTGGCTGGTTCTGCACTTGTGACTTAAGCTGATTTGTTGGATTGGTTGGTCAGTTTACTGGGTAGCTGGTTACTTAATTGGTTGGATGATTGGAGGGATGGGTGAGTGGGTGGTAATCTGGATAGGTGGTATATTGGAGACAGGGCTTATTGGATGGTTAATCATACAGTCACCTATTTTCTGCACCATTACCACTATAATGATTCTTCCCCAAAATTACCGTTATATTTTTTTAAAGTCAGTCAGCTGTGCTTTGAGTTACCATCTGTTCCATTACCACCACTACCACCCCCTGATAATCCTTCTCTAAAAAAAAATCCCCGAACCCCTCCACTACCCTACCCACCTCCCCTCTTTCTTTCCCTCCATCCCCTCCCTTCTTTCCTCTTCTCTCCACTTCCACACCTTTTCTCTCTTCACCTGGCTACACTTCACATGTGGTTGCCTTGGTGTGACCGCTATGGATTGGCTAGGGCGCTGACACAAAGTACCACTGAACACTCAGTCTTAATTTAGATATTATAATCTGACACAACTATACAATTGGTTTCATTTGTTTGGGGGAGGGGGGGGGGGGGGGTTGTTTGTTTTGTTCTTCAGATAGAGCTCCGAGGTTCACTATTGGTGAGATGTTGCATATGCAATCATTTTTGTATCCACCATGAAGGACCCACATTCCAACTTTGAGTATGTATACAGTTTTAATCTGGGCTTTAATTCTTATCAAGGTAACAACCCTGGTATGACCTCTTTACAGCCAGAAAAGCTATGAAAATCCTAATTAATAAAAAAAAAAAAAGACATTAATTACAATCAACAGAAAGAAAAAAAGAGATCATAATCAGATGGGACTGGTGCCTCCCTCTCTCCCTCACCTGGTTGTCCTCCAAGGTCTCGATGAGTTCCTCACTGGCCTTGATGATGGTGATGCCGGTGTCGCGGGTGCTTGTCGTGCTCGAACTCCATGGTAGCCCAGGTGGTGTCCAGCTCCTTCAGAACCTTCTCCATGCTCATCTCCTTCACCGCCTTGTCCACGATGCCCTTGACCTCATCCTCAAACTGGTGAAGGTTCAAGGACAGCAGGTCGGCCAGTGTCGTGCTTTCGTCCATGACAAACTTTACCTGTAGACAGCGGATTTGTGGATGTTGAGGTGGTGATTATTAGAAGAAAATAAAAAAGTAGTGGATGATGGTTATGATAAATGGTGGTGGTGGTGGTGGTGGTGGTAACAATAGAAATAGATGTGGTGGTGGTGGGGTGGTTATATACTGACAATCATAACCAGCAGCAGCAAAGTTAACGACAAACACAATACATAATGCAGATGAGGAGGAGGAGGGGATGATGACAATGATGATAATATCAACCGCAATAAAACAAGAGTTACAGTAGACTCCATATGATAAATATTCTAGAACTAAGCAACATGTCCCTGAAAATCCTTTAATAACTCCAACACACAAGTAACAACACCAACAAACACATAGACTA
>CM060318.1:47079361-47091861 GCA_030674155.1 Stramonita haemastoma
ACCCAGGTTCACGCCACCACAAAGACGCCTATTTCAGGGATTTGTTTTTCCCCTGGAGTTAACATCAGAAACCTACTCCACTCCTCTGAGATTCATTTGAATGGAGACTACAAGCCAACGTATGCAGAAATTCCAGAAGAGCAGGCCATTGTGTGCCAGTAAGAATGGATGACAAAATTCTGCAAAAAACAAAAAACAAACATGCACTCTGATGGTATGTTTAGAAATCATCCCTGAAAAAAGATTGCAGTTACTTTAACAGCATAATGGGAACAGATGACAAGACTTACAAAACTGCATACATACAGGAACTGGATGTAAAAAAAAGCATATGAGTGCTCATTCCACTATCCTCCATATAAAAGAATAAATAGATAAAGAAAGAAAGAAAGAAAGAAAGAAAGAAAGAAAGAAAGAAAGAAGAAAGAAAGAAAGAAAGAAAGAAAGAAAGAAAGAAAGAAAAAAAGAAAGAAAGGAAGGAAGGAAGGAAGGAAGGAAGGAAGGAAGAAAGGAAGGAAGGAAGGAAGGAAGGAAGGAAGGAAGGAAGGAAGGAAGGAAGGAAGAAAGAAGAAAGAAAAGAAAGAAAGAAGAAAAGAAAGAAAGAAAGAAAAAAGAAAGACAGAAAGAAAGACAGAAAGACAGACAGACAGACAGACAGACAGAAGAAAGAAAGAAGACAAAGAAGACAGACAGACAGACAGACAAGAAGAAGAAAGAAAAGAAAGAAAGAAAGAAAGAAGAAAGAAAGAAAGAAAAAAGAAAGAAAGAAAAAAGAAAAAGAAAGAGAAAAAAAAAAAAAAAACAAAGAAAGAAAGAAGACAAAAACCCACACACCTGTTCCTTGAACTGTGCTAGTGTAGGCGGACTCTCCGGCACCCCCTCGTCAGCATGGGCCTCGATCTCCTCGGCGGTCAGCACGTGGTTGTACAGCAGGAACTGCCGCATGAACTCGGTGCGGTCGTCCACCCACAGGTAGGAGTAGTTGTCGAAGGAGTTGCGGTACTCGATGGCCTTGTTCATGATGGTCTGCACCCTGTCCATCAGCTCCTGCCGCATCTCCGACAGTTCCTCCATGTCTTCCAGGTCAGGCTGTTGTCCGCGTGACACAGACCAGAGAATTAGGTGTTGGGGGCTGGGTTGTTTTTCGAGTAAAGTTAAGAAAATGAATGGAGAAACTCTTGTAAAAATGTGTGTATCACACATGCATGTATGCACATACGCACACACACATGCACGCACACACACAAAACACACAAACACAACACACACACACACTAAAACACACACACACAACACAGACACACACAAATACACACACACAAAACACACACACACTAAAACACACATACATACACACACACAAAACACACACACAAACACACACACTAACACACACACACACCTGGTAGTGTTCTTGACCAGAGTGTGTGGCCAGGCGGGAGATGAGGGAGGCCTGTTTGTACACGTCTCCCACCAGACTGTCCACCAGATCGTAGAAGCCGTCAGCCACCCCATAGTCCAGAGAAGGCACGTACACCATGTCTGTGGCCTGAAACAATCCAACCATCCACAAGGCTGACATTTCCCCATGAGCAATACAAGGTAAAAAGTAAAGGTTTTCCCTTAACCTATGTGGTCGTAGGGGAGTGAGGCATCAGAGACCTTAGTTTCTTCAGGGGCCAGCATATTGAGGGCGGCACCCATCTCCTCTCCATCGCTGCTTTACCTCCCCTGATCCTATAAAGAGCAGGTACCCCTTTACAGCTGGGTGAATCAGGTGACTGCACAAAAGCCAAGGCGCGCAAACAGTTACCCATCCACTTGGTGACCACACTCAATGCTGCTTAACATTGGTTGGGGGAAAGCAAGTGCTTTGACCACTGATCTATCTCATCCCCATGAGTAATAGGTGTTGCCATATTGCAGGGGTAAAGACATCACAGTTAACAAACAACTTGGCCTTGAAGTGTTCAAATTCCCCAGGTTACTGATCTTTTTCTTTTTTTCCTCAGCTAGACCTCTGAAGTTCACCAATAAAGAGATTTTTGCATTCTGGGTCCCATTCCCCGTTCTTGCCCTTTCTTCCCAGTTTGACATAAAAAATGGAACTGAATGTCAACTATCCTGGAGGAGACTCTTCACCAGTCTGACCCATGTGCTTATGGACTTGTGCATGTCAAAAGAACGCACACCAGTTCAACATCAGAAAGAACTGGGAGGTACCTCCTAACTGTCTAGGCAAAATTGGTAGGTTCAATTCTGTATCCCCAAAGTTGGAATGCAGCTACCTTAATGGATGGGGAAAAAATGGTTGCATACACAAAAGTATCACCACTGATGAACCCTGGAGCTCTAGCCGAGGAACAAAAAACAATCCAAAATTCTAAGCATAAAGAATGCAGTGAAGACATACCATGAGCTCTAGCCGAGGACCAAAAAAAAATCCAAAATTCTACGCATAAAGAATGCAGTGAAGACATACCATGAGCTCTAGCCAAGGAACAAAAAAAAAATCCAAAATTCTACGCATAAAGAATGCAGTGAAGACATACCATGAGCTCTAGACGGGCTTCGTACAGCGGCACAGGGGACTGTTTGGTGTCGGTGTTGTGCAGCATGTACTGCAGACTGCAGAGGATGGTGTTGAAGAACCCGTCCACGATCATCTCGTCCACATAGTCCACGTAGGCCTTCCATATGTCCGTGTTGGGGTCTGCTTTGAAGAACTCTTCATTTTGCTGCAGGACAGAAAGGATTACAGAAGTGGAGATACAGAACGTTTTTGTCTGGAAATGTGGTTTTAAATTAAAGCATATGATGTATTAATCTACAAGCAAGTTTTTCACATGTAGGCTCAAATGCATGTACACACACACACACATGTGGACACACACACGTGGACACACACACACATGGACACACACACACACCACACACACACACACACACACACACACACACACACACACACACACACACACACACACTCACACTCACACACACGCACACATGTGCACATATGTGCATGCACACACATACATGAACACTGTGGCATAAAATATAATAAAAAACAATACAATGCAGCACAACACATTACAACACAAAAGATTACACCACACCACACCACAACACAAACACAGAACAACCCAACACAACAGCACAACACAGAACAACCCGCAGAGAAATCTGCTGTGACAAAAAGTGGTATAAAGAAAGAAAGAAAGAAATAGATAAATAAATAAATAAATAAATAAATAAATAAACAAATACATCCAACACAACAACAACCCAATACAACAACACCACACCACAACACAAAACAACCCAACACACCAACACCACACCACAACAACACAAAACAACCCAACCCAACAACACACCCCAACACACTACCTTCAGCAGCTGATGGATCTTTTCCCCGCAGGCCCCGACTTCGGCGTATCGCTTCTTGATCCTGTCCTCCCTGTCGTCCAGATTGAGAAGTGTGTCGTGCTTGTCCTCCTTCCTCTCGAACAGGGGCTGCTTGCTCCAGGTGGTCATGATCTTCTGGATCTCCTCCACGTTGTCCTTGGCCTTCTGAACTCTCACCTCCAGGTCGTGGACTTGGTCCCGCGTCTTTTCGATGTAGCTCCACACACCTGAGGGCAGAAGGCCACATCACCACCGAGGTCATTGAGTGTGTGATTGGGTGGGGAGAGGGAAATGTGAAGTTACTGTGTTTGTGTGGAGTTGTGGACAGCGGCAGCAATTGTTGTTGTTGGGTGTGGAGGTTTTTTATGTGGTGCATAAGTCGTAGATTCATTATACTATAGTCATTCATTCTGTGACCTGAAAATTCTTAAAATAAGTCATGCGACATGTTTTACTGAAAGCACTGTGTGTGGCTGTTAGTAAAAAAGATTTTATGGATTTTTTTAAAAAACTTATTTTAATTTGTTATCATTGTATGAACAATACGCAAGTACGTTTAAATCATTTCGCAGAGAACAAACACTACACTATAGAAAAAAAATGTGTGAATAAACCCCTCACAGAGAATTAACAAAAAAATCACCCCCACTGAATACAAGACCAATTACTTCACACACAAAATACACACAAAAAACTAATAGGAGATTAAAAAAAGAATCTATATCTACATCTATATATATATACACATATGTTTGTGTGTGTGTGTGTGTGTGTGTGTGTGTGTGTGTGTGTGTGTGTGTGTGTGTGTGTGTGTGTGTGTGTGTGTGTGTGTGTGTGTGTGTGTGAGCCTGCCTGCCTGCCTGCCTGCCTGCCTGCCTGCTTGCCTGCCTGCATGCGTGTGTATGTATGAGACTAAAACACCCTACAAACAACAAACAACAACAAAACCACAAACCAGACAAACCACCCACACAACCCACAACCCTCACAAAAACCCACTCACTTTCATTCTCCCAGTTGAGGGAGTCCTCAGCCTGCTTGAGCTGCACGTCGATCTCCTCCAGCTGCCCCTGGATGAGGGGGTACTCCACCTCCAGCACCGTGTTGCGCACCTTGTTGTACCACTGCACCGTCAGGTCCAGGTTGGCCACGAACTTGCGGAAGGTGTCGTTCTTGGAGTACATGGTGGCTGCAGAGCCGGGGATCTCCTCCTGGTCTCGGATCTCCAGGTATTTCACCTCCCTCAGAACTGCTACCAGCTGTGGTAGTGGTAGAGAAATAAATTGTCAGGGTGTGATACGGCCACCAGCTGTGGTAGTGGTGGTGAAGAGAAATTTGTCCATGGATGTGATTTGGTATAAAGAGAGACTGGATTTATTAGTTTTTTTGTGGGTGATTTTTCTTTCTTTTTTTTTTTTAGTGTGAATTAAAAAACTGAGGGGCAAAAGATCATAATGAATAAATACAGAACCAAAAAAACACCCAAGTACAGTATCATGATTGACTGATGGGGTAGCCTGATCCGATGGCACTGAGTTTGAGCCCCCCACCAAGACACCTGCTCAAGTGGATTTTAGCCCACAAGTTAACATCAGTGCTGACTAAAAAACAAAATAAATACATACTTTAAGTAATAATATAAAAAAAATATTAAAATTTTTTAAAAACATCAGTGCCAATTCCACTTCCTGAAAGGCCTTCAGGTGGGACTATAAACTGACGTTCTGTGTTCAAACAAACCCAAAACATCTTGAGCTCATGATAAAACCTGCTCCATCTTTTGGAAGAGTAGGCCGTTTGTGTCTGTGGGTACGGCTGACAAAATTTGCAAAACCACACACACAGGGGCCTGGATGTAAACAGCACAGTGCTAATTCACATTCCTTGACAAAAAATAATTCTTCTTTGTACAGGTCAAAACTTCTTAAGGAATCATTGGTTACTGCACTGAATTTTCCAGGCAGTGTGTTATGGGTAAGATGAACCTGGCAGAGTGCATCTCTCTCCAGGTAAAGTCACTCAAAATAATCTGAATTTTTTAAAAGAGAAAAGGCTGTTTCAAAACATACTGAAAGCTATTACTTCATATTTGCGTTACATATGTGAATGTAAAAGCATGTTTTCACATGCACACACACAGCATGCACAAACGCACACACACACACACACATGCACACAGGCACAAATGCATGCACACACATTCACTCACTCACATACACCCATACTTACTCACACACAAACCACTTCCTACCCCGGTCCCCCCACCCTACCCCCCCACAATATAACACACACACACACACACATTCACGCACGCACACACACATGCACGCATGCATACGCGCACACAGGTACACACAGATACTGGCAGGCAGGCATGCACACACACACACACACACACACACACACACCCATGCCCCCTCCTCCCCTCCCCCACCCCCCAAACACACACACACACACCTGTACACACAAAAACCACTAATCACCTGAGGATCGAAGTTGACATTGATGAGTTTGGTGTCTGCATTTCTGGACAGCAGTGGCTGTTGCAGGTTAAAGGAGCAGGCTTCATCCACCCCCTTCAGCCACTCCTCGAAAATGTTCTTGTCCCATCTACAGGAAGAACAACCATGAAGGTGTTACAAATTATACTGCATACACATCAGGACTGGGATGTAAAAAAAGCACATGAGTGCTTATTCCCTTATCCTCAATATAAAAGAATAAATAAATTAATTAAATAAATAAATTAACTCTCTTGGCCCATTCCGCAAGTTTCTTCCCTTGCTTTTCAAGACATCCTTCCCATTTGTAAAAGTCAGTACAAAAAAAATAATAATCATCACAAAAAACACATACTTTGATCTAGTTTTTGATAAATCTTTTAAAACAGATTGTTAGGAGGCTGAGTTAATTACTGACAAAATTTACAGGGGGAGAGGGTTTCCCTCCTTCAGATTTTAGCTGATGGAGTTAAGTAGTTGACTATAATGAGATGCAATAAATGAATCAACGAAAGAAATAATTTTTTTAATGAAGAAAGAAGAGTATGACTTAAACATCTTGCACACATGTTAAATCCTGTTCCACTTTTCGTATGAGTAGGCCATTGTGTGCCGGTGGTAACAGATGACAATATTTACAAAACTGCATACACACGGGACTGGATGAAAAAAAGCACATGAGTGCCTATTCCATTATCCTCGATATAAAAGAATAAAATGAATAAAAATAAAATAAATAAATACATAAATAAATACATGAACAACTACAAAAATCCCAACCAAACAAATGAGGGAAACAAAAAACAAAAAAATAAAACAAAGAACTGTGGAAAAGAAGAACACCATTCACAACCAATAAACAAAACCAAAAAATCCATATATTAGATCTAAGTAAAGTTCCCCCCGAAAGTGACTGAACAAAAATGATCTATGATACAGCCAACACTTACTCAGCCAGCAGCTCCAACATCTCTTCGTATTTCTTGTACACCAGTTCTGCTTCTTCTGTCTCTGTGCACCTGTAATACATAGAGGTGAGATAGCATGACCCCTCCATTTGATTATGTGTGTGTGTGTGTGTGTGTGTGTGTGTGTGTGTGTGTGTGTGTGTGTGTGTGTGTGTGTGTGTGTGTGTATGTGAGTGTGTGTGTCTGTGTGTGTGGTGTGTGTGTGTGTGTGTGTGTGTGTGTGTGTGTGTGTGTGTTGTGTCTGTGTGTGCGTCTGTGTGTGCGTCTGTATGTGTGTGTCTGTGTGTGTGCGTCTGTATGTGTGTGTCTGTGTGTTTGTGCCTGTGTGCCTGCATGCGTGTGTATGTGTGTGCCTGCGTGCATGTGTTTGTGGATGAAGGGGGGTGGGGGGTATGTGTGGTAGATATGTAGATGTGTGTGTTAGTTTTTCAGTTAAACATCCTTCCATTAAAGAGTGATACTAGATGGGAAAAAGTGTGTGTGGTGTGTGTGTGTGTGTGTGTGTGTGTGTGTGTGTGTGTGTGTGTGTGTGTGTGTGTGTGTGTTCATTTATATATTTAGGCATTCAGTCATTTACTCATTCATTCATTTGGTTCTTCCTTTCTTTTTATTCATTTCATTTATTCATTGCATATATATCCAATTTTCTATCCATTCATTTTTGTCTACTTATTTTTCTGTTTATTTACTTACTTATTCTATATCAATTTATTCATTCATTTATTTACACTTTTCCCTCTGACTGGTCTATTTTCTTATGTATATTGCTTGTTCTTATTGCCCTGATCTACTTTACCCTGCTCTATTCTATTCTGTCCAATTGAATTCAAAGCTCACTGCACAAGATTGTAAAACTAGATCAGAGTATAATGACAAAAACTTACAACCCCAAACAAAACACAGACTAACAGAATAACCAAACACCAACACAGTAACAACCAGTACACCATACCACATAACACAAAATCATGAACAAAGTCTTACGGGTGCTCCAAATGTTTGAAATTTCCCATGGGTGTGGAGATGCGATCGCGCATCTCCTTGGACCATCGGAGACTTCCGGAAACATAAGGCATGTTTTTGTGCACCGGGGCGTAGCCGTTGGCCATCCTCTCCTTCTCCCTCATCTGGAGATCGTAGATGTCCTTGGCCTCGTCCAACATGGCGTTCATCATGCTGACGATGATGGGGTACTTGGGTTCAAAGTCCTTCTTGATCACAGGGCGGTCCAGCAGAGAGCCCATGATGTCCATCAGCTGAAGGGAAAATGACAGGAGATTTTTTTTTTAAATGATTAATGTGGACAACAGGTGAAAATGACATGTTGGTCCAAGATAATTTAATTCAAACTGAACTCAACTGTCAAGTTGAATTATTGTGGATCAACTTGTCACATAACTGAAGAGGTCACAGTCAAGATTGTTTCTAATAACTGATCTTTTTTTTTTTTTTTTGATTTTTGCAGTCGAAAACCTGTGAATGAAATAGTGAAATTGTATAAAATGACTGAATTGAAAATGAAAGGTTTAATATTGTTCATAAGGCACGGATGAATTAATCTCTGCACAATTGTATCCAAAATTTTATTTTTCGTTTTCGCCCTGTGCCTACTCTTCCCTGCTCTATTTTACTTTACCCTGCCCTATTCTATTCTATTCTGTTTTGTTCTGTTCTCTTTTGTTGAGTTCAATTCCATAACTGACAGCACATACCTTGTAGGTGGACTCCAGGCCTGAGCAGTCATCGAATCCTTGGCAGATGATGGTGGCCATGCGGCGGTCGATGTCCGTGATTCTCTCCAGGAAGTTGTCGTACATCTCCAGGAACTCCTGACAACGACACACATGACAACATCAACACTGTTCATGCCTTTTCTAAAAGTAGCTTCTCTGTTTGTTTACATGAAATGTCAACCATCTCTGCCCTAAAACTGAAAGCCTTGTCTAGTTAACGCAATGATGAATAGCATTTGAATAAAGAAACTGCAGGAGGAGGTGAACAGCAGATGATCTATAGAGAAGAAGCCCCCCTATGACAACTGTTTCAGCCCTTCACTTCTTATACTCTACACAGGGCCAGTCTGCATCCAGGTCATGACTTTATTTTGTGAAACAAGAAGGGTAGCAAAACTAGTTTGCTTTCAGAAAACATTTAGAGATATTCAAAGATACAACAAAGTATCAGAAAGAAAGTTATGGTTATGTGATTCTGAACAGTACTTGTGACACCACTTTATCTGCTTCATACTTAGCATTCCAACGTTTTGCTTTCTTCAAATGATTAGACACAGAAAAAAAAAAGATATCCAGTATAGGAAATCCAGTATAAGAAATCCAGTATAAGAAATTCAGAATAAGAAATCGAGTGTACCGTTTTTTCAGGGTCCAGGCTGTCGAAGGTTGCCTCGCCAAAGACCTTGTAGTGCTCCTGGAACTCCTCGAAGACGTGGATGACCTGGGCAGACAGGGACTTGCCCTGGATGCCTCCCAGCTCTATCTTCTCCAGCTTCAGGAACTCCAGCGCTGTGTTCATCAGCTCCTGCAAGGGCACAGGCAAAAAATGCAGGAATATAGGAGAGTACACAGGCACACAGGTAAAAGGCATGCATATGCATGCACACACATACACATTCAATGATTCATTCATAAACAAACAAACACACACACACACACACACACACACACACACACACACACACACACACACACACACACACACACATTCTTTAGCAAGCACAGATACACACACATTCACATCCATTCAGACACTCACACTCAGGGACATACATACATACACACACTCAAGAGGCTTCCACACACATGCATATATACATGCACACATGAGCAGGTGCACACACACACACACACACACACACACAAGGTCAACACACACACACACACACACACACTTACATACACACACACACACACACACACACACACACACACACACACACACACACACAAACACACACATTCTTAAACAAGCACATAAGTGCTTATTCATTATCCTTGAAACAAAAGAATTTGCCGTGCCTTGCCTTGCCTCCGTTCCCGCTTACCTGCACAGTCTCCACAAGTTTGACAAACTTGTCGTAGCGGGTGAAGACCAGCTCGGGAGCGAACTCCCACTCCTTGGGCTCCTCCCCGTCCTTGAAGTAGGTCTTGAGCTTCTCGCGGTGGAGGTCGTACTGCTCTTTGAAGGCGTGCAGCACCTTCACTGCCTTGTTGACCTTGTCGATCGTCTCCTCCACCTCCCCCTTGAACAGCTCGTCAGGGGCCAGGAAGTTGCGGGCCTGAGGTTGTAGAACAGGCACATGTGGTGGTCATGTGGTTAAGTCAGGAAGGAAGGAGGTGGAGGAGAACAGTCGGCAGGAGACAACAAGGTGGTGAAGGTGAGGAGGTTAGTAGAACATGGGGTAGGTTAGTTCATGGCTGTCTAGAGTAACAGATGTACTGCCACAGGAGAAAATGTTGAAGGTTTTAATCATAGCTTGAATGGTTGAATAGGAAGTTGTAGATATTTAAACGCATACACATGCATGCAAGCAAGCACGCATGCACACACGCATGCAAGTATGCAGACATGCACGCATGCAAGCACACAGACACACACACACACATTTGAGTGCTCTACAAGATACAGCGCTATATAAATCCCACATATTATTATTATTACATGCTCGCACCCTTGCTCAAAGCATACCAAAAGCATCCAGTAGAACAATCGAGTACTTTTAAGTTAGATTACCTCTTATGGACAACTGTCATTAAAGAAAACGTGAATAGTTTTAAAATTAGGTCACCTCTCAGGGACAACTGCCATGAAAGAATATTGTCAAGGCTTTATAGTTAGATCACATATGGACAGAGTGCTGTTCATAGCAAAAACACACAAAAGATTGCATAAATAGTCAGCCGCATAGCCAAGTTACTCAAATTCTTGACGCATACCAGGTTTGAAGCTCAGGCAGTTCAGCCACAAACCCCGACTCAGAACAGAATTATATGCAGTTGGTGTGTGTGTGTGTGTGTGTGTGTGTGTGTGTGTGTGTGTGTGTGTGTGTGTGTGTGTGTGTTTGCATGTGTGCATGCATGTGTGTGAGTGTGTAAGTGCATGTGATATGTGTGTGTATGTGCGCACGTGTGTGTGTGTGTGTGTGTGTGTGTGTGTGTGTGTGTGTGTGTGTGTGTGTGTGTGTGTGTGTGTGTGTGTGTGTGCATCTCTGTGTGTGTGCATCTCTGTGTGTGTGCGTATCTGTTTGTGCATGCACGCATGTGTGCATATGTGTGTGCCTGTTGTGTGTGTGTGTGTGTGTGTGTGTGTGTGTGTGTGTGTGTGTGTGTGTGTGTGTGTGTGTGTGTGTGCATGCATGCATGCATGCATGTGCATTTCAATATCTATACTTTCCTATTCAATGTCTATGATTTCCTATCTCCCTCCGCTATAGAGCTATGGGCACCAAAACAACCCTCATACTACACAAAGCTACATCAGTCTCCTTACACTGTTACTGTCAGGAAACAAAACAAACTATACAAGGGGCATGCATCTTTACAGGGTCTTTGAACTCCAGACTACGACAAGTTAAAACCAATCTGTCCCTGTCTACTCCTGGAACGGTGCCAGACCAGAAAGCTGCCAGAGCAGTAAAGGTCTTGCATGACTTAGGTAAAAAGAAAACAGCTGCCAAAAGGCAAGGTGTGCTAGACAGACACTACATACAGAGACCCCCGGGTGGAATGCTACTTGAGAGGCGCATTTATTCCACAGAACAAAAGATCTGGCTCAGTGCCAAGACACTGAGGTATATGTTATTGGTAACCTTCCAGCACTTGTGTGACAGGTTCACGCCAATGACTAGGCTATACTACTTTGTCCTCACTGTTGTTTCTCAAATAGAAACAGTAATTTAACGCTAAAGCAAAAAGTTAAGAAATCATTAACACAAAATACAGAAACTTAAAGAAATGACTTAACCAGACTTGTGAGCTTCTTTGGGGGGCTTTGGAGCACTCAGCTGATTTTTTTTTTTTTAGTGCATTGCGTTGTGGGCAAAACTGATTTGGCAGATGATGATAAGATATCAGTACAATAGACAGACTGAATAACAGACAAAATACAAAGATACATGCCCATGGATATGGATAAAGCAGACAGAAACACAGACATCAACAGATACAAGTCAACAGACACAGAAAAGGATCTGATAAACAGAAACAGACAGGTACAGGCCAACACACAGATAAAATCATGCATAAATTTTATCCCTTTGTTTCATCGCACCTCTCATTTCCTGTTAATATGAGGGGGGGGGGGGGGGTTTACTCTTGGTTGGCTGTTCTTAATTTCAAGACTAACCAAATAACTGACTGATTTCTGATGCTTATACCCCTGTTTGCAGAGCTGTAAAGAACATCTGGTTTGAAACCAAGCCTGCTTCAGACTTTCAGTTCTGAACTGACCTCACACCCTTCCCCATTCTCCCTACTTCCCCCCCCCCCCTTTTTTTTTTCACCCTCTATCCTTCGCACCTTCCCCTTCTGATTTTCTCCTGTTTTTACAACCACTATCTTTCAAAGCACCAAGATTTCACTGATTGAAGAGATTGATATTAAAC
>CM060318.1:47096861-47109361 GCA_030674155.1 Stramonita haemastoma
TGTTTACACATGTATACATTCAATGGCAAAATCCTGTACTGTCTAATCCAGTCCTCAGTCATGATGCTTATAACCCCGCCAACAGGAAGGCAGTTTAGGGCTGCCAGTCCCTTAAAAACTGAACTCAACATGCAGAAATGAACTGAAACACCATAATTAAAACCAACTATCAAGTGAAATCTTCAACTTCAAGTATTAAATGAAAAAAGTCATACATCAATGTACTGTAACATCTTCCATACCTTCTCAAACACATCTTGGTATCACAGCTCAGGGTGGATGTTGGTTCATTTTCCAACATGCTGTTTTTTAATCTATAAATACAAAGAGTGTCTTTTTGGATTCAGCTATCCTCCGTGAAACAGACATGTGGCCAAACCCAAGCAAACCAAACTACCTGGGAAAGAAAAAGACCATCATGCCAAGGGACCTAGTGCCTGACTAATCATAAAACTACAGAGTACAGTTCAGTTTACTACGTCATAGACTCATAGTATACCCTCAAAACTGAAACACTCTAATTCCCTTTAAGTCTCAACCTGGCTGCAGTTAGCAGGTTCAGACCTGACCAGAGGCACTGCTGACCTGTCCCAACAACTGGTCACTTTTAACAGTCCTGAATATCAAACAATACGCTTAATGGAAAAAAACATTTGTAATTTTTTTTAAAAACTCATTTGATTCTAAATCTATAGCAAATCAATCATAGATTTGGATATATACTTCTATTTAAAAATTAACATAAGAAGTCATTCAACATAATTTGCTTTGTATTCATTCCCACAAACAATCTACAGGTCACAGTAAAATGCAGATGATAATAAGAATCTTCTGTATGCAGTATTGTTTCCATTTGCTCTTCTTTAACCACATGCAGTAGCTGAAACTACCCAAAGTTGATTCAGAAAAAAAAGTTTACCAACACCCTCACCAACCCTCCTTCCCATCCCCCACCCCCTCACCTAGTTACAAGGTAGATATAATGAAACATGTCTTCAGGATATACAGAAGTGGGGTACAATACACATAGAAATGTAGTGTTGACATGACTTTTTTAATTCTCTTTTTTTAATGAAAAACATCTATGACACCAAAAGAATGATTAATGAATCTCTAGGGCAGTTTACAACTTAAAAGATCTCTTCACTCATGAGTGTGATTATAAACAGATCAGAAAAATATAAAATCCTGGACGTTTGACAAGAGACTAGTGCACAAATAAGTGAAATATCAAGTCATTTTTGAAAAAAGAAGTAGACATTTTACAACACTCATACATAAAAGATTAAGTATCCTATGAAAACAAGTTACAAGTTACATTTGTATCTGATGTCAAAAGAACGAAATTACTTTGTCTTGATTTTACTCAAATTATGAGCTTATATGGGGCAGGATAGCTAAGTGGTCAGAGCACTTGCTTTTCCCAGTCAAGTTAAGCAGTGTCGAGCGTCGTTACCTGTTGGATGAGTGTTTGCACGCCTTGGCTTCAGCTTCTCCCCAGTACACCCAGGTGTAATGGGTACCTGCCCTCTTTACCCAGTTTAGGGTCACGGAAGGTAAAGCAGCAAGGGAGAGGAGATGGGTGCCGCCTTCATATGCCCTAGAAACTGAGGTCTCGACCTGCTCCCTACAACCGCCTAGGTTATGGGACACCATGAGCTTACATAAATCAAAATAACAAAACATGTATTATATATTCATTGCTTTTATTTAAACAACTCATGTTTACCTCATCAACAAAAGCAGACAGCTGGTCAATGGGTGTCTGGGACATGTCTCCGTACAGAAGATGTGTTCTAAAGTTGGTGTCTTTTGTGATGGGGTCCCGAGACTTCTTCACGAAATAGCAGGCTTTGCCTTTGGGGTTTTGAGGCCACTCGTATTGCACTGTCAACGCACCTGCTGCTGTGGCGATCATCAGCAAGGAAATGATTTCTGGCTTTTCGAAAAAGTCCATGAACATTTGCTTGGTTTCATCTAAACTGTACATTTTGGCGAACTTATCTGGTTTGAGTCGGAGTGTTTTCAGTACATAGTCAGCCATGAATTCCACCCGGTTGTCGCCGATTTCAAGTTCGCTCGCCATTTTGCTTCTTTTGTTGAATCTGTCACTTTATGGCAAAGCTTCGACGAAAAAGAGATTCACTTTTGTATCTTGATGCGTTTAGTGGCTACATGAACAACTGCCCGTTATTTTCTAGAACTGTTTCCGACCAGGCCTGATCGCCGTCCCCCCTTAGGTCTGCAAGGCAGGTGTCCTGTTGTGTGCATTCCGTTGTCATGGGAGGTTGCTATGGTATGTCTTTTTACCGTAACATCCGTTGGATGACCGAATCTTTCCCAAAGAGTCAATGTGGAACGTACATCATCAAAAAAAGTGTCTATCATGTCTTTCACTTGGCGAAACCCTGCATCCGTTATTCTCAGCAAAACAGTTCTTTTGTTTTGACGTGTGGATTAGCCGATTTGGCAAAGCCCGTAACCTTAATCTAATAATCCCAAATAATCTGGCTTTTAAGGTCACGGTCAGGTTCGAAGTTTAAGCGGTGCCTGGAGATTAACTCGATAAGTTAAGAGTCCTGGAGATTCTGGCGTCAACGTCGAGAATAATCCATGTGGAATTCTGCGTGTGCCATTTTTTTTTCTTCTTTTTTTTCGATGGAGTGACCCCATCATTCAGCTGCGAGTATCTTTGGCCTAGGCCTAACGGTCGGACAAGGAATCGGTCTGTGTTGGCGCGTAAATAGGCCTAGGGCCTAGGCCTAGTAGACCTAGCCTGTCTATCCCCTAAAATTAGTACGCACGCGCGCGCGCGCGCACACACACACAACACCCCACACACACACACACACACACACACACTTTAATACTACACATCCACAGCAGAAGATAAAAATTAACGTTGTCCTTGTTACTTTTCAAAATAGAAAGTCGCCCGTTTCGGCAACATTCGGTAGGCCTAGGGCCTAGTTTTCGGGCCTACTACCTAGATATTTCCCCAGCCTCAGCCGTCAGTGTAGCCTAATCACGCAAGTTACCACAAAGTGTCAGGCCTATGTTGATCGTCAGATAAAAAGGAAGATTGAAGGAAGAAATGGGGGAAAAAAAGAAGATATATGCCGTGTTATAAAGATAGCTACCTCATTAAATGTAGGCCTACTAATTCTGACATAAACTACCTTTGATAGATGCATCCATATGAATACATGTAGGCATAGCGCCTGTGGCCAGTGTAATAGCGACTTATCTCCCAAGTGTAGGCCTACCCGAAACCCTCTGTGTGTGTGTGTGTGTGCTGTGTTTATAGATAGTAGTAGTAGTCCTTTTAGTTTCTTTCGAGCATAATGGAATAAGCACTCATAATTGCTTTTTTTTTAACATCTAGTCCTTGTGTGAATGCATTTTGGTAAATTTTGTCATGCGTTCCCACTAGCTCACAATGTCCTAATCTCATCCGAAAAGAGAACAGGTTTTAACGTGTGCGCAAGATGTTCCGCGTGATGATTAACTCCAGAGGAAAAACTCTCTTGAACGAGATTCGAACCTGGGTCAGCAGATCTCCAGCGCAATGTGCATCACTCTAACCACCAGGCTATCCAGCCCCATGTGTGTGTTTGTGTTCTTCAGTTTAACGTCTATTCACATTAAGTGATTTTAGACCAAAAAAAAACAACAACACTGAATCAAGACAAAATTGAACATTAGCTGAAACCAATGCCAGATAACAAAGTTAAAATATAAAACTAACTTTAAAAACTATAAATACTGAATTATTGGACTTCTTATTAGGCTAACACAATGTCCAACAATGCGATGGTTCAGACAACACTGATCCAGTGATAGATTAGGCACAACAGGTAAAAATGGTTTTAGATATCCACAAAGAAGAATATGACTATTGTTATCTTATCTCCACAAATACAGTTTAAATCATTTGAGTATTTCGTCTTGAAGGCATTTAATTTAAATCTGTACATGAGGGATAACGCATTTACTGCGATTGTACCAATCACAGACTTTGTCAGAAGTTGAGATATTTTGAAAATTTATCATATTACTTGTACTGCTTCATAAAGCCGATAGCCAGAATCGCTATTCTTCTTTCTGAAATGCTTCCAACAAGCATTTTGCAGCAAGCTGTATCCCTCGTGTGTGTTGTGTGTGTGTGTGTGTGTGTGTGTGTGTGTGTGTGTGTGTGGTGTGTGTGTGTGTGTGTGTGTGTGTGATAGTCAAAGTCAACTTTTTTTTTAATTTCCAGATGGTACATTAAATGTCATTATTTTCCTTTTTTTTCCCATCAAGCCATCTATCAGTGTTGTGTTGATTGTCAGATGAAAAGCAAGATTAAAGGAAGAATGAAAGAAAGAAGATACATGCCCATGTTTTAACGGATAGCTACATCACTTAATGTACTTATTCTTACATAATTGCACACTGATAGATCTAACCATAAGGAATATAGTGGGCCTAGGCCTGTGGCCCGTGTGAGAGCCCTTATTTATTTATTTATTTATTTATTGTTTATTTATTCTTTTATATCGAGGATAATGGAATAAGCACTAATGTGCTTTTTTTACATCCAGTCCCCGTGTATAAATGCAGTTTTGTAAATCCTGTCATCTGTTCCCACCGGCACACAACATCTTACGAAAAGCGGAACAGGATATATAGTGTGCGCAAGATGTTCTGCGTGCGTTCGCACTCGGGGCCTCAGTTTATAGTCTCATCCATAAGAACTTTTCGGGAGAGTGGAGTCAGCACTGATGTTTAACTCAGGGGAAAAAATCCCCTCGAACGGGAATCGAACCCGGTCGTCAAATTGCGAACGCAATGTTCTGACCACTAGGCTATCTCGTCCCCTTTGTGTGTGTGTGTGTGTGTGTGTGTGTGTGTGTGTGTGTGTGTGTGCGTGCGTGGTGCGTGTGGTGGTGTGTGCGTGTGTATGTGTGTGTGTGTGTGTGTTTGTCCCGCACCGTGCCTACTCTCGCGTAACGTGTGACGATGTGCGTGCGTTCGCACGGCCGTTGTCGGGCTTGGAAGTGGTCGCGATGTTAACTCATGTGTGTGTGTGTGTGGTGTGGTATGTTGTGTGTGGTGGGTGTGTGTGTGTGTGTGTGTAAGAGGGTGGGAGGGCTCGTAAAAATAAACATAATCATACACTTGTGATGGTGTACCTTCATCCATACCAAAAAAGGCAGGAAAATAGTAGGAAATACTAATTGAGTGTTGTGGTGCGTGTGCGTGCGTGTGATTGGGTGTGCGTGTGTGGCGCGTGCCTGCACTGCACGCGCAATAACAACTATGATAGCTAACAGGGACAGTTGCAATACTGTGTTACTGCTACTGCTGTTACAACTTGTATTAAGACTACGTACTTTGGACTTATTAAGTGCTACCTGTGCTGCTGAATACGCTGCTTCCCACGGCTGCTGCTGTCGTTGCTGCTAGTTTCTACCTCGGAGAAAAAGTTTTTAGCTTATCAATAATGGGATGCTGACATCAGCAAGAGATAGCCTAGTGGTGGTTGTTGGGAGGGGAGATGGGTTTGGGATTTTTCTCTGTGTGTGGGTTTGTTTGTTTTTTTGATTGTTTGGGGGGGGGGGGGGGGGGGGCGTTTTGTTGTTTTGTTTGAGGGTGGTTTTTCGAGTGGTGGTGGTTTGACTTTAGTTCCTTCGTTTGTTTGTCACTGGGGTGGGGCAGGGGATGGGGTTTTTTGTTTTGTTTTGTTGTTATTTGATTGTTTGGGAAAGGGGGGTGGGGGGGGTGGGGTGGGGGGGGAGGGGGGTTCTGGTAGCCACTACCTGTACACCATGTGTATTACTATTACTGCACAGGACTTACCATTGCTTCTATGCTGCTGCTGCTGCTGCTGCTGCTGCTGCTGCTGCTGCTGCTGCTGCTGCTGCTGCTGATGATGATGTAAACTGTAGCCTACGATTATTTTTACTGTCTACACACTGATTTCGGTCGAAACAGCTGCGACATTTAGATGAACAAATGAACAAAGTGCTCTTCTCTTCTCTTCTCCCTGTTCGTCTGTCCTCTCTGTTAGTCTACTCAAGTCTCTCTCTCTCTCTCTCTCTCTCTGTCTCGTCTTCTCTCTCTCTTCTCTCTCTCTTCTTCTGTGCTTTTCTTCCTCGAATAAAGTCTGCCTTGCTTTGCCTCTGCCTCTGCCTCTCCCCTCTCCCCCCTCTCCCCTCCCCTCCCCTCTCTCTCTCTCTCTTCTCTCTCTCTCTCTCTCTCTCGTCTCTCTGTCTGTCTGTCTCTCTCTCTCTCTCTCTCTCTCCTCTCTCTCTTCTCTCTCTGACTCTCTCCTCTCTGTCTCTCTCTCTTCTTCTCTCTCTCTGTCTCCCTCTCTCTTCTCTCTCTCCTCTCTCTCTCTCTCTCTCTCTCTCTCTCTCTCTCTCTCTCTCTCTCTCTCTCTCTCTGCCTTGATCAGTCGAGTCGTGTCAGCGGACCCACTCCCCCTTAAGTCTAATCAGCTGTCAAATGGCCGTTGGAGGATGATGAATGAGAAGAGACGTTGATTTGACACAGCTTCCTCCACTGCCGTACACGTCACTCGCTTTCAGATGATTATAAACCTTGGTCCTCCTTTCCCCCCTAGGCAGAGATGCGAGAGAAGGGTTTTAACAAGATAGCCTATATGTGTGCAGTGGGAAAGTCTGTGTGTGTTGGTGGGGGGGTGTGGTGTGGGTGGGGTGTGGTGTGGGTGGGGTGGTGTGGTGTGGCGCGTGCATGCGTGTGTGTGTTGTGTGTGTGTGTGTGTGTGTGTGTTGTGGTCTGTGTGTGTGTCTGTGTGTGTGTGTGCGTGTGTGTGTGTGTGTTTGTGTTCTGTCGTCTTCTGTCGTCTCGTCTGCTGCGTCTGCTGTGCGACATCATCATCATCATCATCATCATCATCTTCTTCTTCTTCTTCTTCTTCTTCTTCTTCTTCTTCTTCTTCTTCTTTCGTCGTCGTCGTCGTCCGTCTCGTCGTCGTCTCTTTTCTTTTTCCCCCTTCTCATCACTTCTGCTGCTGCTGCTGCTGCTGCTGTTGCTCCTCTTCCTCCTTCATCAATTCAAGTTGTCAAAGTCAAACTTTTATTTCCAGATTGTACATTGAATTATCAGTGCAACTGCTTTTTTTTTATTTTTTAATCAAGCCATATATCTATATAAAAGATCATAAAAAAGTATTTGCATTTCATATATATGCAAAATGTGTTCCTCCTCTTCGAAGATTCAGACTCATAAGACCAATAAAAAGACTACCACCACCAAAGAAAAACCAACTACACTTGCCATCGGTGGAAGACAGGGTCTGAGATGCGGGAGGGTAGGCCTAACCATCCGTCACTATGGCAAGTAGGCTCTAGGCATTTTGCTGACGAATGATGTGGCTATAACTACGATTCACAAATCCACTCGATTGACACAGGCTGATGCCCCAAAGCAAGTGTATCAGTGTAGATTTGCAGCATGATTTGCTTCCGACATTCTTGGCTGAATTAGGAATCCAAATTTTCATTCAAATTCTTTTTAATTCGGTTTAATACGGAGGATTATATACAATATCAAGACATAAATGATATAATTGAACAACTTTAGCTAAAATGCACCATCCACTTACGGAATTTCAACGCAGTTATTTTGAACAAGAAAAGAAAGAAGTAATTAATTTTGTTTACCTATTCTAAATCCATTGAAAATATTGTCTGTAAGTTTTTCCCTTGTTCCTGGCTATAGCCCTGAGGTCACCCATGGTGAGACTTTGGTGTATGCTAGTATATCTTTTAAAGGTATCAGTCAGTTGAATAACATTTATCACAATCTTTTTACCTGTTGAGAATCTCATTTTCATATTTCAAAGTACTAGGATATTAGTTTAGTTATAGAATATTTTTAAGAACAATTTTGTATACGAAATTACATTCAAAAATGGACAAAGAAAATGGTAACAAATTCGTTACTAATATTCAATCATCACATTTTCGTGCAGAAGTCTTCATTTTTGGGAATTCCTTCGAATGGAGTGTATTGATAGAGGAATTGCTATTTGTTATGCTGAGCTGAGTAAATTAAAAGAAAAATAGAGCTGAGTAAATTGAGCAGAATTTTTTTTTGGCCAATAAGAGTAAGTTATTTCAGCACAGTTTTAAATTTGTGTTTTCTACCGAGTGACGCCTCTGAATAAACGCATTACATAAGCATTCTTTGACTTTGGCTTTAAACCAACAATAATTGCTATCATTATTTACTTAATTCGGTCCAAAACTGTGGATGACACATGAAGTCATCACTCCACTATTGATAAAGTATGCAGCAGTCAAAGCAGTGGAAACAATGATATAAAATGGATCATGTGGGTTTTTTTTTGGTTTGTGTTTGTTGTTTTGCTTGTCTTTGTGTGTTGTTGTTTGTTTGTTTGTTTGTTTTTGGAGGCTGCTTTTCTTGTCAGGAAGTTTCTTATTTGTTTGTTTGTTCCTGACAGTTTTTTTTTTTTAATTTTATTTAGGAGATGGTGTGTTTGTAGCAGATGGGGGTGTGGTGTAGCCAACAGCAGAACCCATGAAGATGTTTTTTTCCCTGTATTGCATTACACTAGCATGTTTCCTGCTTTCATTCTCCCCCAAACAATCAATATGACAAAAAAGTAACTGAATTTTTTTACTTGCCAAAAAAAAAAGAAAAAAAAAAGGAAAAGGGATACCAGTTACACACTGCACAAAATCAGGATGACGCAATTCGATTCAACAGCTAAGACGATTCACGTCTGAGCCACGACAGGGGCACACGCGTCACTGACTTCCATTTAATGTTATGGTTTTTAAAGGAATTCTCCTTTAGCCTGCACTAGGCTAGCTTCACCAAGCCAGTCATCCTTTGGCCCAGGGATGTCATTAAAATCACCGCTCCAGTTTATGTCATTTTTTGGCTCTTAGAAGCCCCCTTCCTATAGGCCTAAGCCTGACGGCAGTAATCCTGGCCTACCTTATAGTATAGCCCCTATCTTTCCCAGCCTCCCTGTCTCTCTGTCACAGCCCTTACTTACGTGATGAACGGGGAGGTGACACGTCAGCATTCGAAATTCGAAATGACGTCTAGGCTACAGAGTGATGGCGTGACGGAGGGTGATGATTTTACCTTGATGCATGTCAGTGCTGACGTGGATTTCTTTCTTTTTAAGTCTTTAAAAAATAATTCAAAGTTTTAAAAATAATTAATATTTCCTTAAAAAAAAATTTTTTTCATTCTTTTTTATTTTTCATTTTTATTTTTTTCATTTTTTAAATCAATTTTTCTCTCTGGAATGATTGCCTGTGATAACGACATACAGCAATATAGACCTACTATTTGCCATTGAACCCCATCCCCTTAAAAAAAAAGCCTCATTAAGCCACACAGAGTAAGCAAAATTGATGCACACGCATGCACCCACCAAAGCAGGCATACAAGCGCACACACAACCATACACTCATTCACACACTTTTGGGTCAATATCTTTCTGAGTGAAGAGACCTCAATGAAACTGACTAAAGCAAAACTAACAAAAGCAAGAAAGCACACACACACACACACACACAACACACACACACACACACACACAACACACACACACACGCACGCACGCACACACGCACGCAGCAACAACACGCACGCAAGCACGTACGACGCACAGCACACAGCACACAACGCACACACACACCACACAAACACACACACACACACACACACACACACACACACACACACACACACACACACACACACACACACAACCACGTCGAAAGTTCTCATATCACCCCATTAGGCAACTGCTGGGCTAGCTGTTTTCACGCTTGTCACACCGATTCTCATAGAATTATAATCCCTGAAATACTGTCTCCAGACATAAACCAGACAGTTAGGAAACCACATCAGACAACTTAGTTCCCTTTTTTTGTGGGAAGTGTCATTTTGCTTTTTTGTTTGTTTGTTTGTGTGACTAGTTGGTTTTCCATATAGGCCTACTTATTTGTAACCCTTGAGGATAAAAAAAATTATCAATCAACCAGTTAATTAGTCAATTTAATAAATTGATAAATCAATCGATGAATCAATCATTCATTCAATCAGTGAACCAATCAATCCTTTGCTCTTTTTGTTTCTGTCTGTGTTTGTGTTGTTAGTTTTAAAGACATTTTCCTTGTTTGTTTCGCTGATTGCTGGCTTACAATTGGTTTCGTAAGTTTTGTTTCATTTTCTTATCAACGAATTTACCCCCCCCCCCCCCCAATCCCGACTCAGCTCCAGATCTGTCTCTCTCTGTATGTTTGTCTGCCTGTCTGTCTTCAAACTTCACAACAGCAGCAGCAGCAGCAACAGCCACAACAACACGATACTGCAAAGAGCAATAAAAGAAATAATGATAATACTATTAACAGTAGGCCCTGTTTGTTGTTGATAGTTGTTGGTTGTGATGGTGCAGGTGCTATTGACGGTGACTGTTTTTGTTTGTTTGTTTGTTGTTGTTTGTGCTTTTTATTAACCATTCAGTTTGTTTCTAACGCTTTTTTTTTTTTTTTGGGGGGGGGGGTAATTTTTTTAAATTTTACATCAGCTTCTATTTTGTTTGTTTGTTGATAATATATAAAAGTAACTGATGCACCATTCAGGCCAGGATAAGTCCTGTACGATCGTTGAGGACCCAGCCAGTCTCCCTGTTTTGAGTCAGAGATCATCATTATTTTTTTCGTGTCCATTTTTTATACACTTGTATCATCCTAGTATAAGGAGTGACCGATAACTAGAAGGTTGAAAAACAGGTTTGGAGGCTAAATCAGTAATTTTAAGTTCATTATTGGGTTGGGGAGCTGGAGTATGACAGAAACAGGCTGCAGGAATTATCTTGACTGTCGCATTCAAAAGCAAACCAAAAATAGGGCTGGTTTAGATTGGTCAGCGTAGAAAAGTTACTTTCAAAAGCTAGCCTAATGCGTACCTTCTTTTTCTTTTTCTTTTTAATCGCAGATTTGATTTAGGTTCTACAACAGAGAGGCTAACCATGTACCACTGGAACTGCACTGATTTGTCACTGACTAAAAAAAAATCCAACAACCCAATGGTTATAAGAGAAAACTTCCAATCCGCATTTTATAGCCAGCTGCTAATTTTGATATGTAGACAGGGCATCATTTAAAGGAAATATACTAGAAGCCTTCGGCGCTTACAAGTCCATTTGCATTGTACTGTTAAAAGTAGGTAGGCCTACAATTTTCTCAGTTTAACATCATTGAGCAGACAAACTTCACCCCATCCCCCAACAGCAGACGATACAGGTTTGCTCTCACCAATCAAAAACCTTGTACTGAGGATTACAGCCAATGAAAGTTAGAGACTTTCACATTCCCATATCCGGTTTTCTTCAGTCCGGAGAGATTTCGCCACGTCGAGTTCGCGTCTATTTATCCCAGGGCAACCCACGCGGTTTTCACGACTTCACACGAACGGATCGAACAAGATCGACAGGCAGCTGACTCTCACACGCACAGGGAGAGATATATGATGCACAGTATGCATACCCCACCCAAAATGGCATCTCTGAAAACTTGCATCGCAGCGTTTGCATTTTTGATAGTTTGCTCGCATTGCTTGCCGTCGAGAGCAGACGACGCAGAACTTGTGCAAGAAGTGCTCCACAGACCTGAATCCTGTGGCAGAGTGACGAAGAAGCACGACCTGCTTTCCATGCACTACACTGGCACTCTCACAGCAACAGGAGCCAAGTTTGATTCCAGGTGAGTTTTGAGAGTTGCGATCCCAGGTGTGTAGGTGTACATGAACCCCCGCCCCCTCTCTTTCTCATGACTTGATTAAAATTAGGCATATATTTTTTTTTTTAATGAAGTTTATTGATGACATGAGCGCGAATTTTGTGTGTGTGTGTGTGTGTGTGTGTGTGTGTGTGTGGTGAGTGTGTTTGGGTGTTGTGTGTGTGTGTGTGTCGGGGGAGGGGGGGGGGGGGTAATTGTTTTTATTTGTCGTCTCCCCTTGTATTAAAATATTGTGATTTGCATGACTTTTTGTAGTTGTTGTTGATGGGTCCTACCTCAAGTTTTTGATGTCTTGTTCTTGTTTATTTTCTGTTTTAACTTTGCTGCTTGCTTTTGTTTCTTCTTTTTTATATGAAGTATGAATGTAAAAGAAAGGATAATATTGTCACCTGATATGATTGTTTGACTTGTATCATTCTTCTTTTTTCTATGACAATTTTTTTTTTCTTTTTAAGAAAAAAAACCCCCCACAAAAAACCTACCACCTCAAGTACATGTGCGCCTGCGGATATGTGCTTATAAATATAAGTGTGAGTAAGTGTGTGTGTGTGTGTGTGTGTGTGTGTGTGTGTGTGTGTGTGTGTGTGTGTGTGTGTGTGTGTGTGTGTATGTGTGTGTGCATTTGTGTGTGTGTGTGTGATTTGTATGTGCATTTGCCTGCGAGCGTGCATGCGTGAGTGAGTTGTATGTATGTATGTATGTATG
>CM060318.1:47114361-47126861 GCA_030674155.1 Stramonita haemastoma
AAAAAAAAAAAAAAAGCACAGAGGTGCTTATTCTATTATCCTGGAAATAAAAGATTAAAACAAAAGTGAAATAAACTTGGCAGATGGTTCACTAACTGCACAATCCTTTGCGCTAGTGCTGTCTCAGGTACATGTTGGTTATTGTTGTGACTTGCTGGCATGCTATAACAGGCTTATTCTTCCTTGAAAGATGGAAAATTGTGATGTGTGTTTTGTGTGTGTGTTGTGTGTGTGTGTGTGTGGGGTGTGTGTCTGTTTTGTGCTGTTGTTTCTGTCTGTTGCGTTGTCTGTCTGTCTGTGTCTGTGTCTGTCTGTGTGTCTGTCTGTCTGTCTGTCTGTTTTGTGAGTGAGTTAGCTGTGTTATTTTTTTATGATATATGTGTCAAATAATGGAACAAACAAACTTGGAAATGGAAAGAAAGAAAACCTGTGAATGAATGACTGTATGACTTACAGAGTGTATTATAAACATTACACACCCTTTGGGTGTGACACAGTACTGCATGATATGAAAGTTGTGAACTGACAGCAGTCTCGTGTGTGTCGCTGTAGGTGAAATGATTCCTCCCAAGTCCAGCCTGACGTTTGAAGTGCATCTGCTGAACATCAAGGATGGTCCTACTCCACCCAATGTCTTCAAAGAGATTGACGTTAACAAAGACAATCTTCTCTCTGAAGAAGAGGTATGGATCTGTGTTCATTTTATGAATGTGTGTCTGTATAATGTATGTGTAGAGGATGTTTGTAGAGACAGAGATGCTTGCTTGCATGAGTAAATGAGTAGGTGTATGTATCCTGAGTTTTCATGCACTGCATGTCACACACGACGCGCTGTGCGTGAACACACAACCCAACACACACCACACACACACACACACACACACACTCATGTCAGTTAGACATTTCCTTATGTAATTTCTTTTATTTTTTGTGATGTTTACCTTTTTGTCTAAATTCACATAATTAAGTAGATGTTAAATTGAAGAACACACACACACACCATGCTACACACACACACACACACACACACACACACACACACACACACACACACACACACACACACACACACACACACAACCTCTCCTCATCACTCACTTCCACACCATTCTCGTCACTGTTTAAAAGACTGTTTTTGGAATGAAAGATTGTTTTTTCTTGTGTTCATATCCATACATTTCAAGAGTGTGCCTATCATCAGTGATAAGTTATCCAGTCTGGATACATCGGGCCTCTTCTCACCTGTGTGCTTGATATTACAGGTGTCATCTTACCTGAAGCAGCAGCAGGAGAAGCTGAGCCAAGTGCTGAGCCTGTGAGCGAGGAACAGCACGGCACCATCCTGAAGCAGATCTTTCAGCACGAGGACAAAGACAAGGACGGTTTCATCTCCCACGTAGAATTCAGTGGGCCTAAGCACGATGAGCTGTAGTGTGTCCCACCGTTTACTATTTGTTTCTTAAACTGACAGGTAGTTTAGTAGGGGAATGCAGTGCAGTGCTGCTGTATTATCTTCAAGCTTTGAAAGACAGGTAGCTTACTACTTGGTGGCTGTGCAGTGTATATATATGCTGCAATGGTTTTAATGTCTCATTGGAATCTCTTTTTTTCTGGTCTGTTTCACTTCTTTTTTTTTCTAGGAGGTTCTAGTCTGTATTGTTAAGATGACATGCAAATTTAGGCAGTTTGTGGCAGTTATGGTGGGTTTAAATCATGTAAGCATTTTTTTTAGTTAAACATGTATCTTTAAAAAAATACTGTAAGAGATGAGGTTGTTCTCATATTCTGAGCACGTTTCATACATTTTTCTGAAACATTGATCAAATGTTATGTATTGATTAAGTATTAATGTTGTGTATTTATGATGAAACAGTGTTGCAATTCTCAGACTCGTTTACAACTGATTTACATTTTTTTTGCATTTTTGCTGTCAGTGTTTGACTTTCTGTGTATGATTTACGTTCTGATTTCTATTTTTCTGTCTGGTCACAATGTTAGTTCTATATAATTATACAGTTCAGAATGCAGCAGTGTGTAGTCCTGACCATCAGTCAAGGAAAAGGTCAGTGAGATACACAGCTGTAAGATAAACTGCACATATTCCGAGTTGAAATATGTGATATTCAGGCTTCCCCCCCCCCCCCCCCCCCTAGAATTTTTAAATGGAAATTATTTAATCGAATCAAATCCAGTCATGTCAAATAAAAATCAAAAAGTGTTATTTTCAAGGGTGATGATATGTTGTATATGGTTGATTTTTATTCATCTGACCCTTGCCCCTAAGGGTAGATTTATCCAGTTTTGTATAGACTTTTTTCTTTACTCACACTACATGGAACAAACACCCATTCATACTATAAATCCAGCTTGAAATTAAAATGAACCAACCAGTGAGTAAAAGGGAAAAAAACAGTGTTTTTAAGCTGATCGTGCATATTCATCACATGTATATATACTTGTTGCTGTTTGTAACCTTGTTTTTGAACAGCTCTGCTGTATGTATAATAATTTTTCCAAAAAATATCTTGGTAGAAATTTCACAAAACAGAGTTGTAACAAAGACACTCCCTTCTCTTATTTTTTTTCAACCTGTTATAAAAGACCAAAAGAAGAAAGAAAGGTACAAAAATATCATATGCAGCAATATTTTTCTTTGAAAAGTAAGTTGCTACTTGGGTTATGTCCTTTTGCTTGAACTTTACATGGTAGCAAATATGTGCTTTAAAAACTTTTTTTTAGGCCAAGGCAACATCAAAGTAGGAGAAAAAAGCAACTGGTCTTGTACTTAAAGGTTTTGATGTATTTTTATCCAAAAGAAAAGGAAAAATGGTTGTGTGGAATGGGATTAGTTTGATAAAGATTGTTTCCCTCACTAATTTCAATGTTGTGTAAAAGAAGTTGTTACTACATTAGGGAGGCTCTGTTTTTATTACAAGTTTCATGTTGTGAGTTGTGATTTTGCAACATTAGAGAGCTTCTGTTAGGGTCTTTGTAAAGTGTGTACATGTGCAGTTTTGACCATTTCAGTGCCTTCGTCTGTGAACAGTTATTTATCTAATATCTCTGCATTCCTTCTTTGTGTTGCAAACACACTCATGTACTCGTACTTATTTTTAAGCAGTTCAGTTGAAAACAAACCATATTTTCCATGAATCTGCATGAAAGATGCAATGTATATGAGGAGACTGGTGATTATAGCAAGAAAGCTCATCAGAACATGATGAGAACAAAATCTTTCAGAACTATTTGTTCCAAAATTGTTGACAACAAGCAGTATTCTCCTTTTCTTAATGGAAAGAGCAGGTCTCAATATTTAAAGAAGTGTATGTGAAATGTGACGTTTTGATTAATCTTATTTATTGAGCAAGTAGGAACTTCAAAATGTAAGGTATTGTTAGGCATTTAGATGTGATATATATTAGTTCCTGCGCACAAAAAAGACATACCCAGAAAGTCTTTCATTGACATTCAGGACGATTTGTTGTATGTATGTTTTGAGTGTGGAAGGGAGACAGTCTATCCTGTAGTTTGTGTTGATTTCTCTTTCATTTGGTCAAACACTATTATTTTTGAAGGAGTTAATATCGAGTAATAAAGCATTATCATTATCTCGGGGCTACAAGGTATACTCACATTCTGTGTCTTAAGTTTGATTTTTTGGATTTGCTCATATCATCAGCCGAGCTTTGAGAATGAAGTCTGCTGTGTTCATCAGTATCTCTCTCCAGCCACGCAACTTCTCTCAGAAGTCCCCACCTGACGACTAAATTTTCAAGTCAAAGTCAAAGATCTTGATTTCTCAAAGAGAACTATGGTGTCTGATATGAGCTGGATGTTCTTTAAAGAAGTACTGTGGGAATGAAGTGGTTGTGACATGTGGCGTGGTGTGGGACAGATTTATCCTACTACTCCTGTATGACAGGAGGCAGAAGTGGCTACAAGCTGTGGGGAACTTTGAAATATCCAGAGCATCCTAGTGTGCAGTGTTCAAGTAGTTATGTTTTTGCTTATACTTTTGCCTTACTCTTTGGGGTCAGATTCGTATCAAAAGCATTCATTCGTTGTGCTGTTATTTCATCACATGGTGGCCAGAGTATGTTTTGGAGTAAATGTGACTAACACATGGTAATGTATAAGCTGTGTTAAGCATACAACTCATATGAGCTATATGTACTTACTCATGAAGGAGTGAACATAATTCATGATAAATTTCACTTGACAACTGGCCTACCATACTGGATATGTTCACTTAATGTCTTTCACTACGCTGCACACTTGGCAATTGCAGTATTGTTGATGAATTTTAGGGAGAGGAAACAAGACCAAAAAAATGAAAAAAAAAAGTCACATTTCTGTGATCATTATCTTACTCAAGGGTGTTGTAGAGGTTACAATTGTCAGTAACGGAACCAGACTGCCAGGGCAAATTACCAAAAAATCTCTTTTTGAGTTAGCGAAAATGTTTTACACTGTCTACGCAATTAGGCTTTTATTTTGTGAGTTTAGCAGCAATTCTTTTTTTTTCTTTTTTTTAATATGACACAGATTGTTGATTCTTTTATTTGTTTATTCATTTCAAGAAAGTTTTCTTTAGCTGTGGTGAGTAAATAAGCTGACAAAAATACATTGAAAGCATGCTAAACTGTTTTCTTTTCCATTTAACCTTCCAAGCTACTCACCATGGGGTTTATTAGGTTATTGCCATTCGACAAGTGCACATATTTTGTTTTTATTATCTTTTTTTATGTAGCATTGTGAAACTTGTAAAATCATTTTGGTGAGGCAGAAGAGAAGTTAAAATGTGTGATTTGGCTATAAAGCTCATGTCATGTTATTCTGTTCAGATTTTTTATGCATTGTTTGGAGATTGTATAAAAATCACTTTTTTGTAGATTAACTTGATGCACTGCTTTACCTATGATTTTATTCTCTGTATTTCTTAACCCAACTTTTTAAGACATTTAATCTATGCCAATATCAGCGCGAACTTAATATTCAGGGGTGAAGGGTAACTGTTTATATCCTACATTTTCTTGATATTATATATTTACAAAAATTGTGAATACGCAACTGTTTTGCAGCATTATATCTCAAATCATTTTAATACAGTATATTTTGTGAATTTCACAAAATTTTAAAGATCTGATCGCTAGTCTACGCCTTTTGTAAAAGTTTACTGTATCCGTGAGATAAGTCTGATTGTATGTGTTGAATGAATTGAATAAAAACAAAGAAAAAAACAAGCATTGTCCAGTATTTTGTGAGCCTGAGTCGAAAATCAAATAGAAGATATGAACCAGTAATGCAAGAGAAAGAGAGTTTGGAAGTAAGACAACTCAACACCCCACCCCCCACCCCCACCCCTGAAAGAAAAAACAAGAACAAAAAACAAAAACAAAACAAAAAAAGAACAAAACAAAACAAGAACACCCCCCCCACACACACACACACACACCATGCGCACACGCATCTTTAAAAAAGAGCAGCAAAAAGAAAAAGAAAGATGTAAAACAGCCCTCCCCTAAAAATATATTAAACTACAATAAAAAAAAAAAATAAATAAAAAAAAAAAATTTAAACCCCCCCCAAAACACACTCACAAAAATCCCAACCAATCGGCCAAACAGCACAATAACAAAAACAGCACCCAAACAAAACAAAACAAACAAAACCTGAATCAGTATGATGTTGAGTATATTTAATGAAACAAGCTAGCAAATGAACTATACAGCATAACAACACCAAACCACACAATAAAACCATAATTGGCATGATGTAGGATGTACATATTTCATGAAAGAAACTAATAAAGAAAAGAAGAGATCAGAGCAAGCAAAACTGAAAACCAAAAGAAAAACCTTCATTAGATATTGATTGTAAATCCCTCTTTGGACGGGATAGATCAATGGTCAGAGCATTCGCTTTTCCCAAGCTAAGGTCAAGCAGTACTGAGCGTGGTTACCAAAAGGATGGGTGACTGTGTGCCTTGGCTTCAATACAGTCCCCCAGTTCACCCAGCCCTATTTAGGGTCAGGGGAGGTAAAGCAGGAAGGGAGAGGAGATGTGTGCTGCCCTCAATGTGCTGGCCTCTGGAGAAGCTGAGATCTCTGACATCTTGCTCCCCAACGACCATATAGACTATGGGAACACTTTAACCATTACCTTTTACCACCCTTTGTGTGGTAACTCTCCACTAAAAATTGTCTGTTATGGTAACATAATCTCTCGTGTTTGTTGTTTAGCATTCCTTATGTTAAAACACCTAGAAGACACCAAGAATAATGTGCTCTTGTCTCTTCACGTCTACGAACAACGGTGAGATTAAAGTCCACACATGATGAGACAGCTGTGTGTATGTCAAGCTTTAAATACCTCGCCATCTTGGCAGCTATACTCACACACACACACATTAGTTCATTATGTGTGTTTAGACCTGTGTGTGTATGTGTGTGCCTCTGTGAACGTGCGTGCGTAGGTACACGCACACATGCTTGTGCACACAGAACCGGAGAAAATGTTGAATGATTTTTAAAGTTTATACAAACTACTCGCAAGCTTGAAAACAACACACAACACAGTAGGCCGACAGCACTGTTTTCTGTATCACATGATCTTTATTGTAAATATGGTTCAGGTACAGATACTAAGACTCCCCGAAAATGTACAAGTGTTTCAAGCAGAATTATATATATATATATTTTGTTTACAATTTAAGTAAGACACTGTCCATAATTGTTTAAAACACCTGTAATAAATAACATGATTTGTACAGATTGTTACAAAGACCACATAAAACAAGTTTTAGGCATTGCACAGCAAGTTATTTTATAAACATTATTCTCTGTAAATGCTATAAAACAGTGTTAACAATAGCTGACATCTGTACATAATCACATCGCTGATTCAGCTGATTAGCTTCAGTACCAACGCTTGATACTACACACACACACACACACACACACACACACACACACACACACACACACACACACACACACACACACACGCACGCACGCACGCACGCACGCGCGCGCGCGCGCGCGAGCACACGCACACAAAGGTCGAGAGAAATCTCTACAATATAACCTTAGAAATGCAGTAAGTCAAATAATAATACTGTTTGTTACAGCAGCACAAAGCCGAAAAAATAATACAAATAATTCACACTCTGAAAGAGGAGAATATTGTGAAGAAGAAGAAGAAGAAGAAGAAGAGAGAAGAAGAAGCAGAACAAGAAGCAGAACAAGAAGGAGAAGAAAAAGAAAAGAATTGCGAAGAAGAAGAATTGCGAAGAAGAAGTATTGTGAAGAAGAAGAATTGCGAAGAAGAAAAAGCAGAATAAGAAGGAGAAGAAAAAGAAAATAAGAAGAAGAAGAAGGAGAAGAAGAAGAAGAAAAAAAAGAAAGGAGGACTCTGAGGGACGAGAAGAAACACAAGTAGGAAAGCGACCAAAAACAACAAGAACAACAAAAACAGGGGCAACATTACCAACAATAACACTATATCGTCATCATCAACAGTAATAAGAATAACGTAGACGAAAAAGATTGCTAAAAATCCCAGTCGAGTCAAGTCAAAAACACTTTAATCATCCCATGAAGGGCAATTTTAATACTGACAGGTATATTGATACGAATCACAATAAGAAGGCACAAAATAGCTACATTTCATATTTTGTTCAAACATTTTTAAGAGATAACTTCAAATAAAAATATCACAAACACTCACACACGAACGCACACGCGCACCCACGCACGCGCGCTCACGCACACACACACCACACACACACACTCACACACACACTCACGCGCGCGCGCGCGCACACACACACACACACACACACACACACACACACACACACACACACACACACACACACACACACACACGTCTTGGCTTAATCATGTAACAAGAGCAAGAAAAGCGGGCACTCCAAGGTTTGACATACTTATATGAGGGATCGAAAAAAATCCACCACTGAGGCAAGCCAGCAGCAATACAGGACTGACCACCACTTGTTGGAAGTGTGAGGAATCCTGATATAGGCCTACAAAATTCCTGTAGACTTCTACTTTCTAATCTAAGGGTGCAACAGAATATGACTACATATAGGTGTATACTTATGGTGGGATCAGAATAACTATACCGGAGAACCACACTAGAAAGTCATCAACAGACCTGGGGCATGACTTAAGTGACTGAATCTTTGCATGATACTGGGCATGTTTCTTTAAAATCAAAATCTAGAAGCACACAATTCTTGTAAACTGTCTTAGTTATGCCGAGAAAATCCCCAAGTCGGCATGCAGCTGCCTTAATGGCGATTGAAAACAGTCGCATGCACAAAAATCTCATCATTCCTAAACCTCTAGCTGGGATAAATGTCGAGAATAATGAAATTAGCACTTGTGTGCTTTAAAGAAAATCCAGCCCTCATGTGCATACGGTTTTGTAAAATTTTGTCAGCTGTTCTCATGGGCACACATGGCCTACTCTTCCGAAAGGTGGAACAGGTTCTAACGTATGCAAAAAAAAAAAAATATATATATATATATATACATATATATATATATATATATATATGGTCCTTTTTTCTCGTCAGCACGCAGGTATACAAAGACTCCATATCATGGCTGCAACTGAAGTGAAGATAAGCGAGGTGACTGCATGCATGGTGTTCAACTTTGAAGCAGAGGAAAGGCAAGATGGCGGACGAAAGTAAAGGGACATCATTCTAGTGTATGCTGCGGCAGTGTGCTTCCCACAGATCTGAAGCGAATCCCAGTAGCAGAAATCAGCGATGTCGAAGGTTCTGAAAAAAATGATAACATCAGGGTGTAGGCTACACCATAGTTACGTACCAGTCAGAAGTAGGCCTAAAAAGGGAAAGGTAAAGGTGTCCCATAAGGTAAAGGTGTCCCATAACCTACGTGGTCGTAGGGAAGCGAGTATCAGAGGCCTCAGCTTCTCCAGGGGGCCAGTACCTTGGGGGTGGCGCCCATCTCCCCTCTCTCTCGCTGCTTTACCTTCCCCCACCCTAGAGAGGCCGGAACCCATTTACAGCTGGGTGAACTGGGGGCCGCAAACGGTCACCCATCCACTTGGTAACCACGCTCGATGTTGGAGGAAGCGACTGATCTTTTCACTGAGCTATCCCGCCTCCATGGAGTAGGCCTATGTAGCAAATAATCCACAGTCACAAAGAAGGCAGTTTGTTAGTTTTAATTTAAAGCACTCTTCACCTTCACCTGTCCCGTAGTCCCGTGGACCGTGGGGCACAACTGAAGATTCTGCAACCAGCCTCCTCCACTCCTCACGGTCCTCCGCCCTCCGTAGTAGGTCGTTTCACCCAAGGCCTGTCCACTCTCTCATGTTGTCTTCCCATCGTTATCCTCTGTCTGCATCTTCGTCTCACCTCCTCCCCTTACTGTTCTCTGCAAGAATGTCTTGGCCAGTCCAGATGATCGTGTGACGTGCCCGTACCACTTTAGCTTGCGTTTTTTCACTGTAGTTAGGAGCTCTTGATTACGCACTCTATAAACTGAAAAAGTCCTCGGTTTCTTCTTCTTTGTCGAGCGCTAAGACAGCAACTCTTCTTGTCCTGTCATATGATCGAAAATGCCTTGCCCTGCCTGTTAATCCCCTGACTAGTTGGGCCCAACGCATCTGATTTCGGCCCGGGGGAGAGAATTGTTATCTTTTAAGTCGTTATGGAAAAAGACAGGAGAATGGACGAAGAAGGTAGAAATGGACAAGGAAGATGTGACAGGAAGAAAAAAAAACAGGGCAGAAACAGAGAGAAGAATACAAAAAGAGAGAATTCTTAGCACAGAACTTCCAGAAGGTGGATAAACTATTTATACGGACAGACCCCCGGCTTCCCCACTTACAGGGAAATCCAGGGTTTGAATATAGTTATAGACATCCAAAGTGAGACACCTTCACCCCCCTCCCCTCTCTTCTGACTGCCACAATGGTGTAGAGTTGTAGTTTGGGTACTAGTCTTTTGGATGAAATAATAGGAATGATGTCATAAAGAATCATTGCTCTCTGCTAAGATTATTATGGTAAAAGTGTCAACCAGGAATGCACAAAGAAAAATACTCCCAAACACACACACACACACACACACACACACACACACACACACACACACACACACACACACACACACACTCACACACACACAATCACACACACACACACTCTCTCTCTCCCGCTCTCTCTCTCTCTCTCACACACACACACACACACACACACACACACACACACACACACACACACACACACACACACACACAACACACACACACACACTCTCTCTCTCTCTCTCTCTCTCTCTCTCTCTCTCCCTCTCTCTCTCTCACAACACACACACACACACACACACACACACACACACACACACACACACACACACACACACACACACATACATACACACACACACACCTCCCCGAACCAGCGGGAGAAGGAACAAACCTGCAAACCAGACGAGGGGAGAGAGAGGCAGGGGAGAGAGAGGGTGTCCCGGCCACCAGTTGCACATCTTGCTGGACACAGTTCAGGACTGCCTGCAAGCGGTCACGTGCACACACCATGTCCACATCTGCACACACACACGCACAAACACACACACACACACGCACACACACACACACACACACACACACACACACACACACACACACACACGCACACACACACACACGCGCGCGCGCACGCATGCACACACATACAGGCACACACACACAGACACACAGACACACACACATACACGTACGCGTGAGCTAATGTACTGGCACTAACAGGTCTTCCCCACACAAAAGCCTAAAGTGAAACAGGTGTTAAATCATCATCATCATTACCACCACCACCACCACCACCACCTTCACCATCACCATCAATAATCATCACCACCCACCACCCATCACCATCGTCACCACCACCACCATTACCATCTACCACCACCACCGGCACAGGAGAGGAGGGTTGAGTTTCACTTTTGTAGACATGTGGGGATTTAGCTTGTTTTGCCTAGTGCTGAGTCTTAGAATTGTGAATTGTTCTTCTCTTCTGAGAACATGAAAACAGAGATAACTAGTTCATATCATTATTATGTATTTGTTCAATCATTACCAAACTGGTCGTCTGCCGCCACTTCACAGATGTAGCCTAATCCAGCCTGGACCTTATCCGTGTCTGGAAAATGCTCGAGGTTTTCAGCAGGGACGCAACTCTGTGTAGCTTCCAGCAGACATTTGCTTACCTCCCTGTATGCTTCTTGCTCTCTGGAAATACAGAAAAAAAAAAAAAGATCAGTTCAAGATGCATCTTCATCTCTGTAACTAGATTTTTTTTTCGACGTTCATTACGATTTGAGTCATAACTTCCTGGATTCTAATCATAAAACGTCTTTAAACTAGTTACCAGGATTTTAACAACACCTTTGGGACATTTTTTTCTTTCAGGAAAAACTATGTAATCCTGCAGTTATCCAGCTAAAAATAGGGTTTGTCAAAACTTTCAACCAAAACTGCGCGACAATTTAAAAATAACTTTGATGAAAATGCAATAATTTGAAAAATTATCTGGGGAAAAAAAAGAAGAAAACTGCCAATTGTGGAAACCAGCACTGGCAGTTGTCAGAATGTTGCTCACTGCACTGAAAAAAATTAGACTCTACATCCTAAAATCTACATCCCCGAAATCGAATGCAGCTACCTTTATGGAGGACAAAAAACTGTCGCAAAAAGATCTCACCATTGGTGAATCTTGGAGCTCTAGCTGAGGAATGAAAAACATCCTTAAAAAATTGACTCTGTTGAGTGTGCGTGCGTGCGTGCGCGTGTTTGTGTAGGCCCCTATGTATGTGTGCGCGCGCGCGTGCGTCAGCGTGCGCGCGCGATAAACAGAAAGACAGACATATTCATACATGTGTGTACATGCCATGCATTTGCACTGACTCATACTTCTTTGTCGAACACTCAGATAGCAACTATTGTCTGTTGTAATATGAGCAAAAATGCTTTGAACTGCCGTCAAACGCCTGACATGTCAGGCCCAGCGCACTCAGACAACAGCGATCTACCGGAGGTAAACAAAGACAAACAACATTTCCCAAACAAAATGCAGGTAAAGCTGAGGTAAAGGAAAATGTGTTCCCATAACCTATGTGGTCGTTGCAGATCAAGGTGTCAAGAGACCTCAGTTTCTCTCAGGGCCAGCATATTGAGGGCGGCGCTCATCTCCTCTCCCTCGCTGCATAACCTTCCCTGTCCCTAAAAAAGAAGCAGGTACTCAATTTACAGCTGGGTGAACTGGGAAGCTGTTCTAGAACCAAGACGCTGCGCAAACGGTCACCCATCCACGTTGTAACAACGCTCAATGCTGCTTAATTGACCTTAGCTTGGCGAAAGTGGGTGCTTTGACTAACTGAGCTATCCTGTTCCCCTATAAGACAAAATCTACCCCCCATACCCCCCCCCCCGCACACACAC
>CM060318.1:47131861-47156861 GCA_030674155.1 Stramonita haemastoma
GTATAAGAGGATAGAAAAACTGTCTCCCTTAAAAAAGCAACACTTGTCTAGTTATCATTGTGATTAGGAGGATTATGAAATTTTCAAGTTAATTCTACTTTATGAACGTTGGTCTAGGCATTAGTAAACGATGTAAAATGTCATTATTTCAGTTATTTTACCGGACTGGAATTGAAAAGACTATTTAAGAAATTTAAGTACTGTAAAACTGCAAAGGAACAAAACGGCAGAAAAAGGTGTCTATGTTTATGGTTTAAACAACAAAAGTTCATTATTTTAGAACAAATCATAGCACCAATACATGAAATGAAATAACTACTAGTTTTATTCTTTTATGGATTTGATTGGGTCACAATGAAAACAAGAATGTCAAAGAAAAATACACTTTTGAGGTGCTAACGACCAGTGAAAAAAAAGGAAAAAGTTTTTTAAATCTTTTCTTATGTGGCTAGATTGGAAATTTTAAAAAAAAGAAGTTGCTTTTTCACTTTGAACAGCTAAGGACCAACAAGGCAGAAAAGGAATCAGATTTCCATTTTTCTGTATTTCGTTAGATCAAAACTTTAAAAAAGAATTTAAAAAACTACTTCATTAATCTGCTAAGAATTAACAAGATAGAAAAAGATGATAACAATTTCTTTTAACTCCACTTTTCATGACACCTTTTTTTTTTTTCAAAATACCTAATACATATTAAACAGCTAGCAACCAGCAAGTAAAATAAAACAAAACAAAAAACGATATTAAATTTCTATTCTTTTCTATATTTCACGAGGCTGAAATCTAAAAACATATTTCATTAAAAAACAAAAACAAAAAAACTTACTACTCTCCACTACAAAGGACAGCCAAAAACCGATATGAATTTCTATTCTTTTCTATACTTCACGAGGCTAAAACTAAAAAAACATAGACTATATATATATCTATATTTTAATACTTACTACTCTCCACAACAAAAGGACAGCCCCAAAACGGCAGGCAAGACAAGCTAGCTGTATGCAGTAGGTGTGTTTCTCACTCCAACACAGCAGCCTGTTTTGTTGTGACAGAGAAACGCAGTCCACGTTGTCTCCAATTTCTCCCCTCATCGTGCTGATCAGCTTGTGGCTGGCTGGCCACTATAGTCAGTCAGTCAGTCAGTCCCCCAACCTGTGCCCCCTCATTCATCACCCCACAACAGTTGGCGGTGATACTTTGCCATCATTCGTTATCTCACCCCCCCTCTCTGACACTGACAGCAGTCTGTACGCCCATGCACATGCTTGCGTGCTTGTATGCTTGTGTGCTTGCGCGTAGAGTACAGCTGGCCTTTATGGTGAGATAATATTTTTTTAAAAAAAGTAATCATGGGGGGTGGTGGGGGGAGGGGAGAAACTCACCTGAGCGGGAGGGGGTGGGGGTGGGGGTGGAGGGGAATCCACCTGTTGTAAGATGCGTGGGTTTGTAGTGCATCTACGTGTTTTGATTGGAAAGTTTTGAAGCAATGTGTACTTCAAGAGACTAACCACCACCACCACCACCACCACCACCACCACCACCACCACCTCAATAATAAAAAAGACAAGAAAGAGAGGGTGATAAAAGAAGACGAAAAAGAATGCAGAGAAGAAGAAGAAGAAGAAGAAGAAGAAGAAGAAGAAAAAAAATATTGAAAAAAGGAGATAACGATAACGATAACGAAATGCTATTTTCTGAGGGCAATAGAATAAATCCAAGACTTTTTTTACACCTAGCCCTCGGATAAAAGTGTAAACACGTAAACAGAAAAGGTATAAACAAAGCAAATCATAATAATCACAATTTCTAAACACACACACACACACACACACACACACACACACACACACACACACACACACACACACACACAATATATATATATATATATATATATATATATATATATATATATATATATATATATATATATATATATATATATGCGCGCACGCGCGCACGCACGCACGCGCGCACGCACGCACCACACACACACATACACACACACACACACACACACACACACACACACACACACACACACACACACACACACACACACACTACAAAATACAAAATACAAAAGTACGTAAGAATAGAAACGAAGAAGGCAGTGCGAAAGAACTAAAAAGACAAACGAAAGACACAAAGAAAAACAAACATACAGAAAAAGACAGACAGAAAGAAAGGAAGAAAGACAGACAGACAGACAGACAGACAGACCGACCAAAATTCAAGGGTAGGGCGGGAGAGAAGATGAAAGAAGAATGGGGTTGGGAGGGGGAACAAATGTGACGCTCCACCACATAATGAGACGCATTCCACCGTGCTATTAATCTGCAACAACAAGGCTATTAAATACAAAAATCAGATTGGAAATCGGGCAATTCTATCAAAAGTTATGACATATTGAAATGATATACTGCAGGAAATGACAAAATGAGAAACAGACAAGTTTAGTTTCGTAACAGGTGGTCAGAATGAGAGCTTGGGTATTTTAAAAACATAATTAAAAGCGAAAGGAAACAAAATTACACCTTTGTATTTCATCACATCGTAGATTAATGGCTATATTTTTACAAATCAATTAAAATCCCCAAATGGACAATCTGACCTCCTCCTGCCTTAATTTAAATAGCTCCTAGCGCAAAAGTGGGGTTAGGTGCTGAGCGACTCATTTTGTGTTGGAGCGTCACATTTAATGAGCAAATTTGTACCTCGAAGGAGGATGAGGACAAGAAGAAGAGGAAGAAGAGGAGGATGAGAGGCAGAAGCAGAGCATGAAGCAACTTCCCGCCTTTCTTGACCATTGCTGTGTCCACAAGATCGCCAAAGGAATGTGACCCTTAACCACAGCTAACAACATGCTCATTTTCAGCAGTGATCAGCAATGACGCCCACACAAGAGAAGATACACATTTGTAGCCCCTCCCTCCCCCCCAACATACACACACACATACCCCCACCCCCACCCCCCACCCCTACACACAGTGGTCTAGAGGTAACGCACCTGCATAGAAAGCGAATAGTCCTGGTTCGAAGTGTGTGGTAGTTTGATCCCCATTTTGGGCCAAAAACTTTTCCCCCATCCACTAGTCTGTGAGTGATGGTCTTGGTGCTAGTCTTTCCGATGATATGATAAACCGAGGTCCGTGTGTTACTCGTAATTATTTAGATTTCGAAAAAGAGCCCACGGCAACAAAGGAGTTGTCCCTGGCACAACTCTGTCGGAAAAAGCCACTCTGATAGGGAAACAAAAGTACAATTGCAGATATGAAACGAAAAAATAATGGGTGGTGCTGCTCTTGTAGCAACGCGCTCTCCCCGGGAAGAACAGCCCAAATTTCACGCAGAGAAATCTGCCATGTTACAATACATATTGGTATTCAATATAACACAATACAATACATTAAAATACAAAACAATGCAATACTATACAACACACACACACACACACACACACACCGCACACACACACACACACACACACACACACACACACACACACACACACATACACGCGCACGCACTGATACACACACCATATATGTACAGAGAGAGATATTTATTTATGTATTTTTTATATCGAGGATAACAGAATAAGCACTCTTGTGCTTTTGTGTAAATGTCATCTGTTCCCACCGACACACGATGGCCTACTCTTACGAAAAGTGGAACAGAATTTAACGTGTGCGCAAGATGTTCTGCGTGCGTTCGCAAACGGGGCCTCGGTTTAAAGTCTCATCCGAGAGAGAGAGAGAGAGAGGAGAGAGAGAGAGAGAGAGAGAGAGAGAGAGAAGAGAGAGAGAGAGAGAGAGAGAGAGAGAGAGAGAGAGAGAGAGGGGGGGGGGCATGGAAAGAGATTATATTATTATAATATACGGTTATTTCGTGAATGATAAAGCCTATTCTAAGATTCTTGTATAGTGATGTGTTGTCGCAAAGTCTTCAGTTTTATTCTAAGTAGCTTAATGCTGATATAAAAAAAAAATCTCTCTCTCTCTCTCTCTCTCTCTCTCTCTCTCTCTCTCTCTCTCTCTCTCTCTCTCTCTCTCTCTCTCTCTCTGTCTGTCTTTGTATGTCTCTCTCTGTCTGTCTGTCTGTCTGGCTGGCTGGCTGACTGGCTGTCTCTCTGTCTCTGTCTCTCTCCCTGTCTCTCTCTCATTCGCTCTTGCTCTCGCTCTAGCTCTCATACTCTCTGTCTGCCTGTCTGTCTGTCTGTCTCTCCCTCCCTCTCCTATCCGCTCCCCTCCCCCCTCTTTGTCTCTACAACCTATAAAGTAAAAGAAGTATACAATTAAATTAATACCAGTAGCCTGGAATATGTTGAGATGCCTGTATTTATGAGGCAAGAACCAATCTATATGCATCTCGAAAACACTTCTTTACTCTGGCGTAGTAATATTATATGTTGTGTTGTGTTTCGGATAAGGTAGATCTTCTTCAAGCATAAATCTACGTTGATGTAGTAATCTTTTTGCACTCGCTGCGCGTGGGTGGGCGGGTATTATGACGTGCGTAACGCACACACACGCACACACACACTCTCTCTCATGCAAACACGCGCGCTCGTGCGCACATGCGCGCCAGAACATCTTGCACACACGTTAAAAACTGTTCTGCTTTTCGAAAGTGTAGGCTATTGTGTACCGAGGGGAACGGATGACAAAAATTACAAAACTGCATACACACAGGGATTGGATGTAAAAAAAAAAAAAAAGCACATGAGTGCTTATTTCATTATCCTCAAAATGAAAAAAAATAAACACACGCATGCACATAAGCATACACGCACACACACACACACACACGCACACACACGCACACACACACACACACACACACACACACACACACACACACACACACACACACCATTGACATAATCAAAATTGATTTTGTAAAAAGAAAGAGAAAAAAGGGCGAATCTGTCAGTATCTTATATTTTCTTTGTGTATATAGACGTACACTTACGGATGAAAAAAAAATGCACGTGAAAGATCCTGTAATTTTAGCTGTTGGTGGGTTAGGAAGGAAAACAGGAACATACCCTGCATGCACTCTATATGTGAAGAGTAATGGGCTCCGCCGGGCTTAGCTTACTCAAGAGACTCAGCCTCTAAACAAATTCAGTGCAGTGCTTCAAAGACTTTGCGGAGAGTTTTGACAGAAGAGAAAAAGAAAAGACAGCGCAGTGGTTGTACCTTTCAGAAATTACTGAAATCAAATTCAGGATAAAAAAAAAAAAAACTCTTCAAATTCACTCATTCGCTTTTCGAGTCTCTAGATTCCTTTGTTTGTGTCTGTGTGTATGCTGACTCTTTAGCCTCATGTGCTGTTTAATTCAGTGCAATCTGATAAAAAAAAAAACACACACCCAAACTATTACGTTAAATCGGCCTTCAGTGTTAAATTATCTGTCAAAATGGGATTAAGTCTGTTCTATAAAAAGTCAAGACAGCCAGTCTGATACAGGATCAATCCTTTTGCTCGTCTGACTGAAGGCAGTATTCTCCTCCTTCTGCTTATTCGCTAGCTCTTCATGATGTCTCTCTTTTACGTGCTGGCCATGGTAGCGTGCATTGGTGTGGTTAGCGGGCACCAGTGCAGTTCCAAGGGTAAAGAGGCCAGTTCAACACAGTGTTGCCTGAATGTGGACCTGTTCAAGAACGGCCACCACAGACAGCGGAAGTCAGTGTCGAAGTCAGATGACCAGACGTGCTGCTGGGATAGAGCTAAGGGTACCGTATGGTAGAGAGAGAGAGAGAGAGAGAGAGAGAGAGAGAGAGAGAGAGAGGTGTTATCAGTAACTGCTCACCAGGTTTTAAACTTGCAGGAAGGAAGCCATAATCAAACGAACCCGGGCGAGTGACATTGATAAAAGATAATGGAATCTAAAACAGGACAGCAAAAACAAAAGTAAAGCCGAACACAAAACAGCAGCAACTTCAAGATTAATACCACTAACAAAAAAAAAATGTTGAAAATACGTGACATAATTGCTTGTGCCTCCATATAACAAGGGCAAAAAAAGATGTGAAATATAATTTAGTTGTGATGGGGCGGTAATTAGATTATCTCCCATGTGAACGGAGCGCGCATTCGCAGCGTCGTGTTTCTATTTAGAGACACACCTGTGAATTGACGATGCTCTGATTCCTTGGGTAGTGGTCGAAAACCCTTCGTTGTATGCACTTCGCCTTCACGGTGAAATGTATATTTATGCAACCTCTTTTTAGAGGTCACATTCTAAATGACTATCTGTGCCGTGTTCCGAGGTTTGTGCAGAGATGGGACATCACATATGTCCACTCTGTTTACAAATGGTGTCAGAAGTGGGATGGAAGACCCAAGTAGGTAGAGTTAGTGTTTTGTAGTTAACCGTTGTCGGTGCTACTGGTTTTCAGCATCACATATGCAATCAGGTAGCCTACCTTCGGATTGGGTGTAAGACCCATGTAGGATTATTATTTTTTTGTAGTTAGCAGTTTTAGGGCTACTGGACAGTATTAAATATGCTGGCCAGGTAGTGTACCTCGGGACGCGGTACAAGTTGGCCGGTGGTGGATGTGATGGGTGTGATGGGGCGGTAATTAGATTATCTCCCATGTGAACGGAGCGCGCATTCGCAGCGTCGTGTTTCTATTTAGAGACACACCTGTGAATTGACGATGCTCTGATTCCTTGGGTAGTGGTCGAAAACCCTTCGTTGCATGCACTTCGCCTTCACGGTGAAATGTATATTTATGCAACCTCTTTTTAGAGGTCACATTCTAAACTGACTATCTGTGCCGTGTTCCCGAGGTTTGTGCAGAGATGGGACATCACATATGTCCACTCTGTTACATAGTTAAAGTAAGCTGGGGTAATAATGGAAAAATAAATAGTTGCATATATGTATCTTTGAATGTTGGATTTTATAAACAAAACAAGAAAAACATAGCTAAATTCTCAGGCATATTCAATCACTCTTTAATCAAATACACTTTTAGTATTTACGAATCGGTAAACAAATTAACTTCTTGGTTTAGACAGGTGTTTATTGTTGTCCAAAAGAAAAAATCACTTGAATATAAAGTGGAGGCTGTGTAAAGATGATATTTTCACGAGATATTTAAAAGCATGGACATGATAGCAGATTATGCTCAGCAGTTTCTCTCTCATTACTACAACCACACTATGGGTTATCAATGATAATTATGACGTCTAAACATGTCCTTTTTTAGAGTCACTAATTCTGAGGCCAAGCTTAGAGTAGATGATTTGTTCTTGTCTTTCTCTAAGGTAAACATATGAAGGCGCCATCGGATTTTCAACAGAGGATTTTCAACAGAAGATATTTGTCCGTGGTGATCCACGATAACAGCAGAGAAAACAGGTGCTGTTTCGGAAATTGAGCAGAAATTTGATCATATTGGAGGCGCATTACCCACAGCACATCCCCACTCTCTCGGCCAAGTGGGCATGGGGACAGTCAGCGTTGGAGAAATTCTCCAAAGGCCAACTACCCCCAGGGCTGCAGCACATAAAGACTGTGTAAGTCAAGCTGCCAAATCAGAGAGTCATAATCCATCATTAAAGACTAAGCTGTAAAGTGGAATTCCATGAGAGGAAAAGCCACTGATCATACAGCCTCTCACTTTGCTGTTGCCCTCAGCGTCAATGGTTTGATAAAAACTGTAATAAAGCTCAGGCGCTGATGGAACGATTTTGCTTAAGTAGCTTAAGTGCACTCAGTGAAATACTAGTTTCTGGAGTTTTTATTTTATTTTATTGCAGTCAGAGCCTATGGAGACAGTCCCACAAGGAAAAAACAGAAAGGAGAAAATATATATAGCAAAATATTGTGAAACATCGAAATGTTTTACTCTCTAAGTGTCTATGACGATTGTAAAAATTGCAAAAAAAACCCCCAAGACCTGGTACCAGATATGACAAATGTTCTAGAAGTATGCCATTAACCATCTTATAATAGTATATAATTTTATTGCTTTTTCGTTTTTTCAGGACTTCCTATTGCTTTGAGATGTAGATATTCTAGATACCTGCAACTTCAACTTTTTGTATATAACAACTTTTCGATAAAAATCCAACCTCTTTGTAAACACTCACTTGTTGACTAAGTCCTTGTAGAAATGACAAGTTAAACAAATAAACGCCGTGAACATGTACCTACTTGAACACACTCTTTGCATGGACAACTCTTTCAGCAAAGAAACTTCGAAACTCTGGAAGTATGAAGTCAGGTGGCCCAGGCCAAAAGCTTTGTCCCTTATTGATGCAAGCTAAGTTCTTAGATCTACATCTACGTGTCACCTTACTAGCGAAAAAGTGAAAATCAGAATTAAAAACATCGTGGGACCATATGGAGAGCTCCTGATTTCAGTGGAAAAAAACCCGCAAACTGACGTGGTAGGGGCACGTCACACGAACATGTGGACTGACAGAGACTTCCCTACAGGGAACAGTACAAGGAGGGAGACGAAGAGGCAGACAGAGGAATCGATGGGAAGATAATATCAGGAAGTGGACTGGCCTTGAGTGGAATGACTTGCTATACTATGAAAGGCTGTAAAAACAAAACCACCACGAGGGGTGGAGGAGGAGGCTGGCTGCACAAATCTACAGTGATACCCCCAACGGTCTACTGGACAACGAGGGATGGATGATGATGAAAGTGAATGTTATTGTATCAAAACTAATGATTCTTTTTTTTTCAGCTACCTGCTATTGCCAGACCAGTATGTCTAACTCCGCGTGTTTATACGAGGCGCAAAAGGCTCGCGCCCTTCACGATAGAAGAGCCGGACCTTGCGGGCATTTCGAAGTTCTGACCGACTGCAACAACCAGGGGACTGACAGCAGAGCCTCCACTGTGTGCAGCATGTGGTTCACCTACCGTCCCTCCACCAAGGAGCGCAGTGGGGACTGCGGTCGATTCCTGACTGGCGAAGAGAAATCTATCGTGACCACCCATCCCGACGTGATCGCTAACAGTAAGAGACGTTTTGGGGGTTTTCAAAGTTCCTTTTCAGAGAGGGGTTTTTGGTTTAGGTTGTTTTTTCGTTTGGTTTTTGTTCTTATTCTTTTTTGTTTTTGTTGTTTTCTCGTATGTATTGGCATCCTTCAGTCTCGTAAGACTATGGAGCTGCGCTCTATGTGTTTATTCTGGTACAACGTCCGGTGTGTATGCCTCTATATCTCTCTGTAATTTTCTCTCTCTCTCTCTCTCTCTCTCTCTCTCTCTCTCTCTCTCTCTCTCTCTCTCTCTCTCTCTCTCTCTCTCTCTCTCTCGGGGGCGGTCACGAGAAGTGAAGCGGACAGGGCGTACATTTTCTGTGAGCAGCAGTAAAACTAGAAATTCATTCAAAAATGCCAGTTACTGGACTTCCAGCGGCTGTGGAGAGGACCTTAGGCGCCCTGCTGACCGACAATGCAGTTTCCAGCTGGAAAGTGGCAGGAGAAGGGGACAGCGTGGTTTTTGTCTTGTGACTGAAACCAGTGGACACAACAGTGTCAACCAACATGGCGGATCCAACAGTGAATCGCAGCACACAAGCACAGTACTACAGGAAAAAATCGTTTTCTCAAAGACGACGAGATGTGAACGGTCTCGAAAGCATAAAGAGAAGCAGGCAAGTGTTGTGTGTGAAAGTGACTGTGTCCTCAGTGCCTCGAGTCTGCCTGACAGTGGAGTAGAACAGGGGAATACAGCATGTGTAGATACACATGGAATAGACCTACCAACAACACACACACAGGACATCAACACAAAAACATCAGTTAAGTTGCCATCATCGGTTGATTTAGAACCTCCCTGTATGTCTGATTGTAGTGACTGTGCTGATATGTGTGTTTTGCAGCCTGAGGTGAACAATGATAATATTGTTGGTGCATTCGACACAAGAAATGTCAAACAGTACGTGGCTACTCTAACTGATAGATCCGTACAGAGAAGGCTAAGAGACAGACAAAGAAATACACACTTTAGAAAATCCGTGCTACATCATTCAGACGGTGAAGATATTGTGACGTGTGAGTCAGACGACATGTGATCCCAGTCGCTGCCCAACAAGAACTCTTAGCCAGTATGTGTACTGTTTGTCCTAAACAGCAAGAGAAAAACAGCTAAAAGAGAAGAGTCTATAACTGCACAGTTTGCGAACTGGAAGCGTATCCAGAACACCTACACAACGGAGACCATCGGACGTGGCTTCAAGGGACTTGCGACGAACTTGAGACTATTAAGCTGATCATCTCTGGCTAGGCCTAGCCTAAACCTAAGGTGTGTTTGGTTACGACAAAGATGGACGAAAGAAAGGCTCGGAATGCCGTATCATACTCTGACAGAAAGAGTTATGTGTCTCGATGTACCATTACTAGACCCAATGATGGGTTTGCCATGGCTTGGAGTACTCGGTGTCAGCTTAAAGCAATTATTCTATGCGTTATTCGGAAACCCCTTCATGGTATGGGCCATGGCCTTTTTTCATGAATAAACCCTTTCGGTTCGAGTTCGAGTTCTCTTCTCAATTCTTCATCGTCTCTCTCGTCTCTTTCTTCTCTCTCGTTCTATCTCTCTTTTCGTCTTCTCTCTCTCTGCATCCTTATCTCCTTGTTCTCTTTTTTCTGTTCAACCTTTTTTCCAATGAAGTGTTCACCTATAGGATATGTTAAACGCACGCTGATTGTGCTAAGAAATCCTTGCATTAGTGATGGGGTCGTACTAATTACCTCCCCTCCTCTGTTTTCCACAGTTTCATCGTTTTAAAATAGGTACATGCCTTCTTTAGGCCATGGCAGGAAGCTTAAGAGGGGGAGATAGTAGATGCGGTGCCGCCTTAATATGCTAGGCCCACGAGAGAAGCTGAGGGCCTCTGACCCCCTCCCCCACGACGGCATCAGGCTTATTTCTTCTTTCTTCTTTTTTCTTTTTTTTTCATTCTTACTTCTTATTATTCTTTCTTCTTCTTCATATCATCATCATACATCATCCATCTCATTATCATATTCATTATTATTTATATTCTATTTATATCAAGAAATAATGAAAATAAGCATTCGTATCATCTTTTTCAAAAATTTATATCCACTCCCGTGTGTTTTATGCCACTTTCGTAAATGTCGATGTTCCCACCAGCACACGATGGCCTACTCTTACGAAAAGCGGAACAGGATTTAACGTGTGCGCAAGGTTATGGGCACATTCTTTCTCCTTTTTTTGGTGACAATGTAGGCCTATTGCTATGTCTAGGTGCTTTTTTGGTCTTGTGATGTGTGCATGCTGATGTACAGACAAGTGTTGGGTGTTTTTTCTGTGATGTTTTCCGGTTTGCTGTTTTAAAAAAAAATTATACCACTTTATGTCACAGCACATTTCTCTGCGTGAAATTCGGGCTGCTCTACCCGGGGAGAGCGCGTCGCCACAAGTGCAGCGCCTACCCATGATTTTTTCCCCCTCAGGGATGGTGTCTAAACACGACACCTGTGTGCATGCTGGTTATTATTTTATATATATATAATTTTGTCATCCTCTCCTACCGGCACATGATGACCTGCTCTTCCAAAAGGTGGAACGGGATTTTTACGTGTGCGCAAGATGTTCTGCGTGCGTTCGCACACGGGACCTCGGTTTATAGTCTCATCCGAATGACTTTGACATTCAGTTTGATTTTTTTCGTCAAACTGGGAAGAAAGGGCGAGCTGGGTACGAACCCAGAAATCGCGGTTTACATATTGGCAGGCGAACGTCTTAACCATCCTGCCACCGTCCTTCCTTCCTCCGTCGTTTCTATGCATGGCTTGTAGCCCAGGAGAGTTTCTTTATTTGTGAGGTAGTAAAGTATTTCAATTGCCAGTTGTGGATAGATAAATAAATGAATGAATGAAGGAATGAATATAAACGATAAATAAATAAATGGATAGACAGATGGAAAGGTGAATGGATGGATGAATGAATGAATGAATAAATAAATAAATAATAAATGAATGAATAAATGAATGAATGAATGAATAAATAAATAAATGAATGAATGAATGAATTAAACGATTCAAATGATAGAACGAACTGTTCCAGATACTTGTTATTGCGATACCATGGCGGATCTCAGTGATCTTAATTAATACGTGTTCACTCACCATCAACGTCATCAACAACAGCAACAATAACAACAGCAACCACAACAACAGGTCAGTTGTTCATCCTTGTCCAGAGATAAGTGAATAATTCAGCCGGAAGGAAGTGCGATTCTCTCTGTCTGTCTGTCTCTCTGTCTGTTTCTGTCTCTCTGTCTGTCTCTGTCTGTCTGTCTGCCTGTCTCTCTGTCTCTGTCTCTGTCTGCCTGTCTCTCTGTCTCTGTCTGTCTCTCTGTCTGTCTGTCTCTTTCCCCCTGTCTCTCCCTCCCTACCTCCCCGCTTTCTCTCCCCCTCCCTCTCTCTTTATCTCTCACTCTCCCTCCCTCCCCCCCTCTCTCTCCCTCTCCCTCCCCCTGTCTCATTCTCTCACTCTCCCTCCCTCCTCTCTGTCTCTGTCTGTCTCCCTCGCTCTCTTCCCCACTCTCTCTCCCTCTCTCTCCATCCCCCTCTTTCTCTCTCTCTCCATCTCTCTTCCTTTCTATCTCCCCCTCTCTCTCCCCTCTCTCCCCCTCCCCCCCCCTCTCTCTCCCCCCTCTCTCTATCTCACATTGGTCCTTAGCCATTATCCTCAAAGAATTTGATTTGATATGTCTCTCTGTCCCTGCCTGTCACACACACACACACACACACACACACACACACACACACACACCACACACACACACACACACACACACACACCAACCATGTATGAGACTCATATGAGACGTGCGTGCGTGCGTGCGTGCGTGCGTGCGTGCGTGCGTGCGTGTGTGTGTGTGTGTGTGTGTTTGTGTGTGTGTGTGTGTGTGTGGTGTGTTGTGTTGTGTGTGTGTGTGTGTGTGTGTGTGTGTGTTTGGAAGAGTCTGTTCAAGGGGAAAAACTACAACCTTCCTTTCTATTTCTGGTCAAACAAGGATTAGCTCCCATACATCCTCCTTACTCTGCCTCCTTTTTAAAAATTTACACCATAAGAATACCCAGCGCTGAGAGAGAGAGAGAGAGAGAGAGAGAGAGAGAGAGAGAGAGAGAGAGAGAGAGAGAGAGAGAGAGAGAGAGAAGAGAGAGAGAGAGAGAGAGAGAGAGTAAAACCTGAACAGGTTTAATATGCATATTGGCCTTATGCCACAATACTTAGAGGGGGGGGGGGGGGGGGGGGGGGAAACAAAAATACCGATATCGTGATAAATTCATGAAACAAGAAAAAGCCAATATCTTGCAGAGAATGATCGCAATAGCCCTATCTTGAGCGGGCTTGGAACTTAATAAACACATACAATAATGATGATAACATACATCTAAACTACTATGTCAAAATGCAATATTTCATTTCAGAGTGCCAGCAACAGTATTTGTAGCACATACCTTATATTCTGCATATCACTAACTTCAATGATATTTTGATATAACAGATTCATCCTTCTATTAATGGAGTGAGAAACGTAATTATCTGGAGAGACAATGCGTGTGTTCTTTACTTGATAGGTAAAAAAGGTAAAGGTGTCCCATAACCTAGACGGTCGTAGGGGATCGAGGCATCAGAGACTTCAGCTTCTCTAGCCGGTGAACTGAGGGAACTGTACTGAAGCCAAGGCGCGCAAACGGTCACCCATCCAACTGGTGACCACGCTCCGCAGTGCTTAACTTGACTGGGGGAAAGCGCTCTGATTTAAATCTGGTAGTGGTATACTGATACACACAGTTAAAAGGTTTCCCCTTAAATCAGAGTACATTGAGCATTCTAGCAAAAAAAAAAAAAAGGGCTTCATTTTCGAGTTTTGTTACACAAAACAGACGCCGCTTATCTTGTTCGTTTATACTATATCTGAAAACATTGTTATTAAGAGGCAAAAGATTAACCTAACTTGTGTACTAGCAACTCGGAAACAGTAAGTGTCAAAAAAGTTCATGTATTTTTCTTTTTTAGAGATACTTTTAAATGATCTATAATTTTCATATCTCTTCTTATCTGGTATGGTTCCATGCCACTCTTGGGTGAACATATCAACTAATCTCTGCTTATATACACGTAAAAAAAGGCCTTAACATCACCAACTCCTTGTTGCAGCCATACAGTACTGAATCCAGTGTAGCACAGAATTTCTTTTATCTTTGATGCCCAACATTCTGTTCCATTCCTATGTAGTTCTACTAACATTTGGTGGGCACAATAAGGTAGCTTGTTTGGATTCAGTTGTAATAGCTTAAACAAGTATCTAAGAACATCAGTGCAAGAATTGATATTAAGCGGATATCTACCCAATTCACTATATACCATTTTTATTCGGTGTTCTTACTGGTACTCCTAGAAGTCTCTTACACGCAGTCAGGTGAACTTTTTCAATATGATCCATGAGAGAGAGAGAGAGAGAGAGAGAGAGAGAGAGAGAGAGAGAGAGAGAGAGAGAGAGAGAGAGAGAGAGAGAGAGAGAGAGAGAGAGAGTCCGTCTACCTACCTATTTTTCTGTCTCTGTGTCTGTCTCTCTCTCACCTCTCTCTCTGTCTCTGTCTCTGTCTCTCTCCCACACACACACACACACACACACACACACACACACACACACACACACACACACACACACACACACACACAAACACACACACACACATATATAATGTGTGTGTGTGTGTGTGTGTGTGTGTGTGTGTGTGTATGTATGTGTGTGTGTGTGATTCATAAAATAGTAGTGGAGAAAAAAGTGCAGAGACAGAGACAGAGACAGTCAGACAGAGAGAGATACGGACAGAAATACAGAGAGACAATGACAGAAACAGAGATCCAGAGACAGAGAATCAGAGAGACGAGGAGAAAGAGACAGACAGACAGAAAGACAGACAGACAGACAGATAGACAGTCAGACAGAGGTTTTCATCAAAATGTTATGTTTCTGTCTGCAGGACGAAATAGCACACTTCACCTTTTCGCACCCTGCCCCTCCAGTTGAGTAGAAAACCACATCCATACCCCTACCTCCAGTACAGACTGTATCTCTGATCTTGCAGAAGATTGCTGGCTGTATCCCTCTGTATTCCCAACCCATCTATATCCCCTGCACCCTGATATTCCAGGGTAACATGGACTGCCCTCTAGCTCTCTGTCTTCCAGGTATTAAGACTCACTTTCTCTTTTAGACGAAACCATAACTGATGTGGGGGGAAAAAGGTGCAATAAATCCAGTTACGCAGTTCCAAAAGGGAGTCTTGTCATTGATTGGTTGAATGAGTGGTAGGCCTACTGCAAAATCTGAAACGGAAATAATATATGTTAGAATCCTGTTGTTGTTGTTGCTCTCTCTCTCTCTCTCTCTCTCTCTCTCTCTCTCTCTCTCTCTCTCTCTCTCTCTCTCTCTCTCTCTCTCTCTCTCTCTCGTACACACACACACACACACACACACACACACACACACGGCAGAACTGGCTTTAACGTGAGTGCAAGATATTCTGCGTGAGTTCTCACACGGGAACTCAGTTTATAGTCTCACCCGAAGGACTTTCAGACAATTCTGGGGTGCAGTCACCCTGAGTCAGTACCCTTGAACGGTTTCCTGGGTGGTGGCTCAAACACGGGCTAGGTCCCGGGCCATCTGATCGAAAGCGCAGTGCTCTAGGCTCTAGGCTTACCCACGCCACACATCATCAATTAAAGAAAGGAATATAAAAAAACAACCTTATGAAGTGGAGGAATGGCTAACTTTGTGGTGGGGAATACGAAAATTACCATACACGTAAACTTATATAAGAGTAGGCCATTGTGTGCCGGTGGGAACAGATGACAATATTTACAAAACTGCATACACACGGGGACTGGATAAAAAAAACAAACACATGAGTACTTATTCCATTATCCTCGACATAAAAGAATATATACATAAAATAATAAATAAATATCCAGTGTGCACTCTCACAGTAATTCCCAGGTGTGGTGAGGCAGACTGACTGCAATGATTATAACCGGTGACCTCCACCACGCCTAAGGTGAAGAATGCTGAACAACATCAACAACAACAAACAAATATCATACTTTTTTTGGTATAAAAAGTTCTATTTGTTAGCCTGTATATAGCTTAGAACATGAGTACGAGTACTACAGAGACACAAGAATAAATTTAGAATCAAAATTAAAGCTTTTTACCCCCAAAAAAACAACAACAACAACAACAAAACAAAACAAAACAAACAAACAAACAACAAACAAACACACACACACACACACACACACACAAAAAAAGGGGGGGGGGAGAGACTTATAATTCAACTCCAGTATATGATGGTATATTTATTTTGCGTTTTTTTTTTTTCGTTCCTGGGCTACTGCTCCTAGGATCACCTAGTACCCAATGTTGAGATTTTATAGATGCGACCGTTTTTGCTCACCAATAAGGTACCCAATGTTGAGATTTTATAGATGCGACCGTTTTTGCTCACCAATAAGGTACCCAATGTTGAGATTTTATAGATGCGACCGTTTTTGCTCACCAATAAGGTACCCAATAGTGAGATTTTATAATATATGCGACCGTTTTTGCTCACCAATAAGGTACCCAATAGTGAGATTTTATAATATATGCGACCGTTTTTGCTCACCAATAAGGTACCCAATAGTGAGATTTTATAATATATGCGACCGTTTTTGCTCACCAATAAGGTACCCAATAGTGAGATTTTATAATATATGCGACCGTTTTTGCTCACCATTCAGGTAGCCACATTCCGACTAAAGGGATGATATCTTCTGAAAAGTGGGATATGTTTTTCTTTTCATTTTCATTTTCATTTTCGTGTTTTCATGCCAGTTTCACGTGTGCGCAAGATGTTCTGCATGCGTTCGCACATGGAAACTCAAGTTTATGGTCTCATCCAAGGACTTTGATGTGAGTGCAGTTGGTACTAATGTGATGTGAACTCCAGGGGGAAAATCCCTGAAAAGGGTGCAGTGGTAGAGACTCATAGGCGGTCAGACATAGGCATAGACATAGGCGGTCAGATCACAACTGGCAACACTCTAACCACTTGGCTATCCCGTTCCCCCAACCCTGTATCTGTTTTTACCCAACCAAACATATTGAATAAAGATGAATTAAAAGGGATCACTATAAACGGATGCTTTTTTTTTTTTATCTTCCCCTCTCTTTCTGCGGTTTTTGTATTTTTTAAAGTTTTGCTTCTCAAGTTTCAAACAAATCTGAAAAGGGCCTTACATGTTCGTCTTTCGGATTAAAGTGTGTGTATAGACATTTACCTCAGGGAGTGTGTGTGTGTGTGTGCGCGCGCACGTGCGTGTATGCGTGTGTACGTGCGTGCGTGCAAGCACATACGTGTATGTGCCAGCGCTCACTTACTCGAGCACGCCCGTGGCTAGTGGTTCCCTCCTTCCCCCCTGCCCTGAACAATAAAAATAAAGCCCAAACAAGCAAAGCCCTAGCAAGTAAACCGTCAGCATCCTTGTTAAAAAATGGTCGGTTGCAAAGTTGACAAATATTTGCCTGCCCTGCCCGTCCTTGTCTCTTTTCTTTCTCCCTTCCCGTACAGGCACGGTTCTGGGCGGGGCGGGCCCTAGGGCCCTGCTGAATATGAGATTATTCTGTTGTCTACTAGGCTAGTAACACTCATGAACAACACATGAGACAGTAGGAGACAACGTCTCCACCCCCAAAACATACATACACACATGTATACGCACACATGCATAAACGCACGCACGCACACACATGCATGAACGAACGTACGTACGTACGTACGTAAACACACCCACACACACACCACACACAACACGCACGCACGCACGACGCACCACACACACACATACACACACACACACACACAGAGCAAATGAGTGCTCATGTCATTATCCGCGAAATAAAAGAACTTTTTAAATAAAAAGACATCCACACACACACACACACACCACACACACACACACACACACACACACACACACACACACACACACACACACACACACACACACACACAGTCCTTCGGATGAGACTTTAAACCGAGGCCCCGTGTGCGAACGCACGCAGAACATCTTGCGCACACGTTAAATCCTGTTCCGCTTTTCGTAAGAGTAGGCCATCGTGTGCCGGTGGGAACAGATGACAATATTTACAAAACTGCATACACACGGGACCGGATGAAAAAAAGCACATGATTGCTTATTCTGTTATCCTCGATATAAAAGAATAAATAAATAAAAATAAATAAACACACACACACACACACACCAAACAAAATCCGGTGAAAAAGAGAGGTTAGAGGAGGAAGAAGGGACAAAATGAGGGACAGGGAAATAAAAGACCCCCCCCCCCCCCCCCTTGCACCGGCACACCCTCTCCCCCCTTTCTTTCCAATGTTCTTATTGAAGACCATATATAAATATATATTTAAAAAACGGGTGAAAAAGAAGAAACCAAAGTTCTGATATCATGTAACAACCAGGAATCACGTATTACAAATGATTATAAACAGTTCTGTAGCAAAGTAATGTAACACTAGTATTGTGAAGAATACACATTCCGGCAGAATGCATTGTCATAGGCCGTGTCCATTTGCATACACTCTTATCCATGTGAACCTATTATCCCACACGCGTCAGAGAGAGAGAGAGAGAGAGAGAGAGAGGAGAGAGAGAGAAGGAGAGAGAGAGAGAGAGGAGGAGAGAGAGAGAGAGAGAGAGAGAGAGAGAGATTTGATTTATTCTTTTATATCGAGGATAATGGAATAAGCACTCTTGTGCTTTTTTACATCCAGCCACGTGTGTATGCAGTTTTGTAAATGTCATCTGTTCCCACTGGCACACGATGGCCTACTCTTACGAAAAGCGGAACAGGATGTAACGTGTGCGCAAGATGTTCTGCGTGTGTTTGCACACGGGGCCTCGGTTTAAAGTCTCATCCGGACTTGTGGGGAGAGTGGAGTCAGCACTGATGTTAAATCCAGGAGAAAAATCTCCTCGACCGTAATCGAACCCGGTTCGTCAGATTGCCAGCGCAATGTTCTGATATAACTAGGCTATCCGTCCCCCCCCCCCCCCCCCCCGAGAGAGAGAGAGAGAGAGAGAGAGAGAGAGAGGAGAGAGAGAGAGAGAGAGAGAGAGAGAGAGAGAGAGAAGACTCCAGCAAAACTACTGCTCCGATCGCTTTTTGTACGAATTTGGTGATGCGCTTGCACATAGCCAAGCACAGGAAAAAAGTTTACATGAAAAGTAATAATATGATAATACACATTACACTCTAATACACAGTCTCCTTTTTTATCATCATCATCATCGTCATAAACGTTGTTGTTGTCATCATCTTTGTCGTAGTCGTCATCCTCCTCCTCTAAATTTCTTTGCAATTCTTTGTCTTTTATTATCGTAAAATAGCTCCACCGTTTCTCTTCACACCGATGAGCATAGTAGGTACTTGTACTGGTGTTCAGGGGGACGGGATAGCTTTGCGGTTAGAGCGCTGCACTTGCGATTTAACAGCCCGAGTTCGAGCCACCACCAAGGCACCCTTGAAGGGATTTCCCCCTTGATCAGTGCCGACCTCCTCCCAAAAGTCCTTCAAAGGACACTATAAACCGAGACAGAGTCAGGCTGACATTGACATGTTGTTATGCTTTAGACTGTTATGTGGAACTTGCTTTTGTCTAAGGCAAGCTCTTACCATGATAATATTATGTGCTCTCCATGAAAGGAAAAAGATTCTTTGAAGCCTAAGCATGGCTGCCTATAGAGGTAAACTTTTCAGTTCAATTCAATTGAAAATACTTTTTATTATGTCTAAAACAGAGAAATTCCAGTGGGTTTTAAGCCATATAATATAAGAACAAAAACCACCAGCACGCACACCCATCGCAGTATAAAAAGCACCCCACAAGTCAGCAATACCTCACAGTCAGTTGTAAACTCAGCCAAGTAAACTCACAAACATCCAGTGTGTACCATCGGTCTCACAATGATCCCAAGTATGGTGAGTGAGACAAACAGCATTATTATGCTGGGAACTCTCAGATTATTAATTTGAGAACGCCCAATAAAAACTGCAACAGTTGTGGTCCAAAAAGAAAAACGTTTGAATCAGGAAGTAAGCTCTAGAGATATTAGTACCCACGCAGTTTACTATAATTATTCGCAGTAAAAATCGTAACATGGCCTGCTGATACAGAAATGTGCCATAGGAATAATATAACAACACATGAAAACTAATAATAGAGAGAATCGGTGGATTGGTGGATCGGTGGTCTAGGTAGTAACGCGCCTTGCCTAGAGAGCAAAAAGTCCGGGTCGGAGTGTGCGGTGGTTCGTACCCCGTTTGGGCCCAACACTTTTCCCCCATCCATTAGACCCTGAGTGGTGGTCTGGGCGCTAGTCTTTCGGATGAGACGATAAACCGAGGTCCTGTGTGTTACACATCACTATTTAGCGCACGTAAAAGAACCCACGGCAACACGGGGGTTGACCCTGGCAAAATTCTGTAGAAAAAAGCCACTCTGATAGGGAAAGAAATACACTTGCATGCAGGAAAAAGAAAAATAATGGGTAGGCGCTGCACTTATGGCGACGCGCTCACCCCGGGGAGAGCAGCCCGAATTTCACGCAGAGAAATCTGCTGTGACATAAAGTGGTACCAAATGCAAAATACAACAGCACTGTAGCATTATGTCATAGACCAGCCGCCTAGGCCCATGTTGAGTGCGCTTTTTTAATGTCTGGCTGGAAGATCGTGGATTTGAATTCCATAGAAATTTTGTTTTCGTGTATTGTTTTCTTCATTGGTTTGTTTGATTTCGAATACCAAACGGCTCCCATTCAGACTCAGTTTGCTAAGCGCTCAGTAAGATTACTGGTGTCACTCAGATTCTTCCACTTTTGGGATCAGATTTTGAATGTTGCCGCCTCATTTACTTGACTGACACTGCAGATGTCTGTATCGCTCTAGCCTGGCTGAGGTCAGGGCATACTATGTTGGGAAGCTTAACGTGTACCCCTGTCAAGAGGTCATTTTTGTTTGTTTTGTTTCGCTCCTCGACTTGAGCTCTGAGGTTCACCAATAGTGACATTTTGCACATGCGACTGTTTTAACTCACCATTAAGATAGCCGCATTCCGACTTCGGGCAGGACACCAGTGTGCATGTCTTTTTGAATTGTTGTCATTTGTTCCCACCGGCATCTTATGGTCAATTAATATCAAAATATGTCATCATGTCCATAAATCTCCCCCTTCCTTTATTATTTTTTTATAGCTTTTTATTTGTTTGTATCATGGTGCAAATGAATATATGTCTGTGTTCATATGATTTTATATGAATGTGTTTAATAGACAGTCTCTCTGTCTCTCTCTCTGTCTCTCTCTCTATTTGATACCCAAATACAATCCATTGTGTTATAAGGTGCAGAAATGTGGGTTTTGATGCAGTTTTAACATATTGTGAATCAGTGCACCTAACTGGATGTACCTCTCTAACCCTAAAAACTGCTCAAAGCAATTAACCCTAAAGCAATTAAGCAGTTTTTAGGGTTAGATAGACGTACATCCAATTGCCTTGTGTATAGCATAACAAATAGATATCTCTGTGTAAATGCTGCTGTAAGATCTCTTAGATACTGGATTTTAAAAAATGCATATGGATTAGAACAGGCTAGCTTTGAAATCCTACAAGATGCTTCATTATCTAGATGTCAAAGGGAAAAACAATTGGGCTACACAAATACTCACCTGTTTATGTAAACTCGGCGGGTTTGGATTTGCTTGGCTCAATCAAAGTGTTGGAAATTGTAGAAAGTTTATTAACGCTTTCAGGCAAAGATTGATTGACTGCCGATGGCAGCAATGGAGTGGTCATATAAAAACCAGTGAAAGATATCAAATGTATAGACAATTTATGAGTTCTTGTGATGTCAAACTTTACCTAAAGCTTGATATGGGCATTCATTTGAAAATATTTATGTCGAAGCTTAGACATGGTGTATCAGATTTAAGTGTTCATAAAATTAGATAAAGAGAACATGATGTTGATGACCTCAGGTTACTATGTCCATTATGTAAGGAAGCACTGGAAAATGAAGTACATTTCGTGTTATGTTGTCCAGTGTTAGGGTATGTTAGGAAGAATTATATCCCATAAATCGTAGACAGCATAATTTATTTAGACTCTGTTTACTCATGGTGTCAAGTCATCCTAAAGTTGTGCACAGCCTCGCTTTATTTTTGTGTAAAGCTCTCAGAATAGGAGATATATATTGTTACCCTAAATCATATTTTTGTAACTGACTTTTTGTTATACAGTATTTGTTGTTGCTGCTGTTGTTTTTATTCCCCACCAAAATACTAAGCAGTTTGGTAACCCCCTTCATGTATGGGCCTATGGCCTTTTTGTGAATAAATGATTCGAGTTCTCTCTCTCTCTCTCTCTCTCTCTCTCTCTCTCTCTCCTCTCTCTCTCTCTCTCTCTCTCTCTCTCTCTCTCTCTCTCTCTCTCTTTGCTTTTTTTTTTTTGCTAGATAGATGGCTTGATGAAAAAACTCTCTCTCTGTGGTTTTTCCTTTCATTTCCTTTTTTCCGATTTTTTTCTCTTTTTTGGTGAGAGCAGGTGTAAAGAAGCTTTGTGCTTATCCATTTACTCTCAATAAACATTTCGAGTTCGAGTTCGAGTTCGAGTTCGGTTCGAGTTCTGTCGTCTGTCTGTCTGTCTGTCTGTCTGTCTGTCTGTCTGTCTGTCTCTCCTCTCTCTCTCTCTCTCTCCTCTCTCTCTCTCTCTCTCTCTCTCTCTCTCCTCTCACTCCACACACCTCACTCACATACATCACACACAATACTCACACCACAGAGGTGTTGACATACACACTGAAGTCAATCAATAAGCTAACACATATGGCAAAGTTTATTAGACAATCAGGCAAATTGCACAAAGATCAACAAGCTAACCGCGTTTTTTTTTTCTTTTATCATTTTATATTGATGTATAACAACGCTATGAATAATGAAATGTATAAAGACATGATTTTACTTCTTGTGCTGAAGCTGTGGAGAGAACCTGAAAAAGATCCAGGACATCAAAAATGTTTTGAAAGATAATTCTGTGATTAACACAACAAGCATTGTTTAAGTGTGTGGGTTTGTAAAAGCTTTTCTTTCCTTCTCCTTTACGGGTTTGGGTGGTGAAATTTCGATTTTCGTCGTATGAACTGTTTTGAAAGTTTTTTTTCTTTTAATCAGAATAAGATTTTGGTCTCTTTTTTGTAAATTAAAAGAATTGTGATATTCTAATTTTGTCTTTTAAAAAAAAAATCATGTTTTAACAGTTTTTTCAATCATGAATCTGATACGGATTTCAGTTACACTGTTTTCTGCTTAACTTATTTCTTCCAGGCTCTCCAATTAAGACTTGGATGTGAAGAACCAATACAGGTCTATCGTCAGTATCAGTCGTAATAGTAGGGAATTTACTGTCATTCATAGCTAGCAGTTGGGAAATTTGAAGGCAAAGTCATGTGGATAACTCCATTCTCCAAAACACAAAGCCACTTCAGAAGGTGATGCGAGTTTCAATGGACTAAGAGAGGGCGCCATTCTCATCACTTGCAGCGTTTAATTAAAGCCAGGAAGCACAACCAGAGTTCTGGAAAAAAAGAATCGTTTGTTTCTATGAATGAAACCACAGGGAGTGGAGTAAGCCGGTTGCAACATCTTCAGTGGTGCCCCAACAAGTCTACGGTACTATGGGATAGGTGGAGGTGAAGAAGATGAATAAAATGAGGAACACTATTTTTCTTTCAAATTTTAGTATCATTCTTTAAACATGAAAAAAAAAGATTTCTAGAATTTTTTTTTAAAAGGAGTTGGGGTTCGGTGGGATATGATAATGTTTTAATTAAAGTAAAACGGGGCAAGTAAGTTTGATGGATTCATTGTATTCTTTAAAATAACAACAACAAAAAACGAAACGAAAAGAAAAAGACTTTTGCAGAAACGGCTTTCTGTTTAATCAAAAGCAGGAAAAAGCAAGCTTAAAGAAACTGCAGTTAGGCTCTGTATTCGGGAAGAAAGACGCAAAACTACTAACCATTAGCAGAGCAGTCCAGCGAATGAAGGAAGGAAGTGAGAAACGCTTTTTACAGATCATGATGAGATATTACTACTACATTCCCTAAGCGATAGGCAGCACGTGGAACTCGTTAGTGCTTTCACACAGGTCTGGAACTTCGGAACCGGTCAGTTCTTTTGGAGGGTTGCCAATGACATCCACCATGCCGTACAGGACAGTTTCCTTGGTGGTGGTCAGTTTGCAGTACACTGGTGCCCCGTTGTCACCCTGTGTACACACACGGAGAGGTGGACATTGTTAAAAGTATATAAATAAGACATGTAGGGGTAAAGTCAAAAAAAGAGAATTTGTTCACATGAACACAGAATCATACATAGAAACAGACACGCTGGCGTGATTCCGAAATGAAGGAATAATCAAATGCGTGTGTGTAGATATTGTTGTGCTTTTACATGCAAAGTACCATTCACTTTGAATTGGATCATTGCACTTGACTGACTGGACCTTTGCCCTGAACTCTAATGGGTTGCAACACAGAAACTTTCCTGTATTGTTTCCTTGGGAAAGTCGAACCTGGCGAAGCTCACCCCTTTCCAGATGGAAGATTGCATGCTAGGTATTTTCTTGCCTGATTGATTCCACCTACCATAACTAGCATACTCTTCTGAGAAAGATAGATGTGTTTTTTATGTGTGTGTGTGTGTGTGTGTGTGTGTGTGTGTGTGTGTGTGTGTGTGTGTGTGTGTGTGTGTGTGTGTGTGTGTATGTATGTATGTGTGTGTGTGTGTGTGTGTGTGTGTGTGTGTGTGTGTGTGTGTGTGTGGTGTGTGTGTGTGTGTGTGTGTGTGTGCA
>CM060318.1:47161861-47171861 GCA_030674155.1 Stramonita haemastoma
TACCCTATTTTACCCATCCCTACCCTACCCTGCCCTACTTTATCCTTCTTTATCACTGCTACCCTACCCTACCCTACAACCCAAATTTAACCACTTATTTTACACACCCACCACCTCCAACCCTAACCCTCCCTACCCTTATCCCTTCTTTACTTACCTCTACCCACCTACCAAAATACCCTATTTTACCCATCCTACCCAATACCCTACTTTATCCTTCTTATCCGTCTACCCCTACCAACCCTATTTCCCCCTACCCTACTATTACCTTCTTTATCCTGCTAACCCATACCCTATACCCCATCCTACCCAAATACTATTTTACATCTCTACCCTAACCCTACCCTACTTATCCTTCTTATACCTACTACTTACCTCACCCTACCCACCCTACCCAAAATACCCTATTTTACCCATCCTACCCAACCCTACCCTACTTTATCCTTCTTTATCCTGCTACCCTACCCTACCCACCCTACCCAAAATACCCTATTTTACCCATCCCTACCCAACCCTACCCTACTTTACCTTCTTTATCCTGCTACCCTACCCACCCTACCCAAAATACCCTATTTTACCCATCTCTACCCTACCCTACTTTAACCTTTTTTTTAATCCTGCTACCCTACCCTACCCTACCCAAAATACCCTATTTTACCCTACCCTACCCTACTTTATCCTCTTTATCCGCTACCCTACCACCCTACCCTACCCAAAATACCCTATTTTACCCATCCCCTACCCTACCCTACCACCCTACTTTATCCTTCTTTATCCTGCTACCCTACCCTACCCCCTTCCCAAAATACCCTATTTTACCCATCCCTACCCTCCTACCCTACTTTATCCTTCTTTATCCTGCTATACCCTACCCACCCTTCCCAAAATACCCTATTTTACCCATCCCTACCCTACCCTACCCTACTTTATCCTTCTTTATCCTGCTACCCTACCCCACCCTACCCAAAATACCCTATTTTACCCATTTACCCTACCCTACCTACTTTTCCTCTTATCCTGCTACCCTACCCTACCCCACCTACCCAAATATACCCTATTTTACCCACCCTACCCAACCCTACCCTACTTTATCCTTCTTTATCCTGCTACCCTACCCTACCCAACCACTACCCAAAATACCCTATTTTACCCATTCCCTACCCTAACCCTACTTTATCCCTTCTTTATCCTGCTACCCTACCCTACCCACCCTACCCAAAATACCCTATTTTACCCATCACCTACCCCTACTTATCTCTACCTCTACCCTAACCCCATACCAATACCCATACCAATCTCACCACCTACTTTACTTCTTTATCCTGTACCCTACCTACCCAAATACCCTATACACCAACCTTACCCACTACTTCTCTGTCCACACCCACAATACCCTTTTTCTAGTACGCTACTTATCCGCTACCCTACCCTACCCTACCCAAATACCCATTACACCATTCCATCCCACCCTCCCCAACCTACCCACAACAAGGACTCACGTATGCTCTGTATTTAGTCACAGCCTTGGCCAAGTTAGGGAGAGTCTGTCAGAACATCTCGTTTTCTGATGTCGGGATTGTAGCCAAGGACACCATTGCAGACCTGTCACATCCAACATATTGTATTGTATTGTATTGCTGTATTGTATTTGTTGTATTGTATGTATTGTGTTGTATTAATTTATGTATATTGTATTGTATGTATGTATTGTATTGTAATTAATGGTATTGTGTTGTCTACATGCACGTATGGTGTTGTGTTGTCTACATGCACTTATATATTTGCACTTATATATAATGTTTATATATATATTATATTATATATATATTATATTCTCTCTCTCTCTCTCTTTTCTCTCTCTCTCTCTTCTCTCTCTCTCTCCCTCTCTCTCTCTCTCTCTCTCTCTCTCTCTCTCTCTCTCTCTCTCCTCTCATAGAAACTCTGGTGTGATAAGTCATGCTCCTCCAAAATATGTGTATAGACATGTGAGTTAGTGCATGATTGTGTGTGTGTGCGTGCATAGATATGCATATGTCTGATATGTACAAGTATATATAAGTGTGTGTGTAATGAGACAAGATTATGAAGACTGACACTTGTGCTCTGCAACCCATGGTCTTGAACCATCAACTCGCCACAGACTGAAACTTATATATATACCAGCTAGTTTGTTTTTTAACTCAAAGTTCGTCCACCCAACCAGTGCTCCTATTGTGCAGCAAACAGTGACTGATCATTTCCAGATCAGAATTCTATACCCAAAAGACTGTGACTGAATTCTGGATCTTGCTGATTGTGCAACAACATTTTGTTTCTCAGAAACTGTGCTGATTGTGCACCATCATATTATCATATGCTGTTTATTACTTCACTGTTGTGTTGTGACAAGACAGTGACTGAATCTTCTGGACTGCTGATTGTGCATCAACATATTATTACTCAGAATCAGTGCTGATCATGCATCATGATATGCTTCTTATTATTTTCACTTTGCTGTGTTGTTATCACCTATAGATATTGAATGGCATAGTATTGTGTAACAAACTGTGACTGGTCCTTCCCAGACCAGACTTCTATACTGACAAGACTGACTGAATTCTCTGGATTGTGCATCAACATTTTGTTTCTCAGGAACTGTGCTGATTGTGCATAAGGATATATTCCATATTATTTTCACTCTTGTTGTGTTGATATTGCTTATAAACGTTGATTGGCATAGTATTGCCTTGATTGTCCAGAGTTAATTGTGTTGTTCTGCCTTATCTTATTTTATGGTTTTTTTTTGTTTTGTTTTTTTATTGCTTTTCATTTTGTTTTTTCAAAACCTGTCCCTTTTCTTTAATTATCTGAACCACATCACCTGAACACCAGGTTGCTGTTTTAGGTCTACTTGACTCTTTTTCTGAAGTAGGCCTACACTTAATTTGATCGAGTTTTTATACCACTGTGTGTTATATGTAGTGTGATTTGATTTGATCTTGATTATACCATTGTGTGTCATATGTAGAGTGATTTTGATTTTGATTTTATTCCTTCTTAATTCATTCCATCCCCAATCAAGTGCTAACATTCCTCCCATATTAATAATCTCTCTTCACCAATCTTTGCACTCATTAATAACTGCTTACCAAACTACCTGTAATAGATGCATCCAAGACACAATACCTGGCCCTCCAAGAATGGCTTACGAATTTGCCACCTAAACATAAACCATGCAATTAACAAAATGGAAGATATATCAACACTCATCACAAATCAAGGCAAACCATTCCACATACTAGGGCTTTCTGAGTCAAGACTCACCGAACATTTAACCGATGCTGACATACACATTCCAGGTTATAAAATCTTGCGGAAAGATCCACAAAAGCCAAAAGAAACAGGTATCTTAATCTATATTAGCGATTCTGTAACGTTCAAACGTTTGCCCGCTCTAGAACGTCATGAAATAGAATCTATCTGGATCGAAGTTTCCATGAAAGGTACACGGCCTGTTATGTTGGGGTTCTGTTACAGGAATCCAAGTGAAAGAATAAATTGGATAGACAAATTTGACTCCATGATAAACGAAGTCCTACTTGAATCTCGGGAAATAATCTTACTGGGCGATTTTAATATAGACCTAACAAAAGTACATAATCAATGGACCCAAGTTATGAATTCACTCAATCTTCACCAATTAGTTAAATCTCCCACAAGAGTCACATCAAATTCAAACACATTAATTGACCACATCTATGTATCAAACCCAGAAAACATCATAGAAACTTGTGTCCCTGTCTACAACTGCAGCGATCACTACCCAGTCTGTGCCACATGGTCAAAAAAAGGAACTAAAATTCCCAAACCTGGCCATAAAACTATAACCTATCGTTCCTTTGCAAAGTTTAATGAACAGCTTTTTCTCATAGACTTATGCAACTCCACACTCTCAGAAACCTTCAATATTACTGATCCAGACTTAGCCATTGAGTTTTGGATAAAAACGTTCACTGAAATCTATAACAAACATTCTCCATTTAAAACCATTAGGATCAAACACAACCCCAAACCGCCTTGGCTCACAAAGGAACTAGAGGAAGCATGTTATCTTAGAGACCTTCTAAAAGAACACAAATATTATGATGAGTCAAAAAAATTAAGAAACGCCATAATCTCACAAAAACGGCGTGAAAAAAAGAAATATTTTCAAGACCTACTATCTTCCAAACAAAATTCAAAGACTGTATGGCGAGCAATAAATCAAATAACAAACAATCAATCAACTCCTAAATCAAATGTAATCAAAGACATCTCCGCTGAAAAGCTTAACAACCACTTCATCAATGTTTCTCCCAACCTAATTAGCAATGATAACTCAGAGTCCAATGATCTTAATGAATTAAAACAATACTGCCAAGAAAAGCATATTCCTTCAAAACTTCACATACCTTTCATGTCTGTCTCAGAGGTCTACAACTATCTGACTCACCTCAAACAATCAAGAACGCATGGTCTAGATGGAATAGACAGCAGTATACTAAAATTATCAGCTCCAGTTATCACAGACACCCTAACATATATATATAACCTCTGCCTTGATAAGAACTATTTCCCCAATGCCTTCAAATGTTCTAAAGTAATCCCCATCTACAAGTCTGGCGATACTTCTGATCCTTCAAACTATAGGCCCATCTCCATTATACCGATCCTTTCAAAACCACTGGAAAAACATATGAATAAACACTTAGTCCATCATGCAGAAATCAACAACTTACTTCATCCTAATCAGTCTGGATTTAGAATAAAGCACTCGTGTCATACAGCACTAACCAGTCTTGTAGATAATTGGCTATCAAACATCAATGACAATAAATTTTGTGGAGTATTATTTGTTGATTTCAAAAAAGCATTTGATACAATTGACCACAAACTTCTCCTTAAAAAGCTAAACCTGTATAACATTTCTACAAAAACCCTAGGACTACTCGATTCATATCTTACAAATAGGCACCAGTGTGTCTCAATAGCTACATCAACATCCAAACTAAAGCCCATTCATTATGGAGTACCACAGGGATCCATATTGGGCCCTATTCTCTTTTCATTATACATAAATGACCTTCCTCTACATATCAATTCCAAATGTGAACTATTTGCAGATGACACAACCATACATACGAGCCATAATGACATTGACTATCTCACAACTTTATTACAAAAAAGCACTGACGACCTTGTCAAATGGACTGAACTGAACCACATGACTATCCATCCCAAAAAAACAAAATGCATGCTTATCACTACCAGACAAAAGCGACAAAATTTACCACATAAACTATTTCCAATTCACATAAAAAAGGAAGCAATCGAACAGACCTCTCACCACAAAGTTCTAGGAGTGACAATTGATGAAAATCTCAGCTGGTTCTACCACATATCTCACCTATGCAAATACTTGTCCAAAAAAGTCTACCAGTTGATTAAAATAAAACACTTTCTCGATTTTCATTCAAGGAAACTGTTTTTTCAAGCTTATATACAATCCTCAATAGACTATGCTGCAACCCTGTGGGACTCTGCCAGTGCAAATACCATGAAACCATTACTAAGTCTGTATAAACGTGGTCTCAAACTGGTCCTTCTGAAGAAAACAACCTTGCTAGAAGGGATTATACACAGTTAAATATCCTTCCCCTACACCAAAGACTAAAATATAACAAAGGCATCATGATGTTTAAGATACTGACAGGAAATGTCCCCACATCCTTAAGAGACAAATTCCCAATGAATCATTCCAGAAATACGGTAAAGCCAAGTGTCCCAATCCCAAGAATAGACTTGTTCAAAACTAGCTTACTATACTCAGGCCCTACGCTATGGAACTCCCTCCCTGACTCAATTAAACAGCATCAATCATTAACAACCTTAAAAACTCACCTTCTAATCTACTTGATGAATCAAAAATAACAAACCACACTTCTCCCCTCTCGAACTATCTGCCCTCTCCCTCCTCACTTCTCTCAGATTATGATGATCTTATGACTATAATCATAAGACTAAGTGAGGTGTGTGTGTGTGTGTGTGTGTGTGTGTGTGTGTGTGTGTGTGTGTGTATGTGTATGTGTATGTGTATGTATGTGTATGTGTGTGTGTGTTTGTATGTGTGTATGTGTGTATGTGTGTGTGTGTGAGTGTGTGAGTTAGGGTTTTTTTTGTTAAAAAAAAAACTGTGCTTTATGGGACTTATTTTGATAATAGATGGCGGGATTGATGTTTTCAGTCATTTAACCTCATCATATTCTCATGCTTGCTCTTTAATTATTATCATTATTATTATTTTTTTTTTTTGTTGCTTTGATTGGTTTTTGTTTGTTTTTTTTGTACTCAAATCAAATTCTTCATTGATTCTTACTCCATATTTTCGTTTCTGAATGAGTGCCTTTTTATAACATTACCTTAATATTGTATCTCTGTCTTATTTCTTACCTGTTGTTGTTGCTCTTTCTCACCCTTTATCAAAATCTTATGTTTTATGGGACATATTTTGATGATAGATGGTGGTGGATTGATGTTTTCAGTCATCTAACTTCATCATATTCTCATGTTTGATCTATAATCATTGCACCTTTTTTTTGTTTTTTTTGTTTTTTGTTTGTTTGTTTTTGTTTTGTGTTGTTTTGTTGTTGTTGGGGTTTTTTTGTTTGTTTTTTGTTGTTGTTGTTGTTTTTTTGTTTCTTTGTTTGTTCGTTTGCTTGTTTATTATTCAAATCAAAATCATCATTGATTCTTACTTCTTATTTTCGTTTCTGAATGAGTGCCTTTTTTATAACATTACCTTAATATTGTATCTCTGTCTTATTTCTTACCTGTTGTTTGATAATTGGTGTGGTTTGCTCTTGGTAATTGGATCATTATAATTGTTCTTGTTTTAGTTGAGGCTGTCTTTTTATCTTGATGTTATCCCTGAAAGGGGCGGGGACTGGATGTAAAAAAGCACATGAGTGCTTATCTATTATCCTCGAATAAAAGAATTTTGCCTTGCCTTTGCCTTGCCTTTGTCTCTCTCTCTCTCTCTCTCTCTCTCTCTATATATATATATATATATATATGAACATACCTGAGTGGGGCCGATCCGGAAGTTGAAGACGCCGTTCACAGAGCAAGAGTCACCCACCGGTGTACCCCCCAGCATTCGGCCAAAGGTTCTTGTGGGAGCGGTAGGACAGACTGTGTACATAAGATGTTAATTGTCATCATCATCGTACGTCCTCTTCCTCGTTATCATCAACTTCATTCATACCATCATACATGTTGGCGTCGTAGCTGTCGTTATCTTATCGTATTTTTTGTTTACATTTTCTCCTTTTTTAAATCATTGTTATCCATAGTCGTGTCTTCATCATTATCATTATCATCATCATCAGCAGCAGCAGCAGCAGCAACAGCAGCAACAGCAGCAGCCCTTCCCTTCCCGTTCTCTCCCCTCCCCCCTCTTTTCAAGCCCCTACTATCTGCTCCTCTGCCTCCTCATCATGTTGTCACAGTCTTTGATTAAGCGCGCTCCATTTAAAGGTATCACACGCATGAACAACTAGTGTAACATTAAAAAAATTCCTTGGTCTTATTGAGAGAATAGTAGGAAGTGTTTGGTCTTATTGAGGAAAGAGTAAGAAGTGTTTGGTCTTACTGAGGAAAGAGTAGGAAGTGTTTGGTCTTATTGAGGAGAGAGTAGGAAATGTTTTGGTCTTACTGAGGAAAGAGTAGGAAGTGTTTGGTCTTACTGAGGAAAGAGTAGGAAGTGTTTGGTCTTACTGAGGAAAGAGTAGGAAGGTGTTTGGTCTTATTGAAGAAGTAGTAGGAAATCTTCGGTCTTATTGAGGGAATATCAATTTGGTCTTATTGAGGGAATATTAATTTGGTCTTATTGAGGAAAGAGTAGGAAATGTTTGGTCTTATGAGCAAGTAGTAGGAGACGTTTGGTCTTGTTGAGGAAAGAGTAGGAAATATTTGGTCTTGTTGACGAAAGAGTAGGAAATATTTGGTCTTGCTGAGGAAATTAATAGTGGGAAATATTTGGACTTTATCAGATAACTGGACGAGGAAGGTTGGATTTTAAAAAATATATTTTAACATTCCGAACTTCCAGAGATGAGAAATATCCGAAATCTTGCCGCCCATGTCATCGCACAGCACTCTATACACCACCACCATAATTATGTTAACAACCAGATCATCTTCCAGTGCTACAATCTGATTCACCCCCCCCCCCCCCCCCCCCGCATTCCCCACCAGCAAAAAAAAAAGTCATGAAAAAGTAAACCTTCAAGAGACACACAAAACCTGCAAAACTATAAACATCCTATGAAACAACAAAGTTTTGTTAACAGGAAACCTAATAAGAAACTTTATGTTGGGTTTAGTGGAAATGTGGTTAACATGAAATCAATATTAATTTATAGTAAATCTTTCTACCTAACAAAGTGGTGTGAGCAAACATATAAAACACAGATCTGCAAAATGTTGGTCGAGCATTGATAGTCCAGAGGAAGAATGTGTTCGCATCAGTGTCAGCATGATATGGCAACATAACAAAATTAGGAATCTTGCTTATCTTTGTAAAAAGGTGTTCCCATGGGGAGGCTGTGTGCCTGTCAGTATGAACAGCACCCCACCTTCTGGAAATGATGTGCTAAGAATTCCCTCATCTTTATCTCTCTTTTTGTTTCTGCATTGTACTTTTTTTCTTCTTCCTATCACCTCCTTCTTGCCTCTTTTTCATTCTTTTCGATCCATTCTCCTTGCCTTTGTTCTTTACCAGAAAGACTTAAAAAAAAAAAAGAAGATAAAAATTCTGTCCCGCACCGAAGTCGGATGCGCTGGGCCTGACTTGTCAGGTGTATAGCGACGGCACACATGGCATTTACGCTCATATGACAGACAGCATTATATTGCTGTCTGAGCGTTTGATGAGGAAGAAAAAGAGGGGGAAGAGGGGTTTTGGGAGGCGGAAAACAGCTGGAGGTTTCCCAATGTGTTTCACCAACACACCGCTCTCACCACTCGCACTCTGCACTTACGTGCGGATTTACTGTCAGAGTCAGGTTGTGCTCAGACCCCTGATGCAGTCTGTGTTGTTTTTTCTGTTCTGTTCTGCTTACACAGACACTGTTGTTTTGAACAAAAAAGACTTACCGGCCGTTTTCCCATCGAAATTTGCCTGACCTGATTCGTATAGTTCTTGAGTATTTTATTGCCATCAACAATGATGTGGCTAAACATCACCGCAGGCTACCACGACTTACTGTCTCTAGGTTACAGAATTAGCATCCGTTCCATGGTTCTAACTTTTTTTTCTTTTAGCAGTCTTTAATAAATGATCTATCTCTTCCAGCTTATTCTAGACACAGAAATATTCACCTTCTTTTCACGCACGCACGCACGCACACACACACACACACACACACACACACACACACACACACACACACACACACACACACACAACATGCATACATACACATACGCGCACGCGCGAGCGCACGCACAGACACGTACGCACCCAAGTATGTACCCACCCACCCACAGAGAGAGAGAGAGAGAGAGAGAGAGAGAGAGGAGAGAGAGAGAGAGAGAGAGAGAGAGAGAGAGAGAGAGTGAGAGAGAGAGAGAGAGGGGAGAGAGAGAGAGAACATAAATACGCAGGCATAAATAAAAATAAAACATTACACAGTTGAAGCATTGGTTTACAATAATTATGCATCATAAAAAAACAAACCAAACGCAAAACAAAACAAAAGAAAGCAAAGCAAACAATGAATAAGAAAGCAAAAAACTAAACCTGAAACCACGAACCCTTTTTAGGTGTTGGGGCAGGTGTTGGGGCGGTGGATCGACGCAGCCTTGGGCTTCCCTTTTGCAGGTGCATGGACCTAGAAAAAGAAGAAAATATTGCATTTATGAAGACTCTCAAGTCCATGAAAATCCATGACGCATTTTGCCACTTACCCACTTCACGAAA
>CM060318.1:47176861-47186861 GCA_030674155.1 Stramonita haemastoma
ATAGTCTATTTGATGAGATCGTCACCCTTTTCCTTGAAGTATTCTTCCAAAGACTACTGGGGGGAGGGGGTGGGGGGTTCAGCAACATGATCTCAACTGAAAACTCCCGGACTTGTAGACTCTCCATTCACGGGATAGCGTGTAACCGACAAGACTCTTGTTTCCAAGCGTCAATGCAAATACTACACTGAACTTTTAACCTCCATATATATACATCGCCATCATCAGCCTCAGTTTTCTTCACCGCCTTTTATGGTATAAGGAGAGGAGAGGGGTACAAGTTTACATTTCTTAGCAAAAACGTGTCTAACGTGTTGCTAAGTTTACGCGAAAGTTTGCCATTGTCGCGACAAGAGGGTTTAAGTATCCTTTTATTGCATTGTCCTGTCATTGTCAGTGGCATCGAGGTCGGCTAGGCAGTTCAGAATATCTGTACATTCTCCGTTTGTCCAGTTTCATTAATATGTACCTTGATACAGATTTTGATGATAGTATAGTGGTGGTGGTGGTGGTGGTGGTGGTGGTGATAATGATAGTTCTTAAGCAAGTGATGGTAACGATTTGGGGATGGGGGGTGGGGGAAGGCAAGTGGGTGGGTGAGAGGGAGGTTTGTTGTTGTTGTTCGTGTTTGTTATGGTGGTGGACGGGATAACTCAGTGGTCAGAGCACTCGTATTCCCCAAGTCTAGTTAAGCAGCGTCAAGCGTGGTTACCAGTTGGATGGGTGACCGTTTGCGCGCTTTGGCTTCAGTACAGTCCCCCCAGATCACCCAGTTGTAAATGGGTACTTGCCCTCTTTAGGGTCAGGGAAGGTAAAGAAGCGAGGGAGAGGAGATGGGCGCTGCTCTCAATATGCTGGCCCCTAGAGAAGCTGAGGTCTCTGACGCCTCGCTCCCCTATGACCATCTAGGTTATGGAACACCTTTACCTTTACCTTTTTACCTTTGTTATGGTGGTAGTTGTGATCGTGGTGCTTTGGTTGTGGTGATAGTGTGGTAGGGGTGATGCTGGTGGTTTGATCGTGGTGGTTGTGATAGTGGTGGTACTGGTAGTGGTGATGCTGGGCCTATTATTGGTGCTGGTTTTTAACTGGGGTTTTTGTTATTGATAATGGTGGAAGTGGTGGTGGTAGTTTGTGTAGAAGGATCTTTTCTTCTTTTTGGGGCTGTTTGTTGGTTAGTTTGCTGATTTGTGTGGTTCTGTGGGTTTTGGCAAAACTTTCTATGGTGCCACAACGGTCGGCAGGACTACAGGATAGATGACGCAAAAGGGAAATGTGTTTTTAATTACGTTTTTGTTGGTAGTGGCAGTGTTATGGCCACGAGGACAGGAATTGAAAGGGGGGGGGGGGGTATTTTGTTTTTGTTGTTCTTGTTGGTAGTGAGTCCTTCTCCATAAGCATAATCATTATCAGTCTCAACATTGTTTTGGACGTCCATAGTATAATCATTATCATTGTCAACACTTTATTGAGCTTCATAGCATACACGTGCTCATTCTCACCCTCACTCTCTTCGGCGCTTCCTTCAGGGAAGTAAACAGGTGGAACTAAAACAAAAACTTGAATAAGTAATGTCCCCCTGATGGCCAGTAATCGAACACTCACCCCCCCCCCCCCCCCTCTCTCTCTCTCTCTCTCTCTCTCTCTCTCTCTCTCTCTCTCTCTCTCTCTCTCTCTCTCTCTCTCTCTCTCTCTCTCTTTTGCATTCAAACTACGTCAATAGAGTTTCTGTAAAAGAAAAACATGATCTGGGTTTACTTGCACAGGAACAAAAACATCTGTATGACGTTTCACTGATGTCATGACGTTGATGAATCGAGTAAACAAGTGGGAGGAAAGCACACATATGCAAACAGAGACAGACAGACTGAGACAGAGACAGACAGACAGACAGACAGACATAACTAGTGACGGACAGGCAGACAAAAACAGAAAGAGACAGATCAGAGAGACGCAAAACCTTAAGGAAGCACACTCAGTAACACACACGCAAACAAATAAGAGCATGACAATTTTTTTTACGACATAATGCAAAGAAGAAAAGCTGAAATTTTGAAATTACACTGCGACATATATGATTTTTTGCCCGACCAGCAAACACTTCAATAATTTTTTTTACGGAAGAGTGGTCAACAACAAAACTCCCAGGTATCTGTAGCTGTTAACGATTTCATCATCAAGGTACTTTTTTTTTCTGCTTTCGCTACATGACTGCCCCCCCTCCCCCCTTCTTTGTTTCTACAGACCAAAATTTTTAGTTTGATATAAATTCACTTTTAGTTCACGAGTTTTGGATTCCTTCCCAAGATTGTTTAAATGGTTTTGCAATCCAGATGGCGATGAAGACAGCCAAAAAAAAAAAAAAATCACCATCTGCAAATAACAAGAAAAATATTCCTGTAATCAAGACAGACATTGAATTGAAAGCTATGTTTTCCTTTTTCTGTTAACCTCATCGGAGACTGACCTTGTTTGTTTGTTTGTTTGTTTGTTTGTTTCATTTTATTTGTTTGCATAAATGTTTTGTTGTTGTTGTTGTTGTTGTTGTTGTAATGGAAAAAGGAAGGGAAATAATAAACACCCTTGTTATACGCTCGATGGACTGTTTTTAAAAAAAAAATGCAGACACATAGGGACCCCAACGAACACACACGAGAGAGAGAGAGAGAGAGAGAGAGAGAGAGAGAGAGAGAGAGAGGAGAGAGAGAGAGAATGTGTGTGGGGAGGGGCAGTGCAGGCTCTGTGGGCAGAGAAGAAGCCCAGCTTTGTGAGGAGACAGATGGAACAAACACACGCTTGCAACAGCATCCCTCCTTCACCACCGTTTCGTCACCGACATGCTAATCTGCAACCTCCCAGCACGTTTTTTCGCCAAAGGCTTGTTGCAGTGGCTATCCGCAAAAACAAAGAGATTTTGTGCGTGTGTGATATGTTGACATATGACCTGAGAACCAAACATAAAAAACGAACCCTAGGTGGAAAAAAAAAAATCAACTCTGTGTGTGTGTGTGTGTGTGTGTGTGTGTGTGTGAGTTTTGCTGCCCTTGATGATCGTCATCAGAGAGAGGGAGGATGAAGTGACGATCAGCAGGGATGATTGTCAGGTTTTGCATTTAAAGGGGACACTAAGTATACACTCGTCTAACAATTTTTTCAGCTACTAATAAAATATGGATTTTTTTTTTTTAGAACGCTAAAATTTGTAAAGCAAACAAATCAAAGCCCTTGGATTTGAATCATCCACACACATGCGACCGTTCACAAAAGATTATTTTTTAGATTTAGATACACACACACAGACACACAGATCATACACACACACGCGCGCGCACGCGCAGGCACGTAGCACGCATGCACACACACAAACACAATTTGGGAGGGTGATGGAGATTGAGGTGTCTCTTGAAATAGAGAACAGATGGGAGGTGTAGCTTTAGGGAAATGTTATAGACTGGAAATAGTGTGTCTTGAGGCTGGATCTAAAAGCATCAAAATGTAGGGTTTTGGCGAGGTCAGAGAGGTAGGCCATTTGAAATGGATAGATCAGATATAGAGATCGAGCGACGGTGAAGAGTGGATTGTTTAAATCTGGGTATTTGAAAGCATATTGGTATCTGCAGCAGAACGGCGGAAGCGAGAAGTGTATAGGTGAAGATAGTTACAGAGATAGGAGGGTAGGCTACAGCTTTGAGAGAGATTTGTAACAGAGGGAACAAATATTATATCTGTGCAACAGGCAATCAAACTCATTTTTACTTGTCATTTTGACAAAGTTTGACAGCCATCTTGTCCATGGGACCTTTCGTCTGGAAGGGTTTTTTTTTTCGTTCCTCAGCTAAAACCCCAAGGTTCAGCAATCTTGATATGTCAAGTCAAGTCAGGTCAAGTCATAAACACTTTAATTATCACATAATGGGCAATTACAATACTGACAGGCATAATGATACGAAACGAATCATAATCTCGAAAGACACAAGATAGATCTAGCTATTGGTTCAAACATGTTGCATATGCGACCGTTTTTCTCCACCATTATGTCAGTTTTCACATGTGCGCACGATTGCTTACGTACATGAAGCCCTGGTTCATAGTTTCATCCTAAGAACTTTCGGGGGAGCGATGTCGATGCTTATTTTTTAACTCCAAGGGGATGAATACCTATGAATGGGTGCCTCGGTGGTGGCTCGAACCGGGACCATCAGATCACAGGCTCCAAGCCCTGACCACTAGGCTACCCTGCCCCCACATTGCCTGCAGTTCACATTTGTTCTGACCATAGCTTCGTTTAAGTCCTTCAGACGGAACTACATTCAAAAGTCCTGATTGCTGACACACGCATCGTATCGTATCGTATCGTATCGTATCGTATCGTATACTATAATCAGGCATGGCAGATTTTTCTGCATGAAATAAAATGAGCGGAGGGACTGGCATCCTTAGCACAGCAGTTTTGTTTTTATTTGTCAAAAGGATTTGGGGGTGGGGGGGTGGGGGTGGAATCAGTTAAAAACATATAATGGGGTAGGCTGATGATGATGTTTGACATTTGAAGGAGTTGGTGTAGCCTACATGAAGGCGGCGGAGTTTGAACCTGCATGTTGATTGGAGAGTTGAACTGAGCCAGGGGACGAATCTGACATGGCCATAGTGCTCAGTGGTGCTACACACAATGCGAAATGAAAGGAGAGGTATTTTTTAATAACCTCCATTCTTTATGAGTGGGGAGGGAGTAGAGAGAGGCAGAAGAATGAACAGGTGGTCAACGTGCACTTGCAATCGATGGATGCTGCACTTTACCCGCTTTGCTTTGAACACTGCGCTGATTGTATGACAAGAACAGACTCTAATTGATTGATTGGCTGGTTTGGCTGATCTGTGTCTTTATTCTTTCTGGGTTTTTTTTTTATTTCTCTCTCTTTTAGCTGTCTCTTTTTTCTGTAATGTTCCGGTTATGCTGTTCCCACGCCCCTCATTTCAATTTCTTTGCCCCAGTCATGCCCAGATTTGTTATGTCACATTCTCAGGGTCAGAAGGCCACAGGGGGGCCTATCGATGTCAGACCGCCGTGGGGCCACCAGCCAAAGGCGCCCTGCTACAGCTGCTGGGTCATTTTGGGAGTGTTTAGTGATGCCTGTTCTGAGCTAGCATATACCGTAAAATCCCTAGCATAAGCCCACCATCTAGCAAACGCCCACCCCCCACTTTGGGCCAAAAGTTGTGCACAGGGGTAACTACCTAGCAAACGCCCACCCACCCTGCTTTTTTCAAAGAGGCTATGCTCACTTTCACTAGGATTTGTGCAGACTGTTCTAAAAGTCCTTTGACGACGCTTCCTGATGGCCGGAAGTTGGTTTTTGAATCTCTCTGTGCCATTTTTGCAAAATGCCGAAGGGACAGTCTTACACTGTATCTTTCAAATTGGAAGCCCTCTACTATTTGGATAACGAAGCAGGTGGGAATGTTTCGGAGTGTGCCCGTGAATTTTCTGTGGATAGGAAGAGGATCAGGGAATGGAGTGAAAACAGAGATAGACTTGAACAGCAGTACGGAAAAGACAAACAAAAACGGAAACTGTCAAAAGGACCAGGAGTTAGACCTGAACATGTCGACCAAGGTGTGCTGCATTATCTGGAAGATGAAAGATCTGAAGGCAGGGTATTGCCAAACAAGGACCTACAACGGAAAGCGATGGAACTCGTTGGCCTTCTTTGCCTCAAAGTCCCTTTTTTTCTATTTTCCTTCACTTCTACTCACACGACCTAACTTACATGCTTTCGGGGTTTGTATTCACTCTATTACACGGATGAGCTCAAAAATTATTTTGTGCAAAGGGGTCTATCCCTAGCAAACGCCCACCCCCCAGTTTTGACCTAAATCAATGCACAGGGGGGGGGGGGGGGGGGGGGGGGCGTATGCTAGGGATTTTACGGTACAGGATACCACCCCATAGGCCCGTACTGACGACTGTAATAGTTCAATTGCGGAGCTCTACAAAATCCCTCCAACAGCTTCGTATCCCTCCTGTGATCCCTCCTGTGAACCTCCAAACCCGAGCGCTTTAACGCATCGTCATCACAGGCGCAAAAGAGTTCGGAGACACCTGGATGCTGAGTCTATACTCAAGGCCTCTTATCATGATATATCCCAACATCAACCTGCAATGAGGTCAGGTAATTAGAGCAACACTCGAATAATTACATCCGTAAAGGGGATGAAGCTCGACTGTGTGGTCCCAGTCTTCCCACTGAGCCCACAGCAAACTTGCTCTGGACAGAAGCCAGCCAGAGTCCACCAAATCCCTATGCCTCTTATGGGATTCGAACCTGAGACCCTCCTTCCGTAACATAAGACGCTAACCACTAGTGATTGTACATTTATTTGAATATGATTATGATCTACGTTTTTGCTATCACTAGGATATCGCATTGCTGCTGCTGCTGCTGCTGATGATGATGATAACGACGGAAGGAAGGACGGTGGCAGGATGGTTAAGACGTTCGCCTGCCAATATGTAATTCGCGAATTTCTGGGTTCGTACCCAGCTCGCCCTTTCTTCCCAGTTTGACGAAAAAATCGAACTGAATGTCAGAGTCATTCGGATGAGACTATAAACCGAGGTCCCGTGTGCGAACGCACGCAGGACATCTTGCGCACACGTTAAAATCCCGTTCCGCCTTTCGGAAGAGCAGGCCATCGTGTGCCGGTAGGAACGGATGACAAAAAAAAAAAAAAAAGAGCATGCACACAGGTGTCGTGTTTAGACACCATCCCTGAGGGGAAAAAAATAATGGGTAGGCGCTGCACTTGTGGCGACGCGCTCTCCCCGGGGAGAGCAGCCCGAATTTCACGTAGAGAAATCTGCTGTGACATAAAGTGGTATAAAATAAAAAATTAAAAAATAAAACGACGGCGTCGATGACGATGATGATAACGACGATGACAATGACGATGGTGAGAGTTGATAGCTGTTTTGAGAAACCGTTTTGATAGGTTTTTCTGGTTTGGAACAAAAGTTAGAGTGTACACAGAATGACACTTCGAAATGTTGACTTTTGCATCCTTGCTACACACAGATCAGACTTCTATTACTGTGAGAAGTCCTTTGTGTGTTGCATCCACCTTTCCTGACACCGTATCTGATGGGTAGGTTTGTGTTACCTCGTGGGTAAATCGTGTCATCTCAATCGTATCATCTCATGGGTAAACCGTGTCATCTCAATCGTGTCATCTTGATGGTAAATCGCGTCATCTCAATCGTGTCATCTCGTGGGTAAACCGTGTCATCTCAATCTTGTCATCTCATGGGTAAATAATGTCATCTCAATCGTGTCATCTCGATGGTAAATCGCGTCATCTCAATCGTGTCATCTCAATCGTGTCATCTCGTGGGTAAATCGTGTTATCCTGGCCATAGCGAATGTATTCTTCTACGTACTGTGGATTGTTTTTGATCGCGTGCACAATAATATGTTCTACATATATTCGCACACAAGACTTCAGCTTATAGTTTCAGCTAAAAGAATTTTGTGGAGTGGGAGGTGGGAGGGGAGCGGGAGGGAGAGGGGATGAGGGGCGGAGAGTGTCAGTACTTATATAAACACCAAGGGGGAAAAAAGAGCTCGAAGACACACTTCCACAAAAAGATTTGAACCCACGACTTCAATTGATATCACACCAGTCGACACCCTAACTGCAAGGTTTCCCCATTCTTAGAATACACCTATCAATCAGTTAAGCCTCTGAATTTTCCGACCATGTGCTGTGCCTCTTAAGTCTGGAATATATCCTATATTATAAGAGCGCTCAGTTCTCTAAAAAGAAATAATTATGTCAAAACTTCACCAAAGCATGTGAACCTCCTATTTAATTTATTTTTTATCCTTTTATCTATTCTTTATATCGAGGATAATGGAATAAGCATCCATGTGCTTTTTTACAACCAGTCCCCGTGTGTATGCAGTTTTGTCAATCTTGTCATCTGTTCCCACCGGCGCACAATGGCCTACTCTTACGAAAAGCGGAACAGGATTTAACGTGTGCACAAGATGTTCTGCGTGCGTCCGCACACGGGGCCTCGGTTTGTAGTCTCATCCGAAGGACTTTTTTGGGGAAAGTGGAGTCAGCACTGATGTTAACTCCAGGGGAAAAATCCCCTCGAACGGGAATCGAACTCGGGTCGTTAAATTGCGACAATGGTAGACACATGGTAGGGGCCGACTAAGGCACTGTGACAGCATGCTGACTTTATTTTCGCTACTGGACTGACCCATAGAAGCATAGCCCAGATCCCTCCCTCCAGAAAGAAAAGGGCAGGACTGAGTGTTTGCTTGCTTCCTTACCAACTTTGAACACTGTCCCTGACGCTTGTCCTTAATCAAACAAAGAGACATACTATACCCGTTCACCAGTTCAGAGTGGTGTAGGTCTGTTTGTCTGCCTCTGTGTGTGTGTGTGTGTGTGTGTGTGTGTGTGTGTGTGTGTGTGTGTGTGTGTGTGTGTGTGTGTGTGCGTGCGTGTGTGCGTGGTGGTTATAGTGGGGTGTTGTGGTGGTAATGGTACGGTGTGTGTGTGGGTGTGGGTGTGGGTGTGGGTGTGTGTCCTTATTTTTTAACATATTTCTTCACTCACAGTGATATTAGTGTGTGTGTGTGTGTGTGTGTGTGTGTGTGTGTGTGTGTGTGTGTGTGTGTGTGTGTGTGTGTGTGTGTGTGCGAGTGCGTGAGTGCGTGAGTGCGTGCACCTACGCCGCGCATACATGCATATGTGCGCGCATGCATGTGCGTACACGTGTGTGTTATTACGTAAACAAGTGTGTGTGTGTGTGTGTTCCTGCTTCATAATTATGTACATGCTCGCGTATTTACGTACGTGGGACAAACAAGTGGGATGAAGAGGGGGAACAGGAGGTGGAGATGAAAGCAGTTACGTCAGTGCGGTAATTTATCGAGCTGTCTCCTGTGCTGTATTGAAATATTACGCTGTGTTCACGGGCACCTGTCTGGTGCGTGCTCCTTTCTCTCACATCATACTTTGGCTGGAGGATGAAAGAAAGGACACTCGTTCTTAGCACTCTTGTGTCAGCCTGGTCGCAAGGGGTTTCCGTTTTGTTTGCCTTATAATGAAACTACTACTACCACTACTGTTACGACGACTACTACTACAATAATAATAATATTAAAACTACAGATAAGCACGCCACACACACACACACACACACACACACACACACACGTAAGCTTCAAATGATTACATTATCGCTGGTGGTCTACTCGTAGTAAATTACTGTAATCTAAGGGATGAGGCTATAAACCGAGGCCCCCGTGTGTAAAGGCGCACAAAACATCCTGTCCACACTTTAAAACCTGTTCTGGCTTTTGGAAGAGTAGGCCTTTTGTGCCGGTGGGAATGCATGACAACATTTACAAAACTGCATGCATACATGGACTGGATATCGAAAAAAAGCACATGGCAGCATTTTCCTTTGTTCCCGCAAAAATAAGAAGAATAGATATATGAATGAATACATACATACATACATACATACATACATATGTAACAGAGTGCAGATATTTGATCTGCCGCGACTCTGTACAACTTCTCGGCGACGACAGCACGGTCAGACAGTGGGAATGTGGCCTCTTAAAAGAGGCTGCATATATACTACATTTTACCGCTACGGGCAAAGTGCATGCAGAGGCCGGCTTTCGACCACCCCCCAACGATACAGAACATCGCACAATTCACAGGTGTGGATCCCAACGTTGTACCCACGTCGCTGCGATTGGCAGTTCCGACTGCAAGGGAAGTAATCTAATTACCGCCCTGCCACATCCACCACCGCTGACTTTGTGCCGCGTCCCGAGGCACAGTGGGTACTGACCAGCGTATTTGACGCTCAGATCAGTAGCCCTAAGTTCTTTCCATCCTGTCGACGACGCCATTTTGTAACAGAGCACAGATATTTGATCTGCCGCGACTCTGTACAACTTCTTGGCGACGA
>CM060318.1:47189361-47191861 GCA_030674155.1 Stramonita haemastoma
CATAATATACATAAACAAGCATGTTCGTTTTGTTTTGTTTAAATTGCTGCCTCGTCTTTTGTGACATTCTTGTCCTGTTGTTCACACGCCGCTCATTTCGATCTCCCTCCCCAGCCACACCCAAATTATCATGTTGCATCCTCAGGATATATATATATATCCACAGGGATCCTGTCAATGTCAGGCTGCTGTATAGCCACCAGCCATAATATGTGCCCTGCACTGCTGAGTTATTTTAGCTGTGATAAGCTGCGCCTACTGTAAGCTAGCATATGCAGGGCACCACCTACTAAGCTCTCTGATGACGAAAATAATAGCCCAGTCGCGGAGTCAGCGGGTACAGTCTTTGGTCAGACTGAGTAAAGCACCCACCTGGGATGGCGGTCACTATAAAATTTCCCCAAATATCTGTTTTTCACCCGGGAACCTCCAATCCTGTAAATGCTTTAATACAAACTCACCATTGGCGCAGAGGTAACTAGAAAACCGAAACTGAGGTCACCATGAGAGAAGAGTAGTCGGGACCAACGAATCAGAGACAGTTTTTGAAGAAACATGAATGCTATTTTGCTTAGCAGGATGGTAGATAGATCGACAGAACATCCTACTGACATCATAAAAGGAAGCAAGAGCAGACTAATCACATCTTTTGTCGTCATGCAATAAAAGATAATTTCTCCTAGTCGGTGGCCCAAGATGCTCTGATCTCCTAGGGACGTCGGTTTCCGACTCTCAAACACTTCTGTGCTTGTGGTGAGTTAGCGTCAAAGCTTTCGGCGTTGCAGGTTCACAGAAAACATAATTTGTTGGGGGAACATTGTTGCTGTTGCCATCTTGGGTGGATGGTGTCTCATTCACTTTGGGAAGCTCTCTTTGGTCATCAATAGGGGGGGGGGGGGGGGAGGGGGGGCTTAGTGGCTGGTGCTTTGACATACTAACCCAGAACAGGTACCGCTGAACACCACCAAAGAGCAGCAGTGTAGGCCAAGGGCCTATTTGGTTGGTGGCCTAGCGGCGGCCTGACATTAATTGGCTCCATGTGGACTTCTGATCTTGAGAATGGTGCATAACGAATCTAGGTATGGCTGGTGCAGAGAGATTGAAATGAGTGACATGGGAACACAGAACAAACGTCACAGGAGATGACGCTGCAAAAGCAAAACACAAAGAAAAAAAATAGGACGAAAGAAAAAAAACAAAAAACTTCGTGACTACGGTCGCTTTTTGCGTATGTCTACCAACATATTGCACAAGCTTTCACTAACAAATGCAATATCACACCTCCCTCTCGCCCCCTCTTCCCCTCTCCACCCACCAAAACGCGTCAAAGAAAAAAATACTCTGAAGGTTACTATTTAGAGGTTAAAAGTTCAATGTAATGTTTACATTTACTCTTGGAAACTGGACTCTGTTGATAAAACACAAGGTTGTGAACAGAAAGACGCCAAGGAGGGAGTTTTCAGCTTAGATCATGTTGCTGAAAAACTCATTCATGTATGGGAGAATACTTCAGAAAAAAATGATATTGGCTTCATCAAACAGTTTTTCCCTGACCTTCCCGAACCTCTTTCTTTTCTTTTAAGGGTGTTTTGTGTCACTTTGTCCTACTTTTGAAGCCAGGCAGTACTTTTGTGCCCCTGCAATGTTGCAGGTGGTACAGGTGGTAAACCCTTCACACACTCACACACACACACACACACACACACACACACACACACACACACACACACACACACACACACACACACACACACACACACAACTTCTCATATAGATTTCCTTTCATCTCTTTTTGTTTACACAATAAGCAGGTCTCAATCACTTCTATATAAAGCCATACAACATGCCTTCTCCCTTCGAAGATTATTCCCTACCTACCATCTGCTAAGTAACCTCGTCGGGACTAGACAGAGAAGGGACGTAAGTTTGACCAGGGAACCTCGGAACAGTTGCCGAACTTGGCTGTTTCTTTTTGGAAATCCCCCCACCTTGTGGCATTTTTTTTTTTTTTTTTTTGCAGGATGAAGCTGCTTCTTGTATGCGTGCTGCTGACGGTTGTCAGTCTGCAAGTCTGGGCACACAGGTGGCGGAGGAGATGTAACCTGTATCGCAAAGCTCTGTCCAAGTCCTCCTGCTGCTACCGCAGAAACCGCGGCTGCTGCCAAGACAAAGCTACTGGTGCGTAGTGGGTTTTTTTGTGTGTGTGATGTAGTAATGTGGTCGTTTTGTTTTTAAAAGATTTTTTTTTTCTTTTATATATAAAGGTTATTGGAAAGAAGTATGATACATGTTGTTCTTGTGAATTTTGATTTGGGGGGGTGGGGGTGTTGTTGTTGGAAGAGTTCATTTTTTCTGGGTTTTGTTTTTGTTCTTTGTTGCCATTGCCGTTAGATGTTTTCATCTTTTTATTTTATTTATTCTTCTTTTCGTCTTTTTTTGGGGGGGTCCTCCTCCTTCTTGTTGTTGTTGTTGTTGTTGTTGTTGTTGTTCGAAATATTTT
>CM060318.1:47199361-47239361 GCA_030674155.1 Stramonita haemastoma
GTACTTTGTTTCCCTCCTTAACCTTGATCGTACTGGTCGAAGGTTCAAATTCTTTGAGGGTTTGTGCGAACAAGTTTGCATGCGTGCGAGTGCGTTGGAACGTGTTTGTATCCCTCTGAATGTGTGTGTGTGTGTGTGTGTGTGTGTGTGCGTGCGTGCGTTGCGTGTGTGCGTGTGTGTGTGTGTGTGGCGTGCGTGGGTGTGTGTGGTGTGTGGGTGTGTGTTGTGTGGTGTGCGTGCGTGCGCGCGTGCGCGCGCGCGCTTGTGTGTGTGTGTGTGTGTGTGTGCGTGCGCGCGCGCGCGCTCTCTCTCGTGTGTGTGTGTGTGTGTGTGTGTGTGTGTGTGTGTGTGTGTGTGTGTTGTGTGTGTGTTAATCATGTCTCTCTGTGTATGTGCGTAGTTACGCATACCAACATGTGCAAGTACCTCTATGTATTACTTTCTCTCTTTCTCTTAAGAATGCACGTCTGTGTTTCAGTCGGGAACACAGCCTACAACTCGGGGTCTCTGAACAGGGTCGACGTGACCACGAAGAGCAGTTGCAACACCCCCGCCACCTCCCCAACGCCAAGTGTTTCGCCGCCACCAACCCTCAAGTCCGGGGCTGCTGGGTTAGCGCTGTTTCATTCCGCTGTCTCTCTTCTCGTGATGCTTGTCCCACACTTATTATGATAATATCCCCCGTGGGGATGCCTGGGGTTTTTTTTTCAGTAGCAATAGCATCCCCACCTTTCTGGAGATTTTGTGCAAGAAGTTCCCCCTTTTTTTTTTTTCTTCTCTCTCTCTTTGTTTCTGTCTTTTCCATCACCTCTCTGCCTCTGTCTGTCTGTCTGTCTCTGATTTTGGAATGTATATATGCAGGAGTACATTTTGGGTACATGCCAGTGTGCATGATTATGCCAAGATCTTCTCAAAACTTGTGAGAAGTTATATTTTAAACATTTTATAAATCATTCATACCGATGCACAATGGTCTAACTCTTCTAAAAGGCGGATTAAGTTTTTGATATATTATTATGTGAAAGATGTTCTGCATGATTTCGCACACCGTGTCTTAATTTATTAATCTCATCAGAAGGACTTTAGGGGGAGCAGAGTCAGTACAGCTGTTAACTTGGGGGGGGGGGGGGGGGGGGAGGGAGGAGATGAAAACCTTGAACGGACATCTCGGTGGTTAGCTGGAACCTGGGCCATCAGATCACGAGCTCAACGTTCAAACCATGAGGCTAACCCTCACCCCATGTCTTGTATGATTCTATGTGCATGTTGATCCTTCCTTTTTCTTTTATCCTGCAACTGCCTCGTTTGTATTTGTAACGATGTCCATCTCTGTACGCAGGGTGACAACGGGGCACCAGTGTACTGTAAACTGACCACCACCAAGGAAACTGTCCTGTACGGCATGGTGGATTTCATTGGCAACCTCCAGAAGTGCTGACCGGTTCCAAAACTCCAGGCCTGTGTGAAAGCAATAACGAGTTCCACGTGTGCCTATCGCTTAGAGAATCCAACGGTTCAGATCTGAAAGAAAAAGTGCCACGCTTCCTTCTTTCAGTCACTGAACTACACAGTAATGCTTGTTAGTTCTGTCTTCCCTCTTGGTTACGGGCCCTAACTGCCGCTTCTTAAAGCTTGTTTTTTCTGTCTTGATTAAACAAAGTCATTTCTGCGAAACTCGTTTGAATTCCCTATGTTTTATTTTTTTAAGGAAAGAACATAGCTATGACACCAGCTCTGTTTGCCCCTTTTCGACTTCCATGATACACCATCACATCACACCAAACCAAACTCCTGATCGCAAATTTTGAGTTTCTTTTTCGTTTTCACATTTCAAGAACCATACAATATCGCGTAAAAAAAAGTACTGTTATTTCTTTCAGTTAAAGAAACAAGACAAATGCTTTTCTAGAATTCTAGTTCTACTTCCTTGCTTTTGACAATGCAGCTGGCTAGGACCATTCCCTCCACAAAGTCTAATTTATTCTGCATCACCATCTGAATGAGTGGAGAAGTAACATTAGTTTTTTTTGGATGACAGAGCCCTCAAAATGATTTATCCAGCAAACTGATCAGCTACCAGTTATAGGTAAAGATGAATGTCTTACCACTACAACTGATGCTAATAGTAAGAACTGTTCTTGCTCTTCACATCCTTATACAATCCTAGTCATGAAACCTTAAAGGAATGAGTTGAGCATGAAACAGAGTAATTCAGATTTTCATCAAACGGACCAATTAAAAATCCTGTAATATACATATACGGTATATATATACGGTATATATATCCGGTATATATATACCGGTATATATATACGTATACATATATATATATATATATATATATATATATATATATATATATATATATATATATATATATATATATATAGAGCAACAATTTATTCTGAATGCCTTATATTTTGAAGGGAGAGAAAGACAGACATGAATTCAATCCTGATCAGAAACATTATCCAAGCATTCATTTTTTTTAAAAGTATGGTTTTTCTAGCTTTAGCATTAGAAAAGAAATTTTCTGCTTCTACATTTCATAGTTAACATTTTAAAAAATATATTTCATGCTGAAATGACAGAGAAATCGAACAACCCTGATAGCATGTTGATTTTTATGTAGTTTGCTTGATATGCTAATAAACTATGGCCTATTTCTGATCTTCTTCACCGACTTCTGTGCATTATGTCAACACCATTGTGTGAGTGTGTGTGTGGTGTGTGTGTGCGCGTGCGAGCGCTCATGTGTGTGTGGTGTGTGGCTGCGCGAGCACTCATGTGTGTGTGTGTGTGATTTCTGTCTTTTCTTTATTCTTTCATTTTGAGAATAATTGAATAAGCACTCATCTGCTTTTTTTTTACATCCAGTCCAAATGTGTATGCAGTTTTGTAAATTTTGTTATCCGTTCCCACTGGAACGCAATGGCCTACTCTTCCGAAGAGTGGAACAGGTTTTAACTTGTGCACAATATGTGCTTGTGTATGTGTGTGTGTGTATGTATGTGTGGGTATGTGTGTGTCTGTGAGTGTATGCATGTGTACATGTGTGTGTGTGTGTGGTGTGTGTATGAGTGTATGTGTATGAGTGTGTGTGTGTGAGAGAGAGAGAGAGAGAGAGAGAGAGAGAGAGAGAGAGAGGAGAGAGAGAGAGAGAGACAGAGACAGACAGACACAGACAGACAGACAGACAGACAGAGACATAGAAAGATGCATTGATGTAGCACAGCACATTGAGCTAAGTTTAGCAGTGGTAACTAAATATTCATGAAAAACAACAGCCACAACAATCACACAAGAACCACAGAATGGACATTTTTTATCTGTGTTCATTGTCATCTCTTTTATTATATATATATACATAGATCATGTGAGGGTTTCCAACCATAAGTAGCCAACTGTAAAAACACACACATGCTGATAGGTAACAACTATTATTTTCAACAGTACTCAAAATCAAATATCTTTTTCTAGAAGGTACTACACTACACACACACACACACACACACACACACACACACACACACACACACAACACACACAAACACACACACACACACACACACACACACACACACACACACCACACACAACACACACACAACACACCAATGTATTTGCTCTATCAAGAAATGCTCCAGATACAGGACACATTATATTCAGTAAGATGCACACACACACACACACACGCTCACACACACGATAAAATCCCCCGAAAATTCAAGATAATAAACACACACACAACCACACACACACAAAAATACACACACACACACTCCATCAAGCAATGCTGCCAAACCAAAACATCAACGTTATCAATTTATACGCAATAACTCAGTGCTGGGTGAAGTTTTTATCCAGGGCAGCATTTGTTCGCTGGATGTTGTACTTGTTTCTCTTCAGCCTGTCCTCCACGCTGCTGTTGGATGCGTGAGCAGACATCATGGAACTGTACAGAAAGAGAAGAACAGAAAAACTTGTAATCATGATGCTTGCTCTACATATACAACTTGAATAGCAAAGTGATGGTGGCTATTGCTGAGTGGTTAAGATTGTTTGAATTTAACCCTGTGGGTCCGTGAAGTCTGAGTCTGAATCTTGGCGGCGGTGTCTGGTGAATTTGGGGAGGGGATTTTCACAATCTTCTAGGTCAACTTCAAGTCCAGACCTGCTGGTGCCTTAATTCACTTCATGTAAATATTCATATCTACACATGCACAAGATCAAATATGCATGTTTAAGATTTAGATCTAGTAATTCATGTCAGCACTAAGTGGGTTAACCCAATGCCCCCTAACATTAAATGACAAAGTGTGATCTAAATCCTGAGCAAAGGGAAGCAACTCCGCACAGGACACACACTTACTGAACAAGAAAAATCATATAAAATCAATGGAAACTCAGTAGTTTGTAAAAAAAACAGCTACAAAAATCCAAGACACATTGTAGTTTTATGTAAGCATTTGTTTGGAATGCTGCTCTCAAGGTAAATGTTGCAGCAAAAAAATTGCAACAGGTACTAAAACAAAATGTCAGCTTTTCATCATGGGTGTCAGCCTTCACTACACCTTGCACTAAAAATGTCAAAATTCCATGGAATAAAATTTTCTAGAAAGCCAGTGCAATATCTAGCTTGATGTAAAGGACTTGCTGTCTATTCCAAAGTAAATCCCTAAAATAGGGCAACAATCATCAATAAATCCTCTATGATCATTGACCACACCACGAGATCATCCTCTGGGGCTATTCTGATGCAGACAAGTTCATGAAATTTTGTACCTCAGAAGCTTCTCCATCAAATGACACACTGTTCACACTGACAGGAAGCTGAGAAAAGCAAGCTGCTGCTTTACTTCCTCTAGTGATACATTGTGGGTAGGCTTCGAGGTGAAGGTGAAAGTAACAGACCATGTGGTCAGTGGGCCATATTGGGCCTTTCAGGGAAGAAATCATGCACTTCCTGCGGGCCATATTGGGCTATCCAGGGGGCACTGGAAACCCAAAAATACCCTGCACACAACCTGTACAATAAAATGAGCCACTCTATAGTCAGTATGTGTTGGCTGAGGCCAGCGGGCAGAGCTCCTGTACAAGCACAGGAGAAGACCAGGCACTATGCACCCTACCTGGTAAGATAACGGAGAGAGAGAGAGAGAGAGAGAGAGAGAGGGAGGAGGAGAGAGAGAGAGAGAGAGGGGAGGAGAGGAGAGAGAGAGAGAGAGAGAGAGGAGAAGAGAGAGAGAAGGAGAGAGAGAGAGAGGAGAGAGAGAGAGAGGAGGAGAGAGAGAGGAGAGAGAGAGAGAGAAGAGGAGAGAGAGAGAAAGAGGAGAGAGAGAGAGAGAGAGGAGAGAGAGAGAGAGAGAGAGAGAGAGGAGAGAGAGAGAGAAGAGAGAGAGCGAGAGAGAAGAGAGCAGGAGAGAGGGTGAGAGAGATGAAGGCTTTATTGATGATATGATGGCTTCTATTTAAAAACATTATGTGGCCACTTGCACATCAACATTTTTTTTGCTACTTCAGTCTCAAAAAAAAGAGATTATTAATTTAGTTCACATTGAAATCTCTAAGTGGCTTCCTGAAATAAGAACTAAAGCAGACCCCTTGTGAAATATGCCTGTGATCTCTACGCATCTCTATTTACTTCAAGAATTCAGCATCTCCTTGGTACTTGCTGAGACGGCTGGTCTCCTTTTCATCTTCCTTTTTGTAGCGCTGGACATTCTTCACTCTCTGTTCGTCACGCCACTTGGCGTTGTCCATCATTTCTTGCAACTTTTTCTCGCGCTCCTCAGCTGTCAGTTTCCTGAAACAAGTGATAAAGACATCAGATGCTGTATCAGTGACAAAAGCTGGGTATGAAATGGTTAACTTTTTTTTTTTTTTTAAATGACGCTAGTATTGTAACACTGTTTAAATGCTGACCGCAGAATAATTATGACCCTTCTTTCCAAGTTTTGTTTCAACAGGACACTTAAAAAATAGACTGACTTAAAAAATGCTTCTTTTCTATAATAAAGCACAGCAAACACCAAAAAATACAACAGCAAAAAAAAAAACACACACAAACAAACAAAAATAACCCCATCAACCCCCAAAACACAAAGATATAAACAAAACATTTTTTTAACCATATAAAACATTATTCAAATAAAGATAATACAGACTTGTAAACAGGAAGGTTGTATATTGGTTTGTTTTGATACTATGAAGCTCAAAAAACAAATCACACACCACAAAAAATGAAATTCCTTTTTTGACAGTTTACATTAGTCTCTTACAAGTATGGAAACATTCTACCTATGCAAGTACAAATCTGTTGTATCAGGGGAGATAAACATTTTCAGTCCAAGGTTATCTATGTTTGAAATAAACATAGTTTGAAATTTTTTTCCCAGTTTGAATATTCCATACAGAGTGAATGGTCAAAATTAAGTATAATCACTCCTTGTTTGATACTAAAAGTTTATAAACATCACTTCCATTGTAAGAAACACATTCATTTAACCCATCTTTCAACCCCTGTTTTATTTCTCTGTTTGCAATAAAAGATTGTCTAAATCCTTCTGAACAGCTAAAAAACCACAATGAAACATTCATTCTCATAAACAAAACAACAGACTCAGTTATTTTTCTAAACCGTTTCCATCTGCCACTTACTTCTTTGGTGGGGACCTAGACCTCCTCTTTCTCGGTGGGGACTTGGATCTGGGTCTTCTGGGTGGACTGAAGTTCCTCTTCCTTACGGGTGAACGGGACCGGCTTCGACTTGACGACCTTTTCCTGCTAGGTCTGTGATGTTTTGGAGAACTGCTTCTGTCCCGTTGTTTTCTGCTGGTTTGTGTTTGCCAGATCTGGCCCTTGAGGTGTCCTCTGGGCTGGAGGGTGATCTGGATCTCTTGCTGCCTTCTGGTTTGACCTTTACTTCAGGAGGGGGGCCTGCTGGCGCCATGCCGTGCCTGACACTTTTCTGACACACACAGAACAGAGATGATTTTTTTTTTTTTTTTTTACAACTGACTTTTAGTTGAAATCTACTTTATCATCAGCTCTACAGTCTGCTCTTTATAAAATATAAAAGTATGGAATAGAATTAAAAACCACAAAAATGATTGAAAATCCAGAGAAACAAACTCACTCTTTTTACAAACAAGAATATCAAGCCACAAATACATCTATAACCCTTCTTTTCTATAATAAATCCTAAACATGAAATACAATTTCAAATAAACACACAGCCAGACAGACAACAGACAGACAGACAGACAAGACAAGACAAGACAAGACAAGGCAACAACCAACACCAACACACACACCACACACCACACACACACCACCACACACCCAACACACACTCCACACACAACACCACACACACACACACACACACACACACAATCCGAGCACACATACAATACTTATAATTTCATCATGGTCTAAAATCTAAACAATCTCACTTGGTTTAAAGACACATAATTTTACATAACCTAAAGCTATAACAATCTCGTACAGTCTAACAATATAATACTCCACACAGTCAACGATATAACTATCCCCACTCAGTCTAAAGATATAAATCACACAGTCTACATACAATCTCAAAACTCTGAACAACTATACAATCTCAAAACTCTGAACAAACTACACGGACTATGAATCAGTTGTGGGGAAAATAAAAAAACAAACAAACAAAAAACTGGGAATGACAAAAATACTTACTATCAAACCATACACTCGCTCTGACACCTCTCTCTCACCGCTGCTGCGTCTCTGCTGAATCCTATGCGATTCTGGCTCCGATTCCCTCGAACTGCTCCTGTCCTTTTTCCTCTGACGTGGAGGACTTTCAGAGTTTCTTCTGCTGTTTCTGTTAAAGCTGTCATTTTTCCTACTTTTCACAAAGTCTCTGTCGTCATCACGCTGCCTGCCACTGTCTCTGTGATTGTCTCCGTGTCGATGATGGTCCTCCCTTCTGTCCCGGGTGTCTGTCGTGATCAAAGTTTTTTCTGTGTTGATTTCCCCGAGGGTGCTTGTGTTCCCGTTGGCATTTTCCGAAGGTCCAGACTTTTTCTTCTGGGTGAGATGTCAGGTACTGGTTCACCAGATCATCCTCGCTGTCTGAGGAATCGCTGTCGGAGGAGTCGCTTCCTTGCCGCTTCTTTTTCTTCTTCTTCTTCTTCTTTTTCTCCTTCTTGGCCTTTTTACTGCTGTTGGCCTTCTGTTGCTGCTTCTGCTGCTCAACCTACAGACATAGTTTTTAGGAGAATTGTATGAATTAAAAAAAATGCAAACAAACATAACAAAATAAACATAACACATACAAAATTTGTTGTAATTGTTGTTGTATGTTGTTGTTGTGTGTATTTGTAAGTTGTGTGTGTGTGTGTTGTGTTGTGTGTGTGTGTGGTGTGTGTGTGTGTGTGTGTGTGTGTGTGTGTGTGTGTGTGTGTGTGTGTGTGTGTGTGGTTCTTATGCATGCATAAAAATGCCCTTTCTTAGCCACACTGACATCTGATGTACAAACAACAACTTTGTTTTTCACCTCAAGAATATTTACAACCAGCCTGAATCAAGCGGTGTAATCAAACTTATCTCAATCTAAAAATCTATTTGACTTTGTTTCTGATTAAACATAATAACAATAATTCAACAGGTCCTTGACATCACTTTAACTACTCTGTGATAGGGGACAATGACAAAAACATGGCAAAGTCTTGTTTTGCTCTTGGGAGCTTATTAGCCCTGTGGCTTGATATACGGTAGACATCCTCAATCATGCAACAAGCTTCTCCCCACAAGAGGAAAAAGGCCATTTCTGTTTTAAAAAATAGACACAAAAATGATCAATTATCATTCGGAGCTTACTTTACTTCTAAAATAAACAATAAAATTGAATAGTGTGAATAGCCTTTCTCACCCTCTAACATAACAAATTATGTTGACAGCTGGAATGACTTAAGAAAGCCAATACAAAAAAAAACCACACACACACACACAAACAGAGAAGAAAACCACAGTGTGTGCAGACTAAGTTAAAACTGACAAGTATAAATGACTTACTAATCTCTCAAGCTGCTTCATCTTCACAGGATTTTCCAGCAAGCGTCTTCGGGCTTCCTCCTCCTTTTTCCTGGAAATAGTCATGAATGTGAATGCTTAGACAGAGAAGAGATCTGCTATTTTGATATGAAGGACATTTGATTTGAGTTGATCTGATTGTGTGTGTGTGTGTGTGTGTGTGTGTGTGTGTGTGTGTGTGTGTGTGTGTGTGTGGTGTGAGAGAGAGAGAGAGAGGAGAGAGAGAGAGAGAGAGAGAGAGAGAGAGAGAGAGAGAGAGAGAGAGAGAGAGAGAGAGAGAGAGAGAGAGAGAGAGAGAGAGGAGAGAGAGCGAGCGAAGGAGAGAGACAGACAGACAGACACAGAGACAGAGAGAGAGACAGAGAGAGACAGAGAGAGAAGTGCATGCATGCACACACATACACATACACACACACACACACATACACACACACACACACACACACACACACACACACACACACACACCGAACACTCAAACAAACAAACAGATATACTTCAGATACAAATAAATACTCTTACACAGACTCAGAGACTGAAAGACGGACACCCTGAAAACAAAAAGTGAGCCATAGACATTGAGAAAGACACAAAACAGAAAACTCAAATGCTAAGTCATTTGCAAATATAATTAAAATACTTCAGTTTAACTATACTCTAATGTATACTGCCTAATTCACTCAGGACGGCCAGTTCTCTCCCTTGCCTTTCCCCACAGACAGCCCATTTGTAATGGCTAGTAATAAAAAATCATAAAAAATACAAAACACTTAGTAAGAAAATGAAATTTTCTGACCTTATGAATAACATGCTGGGTTAGTACATATCAAAAGATTGAAACCCTCATTTTAATATTTGAGCTTTCACTAGTATGAAGAAAATACTCTTAATTTTGTACTCCGTTTTGCTTCTCTAGGGCGGCTACTTTCTGCAGCCAAGAACAAAGAGTTTGGAACACACGAAATCACCCGACAACGCTCTGCATTTGACCTTGGATAGGCTCATGAAGCTATGTTTAGCTGCACTAGTCATAGTATCAATGCAGCTGCTGCGTGAAAAATCTGCAAACAGCAAATCCGCTATATAGCAGACTGCCGTCCAAAACCGTTGCTTTACACTGATCCGCTATAGTGGACGGTCGTCCTCTGAGAGTTAAATGTGATATCTGTATGTAACCACACAATTTTCTTCCCCTCCACTTTCTTATCTACAATTCTTGTATCTTCACTTATTTTTTCAACAGAGCTACTCCAGCCAACACCCCCCCCCCCCCCCCTCCATCTTTAAAGATTCTCAGGACTTTCTTCTACCTTTTTTTTTTTTTTTTTTTTTTACTGAAATTTAGCCCCCAAACAAGGGGTAAAAAGGAAAAAAACAACAACAAAATGACCCAAACAATACAGTACCTGATGGCAAATAAAGGATCTTCTCTCATCTTGGCTTGCATATCCAGAGCAACATTGGCCTTGATTCTCTCGCTGATGATAGACGTGCCACCTGTGACAGAATCCTTGTAACATTAGTGTTAATTAATGTCAAAACACAAAAACACAAGAAACACATATCGTCTTATGCCAAGTTTTGTTTTAACACACTAAACAAGAACTTCATTTGGGGGTCATTTCATATTGAATAGGGATCTGGATTCAGATTTGTACTTTTTCTTCATGGCCTACGGTATTTTGTTTAAAATCAAGTCAGTGAATGCTTAAAATATAAAGAAATGTTTTGACACTTACATGCTTATCTTGACAACAGACAAGGTATAAGTGACACTAACAGCTAAACAACAACAAAAAAGATTGGTTTTATACACACTACACAGTTAAATTTCCTTATCCTCAATAACCAGTTTTGAAGTCAGTAGTTTTTATATTTACTGAAACTTGAACTCAATGAACTTCTTTTGTGCTGGTATCCTTCAAAAATATAAAGTAAAAACGAACTGCATTTGCCAAAAGTACATTTTGAATTCTTAGAACAATGCACTATAATCAGTTAACAATTAAGGGAAGCAACTCTATGCAGCACAATGAGAAACACAATGAAAAACATGCCCTTATGCATTACCTGGAACGCTACCAATGTAGTGCCACCTTGTAAAATGAATTATAAATAGAACTTACCTTCCTCTGTTGTACTCGATGTTGCTTCAGTGAGCAGTTTATCCACACTCTTTCCAAGGAGAAACTCTTCTGCATCTGTCTTATCTCCTCTGTACATCCAGTCCATGTTCCCACCAAGCCTGATCAGTCACAACACACACACACACACACACCACACACACACACACACACACACACACACACACACACGCACACGCACACACATACATACACACACACACATGCACACACACACACACACACAAACACACACATGCACACACACATATATACAATACACAAAGTAACACAAAATGACAAACTGATTATGATGTATATAATATACTGATATTGTGACAGCCACATTGTTTTCATAAAAATATTAAAACAGTGAAATGCTGATCAAAACATTATGTAACATAATAATATTGATAAACTGAAAATAAAAAATGAAAGTGAAACAAAGTGATCTGTTACAATCTGGTTCATTTTTTTGTTGTTTCCTGGGTTTCATTGTTTTTGTTTCTTTTGGCTGTGGCTTTTTTATGTTTTCATTTAAGTGCATGTAATTATTCAACAATATATACTAATATAGATCTATCTTAGTATCTATGTAAATATGCTGATCACCTATCTAGTATCTTGCATCAGCGGATAGCGGGGGACGGGAGAGCCTAGTGGTCAGAACATTGCGCTCTTAATTTGACGACCTGGGTTCGATTCCTGGTCGAGGTGATTTTTCCTCTCGAGTTAATATCAGTGCTGACTCCACTCTCCCCAAAAGTCTTTCGAGTGAGACTATGATTTGTATAAACCAAGGCCCTGTGTGCGAACGCACGCAGAACATCTTGCGCATATATATGTTAAATCCTGTTCCACTTTTCGTAAGAGTAGGCCATCGAGTGCCGGTAGGAACAGATGACATTTACAAAAACTGCATACACATGGGGAGTGGATGTTAAATTATCGATATAAAAGAATAAATTAAAAAAATAAATAAGATTACAAATTTCTTTTTATCATGTAAAGCACTTCTAGCTCTATCAGTCTATGCTAAAAGTTGCATGTTCTAATTTTTATTCTTAATCATGCACAGCTCATGTCTTAACAAACTTAGAAATAGTGAATAAAAACAAACAAAATCTATATGATGAATACCTTTACACTCTGACACTAAGACATTTAGACAGGCATTAGTTTACATGTAAAAATTACCATGAGAAAATTATTGAAATTGTATTTTAAGTCAGCCTAGCACTAGTAGCAGAAACTGAGAAGACAGTTTCTCAATCTTTTTTCATCAGCTCTACTTCTGGGTCTTCTGTCAGCTTGAAATTAATGTGACGCCACCTTAATTTCGAGAGAAAAATCTTGTGATGTTTGCTTGCAAACATTAAAACAATTAACTTATAAAGTATTAATTTTTCTACTGGTCCTGGCCAAAGTCTATCATAGGTTTATCACTTGTGTTATTTCCTGGGTTTCAAGACTGTAAATAATGGAGTTGGACAAAGCTTCCAGGGGCATTAACAGTGACAGCAATGTGAAAACGTAAACAAGAACTTTCTCTTTTTAAGTTTGTTACAAATTATACAAGTATACAGACGTGTTTCCCGTCTCCCGAGTTAGCAAATTTTCAAAGATTGTAAAGTATTTAAGTAACCAGTCAAGTTATAACATAAACAGTACTTACTCCCTATCCTTCATTAAGTCAAACATTTTCTTTCGTTCTTCCACGTCCACCTTGTCCATGGTGATACTACAGAGACAGATACAGAGTATGACTTTGTCTACTATCAATGTTTTTGTTTAGTTTCTCTCCTACACCACGCTCAACAATCGATCGTCGGCATCTGGCCATGCACAAAACGCTACTTCCGGCATGTTGGTAACTTCCGTTTTGTGCTTTCTCCGCACTTTTGATGACGTTTTTAGCATCTGAGTTGGCAGCTGTTTACAGTGACTGACGGAGAGCGTGCGTGTCCCAGATTGTTTGCAAAAACCCTGTAAATTCCATCCAACAACGAAAATGTCAGCGAACGAAGCAGCTGGTGATCTTAAGGGTGGACACCCTCCAGCAGGTATTATGCAGGAACAATTGTTTAACTCTGAAGTTGCCGTTTCCTGACATGAATCATGAACAATGTGTGTTTTTTCTAAACAATGTGGAGTCGCTACTCCATTATGGTTTAGAATGTTGAAATGCATTACCTCATTGAGTTTCAGTGGAATGACAACAACATGATCAACGCTGTCAGCAGATGTCAAAACAGACATTAGCCTGCGTGGAACTTGATAAATTCTCTCACTACATATCTCTTAGTAACTCTTTGTTTCGCTCAAACACGTGTACACACACACGCCCGCGCGCGCGCGCGTGCACACACACACACACACACACACACACACACACACACACACACACACACACACTAACACACAGTCACACACACACACACACACACACACACACACACACACACACACACACACACACACACACACACACACACACTCACTCACTCACTCATTGTACTGCATATAGTTTTACTGCTTAGTATCTTTTTATCTTGATGTTATCCCTGAAAAGGGCGGGGACTGGATGTAAAAAAGCACATGAGTGCTTATCTATTATCCTCGAATAAAAGAACTTTGCCTTGCCTTGCCTTGCCTTGACTCACTCACTGAGTCACTCACTCACTCACATATTTTTCTCCTGGAGTTAACATCAGTGCTGACTCCACTCTCCCCAAAAGTCCTTGGGATGAGACTTTAAACCCAGGCCCCGTGTGTGAACGCACGCAGAACATCTTGCGCACACATTAAATCCTGTTCCGCTTTTCGTAAGAGTAGGCCATCATGTGCCGGTGGGAACAGATGACAAAATTTACAAAACTGCATACACACGGGGACCGGATGAAAAAAAGCACATGATTGCTTATTCTGTTATCCTTAATATAAAAGAATAAATAAATTATACAAAGAACTTTGTGACACACGCACGCACACACTGACGCAAACAGTTGAAACACATGTGCACCCCATGAATCATTAAATGGCATGATACATGCACACAGTATACATGCACACAGGCACGCACACACACACACACACACAACACACACACACACACACACACACACACACAACACACACCGGGTTCGAGTCCGGTCGAGGAAATTTTTCTCCTGGAGTTAACATCAGTGCTGACTCCACTCTCCCTAAAAGTCCTTCGGATGAGACTTTAAACCGAGGCCCCGTGTGCGAACGCAGGCAGAACATCTCGCGCACATGTTAAATCCTGTTCCGCTTTTCGTAAGAGTAGGCCATTGTGTGCTGGTGGGAACAGATGGCATTTGCAGAGCTGCATACACACGGGGACTGGATGTAAAAAAGCACATGAGTGCTTATCCCATTATCCTCGATATAACAGAATAAATCAAATCAAAAACTCACACACACACACACACACACACACACACACACACACACACACACACACACACACACACACACACTTCCCAAAAGTCATTTGGATGAGACTTTAAACCGGGGCCCCATGTGCAAACGCACGCAGAACATCTTGCGCACACGTTAAATTCTGTTCCGCTTTTTGTAAGAGTAGGCCATCGTGTGCCGGTAGGAACAGATGACATTTACAAAAATGCATACACACGGGGACTGGATGAAAAAAAAGCACAATAGTGCTTATTTCATTATCCTCAATTAAAAGAATAAATCAAATCAAAACACACACACACACACACACACACACACACACACACACACACACACACACACACACACACACACACACTCATACTGACACACACACACTCACACACACACACACAGTGACACACACACATACACACACAAATTCACATGATCTATACTCACAAACACTCAGAATGTGAACAAAAATAATTATGTTCTCACAGTTCTTTCTCTGATTGCTAATTTAGTAATTATCTTAATATCTGCATGTATCTCACTATCTCAGTATCTGCGATCTGTAGACCTGGACTCAGGGCTAGAGCTTAGTTACCAATACCATTCTTCATCAGCCATATGCTGCACCACAGAGTTTGCTATTTCTCACTTGTGGTATTCATTGTCTTACAACCTCTTATCTCAAAACGCTGGACTCAGAACGAAGGCCAACAGCTGTGCAAAGAACAGAAAAGCAACATGTGCTGTACATAAGCTGGATACAGTGTAACATTGTGTGGTTGCTGTGTTTTCTCTTCTCTGTTTTCATAGTTGTTTAAAAACCACTATAATACTTATTACTATATTACTATTAATGTATTATTAGTATGTGTTAATTTTAAAGGACTCTCAACATTGTGTAACCGCCGCCGTAGTCTAGTGGTTAGGGCGTTGGACTCGTAATCTAAAGATTGCGGGTTCGATCCCAGCTTTTAGCTATGGCGTTGTGCCCTTGGAAAAGGCACTTTACGGTTATTTTCTCACCCCACCCAGGTGTAAAAGGGGTACCAACCTTGTGTTGGGGGTTAACCCTGCGATAGACTGGCGTCCTATCCAGGGGGGAGTCTATGACTCTCAGTCGCTTAATGCCACAGAAACCAGGATAAGCACCGGCCTGATGAGCCTTAGGCTCGGGACAGACTTTAACTTTAACAACATTGTGTGCTGGTGTCATTAACTGAAGGTTTAGAAAAGAGGGAGAAGAAAACCAAGTTATTGTAACGAGGGAGGAGACTGAATTGACAGGGTTTTTTTTGTGTGTGTTTTTTTCAGTGAAAGTTGGAGGAAAGCGTGTTGTTCAGCACAAGAAGGAGCATGAAAAGGCTGAGCAGCCTCCAATGACAGCTGAAGAGGAGGAAGAGTTTGGAACAAGGTATACGTGTGTATGGAGCATAGCAAAATCTTCATTTGATTTTGGTTTTGAATGGCGACAAAGTGGAATTGCAGAAGAATTTATAATCTGTTGTTTTTGTTGTTCTTGGTAACGTTGGTTTCTTAGTTCAAATTATGAGGACCTTTTTTGGATGTTCTTGCAGTCATCTTGACACTATATAAATGATAATCTTTAGAGATGAGTGGGACTTGATGGCCTATTTTTCTTCAAAAGCTGGAATTTAATTTTGCTGTATTTCAGCTTTAAGCATTGCTGCTTACTAAGTTTTCTTGATAGCTAATAAGCTATCGAGTCATTGACACATGTATGTGTTCACTCATAGGTCGTTATTTTCAAGTCTTTCCTGAAGGACTGAAAGGGGGTACAATTCTACATAAATATTTGGAAAATACTTGGTTCATAATCTGGTGCGTATAATAGTTCTGAAATCTGTGTAGTTTTCATTTTGATATTCTTAATTCTGACAGAAATGTCTGCTTTTATTTTTGTAATATTGTGTATTATTACTGTTCATAATAATATCATATAATGATTTTTATTGAATTATGTCATCATTTTGTGTGTGTGTGTGTGTGTGTGTGTGGTGTGTGTGTGTGTGTGTGTGGTGTGTGTGTGTGTAGTCATGTTACTTTTTTCTGCAGGAAATTTCAGACTGCTGTCTTTATGCAGAAAATATTATCTTCACAGGATTTTTTAAAATGGTATTTATTGGCTAACAGAACTTCAGGCCATCAGTGTTAAAATTTTTGGTAGAGAAAAATTGTTATATATTTATTATTATAAAAAAACAACTTTTTTGTCTACAGTCCGCCAAAGACAGACAAGCATCATTCAACTGCTGTTGTGTCTGGTGCTCAAACAAAGGTGTGTTTATTTTCTGTTTCACTCTGATTGTAGTTTAGACTTAAAACCTATGAAAAATAAAAAATAAAAGACATTTAGAGCCTCTTGATATGTACTGTTTATTGGCAATTCTTTATTAAATTTTATAGAAATTACAGTGTGTTCTTACAAATCATGGTCAGGATGTGCTACAGAGAAAACCCACTGAATACATATAATCATTTTACTTTTGTATGAATTGTAATGACATAGGGCTTGGACTTTATTACATTCCTTTTTCTGTACTATATTCACTCTGTACATAAAAAGTTATGCGCTGATATCAGTTCAGAAGTTGTAATATATTAACACTGACCGTATTTATGTTCACTAGCTCTTGGCATGTTGGGGTATAATGTAATTTTCTGACTCTGGTGGGACAAGTTTTAATTTCTTGTTCTATTCAGTTAAAAGAAGTCTTGAGTATAGACATCAATTGATATTCTTAAAAGAGATTTTTTTAAAAATCACTTTATCTCTCAAATATCTGCACATATGTTTATGTACAGTATTGCATGTTTTGCTTTATTTACTGTGCATTATGTTTATTATATATATATAAATTAAATACTTTGAAAAAAAACAACCTTTGTCAAACAACTGATCCATACAGTTGTACTCATATGCTCAACATCAGTTTTGTACAGTTGTCACATGTACATTTCAGTGCAGTAAGAAATTTCTTTTTACGAAAATAAAAAAGAAACAAAGCAAAAACCTAACGTCTCCAATAATACCAGAGCATATCTTTTTCATTGTTATGAATATGCATCGTAATGCTAAGTAATAATGATAATGTTTTTTTAATCTTAAAACAGTAACTTTGCTTCTGTTGTTTTAGAACCAGAATACCACGCTTTTCGTCCCACATGGATAAATGTTTGAATGATACCAGTTACAGCCACCTCTCTAATAGCCTCATATATGTGTCACATAGTGTACCATCATAGGTTTCAAAACTGATTTGTATTGCCTGATTTCTTGATTGACATTCTGAAATTGTAATATATCTATTTTTTTTTCTTCGTTTTGGAATAACCTAAATTGCCTGCACAAAGATGAATTCATCATGCTGATTGTTATTTTTGATTTCATCGTTTTTCTACTTCTGATGGCTCAGCAGTGATAAGCCCGCACCCTCCAGCTAATGAATCTGATATTCTAATCACAAAGATATTGTCCCTACTTTGCACCCCATTTTTTTTTTATGTGAACATGCACGTCACAGAAGAAGATAAATAAAATAATCCCCAAAACTCTCAACAACATAAAAAAGTAAAAACATCAACAACAACAAAACAAGACTGCCATTGAAGTCACCATTAAGTTTGGTTTATTTCATAATGGATTTTATCATCGTAACGGAGTGCCTGTAGAATTCAATTCATCCATCATTTTTTATGTAGAATTCAAGCAGTGCATGCATACACAGTGATCGATGACAGTGGTATCTGGTAGTGCTGTGCCGGGAGTGTGTTATCTGAATTTGGTATGCTGCTTGTTATCTGTTCATTGTTGACTAGCCATGGGCAAGACTCCTGTAATATTTAGCCCTTTGTAGGTCAAGACTGATAACAGGGACTTGAGCTTGAGGTGTTGTAGTGTATACATGTATGTTCATTGCTGTGAGGAGCAGGTTGTGTGTGTGTGGGTGTGTGTGTGTGTGTGTGTGTGTGTGTGTGTGTGTGTGTGTGTTGTGTGTGTGTGTGTGTGTGTGTGTGTGCGCGCCGCGCGCGCACGCACGCACGCGCGTGTGCTGCGTGTATTGTGTGCTTTTGTGTTTGGGTGTGTGCTAGGGTTTCTTTTGTTTATTTTTATGTTTTGTTGTTTGTTTATTTGGGGGGGGGGGGCTGTTTGTTTGTTTAGGGGGGGGGGGAAGGGGAGGTAGGATGTGTAAGTGTTGTCCTAGTTGCGCTTTATATCTTTTTTTGTGCTTGAATTGCTGGTTCAAGATGTCTGGAGCAAAAGTTCTTAAGACTGATCTATAGACATTTTTCTGCCCATTATTTTGAAAAGATGATCATTTTTTAATGTATGATAGATTTTATAGATTTTGTTGTTGTTGTTGTTGTTGCTGTCACCAGCAAAGCAGACGCACAAAAAAATACTCAACTGTTTGTTTCCGTTAATTTTTTAAAACAATTTTACCCCTCTCGGTTTTTCTATTCCTGTGGTGAGTTTTTAACCAGCAACCAGATATTTTTTTCCCAATAATTCATTTGAGCAACTGCCATTTATAGCTGGTTCTAGTAGGGAGACAAGATATAACTTTGCTTGGTGAATCTCTGTGTTATAGTAGCAATCATTTCATCACGTTCTTGGAAGAAGAAGATAAAAGTATTTATTTACTTGATGAATCTCTTGATCATCAATTTTAGCAACTGTCATTTTCTTTAGGTTCTTACAGTGAGACAAGGCATTGTTTATTTCTTTGTGAACCTTCATTCATTTTAGCAACTGTTATTTTCATTTGGTTCTTTCAAAGAGACGAGGCATTTATGTAATGTGTAGATTTTACCACCATGTATTGATGATGAGTGAGTCTTTCATTTTCCACTGGTTCTTGCAAGGAGACAAGTTATTCATTTACTTTGTAAATTTCTTTATCATTCATATTAACTACTGCCTTTTTGTTTGGTTCTTGCAGTGAAAAAAAAAGAATTTTCTCTATGAATCTCTTTATTACTCAGTGATTCAGAAACTGTCATTTCTGTATTGCTCTTGCAGTGAAAGAAAGTATTCATTTGCCTGGTAAATATCTCCCATGACTTCACAGATTTAGCAACTGTCCTTTCTCAGTTTCTGTATCGGTCTTGCAGTGAAAGAAAATATTTATTTGCCCAATGAATTTCTTTGTTACTCAGTGATTTAACAACTACTATTTCTGTCTTGTTCTTGCAGTGAAAGAAAATCTGGTGAATTTCTCCATGACTCAACTACTAGTGATTGAGCAACTGTCATTTTGCGTTGTTCCTTGCAGGGGGACAAGGACTTCCCTGCCCAGGCTGTGAAGGTGTACCACGAAAAGCCGCAGCCGACTCACGAGAAGCAGCGTGGGAGCGGGCAGGTTCCCCAGAACATCCACCAACCCAGGTAGACGCTACCTGCTGTTGCCGGGATGCCTTTCAGAATGCACATCTGCATCGGCTGCTAATGTGTCACTTGGTCGAGTCAGCTATGGTTAACGCTTCAATGATTGTGTGAAAAGCGATAAGGATTTTGATGTCGATTGTAAATGCGTACCTTCGGTTTTTTGTTTGATCAGTTTTAAGTTGAAGAGTAAAGATGTAAAGCATGGAGGGGTTTGGTTTCTTTTTTTTCAAGAAAAACTGTTAAAAAAAAAAAGTTTCCTTTTAGTTTTTCCACCCATTTCCTTCAGCCGTTATCTTTAAGTACAGCCTGAAAGTGGAATGGACTGTGGTTGATTTTTTTGGTTGGGTTTGAGGTTTACATAGATTGGGGTCTTTTTTGTTTGTTTGTTTTACTTCTTTCTCTCATTTTAACTTTGCAGTCATTATTTGATAGGAGGTAAAGGGTAAAAACTGATAGTGTCTAAAGACCCATGGTGTTTTTAATGTGTAAACTTTAAAGCGATGATGTATCCGGTGGTGGGTTTCAATTCTAAAGGTAGTGTTTTCTTTGATCAGTTAGCGGTGTAAGATTTACCTGAGAAAAAAGAAAGAAAAAAAACGGAACCAAAAATGAGTATAGTACTAAGTGACTGGTTATAGATATTTTCAGCCTGAACTGGTACTAAATGTATGGTGATGGAATACATCTTTTGTATCACTTTCTTGTTTTCTGCTTTTTTCTTCTTTTCTTTTCTTTAAAAAGCTCATGAAAAGTGCAATGAGCTAAAATTCATGCAGAAATAAGATTCTGTAAGTCATTGGCTGCCAAAGCTTTTACTTTGGCAGCTTGAAGCAGTAAAGATCACAGGGATTCTCAAATGGAAGGGATAAAAAACGCCCAAGTTAAATGAACCCATCTGAAGAACACTCCTTGAGATTCCTAGACTTCTGATGTGGATATTCACCAACTCATTATTGGTTTCTGATATTCCTAACTGAGGTTGTGTCCAGTTGATGTGTTATGAAGAGGATAACTTCAGTGATATGTAATGAAGGAGATAACGTGGAAGCGTTTTGATGGATGCCAAGTCTGACTCCAACAAGAGGTTTTCTTTTTCTTTTTTTTTTCTTTTTTTGGTGAAAGAAGTTGTGAAAATTTGTTGATCGGTCAGATCAGAAAACTTCTTGGTCATGAATCATCAAAGATATGCACTCCCAGAATGATGCACTTGTCCCATCTGTGCATGTTCTAACAGGAGTCGGTGTCGATTGCCTGTGTGTAGGTGAACATATTCCATAAGCTTATGTTCAGAGTTGACTTGAAGTGAAATGTCTCGCAATCTTCCCAGGGATTTTAGAGTGCGCTTTGCATCAAGGGACATCCCATCATGGGGCTCTATTTTTTTTCCTTCTTCAGCACATCAGTGATGTGTACATTACATTAGAAATTTACATGTGAGCAAAGTCATTAAGTCATTAGAGAGTACTATACATATGTATATATTATGCTTGTTTTCCTTCCTCTTTCAGTTTATATGTATAGGCTCTAAAATTCATCTTTTCACAATTTATTCTAATGGAAGCCGTTTTGTTTTAGAAAATTCCCAATGTTCTTTTATTTTATCGAAGAAAGACGAGGTGACTGGTATAGTCTGTTTTACTGATGTTGAGAATCTTCATCTTTTATGTATACACATACATGATTGTGTTCTTTGTGCTCGTGTGCATTACTGCTTTGTTGTATTGGTGACAGGTTTCTGGCATATTTGGGAAAATGACTGTGAGTGGTTAGGAAGGTCCTTTATAAGTGAGTTCCTTTATAGTGTTCTTCGTTTGCCATCATTGACGACTGTCTTAGCATTGCTGTCTTGATCATCTAATCTCCCATTATCATTGGGGTTTTAGGGTATCATCGTCAGTCATCAGCATTATGCTAATGTGATGTTATTCTTCTGGTCACATAATAGTTTGGTTTTTTATGCTGTCCATTTTTTCACAAATTTGCCCACTTTTGTTTTCCATAAAATGTCCTCAAACAATTGGAGGTATATATTTTTCTTGATATTTAAAAAAAAAAAAAGCAAAAAAACATTTATGGCATAAGACTTGCATTGTGATTTATTTATAAGTAAAGGTATTGTGGAGATTTAAATTTTTTTTTTTTTTTTTTTACATAAACAACCTATCAACCATAGAACTCATTAACCTTTGATCTATTAATGTAAAGTTGACCAATAACCTTTAGTGGCCATATTTTTTTTTGTTTAGTTGACCAGTAGTAAGTGTTGGTGGCCATATTTTTGTGTTTGAGTTGCCAGGCAATCATGTGAACATCTTACTCTTTAGAGACCACCTTCCCCCACCGCACTGCATGCATTTAGATCCTTTAACGATTCATTTTTCAATATATTTTTTTTGGGGGGGTTACCCATAAATGTGTACATTGTCTCAAATATAGCTTAACTGAGACCAGCACTCACTTTCAGATGTTAAGTACATTCACGAAATGAAGTTGTTTGATGTACAATTTTTATGTGCACACTTAACTCTTTCTTGTCATGTCTCTAGAACTAATGTTGTCAGGGAAACAGGGAGCATACGTAGTGTATATATGTGTGTTTTGTGTATTTGTGTGATGATTCCAAAATTGTATCTGTGGCATTTTGTTCTGCAACTAGTTGAAACTTGGCAAATCTTTCCATTCAAGGCTCTGAAAAAGAGATTCCTTGTGGGGTTGGGTTTTTTTCCCCTTACACCAGTGTTTTATTTTAATAAGAGTTTGCCTTTTCAAGAAAGGTTTGGCTTGTAAATTTGCTCATATTTGACTTTGTCAAAACTGCTTTATTCTTTGTGGTAGTGGCACTTGATAGAATTATTGATACAATGGGGGCGGGATAGCTAAGTGGTCAGAGCACTCGTTTTCCCCAAGTCAGCGTCAAACATGGTTACCAGTTGGATGGGTGACTGTTTGCACGCCTTGACTTCAGTACAGTTCACCCAGCTGTAAATGGGTACCTGCCCTCTTTAGGGTCTGGGACGGTAAAGCAGCGAGGGAGAGGAGATGGGCGCCGCCCTCAATATGCTGGCCCCCTAGAGAAGCTGAGGTCACTGAGGCCTCATTCCCCTACGACCACAAAGGTTATGGGACACCTTTACCTACCACTTTACCTATGGTTAGATATCTAACTTGTTAAACTGTTTTAGAAAAATGAGTTATAAGCAAGAACCCGATGTTGTGGATGGTCAGTATCCTCCTGTTGTTATTTCTTTGTTTGAGGTTTATTCCCATGGGAGTGTTTAAATTTTACTGTTTGAAGCTTTCTCTCTGCATAATGCTGAGGTATGTGTGGCTTGTACTCCCACGATTTTTGGTTTTGTTTTTGTTTTGTTTTTTCTTTTTTTTGTTGTTGTCTTTTCTCTTTCTGCTTCCAGTGTTGCTCGCTCTCTGTCTGTCTCTCTGTCTCTGTCTCTGTCTCTGTCTCTGTCTCTGTCTGTCTCTCTCTCTCTCTCTCTCTCTCTCTCTCTCTCTCTCTCTCTCTCTCTCTCTCTCTCTTTGGGATTTGTTTCTGTTTGTTTGGGGTTTAATTATTTATTTTTTATTTTTAGAATTTTAGCTGTTGTTTAGGTTTTGTTGTTGTTTTGTTTTTATTTGTTGTTGTTGTTGTTGTTGTTTTTGGGGGAAGGGGGGATTCTTGGGTTTTTTTTTGTTTTGTTCTTGTTTTTGCTGCTTCTGCTTCATTCCTTTTTTCCTACTTTTCATTTCCTCAAGAATTTTATTTATGCATCATGTGCATTCCAGAACTTAAGAGTACTTTTCTGGAACATTCACTACAGCACTGCAAGTTTTGATTTCCTTGATAAAGATATACAGAAATTACTACAGAAGGTGTGTAAGGCAGGTTTTAAATAAAAGAGAAAAAAAAAGGTATTCAGGATGCTATCATCTTACCTTTAGTTTTTAAGTATTGATGCATTGAAAGTTCCTCATGATAGAAAAATCCCCTCTCTTCGCTTGAGATAATTTCCTGCCTTTAATTTTTTTTTAAAAATGTCTAGAAATAGATTTGTGGGGAGGGTTGGTATGCCTAGATGAATGATTCATGAGCTGCACAATCCAGTTGGTGACGGAACTGTTCAGATTTAATGATGGAGAGGGTTGGGTAGGATTATGCCCCTTGACCTTTGTCTGAGTGGGATTGTTCCCCTTTGTATGTGAAATTCTGTCCTCTGTATTTGTCAGTGGCAAATAAATAATTAAAAAAAACTGAGTTGTCTTGAATTCTTATGTCTGATTTCAAGCAGGTATTTTGAAGTATATGTGAGTTTTATTTGTTTGTTTATTTTTGGTGGTCCATGGATAATATATATATATATTTTTTCAGATAAAAGAAAAACTTACAGAGGGAGAATGCTCGAACAACAACCATCATAATCTTTCCTTTTTTCCTTTTTGTATTAATATTTTTCTGTTATCCCTTTTTTTCCCCAGTATGAAGTGATAAGATTGGCTGAATAAGAATTTTTATTCTTTGTCTTAAAAAACAGAATTTATGTCTTTAAGCATACTGCTTTTGCTGGTTTATTTATGTTTATTAATTTTGTTTGTTTTGGTTGCTGCAATAATAATATATCTATCTTTTTTTACATTATGAGCGTAATATTATTGCACTCGTGTAGCATATCAAAGTGACTTTTGCATGATATTTTCTTTGGGTTTGAAAGTTGCATAATTTCCTTTTGCTTAACCCTCCAAGTCTTGCATTTGGTGTTTCTGAACAAAAACTGCCCCTAGATTTCGCATTACATCATGAAATCAGGTCAGGCACACATGCTCCCTCGCCTTTTCCTCCTTTTAAGTACATACCAGCAGCTATAATTACAAACAGACTCTCAGCAAGGTTTCTACCTCTAGCCTGATAGAGCTTTGGCATGTGGTAGCAATTAGTGATGATCACAGCGTGATGGAAATCTACTGTGTGTAAATCCCGGTACAGGACCAAGAGGGTTAAATTCACTGTGCAGTTTTATCACTCAGTCTTTGTGAGCTGAATTTGATTAAAAGGGAAAGTGAATGAGATATGATATCTCGCTATAACTGTGAAACCAGGCAACTGAAGTTTTTCATAGATGTACCAAACATCACAAAATCAGGGGGGGAAAAAAGTGTAGAGATAAAGCTCCATGACAGGAACCCTAAGTTTCAGCTTAGGTCTAAGAACTCTCAATCCGAATGTCTCATCTCTCACGCACAGGCAACGAATCATTATAGTGAACAAGGAGTTTTAATCCCTTTGGCCTATGTGGTGTGATGAATAACAAAGACTGAAAGTGCACCACTATGAATATAATGCAAACTATAGAAGTAGTGTGTGATAGAATGCATAATGCTGCGTGTGAAAAGAAATATATCCTTTGGTTTGATAGATAAAACTATTTTGCTGCGTCACAAGAATTTTTTGAAACTTCAGATTTTTATTTATTGAGTGCAGGAACTCTGACCATGGTTATGAAATCCAACTCTTACTTAAGAACATTTTCGTATAAATTCGCAAACTTTGTGAAATTCATCATGAATAATTCTGCTGAGTTCATGAACAATGCAGTTTTCTTTAAAAAAAAAAAAAATGGTGTGCTAAATTAACAAATAACCCTCGATTGCTGTAGCAAAATTTGATATATCAAAGCAATCACAGATTACCATCTTTAGAGTGCTGCTGTTTGGTAACTTTTACTAACATTAGAAACACCTGTCAAGGGGAAAAGAAGAAGAAAAAAAAAGGGTGATTGGTAGCCTGTAAATGTGAGTGTTGTGACTGAAGTTGTTATAACATCATAATCAGATTGATGCCAGTGTGACACATCATGATCATACTCCATACCGGGTCTTTCAGTTTCATTCATTCTGGTGAATCGAGATTGAACTGGACATAATCTTGACACTTCTGCCTGTAGTCTGATGTTCGTAACTTTCTCTGTGAGTGTGACGTGCTCAGATCGTAATTGTGTGTGTGTTGTGTGTGTGTGTGTGTGTGTGTGTATGTGCAGTCATGTACATGTTTTTCACTGTATTTTGTTATTGATGGTTTTATTTCAAAGACTATTGATGTCATTGATGGAAAATTTGTTAGCAGGACACAGAAGTTGTCATTTTCAATGCTTAGCATTAGGAATTAGATCTATCTATCTTCTTTTTCTGGTCTCTCAGCCAGTGCTCTGGGGTTCATCAATGGAGAAATTTTTGCATATGTGACTATCTCCCCCCCCCCCCCCCCTTCATTTAGGTAGCGGCATTCCAACTTCGGGGAAGATTTGTTCGAGTACAATGCACATACCTACTAGCTGCTATCTTTCGTGTACAAAGTTCTAGGTTTTTAAGGGGGAAGAAAACAGAGTTGGAAGCAAGCATAAGTCTTGATATTTGTTAAAAATGAAAGCTATCACAATCCCCTACAATCTGTGTGTTACTAGTCTTCTTGTGTCTGTTTTAAATTAAAATGGGAGAGATGGGATAAAATCACTCTAGGGAGAAGGTTTGGAGACCTATGCTCTGTTTCTGTTGAACTGCTTTGGTGTGTGTAGTTGAGTGTTCATCTTTACCTTTTTTTTCTGTCTTGTGCTATCATTTATGTAAATGTTGTTTTACCATTAGTTAACATTCTGATGGATTGACTTAACCTTTTTTTTTTCTTCCCAAAGTGACTTCTCTAGAACTGTTCTTCGGTCACAGCAACTCAAGAGTATTATTTTTTCTTCAAAAATTAAACAGCCAAAGTTATGTTTTCTTATTACTTGTATAACAAATTCATGTGCTCATATCTTCCTTAATTAATCAAATGTAGGTTATTTTTTTTTTAGGATGTTTGAAGGGTTTTTCCCTGAGATTTAAAAAAGTTATATGGTGTCTTTTCAACTAGAAAGACTATATGAAATTCTTGAGATTACAATCACAGAATGCAGTTAAAAAAAAAAAGATGCAGTTAAAAAAAAAAGAAGACAACAGAAAACTCTCATTATTTGTGTTTAGAATATTTTTTTATTACTATTATTCATTTGTTTGTTGATGGGTTTTTTCTTGTTTTGTTTTGGGTTCTTTCTTTTATTTTGATGGCTGGTACGATTCCATTTGCTTTTTTTTTCATGATTTTATGGACACATATTCAGTGTTGTTGGAAAATTGATTGTGTTTGTATTCTAAACAATTCATAAGAATTGGGGGGGGGGGGGGGGATTTATTGTTGTGGAAGAGAAAGAAGTAGGACAAAAAATATTTCACAGCTTTTACAAGTACTCTGAGCTACGCAGAGCCTGTTTTTTTTTCAATGAATAAAGTTCCTTTTTTTTTGGGCGTGGGGGATATTTGTACATAACCCCTTGTTGCCTTAGTGTATCATTTTTGTTTTGCATGTGTTATCTGTGTCTATGTATGTCTTAACTGAAAAAAAAAGAAGAAAATTATGGTAAACTAAAAATGACAAAATATATTTTTGATGCTTAAGCTGTATGGATACAAGCTTTCATTTAATGTGAATGCTGGCGTGTGTTTCAACATTTAACACACACAGACACACACAGACACACACAGACACACAGACACACACACACACACACACACACACACACACACACACACACACACACACACACACACACACTATAGACATACACACACCACCACCAGTTTCTCTTTTTTCCTGTCACTTCCTCTCCTTTTTTTTCCATACAGACTCTTTGGTCAGTTGTTCAGCAGCATAACTGCAAGATTTTATTTTTTTAACCAAGCTTTTTTTTTTTTTAATACTATTGTTGTTTTATCAGTTATTGAAGTTCACAAAATTCATTAAGATGACAATTGATTTTGGTAAGATAATTGATTTTGGTAAGATCATTGATTTTTGGTAAGATGAAAGTTGATTTCAGTACTGACAAGATTGAAATATTCCTTATCTTGTGTGACAACAGTGTCAGAATGTGTGATTTTAGTTTTGGATTGTGTTGGGTTTCCAGTTTTTATACTCACAGATATTCAATTCAGCCATCATTTACAGGAGAAGGGATATTGCATTTTCTTTAAAACTTTGAAATATTCTCTTGGTGAAAGAAGTATGCAATCATTCATCAGTTCTTTAACATCTAACACCAGTTGATTTTTGGTTATTGGTGAACGTCTTTAGTTTCTGATTCAAATGTTATCTTTTTAATTTAAGTTCCAGGTTTAAAAGAACATTGTATTACCAGTAAAAAATTAACTGCATTGAATGAACTGTTTGTGTGATGCTTATTCAAATCAATAGAATAAAGGACATTGCCATACTTCTGTTGGTTTGTTGGTGTGCTGGTGTGTGAGTGCTTGTTTGTATTTATATATAATCTATACATGCATACAATATCAGTATTCCCAATTGCAAACTTATTTCCATGAATGACAGGATTCGGAGACAAGTTTTTTTTAAGGGTCTCTCACTGTGATAACATCTCAACTTTAAAGCAAAAAGTATGTAAACTTTTTAAAAGAAGAAAAAAAGATAGAAAACTTCCCTAAGAGATAGTTCAGTACATGCATCAGCAGTCTAGCAGTAATACATCCATAAAAGAGTTGAAAGATCTCAGATTCAGGTTCATTTGATAAAACATTATGTGCTGATCTACTAGACCATGTTAAAAGTTGAGTTAAAGTCTGTCCCGAGCCTAAGGCTCATCAGGCAGGTGCTTATCCCGGTTTCTGTGGCGTTAAGCGACTGAGAGTCATAGACTCCCCCCTGGATAGGACGCCAGCCTATCGCAGGGTTAACCCCCAACACAAGGTTGGTACCCCTTTTACACCTGGGTGGGGTGAGAAAATAGCCGTAAAGTGCCTTTTCCAAGGGCACAACGCCATAGCCGAAAGCTGGGATCGAACCCGCAACCTTAAGATTACGAGTCCAATGCCCTAACCACTAGACAACAGTGGAGGCTGACCATGAGTCAGTATTAATAAAATAAAAAAAATTAAAAAATTAAAAAAAAGGTTTTCTCTCTGACCACTTGCTACAGGTTCCCCTGAAAGGACAATGATTTTCTGCCCTCTTATCAGGATTAATACGTTTACACTTAAGAATAATCATATTTTATCATAGCATAGGAACATGTTTCCTATTTCATGATTTATTTTGATTTATTTGTGTATGGGTATAGTTTTTTGTTTTGTTTGTTACATTTCTGTTCTTATATATATATATATATATATATATATATATATATATATATATATATATATATATATATATATATATATATATATATGTCACAACTTGACAAACATTGCATACTCGTTTCAAAAACAAAACAAAAACAGCCCATAAATTAGCCGCCTTGGGGCATGGCAGTAGTTAGTGCCTTAGTTCTGGGTTTGAATCCCATAAAAATTATAGGATTTTTTTTTACTCCGGCCAGCTCCTACCAAGAGTGTGTGCTGTGGGCTTAATCAAGGTTCATAGGGGCCTTTTAAGTCCTTAGAAATTGAGATGTGAGTTAAAACGCCTTTGAAGGCCTTTAATTCAGTAAGTTGGTCCTTTTAAAATGTCACCAGGTCCTTTCAAATGCTAAAAAGTCCTTTAAAGTCCTGTTGAATCAAGCAAGAGGGCATGAAAGATTGACATGGTACATCTCTATGAATTCGCAGAAATCTGTGAAAAAAACCTCTAATAAAAAGATGAGAAAAAATACGAAACCCAGAAAACTAGTCAATCAAGGGAATTAAATGAAATTTAAATTGAATTTAACTCTTCCATGCTGCCTACTTCCCTTCACTGCTTTACATCATGAGTCATCTCTAGGCCTAGGTACTTCAGCTGTGTGTGCTGTCACAAGGGGCTCTGCCCTGTGACCCCGCAGGGGGCACTGCCCCCCTTGGCCCCCAAACCGTTTCAGGGAAAGGTGCTTTTTCAGGAAAAGGATGCTGACAATGACCTCTAATGGCTGAAGTCATGTGGGCTTCAAAAGTTGTTGACTGCCATTACAGCTGTAGATCTTCTGAACAGTTTCACTGTATTTGCATGTTGTGATCTTTAAATATATAAAATTGCAATGGTCTAGGTCCTTTTAATCTGACCTTGGATCCTTTTAAGTCCTTTAAAGGTCCTTTTTTTGCTTCATGCCCTGCACCTGGGAACCTTGTATAATAATGGTTAACTGGGACCACACAGTCGAGCTTCATCCATTTTATGGATGCAAATTTGACAGTGTTGCTCAAATTATCTGACCCAACACTGTGGGTGTCTGTATCTCTCAGGCCCAGTTGATGCCGGAATATATTATTACAGTAAGCGGTAGAGAACAACCTGTCAAGTAGTCTCAAAGCTCATGCACTTCCATAGCAGCAGCAGCATTACGTCATCCTCATTGTCATTGATCATCATGCAAACCTCTAGTGGGTGACTCACTCACGTTAGCTTCGCGACTGAGCTAATACTGTCAGAAGTAGGGAACTTAGTAGGTTGTGTCCTGCGTATGTGAGCTCAGAACAGGCACCACTGAACACCACCAAAGCAGCAGTGCAGGGCCCCTCTTGCTGGTGGGCCCATAGTGGCCTGACACTGATGGGCTCTTTGTGGACTTCTGACCTGAGGATGTGACACAACAAATCTGGGTATAGCTGGGTTGAAGAGATTGAAATGAGCGATATGGGAGCTGCAAGACAGGAACGTCACTGAGGATGAGGCAACAACAACAACAAAAACCACCCAAAATTTAAAAAAACCCAAACAACAAGAACAACCCACAAGTACTAAGTACAACAGAAGATTGAAACCAAAGCCAACACAACAAGAAAGCAGAAACCACACTCACACACCCTCTCTCCTTCGGATGAGACTTTAAACCGAGGCCCCGCGTGCGAACGCACGCAGAACATCTTGCGCACACATTAAATCCTGTTCCGTTGTTCGTAAGAGTAGGCCATCGTGTGCCGGTGGGAACAGATGACATTTACAAAACTATACACACGGGGACTGGATGTAAAAAAGCACAAGAGTGCTTATTCCATTATCCTCGATATAAAAGAATAAATCATATCAAATCAAATCAAATCAAATCTCTCTTTGGAATGGATGACAAGAAAGACAAAAATGCATACACACGGGAAATGGATGTAAAAAATGCACATGAGTGCTTATCCCATTATCCTCGAAATAAAAGAATAAAATCTCTCTCTCTCTCTCTCTCTCTCTCTCTCTCTCTCTCTCTCTCTCTCTCTCTCTTCTCTCTCTCTCTCTCTCTTCTCTCTCTCTCTCTCTCTCTCTCACGCGCGCGCGCACACACACACACAAGAGCCACTTCCTCTGTGTTTCTCGCCAACAGGCAGGTATTGTCAACTGGAATGCCTTATCTCTTCTTCTGCAGCTGCATTGCCTTGACGCCAAGTGTGTGTGTGTGTGTGTGTGTGTGTGTGTGTGTGTGTGTGTGTGTGTGTGTGTGTGTGTGTGTGAGAGAGAGAGAGAGAGAGAGAGAGAGAGAGAGAGAGAGAGAGAGAGAGAGAGAGAGAGAGAGGAGGAGAAGACGAGAAGACGACAGACAGACAGACAGACAGACAGACAGAGAGAGAGAAGAGACAGAGAGAGAGACAGAGAGAGAGACAGAGAAGAGAGAGACAGGACAGAGAGAGAGAGAGAGGAGAGAGAGAGAGAGAGAGAGAGAGAGAGAGAGAGAGAGAGAGAGACAGACAGAGACAGAGACAGACAGACAGACAGACAGACAGACAGACAGACAGACAGACAGACAGACAGACAGACAGATATACAGCCGACAGACAGACAGACAGATAGATATACAGACAGACAGAAAGTCAGTCACACACACACCACACACCACACACACACACACACACACACACACACACACACACACACACACACACACACACACATCACAACACACACACACACACACACACACACACACACACACACAACACACACACACACACACACACACACACACACGAGGATCAAAATCAAAGAGACTGAGAGGTGCGTGCAGACACGCATGCATGTATGCACGCACGTTGCTGTAAGTGTATGTGTGTGCATACACAAGCATGCGCAAAATTACACGTACCAATGTAAATATGATTGTGTGTATGTGTTTGCAGTTTGTGTCCATGAATGTGTGCAACACTCATCTGCGTTGCGTGCGTGCGTGCGTGCGTGCGTGCGTGCGTGTGTGTGTTTGTGTGTGTGTGTGTGTGTGTGTGTGTGTGTGTGTGTGTGTGTGTGCGTGTGTGTGTGTGTGTGTGTTGTGTGTGTGTGTGTGTGTGTTTGTGTGTTTGTGCGCTCACGTGCGTGCGTGCGTACGTGCGTGTCGCGTGCGAGTGTGCATGGACGTGGGCGTGTTTGCACATGCCTTGACTGGGATCATCAATGTGTAGACTTAACAGTCAACTGCATAGACGGGTATGTGCCTGTAAGTCGGGTATAATCACGTTAACACCTGCATAATAATTATTATGATCGATCGAACTTTTGTACCATTATTGATCGCTTTAATACATAGCTTTCGCTGTACATAGCATAGCCTACAACGCTGTTTTCTGTCTGTCTGTCCATCTGTCTGTCCGTCTGTTTTTTTTTTCTTTCTGTGTTTTTTTTTTTTTTTTTTTTAATTTGTTTCCTTTTTTTTTGTACCTCTGTTAGTACTCCCCTCTTTTTTTTCTCCTCTTGCTCGTGTTATGCTTGCCCTTGTTCTTCTTGTTCTTATTCTTTTTATTGTTGTTGTTGTTGTTGTTGTCGTCGTTCTTCTTCTTCTTCTTCTTCTTCTTCTTCTTCTTCTTCTTTCTTCTTCTTCTTCTTCTTCTTCTTCTTCTTCTTCTTCTCTCTTCTTCTTCTTCTTCTTCTTCTTCTTCTTCTTCTTCTTCTTCTTTCTTCTTCTTTCTTCTTCTTTCTTCTTCTTCTTTTCTTTTGCTGTAGTGACTACGTTGAACTGATTTACTGTCGTCATGCTGTCGTTTACCTGTTGTCTCACCTGTCCTGTCAGTCTGTCCGTTTGTCCGTTTGTCCTGTCTACTGTCTGTCTATCTCGTCTGTCGTCTGTCTGTCTGTGTCTGCTCGTTCTCTGTCTGTGTCTGTCTGTCTGTCTGTCTGTCTGTCTGTCTGTCTGTCTGTCTGTCTGTCTGTCTGTCTGTCTGTCTGTCTCTCTCCTCTCTCTCTCTCTCTCTCTCTCTCTCTCTCTCTCTCTCTCTCTCTCTCTCCTCTCTCTCTCTCTCTCTCTCTCTCTGTGATGCTTTTCCAATGCATTCACTTGCTTTTATCTACAACAGGCCAATATAATGCTACAATTATGTACTTTGTCATATTCTGCCCTGCCAGCTAGAGGAAGATTGCAAACACTGGGATGGGCATATAATGTCTGTTCTGCTTGCTCTTAATCTCCTTATGTGACATGTCTCCTTCATTGGTGCTTGTTTGCAGCAGTATTTATCCTTTGTCACTCTTTGTTTTAATCCTGGGGATGGTATATACAGCGGAATTGCTAGCATCACCATCACTGTCGGTCTGGTATTGTTTCCCTTCAGGATTGCAAAGTGAAGCGTTCTTTTTATGTGTGTGTATTCATTTTGCAGCGTACTGAAGTCCAGGAAGCAAATAGCTGACATCGGAGTATTTTCTTCCTATTTTTGTAATCTGAAGCAATTTGGTGATGTCCTCCATGTTTAGCACACAGATGTGAAGCAAACATGCCAGACATGGCACCAAAAATGCTTTGTTGCTTCCCTGTTTTAGTATGATAATGACAGTAAACTTATGTTAACAACTATTTAGTTTGATATAATAGTGCTAGGGGGCGGGATAGCCGTTTGCGTGCCTTGGCTTCGCCTTGGCTGCGCCACCTCGACATGCTGGCTCCTAGAGAAGCTGAGGTCTCTGATGCCTCGCTCCCCTACCACCGCCTAGGTTATGGGACACCTTTACCTTTTCATAAATAAAGTAGTGCTTCTGTATTGGGTGTGCCTGTACTTTATTTTCTGTACTTTATGATCATGTCGGGGGGTGGGGGCGGGTTGTTGCTGATACAATAGGCAAAAACAAAGCTAGAACAAAGCCTCTACCATGTCAGGTTCTTTTGTTTCTGTTGATGTTTCGTTAGGGTTTTTTTTTTTTTTTTGGTGGTGGTGGTGGTGGTGGGGTCTATCATGCTGGGTTTAATCTTTGGAGATGAATGTTCGGACTTAAACATTCATTTATGTTAAGGTCAACTGACAGAAACACAAAATTACCAAATTTTGATCAAAACGAAAGTTAGCAAATTATATCACCTATATTATTGCTGAAAATTTGTGCGCATTTAGTCGATAAAATAAATTAATGCAAAAGCTATGATCAAGCACTACACCACAAAAAAAGCAAACAACAAGATAAAACAATCAGAGACGCAGGCTGTCATATTAGTTGTTTTTTTTCGACTAAAAGACGAACACCTACCTCTTTGACGGAAATAAAGTTCTTCAAAACTAAACACATTAAAGCAAAACAGCTTCAGAATCTGACTCACATCCTCTTTTTTTTTCTTCAGATAGACCAAGATAGAAAGAAATTTTATTAAAAATCGATATTTTTTTGTTTTTTAAAAAAAGAAGAAAAAATCTGCTAGGTTTGCCATCTTAAGTATGTGAGAAAATGTATGCTGGTATAGCGATAAATCTCCAATTTGGAGAAGCTTGATAAACTAGGTTTTATCTTCCTTTTTCCTTCTTTCTTTGCGTTTGTCAGATGGACAGCGCTCAGTCCTGTGCAGCCAAGGCAGCAGTAGTTAGTGTACACCCCCCAAAAAAAAACAACAAAACAAAACCACAACAAAAACAACAAAAAACAAACAAAACAAACAACAACACAAAAAAAAAAAACACCCGCCAAAAACCCCCCAACCCACCAAACACTGGTATTGCTCAAATATTCTGATGAGCTCTGGTGTCTCAAAGCCCACTAAGGCGGTGAAAAGTGTAAAACTTCTCTTTTTTTAGAAGTGGCGTTGTCTGTGTGGAACATTTTATAAGCCTTGTACCAAATATTTAGAAAAAAAAGCCTAATAAGCAAATTGCTTGTCCATATACATAACAGAATACCCAGTCTGATCAAGCCTCGGGTTTCAAGCTGAGATGCTTCAGGTTTTAGCAACTCTGACGATAATTTTAAGATCTCTGATATGCAATCTTGTACTGCTTACACAAAAAAGGAAGCACATATGGTGAGGTGTGACACCTAACAACAACTTACCTGGAAGATTGTCCACATTTCCACTTCATATCACCAGACAGCACCGAAGATTCGACGCACACATTAAGGACGATAATAATTGGAAGTCTGTCGCCTTAACCATTTGGCACAGGCTTATGAAAAGAACACATGGCCCACTCCCACCCCTACAGAGCCCCCCCACTTTTTTAGGAAAAAAGAAAAAAAGTTTTGTTTCAGTAACAAAACAGTAGAACTTAACAAAAAGTTTTGAAAAACCAATTAGTTAAAAACAACCAAGCATGCTTTTTCTGTTCTCTCCTCCTCCTCTCCTCACCATGACCGATTTTCTAGTTCTCTCTTCTTCTTGTTCGTCCCCCACCCCCCTCCCTCCCAAACAACAATTAAAAACACACACACACAACACAAAAGGACACATGGATTCCCCAGTGTCACATCTGGTCTAAGAAAGCACAGACACAGACGGTCATTATCTTCATCTCGTCCATCTTTTCTGGGAGACGTCATGTCATTTCTGCTTCAGTCTGGAACTCACAAAGAGAGAAGAGAGAGAGAGAGAGAGAGAGAGAGAGAGAGAGAGAGAGAGAGAGAGAGAGAGAGAGAGAGAGAAGAGAGAGGAGAGAGAGAGAGAGAGAGAGAGGAGGTCTTCAGGACAGCTAACATTAACAGTGCTTGGTGCCTTACTGGCGGCCATATTGTGGTGACGACACGTCTGTGGACTAACTGGCGGCCATATTGTGGTGACGACACGTCTGTGGATTAATGGCGGTCATATTGTGGTGACGCACTGCTTCTGGGCGGACTGACACACCTGCAATATTAACATTATATCAATCTGGACACAGCTTGAACATGTACTTTGTATCTGTAAATTGTATCAGATAAGTAACGGTAAAGGTGTACCATAACCCATGTGGTCGTAGGGAAGTGAGGCATCAGAGAGACCTCATCTTCTCTAGGCGCCAGGATACAGAGGGCGGTGCCCATCTCCTCTCTGTAGCTGCTTTACCTTCCCTGACCACAAAGAGAGCAGGTACCCACTAACAGCTGGGGGAATTGGGGAACTATAATGAAGCCAAGGGGCGTAAAGGGTTACCCATCCACTTGGTAACCAGCTCAAAGCTGCTTGCCACTGAGCTACCCCCCCTTCCCCCCGCCTATGGGCAAAGACAAAACAAAACAGCTTTCATTTAACTACACATCGCAGGTATATGTATACAAACTATTTTCAATCACTTAAACAATGCAGTTCCACACACACTCTCTCTCTTTGTGTGTGTGTGTGTGTGTGTGTGTGTGTGTGTGCGTGGTGTGTGTGTGCGTGCGTGCGTGTGTGTGTGTGTGTGTGGTCGTGTGTGTGTGGTGTGTGTGTACACGCGCACGCGCGCGTTCATAGTGTATATACACTGGCAGACAAGATGAACAACTTTCAAAAAGCTCTGTTATTTTTCGGAACAATGGGAAGAACCAGCAAGATTTCATTTCTAACTCTGTATACCTGATGATGCTTAAGTAAAAACAAAGTCTTGCCAAAGAACTTCACTTTTTTCACGAGATGTCATCACATTCATGTCAAAGTCAAAGTCAGAATCAAACTTTTATTTCCAGATGAAACTTTTTTTTAAAAGTCTGCGTGCAGTTGTGTGCTTCTGAAAATGCAACACAGAGCAAGCCTAGCCTCAGCAACGCAACATCCCCCAATATGGCGCCTTGGCCTACGTGCATGGACACAACCCACTAGGCCTAGCCCCTCTCCTTCACGTGTGCACTCTATGATCTGGAAGCAACAGCAACGTGGTAAGGGACGAGCCCGCTTGATCGATCGGAGCCAGGCACAGATACGGACATCGGGGCGGGCTAGGCTGGGCTAGGCTACCGGGCGTCAGGGAAAAGTGTCGGGAGAGAGAGAGAGACAGAGAGAAAGAGAAGAGGACGGCAGAGTGCAAGAGATAAGTGGGGGTCCTGACTAGGCTAGGTACTTGCTGCCTTCCAGTCTGTCGTGGAGTGCCGTATTTGGAGAGGAGGAGGAGGAGGAGGAGAAGGAGGACTAGTAGACTGGCGCGGCAGATGGTTGTGTGTGTTCTGTGGTGATTGTTTTTTGGGTCTTGGTCTCTCCAGGCCTTATTCAAGGTTAGTTTTACCTTAGAAGTTGGATTTTTGTTTTGTTTGGTTTTGTTGTTATTGGTGTTGTTGTTGTTGTTGTGGTGGTGGTGGTGGTGGTGGTTGTGTTGTGTGGTGTGTGTGTGTGTGTGTGTGTGTGTGTGGTGTGTGTGTGTGTGTGTGTGTGTGTGTGTGTGTGGTTTAAAAAAAATCATGTCGTGTACAATATTTTTTTCTTGGGCGTAGAGCTTGGTTTTTGGATGTGTGTGTGTGTGTGTGTGTGTGTGTGTGTGTGTGTGTGTGTGTGTGTGTGTTGTGGTGTGTGTGTGTGTGTTGCTTTTTGTTTTTTTTGTTTTTTTGGTGATTGTTTTCCTTCTTTTGTATTGAGGCAGATTTTTGTTTTGGTTTGGTCTCTCTCCTGTGTTAAATAAGACATGTCTTTACAAATACTGTTTCTATCAACCAGAACTGAAATGTTACATTTGGACTTAGATTTATACCAATTTTCGATGTAAACTATTAACAATATTCATGTAGTCTTATTTCAATTGTTTATCAAGTTCAGAGTCGAAGACATGATCACTGTGGTTAGGATTCACAAGAATCGGTTGTTGGTTTGTTTATCTGGCTGAGTGTTTTTTCTTTGATGTTCCATAATCTCTTACGTACCAATACTATGTGGATTTTCCTCCTTCCCTCAAACTCCGTGTATTGTGGCATAAGCCATGTGTACTTATTGATTTAAACACGTTTGGAGTTTAGAGTTCTCTCTCTGTCTCTCTCTGTGTCTCTCTCTGTGTCTCTGTCTCTCTCTCTGTCTCTGTCTCTCTCTCTCTCTCTCTCTCTCTCTCTCTCTCTCTCTCTCTCTCTATCTCTCTCCCCCCCCCATAGCAGGCATGTGTGTGTATGTGTGTGTGTGTGTGTGTGTGTGTGCGCGCGTTCGTGCGTGCGCGCGCGCGCACACACACACGAATAACCAAGGCTTCTTTTGTGCTGACCGATGACAGCAAGTATGTAGAGTCACTTAACTGTTTACAGATTCTTCCTTAGTAACTGAGACAGAGACAGAGACAGACAGGCAGACAGACAGACAGATAGACTTCATCGATGATCTCCCTCTGCAGAATGAGACAAAAAAGGTTTATTGCATTTGAGTTATAGGCCCTAAATCAGAAACATTCACTGGGACTTCAGTACATCCTCAACAACAAATAACCCTAGTGACAAGTATAATAAGTATTGTATATATACCCACCAGACTGGTGGCTACACCAGCTGTTTGTCATGGCTTGCTCTAAATAGGTAGACTAGACACAATCGCCGTCATATCGAGCGTTTAATGTTTGGATTGTTTTCGGTTGGGTACTCGCACGTTTGTGCGCCTTGGGGACGGGATAGCTCAGTGTTCAGAGCGCTCACTTTCCCAAGCCAAAGTTAAGCAGCGTCGAGCGTGGTTGCCAATTGGATGGGTGACCGTTTGCGCACCTTGGCTACAGTACAGTCCCCCCAGTTCACCCAGCTGTAAATAGGTACCTGCCTACTTTAGGGTCAGGGAAGGTAAAGCAGCGAGGGAGAGGAGATGGGCGCCGCCCTCACCATGCTGGCCCCTAGAGAAGCTGAGGTCTCTGACGCCTCGCTCCCCTACGACCACACAAGTTATGGGACACCTTTACCTTTGCCTTACACGAGATCAGTAGGTCTTCTTCGAACGTTCAGACGGCAACTATTGTTGTCTGTCATGTTATGAGCGAAAATGCGTTGCACTGCCGTTAAGCGACTGACAAGTCAGCCCCAGCGCATCCGACTTCAGCATGGAAGAGAATTGTTATCTTTTAAGTCTTTCTGGAAAAAAAGGCTGGGAAATAGACCTAAAAGGCAGAAAATAGACACAAAAAAGAGGCGACAGGAAGAAAAGGAACAAGGCCGTAACAAAGATAGGGACAGAAAAGAGGGAATTCCTAGCACCGAATTTCCAAAAGGTGGGGATGCTTTTTATACTGACAGGCCTCTGGCACCCCCTCAGGAAAGACATTCACAGTTTGAAGACACTGCAGAATGGTCATGGGCTAAAAACTGTAGGGTAACAGTGGCTTGGTGGTCAAGAGGTAACACCTAGAAAGCTTGGGGTTACAGGTTCGATCCTCGTTTGAAGCGAACATTTCCACCATGTACTAGACTTCGATGGGTGGTCAGGGTGTGAGTCTTTTGGGTGAGATAATTAACCCCTCCTTGGTCATGGGTACAACCACACACAACACACACACACACACACACACACACACAACACACACACACACACACACACACACACACACACACACACACATTTAGCACATGTAAAATAACCCACTTTGGCAAGATAATTGCCCTGACGATGCAATTTATAGTATGGACATTAAAAAACAGGTCAGATACTTGATCGTACTTCTTTAGAAGCAACCCCCCCCCCCCCCCTAATATACCCTGATTTTGAATACGATTGCTATGTTAATTGCACATTCAGACGTGGAAAAACTTTCGTGTGCGTGCGTGTATGCATGATCACGCCTATTATGTGTGTGTACGTCCATTTGTCTGCTCGCGTAAGAGTACATAAGCATGTGCAAGCGTGGATATAACTGCTTCTTTTTCAACTCTCTCTTTCCCTGAACAAACGAA
>CM060318.1:47244361-47261861 GCA_030674155.1 Stramonita haemastoma
CAAATATCTTAATGAACAAATCAAAGGAGTTATTATTCAATATTCGTAATTTTCTCAAAACCAATAACAAACTTCGTTTACCTCGACTTGCCAGATCTTTACATGCAGTTGTGAAACTAAGCTTTGTAGAAAAACAGATTCCTAAGTATTTATATACATTAATCACAGGCATGACTTTTCCATTGTACAACCATTTTTCATGAGCAGCTAAATGACCACCTTTTCTGAATACAACGATATTGCTCTTATTCAGATTAACCTTAAGATCAAGTGCCACTGCAGCACTGCTCAAGCTATTTAACTGCTTTTGTAAGCCAACAACTGTTTCAGATAGCAAGATAACATCATCAGCAAGTAGAAGAATAGATAATTCTGTGGCATCTTGGGGGAAAGTGGCACCATGTTTACCATTATTGATGACTTCTCTGGCTAACTCGTTAATAAAAACCGAAAACAGTAAAGGGCTACATACATCACCCTGTTTAACACCCGTGGTACAGTATATTATATCAGTCAGTTTAGTACCACATCTTATTCTGCTTCTGACATTCTGATATATGGCTCTCAAACATCGTAATAATTTACCCTTCACACCATTTTTCAGGAGAATAGGCCACAACAAGTTTCTATTAACAGAATCAAATGTCTTTTCAAAATCTATAAATGCCACATAGAGCTTACGGTTAAGAGCAAACTGTTTCTGTACAAACGCAAGCAGAGTAAACATATGATCTATAGTGGAATATCCTCTCTTAAAACCAGCTTGGTGTTCACCTGTAATATCATTTTTCATAACCCATTCCTGTAATCTATTATTAATGATAGTACTATATAACTTACTACTTATATCACTAAGAGAAATTCCAGAGAGGAGAGAGAGAGAGAGAGAGAGAGAGAGAGAGAGAGAGAGAGAGAGAGAGAGAGAGAGAGACGAGAGAGAGAGAGAGAGAGAGAGAGAGAGAGAGAGAGAGAGAGAGAGAGAAGAGACAGACAGACAGACAGACAGAAGACAGACAGAAGACAGAGAGAGAGAGAGAGAAGAAGAGAGAGAGAGAGAGAGAGAGAGAGAGAGAGAGAGAGAGGAGAGAGAGAGAGAGAGAGAGAGAGAGAGAGAGGAGAGAGAGAGAAGGAGAGAGAGAGAGGAGAGGCACGCAAGCGCGCGCGCGCGTGCACACAAACACACACACACACGCACGCGCGCGCGCACGCACGCACACACACATTTTACAGCCGTGAACATGGCAAGCCAGACGGACATGCACAGACCCCTGTGACATCACAGAGCGAAACAGGAGAGACTTCTACTAGCATCTTTGAAACCAGAGCATGGAGCCAATTTTCTCTGGCTCTCCTCGCCAGTATATTACTTTGGAATATGTCTTATCATGTGGCACAGGTCTGCAAGTGGAGACTTTATTTCCTGTCTCTGCCCTTCTGCCAAGTAACTCTCTCTTTCTCTCTCTCTGTCTGTCTCTCTCTCTCTGTCTGTCTCTCTGTCTGTCCGTCTGTCTGTCTGTCTCCCACACTCACTCACTCACTCACTCACTCACTCACTCACTCACTCACATCACACCACTCACACACACCACACACACACACACACACACACACACACACACACACACACACACCACACACACACACACACACACACACACACTTTTTCTTCTGAGCTGAAGAGAAGAATTTTTTTTAAGTAAGCCCCCAAACAACAAAAAATAAATTGGCGAGCAAACAAGCAAACAATAACTAGCACACAAAAAAGTAAATAATGCAAGTAAGCAGTCATCCAATCAGCCAACCAACCAACCAACCAACCAGCCAACCAACCAGCCAACCAACCAACCAACCAACCGACCAACCAACCAACCAACCAACCACACAGAAGCAAAGAAAGAAAGAAAGAGTTAAGAAAGTCGGAAAAGCAAGATCAGAAATCTCAGTGCATCACTATCAATCTCTGTCTTCAGTTTTCATTTGATTGATTTTTGTTTATTCGTTGTTTTAAAAAAAAGTTTTTAATGATTTTTGGCAGCTCACCATGGCTTGAACACACACACACACACACACACACACACACACACACCACACACCACACACACACACACACACGCCACGCACGCACGCACGCACGCACACACACAAGCACGCATGCACACACACCAGCGTACGCACATGCACACACACGCACGCTCATGCACACACGCACGCACGCACACAGTACGCAAGCACGCACGACACACAAGAGATAGAGACACAGACAGGGAGACACAGACAGACAGAGAGACAGACAGGCAGGCAGGCAGGCAGGCAGACAGACAGACGGACAGAGACAGACAAAACACAGACAGACAGACAGACAGACAAAGAAACAGACAGACAAAGAAACAGACAGATAGACAGACAGAGAAAGAAAAAGCCCGACAGACAGACAGACAGAAAATCGGGGCAAAGAGAGACATAAAAAGACAGATACTGGACACCGAACTTAAATTTTTTTTTTTCAGCATCAGCATTTTACAGCATTGTATCCGAAGGGGAAGAATTAACTGGTAAACACTTGGAGTAAAGCAAGAAAGAAACAAATAAACAATGAATCAAATCAATGGCAAAAGGCTCCAAGCTTAACATAGACATAACGTAGTACAAGTCGGGAGGGGGGGGGTATCTTTTTTTTTTTTTTAATCCCACACAACATGTAGTCAAAAATGCACGTAAGAGGTATAATTTTAGAGATTGAAAACTTTTTTTTTTTTTAAATAACAAATACACTGTGTACATAGAACCGCACTTTTTACGTAATAATGAACAAAATATTATCATCAACGTGCGTCTGAATCAAAGAACATTCCTATCTTAAATGACAAAGACACTGAAACAGAAACGCAATAGGGAAAGAGAGAGAAAAAGCGATACAGACACAGGAAGCCAGAGACACAGACAAAGAAATAAGAAATAATTTCATATATATATATATATATATATATATATAGAGAGAGAGAGAGGGGAGAGAGAGAGAGAGAGAGAGAGAGAGAGAGAGAGAGAAGAGAGAGAGAGAGAGAGAGAGAGAGAGAGAGAGAGAGAGAGAGAGAGAGAGAGAATCTTTTTTTTTTTCTTTATCTTTTTAGGGTTACAGATAAGCATTCACATATTTTTTTTCATCCAGCCCATGATTAGGGACCACCAAAATGTAAGAGGAACCCCCCCAAAAAATCCCAAAGAAATAACAAAAAATAACAGCAACCCCCCCCCCCCTCCCTCCCCCCCAGAGAGAGGAGAGAGAGAGAGAGAGAGAGAGAGAGAGAGAGAGAGAGAGAGAGAGAAGAGAGAGAGAGAGAGAGACGGGCAGTTGAAAAGACAGACAGACAGATAGACTGACAGACAGACAGACGAAGATCGAAGAGAGGGTAAATTTTGCATGAGAGAGACAAAGGAAACCCCTCAGAAACAGGAAATGGCTGCGAGGGCTAGGGGTAATACTGTAATGTTTTAAACAGACAAGAACAACGACGTCATCAACAGCAGCGACAACGAAGACAACGAAGACAACGACAATGACAACAACAAAGAAAAAAAAAGGAAGACAATCTTACACTGAAAAGCAAAAGAAGTAAAAAGAAATAAAAACAGCAAAACTTCTCAGCAACAACAACAACAACAACAACAACAACAGTAATAACAAACAACAACAGTAACAACAACTGCTGCAACAGCTACACCAATAGTACAACAACAATAACAAAGCATCGGTCGATCGGTTGTAGTTCCGATAAATATAATTAACATGTCCAAGTCAGCTAGTGGAGTCTATAGGTTGCAACAACAACTGCTGCTGCTACGCCAAAAGACGAAGTGTTAATTGTGAACCCTTTTCTCTTATTTTCAAATCCCATGTTTAATATAAAATGTTGTCAATATTCACGTGTGTTCTCCTGCTTAACACACTGGGGATTGGCGTTGAGGGGGGGGGGGGGGGGGAGGGGTCATCCAGAAGATGCTCTTTGTCTTACACATCCCACCTGGGGATCACTGTTAGACCAAAATCACATACACTGGATGATGAAAAGTTTTCGTGTATGACTCTTTCCATGTACCGCGTCACATAGGCAGCTATATTCCAACTTCAGAGCATTTTTTCCCTTAGAAAAAGGGAGTCCATCTTATTACACTAAGAGATTATCTCAACATAATAATTCATAACATAACAAATCTTTGAGGCAGATCTCAGCACATAGCTTATATAATAATTGACAAAGCTTCAGGTCTAGGCTAGAATATAGAATAAAGCACGAAGAGAAATAGCCTTTCTAATCTGTGCTGATTATTCGAATTTTGAAAAATTCTGTACAATCATAAGTTTGGCTTGATCTTCATTTCTGGATCTCTTTTTATCTTTGATCGAAAATCTCGTGCCACACACAAGCAAATAAACAAACAAACAATAAACAAATAGAGGGGGTTTCATCAAAACGCTTATTCGGAATGGGGAGGAAAAAAAATCCTCTTGAATTTCTTAAAGCCATAATTTTTATATACTTTTCCTTTTTTAAAACAAAATCTTACACCAAGCTTGCGTGGTGAGCTTTTTTTCTTAACAGATAATAGAATGTTTTTGAACAATTTGTTTTTGGTTTTTGGGACCAAAAAAAATCCGGTAAGAGCTGTAGGAAAGCTTGAACGAAGAGAAAATGCAAAGCAGTTTTGCCCTAAACAGGAACTGCATATACCAAGCTTTGTGGACACTGTTGATGGCGCATGTTCGTTTTTCCTAATGTCGGATTAAGTATGACGTAACGGGCAATGTCCTTATTTTTTGGCAACGAAAACTTTTTTGGTCTCTTTTCTAAAAATGCTTGCATATAGATGAACTCTGCATGTTTACCTGAGCTGCTATAAGCTTTTTTTCGTGGACGAGAGAGATAGAAAAAGTAAATATTGCCAGCCACGTCATACATAAACCTTGTTGATTAAAAGTGCATTCCTGTAGTTGAATCTATAGAAGAGAAAAAACAACAACTTGGGGTTTAATTTTTTGTGTACAGTTTCTTTACGACATGCCTTATAAAAAAGATACAGCAAATCAGTGCCGTTTGTCCCAAGAGAGATATAGAAATTACTTTATTTGTGGGCATGTATGCGCATGTATGTGTGTGAGTAAGAATAAGCTGTCTGTCTGTCTTTTTCTGTCTGTCTGTCTGTCTGTCTGTCTGTCTGTCTGTCTGTCTGTCTGTCTGTCTGTCTTCGTCTCTCTCTCTCTCTCTCTCTCTCTCTCTCTCTCTCTCTCTCTCTCTCTCTCTCTCTGGTTTATTATTGTTGTTAGAGGTGTTTTTTTTAATAGATGTAACCCTGACTAGGGCGGGGACTGGATGTAAAAAAAGCACATGAGTGCTTATTGATTATCCTCGAAATAAAAGAATTTGCCTTGCCTTGCCTTGCCCTTGCCCTCTCTCTGTTTCCCAGTCATTGCCTGTGTGTCTGTTTTTCTGTGTGTCTATGTCTGTTTTCACCTCTGTTCCTCTCTCTGTGGTTTTGTTTCTGTCTCCCAGTCTGTCTGTTTGTTTCCCTGTCTGTGTCTGTTTGTCTGTATGCTCATTTTGTGCTTGAAAACCCTTATGAGTAAAGGATCTACACACGCGATTGTATCATTTAAACAAAAAAAAATCACATAATAAAAGAGACAATTCTGTCTGAAGATATTCATACCATTTTGTTGGAAACAATCTTACTAAGTACATTATCTGAACACACCATTGTATAATTCTATCAAAACAACGCCTTAAAAAAGAAAGAAAGAGAGTTATGGGTCAGATTCTAACCAAAAGGACAGGTCACCCCAAAGCTTACACACATATTCTTGCTACTCAACAATGTTCCTTTATTTAAAAAAGCAAAACAAAACCAAATGAATAAACAAACGCACAAACAAAAGTTCCCAAACGCAAAGCAAACAAAACAAAACAAAAATGACCTTAACGGGTTTCCTTCACATTCTTGAAAGATGAATCGGGAAATTTCATTTGGCTGGATTTCCTGCAGGTATGTCTGGAAGATGAAAGGGGGTGGGTGAGGGGAGTTGGGGTGGGCAGGTGGGTGGGTATTTATTCGTTTAATTTTTTTCCAGTCTGTATTTCGAGGATAATGAATATGCACTCACGTGCCTTTATTTCCAGTCCCCTGTCTGCATGCAGTTTTGCAAATTTGATAATCTATTCCCACTGGCACATAATGGTCGACTTTTCCGAAAGACAGAATGTATTCAAGAAATCTACTAATTGCACGTTCTCTTTACGACATATTTGGCGCCAAAGAGAAATAATATATATATATATATATATATATATATATATATATATATATATATATATATATATATATATATATATATATATATATATATACATATATACATAAAGCCCTGAACATCACACAGAACAACTCGGAAGCAACAGCCCTCAAGCAGTCAGCTTGGAAACGGACTGTGCAGAAAGGTCTCTCCCAAGTTCGAAGAGAAACTTGCTCAGCAGCACGAAGCAAAAACAATGAGGAGAAAGGCTGCAGCCCAGGCAGACAGACTAGCGTCAGACTTCATCTGTGCCCTCTGCCATAGGGCGTGTCTGTCTTTCCCCTGTCGGACTGGCCAGTCACAACTGACACTGTACGAGAATAAACACCTAGAGCGCAACTACACAGTCTTCCGAGACTGAAAGCTGTCTAATGAACTTTTTGCTCTGTATGCCTTTTTTTTCTTCTAAAAAGCATTTGTTGCAAATTATTGATTATTTCTTCTTCTCTTTTTTTTTGTTTTTCGGGGGTGGGGGTCGGAGAATAATTTGTGTAATTGCTTATAGGTTCCATGTTAAATAAACACAATGTGTGTAAGCTGACGAAGGGAAATGCCTTGTGTGTGTGTGTGTGTGTGTGTGTGTGTGTGTGTGTGTGTGTTGTGTGTGTGTGTGTGTGTGTGTGTGTTGTGTGTGTGTGTGTGTGTGTGTGTGTGTGTGTGTGTGTGTGTGTGTGTGTGTGTGTGTGTGTGTATGCAAGTGCCCATTCTTTTGTGTTCCAACAACCTTGCATTTCAATGATTTGTATCGGTTCTTGCTGTACTTTCTGTTGTTCGTCTGTTGTCTGTCTTCTGTCTGTCTGTCTGTCTGTCTGTCTGCTGTCTGTCTGTCTGTCTGTCTGTCTGTCTGTCTGTCTGTCTGTCTCTCTCTCTCTCTTCTTCTCTCTCTCTCTCTCTCTCTCCTCTCTCTCCTCCCTCCCCCTCTCTCTCCTCTGTGTCCCCCAGATTCGTCATTCTATGAGACTCCTAAACAACCAACGTCTATGTCATAAATAACATGACTAAACAGGACCAAAAAAAAAACCGACAAATATTCCAACACACTAGCAGGAAAAAACCCCAGCCGTTTCATTTTTCATCAACCAATAATAATAATAATAATGTGTGAGCTTAGCGCCTCCACACACCAGCTGCTGAGTGTAATGAAAAATGGTGGTAAGGTGTTCCTCGTCCAGTCTCTGGCCCAAAAAATCGAAGATAGCCACAATAACTCAAGCTCAGCCTGCTGTCAAGAGAAAGTAATTACTTACTGCTGCTAGGCTTTCGCAGCTGCTGCTGCTGCTGCTGCTTCTGCTGCTGCTGCTGTGCTGTTGAAAGATGAAGAAAAGGAGTATGTGAATTTTTTTTTTTAAGTCTATTATAAAGGCGAGTCTCTACTTTTTTTCAGCAAGCAAACAATCCTGTTTGTTTGGGGTGAGGTGGAGGTATGGGGGGATTATTATGTCCATGGTTTTTTTTTTTTTAGTTATGTCACAGTGAAAAAAATCTACCCTGTATAGTTTGTCTTAATTTACCCGTCATTTGAGTTACTTTTGTAATAAGAATTCCCTGTGGTAACTGAACATAGAATATTTTTTACGAAGGATTTTTTTTAAAAATTATCAAAGAAAATCTTAAGATATTGATCGAATCAATTTTGTTTGCAGTTAAAGATAACATGAAGTATGAAAGGACTGTTTTTCACCTATCTTTCCTCAAAGACCAATAAATTTCTTCCTTTTTTGCTTCTTTTTTTCCACGTCCTCTTCAATTTTTTTCCTCGTTCTCTTGTTCTTGTTCTTCTTGTTTTTGTTGTTCTTGTTGTTCTTGTTCTTGTTCTTCTTGTTCTTCTTGTTCTTGTTTTTCTTGTTCTTGTTCTTCTTGTTCTTGTTCTTCTTGTTCTTGTTCTTGTTCTTCTTTTTGTTCTTGTTCTTGTTCTTGAACTTGTTCTTGTTCTTGTTCTTGTTCTTGTTCTTGTTCTTGTTCTTGTTCTTCTTCTTCTTCTTCTTCTTCTTCTTCTTCTTCTTCTTCTTCCCCTTCCTCCCCCTTTTCCTTCATCTTCTCTCTCAGCTCTCCCTTCTTCTCTTTATTTCTTCTTTCTTTCGCCCCCCCCCCCCTCCCACCCCCCAACCCGGTCCCCCCTCTACCCGCACTTTTCGATTTTCCTCTTCTTGTCAAGAAAGATTGATACTGTCCTCTCACGGCTTTCGGCTTTCGTGCCAGCCAAATTCCATCTTAAAAATAAGCGACACGACTGCTGTCCCTACTGTGCGATATGTGGGCTGTGTATCATGCTATACTGTGTTGTACTGTTTTGCTGTGTTGTGCTTGTGTTGTGTTGTTTTGTAATGTGTTGTGTAGTATTGTATAGTGTAGTATAGTATAGTATAGTATAGTATAGTATAGTATAGTATAGTATAGTATAGTATAGTATAGTATAGTATAGTATAGTATAGTATAGTATAGTATAGTATAGTATAGGATAGGATAGGATAGGATAGGATAGGATGGTGGGGTGGGGTGGGGTGGGGTGGGGTTTGGTGGGGTTTTGTGGGTTTGGGTGGGGTGGGGGGGGTATGGTATGGTATGGTATGGTATGGTATGGTATGGTATGGTATGGTATGGTATGGTATGTATAGTATAGTTAGTATTGTATTGTACTGTGCTGTGTTGTATTGTGTTGTATTTTAGTGTGTTATATTGTATTGTGTTGTGTTACCACTCCGAGACACCAGACTTGTCCCAGCCAGTAGAGCTCCAGGAAAAACTTCCGGGGACCAGCAGGGTCACTACAAGCGATTGCAGACTTCACCATCCAGATTGGAATGAAAATTTAGTATGGCAAGGAAACGCAGAAGAAGAAGCATTGTGTTCTATTTTGTATTATTTTTGTCTTGTGAAATGTGTGGGTAAAAGAACGTCTACCCTCAATACAAAGAAGAAAAACGAAAGAAAGATATGCATTCATTAACACACGCATACATGGTTGATACACGTAGTGAATGGAGAGAGAGAGAGAGAGAAGAGAGAGAGAGAGAGAGAGAGAGAGAGAGAGAGAGAGAGAGAGAGAGAGAGAGAGAGAGAGAGAGAGAGAGAGAGAGAGAGACACACACACACACACACACACACACACACACACACACACACACACACACACACCCACATCACCACACCACACCACACCACACCACACCACGCCACACCACACTACACCACACACACTACACCCAGCACACCACACCTCGCACGCCACACACCACACCACACCACACCACACCACACACACACACACACACCCCACCACTCCACACCACACCACTCTACTCCACACCACACCACACCACACCCACACCACACACACCACCCACCCACCACACCACACACACACACACACACACACCACACACACACACACACACACACACACAACACACACACACACACACACACACACACACACACACACACACAGGGTTCAATCCTATGTTGTTGTCGTTGTTTTTTTTTTTTTTACACATACTTCTCTTTCAGCTTCCACGACAGATGGAGGAACAAGGCATCATGAAGCTGACCGAATTCTTTCTCACAGAAGAAACCTTCTGTCTGCTCAAGTGCTTCCTCTTTGACACGAAGTGGACACAAACAATGGCATGAGGACATTTCATCCCTAAAGAGATCTTATCCTGATCTATGAGGCTCTATTCCTTTGTCTGCTGCTTTGTCGATTAGTATGCTGGCCTGACAAGGCATCATGCTCTCATCAAATATTCAAGCTCCGGAGTTGTGATACTTGAGGAACCGCATTGTCTAGCCAGAGGTGTTTGACAAAAGCAGAAAGCATGGCATTGATCTGTGCCAAAAGAAGACACAAATGTTGTAGTGGAAATGTTTGTTTTTTCTATTCAGTGCTAAGCGATATATCTTTATTTTTAAATACCTGGTTTCATTTTCTTTTAAGTTTCATGCCCCGCCAACCATTGAGATTACAGCTGGGCTACTGGCTCGTAAATTACATCAACATTACTTTCTAGCTCAAAATGAAGACACTTATTCCTGTCCACTATCCAATATCTTCAGCCTGAAAACCAGTTTAGTGACACAGTATCAACACAATTTTATTCCTCAAGGTAAGTTTCCAGGCCATGTTGAGAACATCAGCCATTTCACTTAGTTCATGATCCCCAGATTTAAACATATATTTTTTTTTAAAAAGATAAAGCACTTTAACGTTTCGATTAAAAATAGTTTCTCTTTTTTATTGTAAACCTCTCAATACTTTTTTCAGTGGAAGTTGGTGAAAACTGTTTTTTGTTAAGGAAGATTAAGGCGAAAAAAACCCCCAAATCTCTACATCGGAGGATAGTTAATTCAAACGTAATCGAAAGTACGTATGAAATACCGTAGAGCAAAAAACACTGCAGAATGTGTCTGTACTTTTGTTTCCAGTTATTACTTGGCCGCTAGAACAAAACAGGATGGACAAAATGTCATGCAACGTCATAACAAAGAGAGTTGCCAGACTTGCTTTAAAACAAAAGCAGAAAAAAAATGGACTGGAAAGACAGAAAAGAGAGAGAGAGAGAGGGGGGGGGGGATAAGATAAGGAAAAGACAAAAACGAAGAAAGGGATAAAAAAGGGTGACATTTCTAGCACAGATTCTCCAGAAGGTGTGGATACTATTTATACTGAAAGAGCGCGGCATCGCGGCGGAGGGATTTAACTACGACAGATCAAGCAAACTAACTTCCGGGACGCCATCTTGATTAAGCCATCAGCAAACTAAAGTGTCGCTGATGCATACTTTATTCAAGTTCCAAAACTTTTTGTTAGATGTTAGAAGCAATCAATAATTCTAGAATAGTCTAAACAAATACACAAAGCGGTACCAGCCATAGATGATAGATAAGCAAAGTTGAGTGTCTATTGTAGTCAGTGCGACGGTGCACGCAATAGTCAAGTAACTTTGTCGTACAGCCTTTGACCTTCCACATCATTTGGCTGTCTATGTTTCTCCCTGCCTGCCCATATCATTTCTCACTGTCGATGTATCCGTTTGTCTGAACATGTCTCTCACTGTACTGCCTATCTGATCAATGCGTATCCTCCGATGCAGAGATTTTTTTTCCGCCTTAATCTTCCTTACCAAATACAGTTTTCACCAACTTCCACTGAAAAAGTATTATGAGTGGTTTACAAAAAAAAGAGAAACTATTTTTCACTGATTTCTTAGTTAATTGACTGTCTTGTGGTTTGTCAGTCTAGGATTTTCCTGTTTTATTCTTCGTGTGTTTGTTTTTTTAGATACGGTGTGCCTTTGTTTCTGTTTTTTCAATAGATTTGCTTTGTCTAAAACCAAACACCATAAGAAAACCAAGCACACAGGCTGTCCAAGCCTGCAGAAACATCATAGCAGGTGACTAACTGCTCTGCTCTCTGGAGCTAGAGTTGTCAGGAAAGAGCACTCCAGGTCCAGGGGTGATAATCGATATCCTGACTTCTCGGTTAATGAGCATGGCCTTGCAAGTTAGTACAGGCACTTTTTCTGCTGAATGCGGGCTTCCTTCCTTCCTTCCTTTCTTTCTACTTTCTGTCTTTCCTTCCTCATATCCTTTATTTTGTCTGTCTGTCTGTCAGTTTGTATGCCTTTCTGTCTGTCTGTCTGTTTGTCTGTTTCCTTCTTTTTTCATTGTAAGCCTTACCCTGAAGGTGTCAAGTTATCTTTCCACATTTACTACCGTACGTTATTACAAGCTGATGTACATGTAATAAAAAATAAACACACATATATACACACATAATACAACAATTATATATATATATATATATTATATATATATATATAAAGATAGAGGGAGAGACAGAGACAGAGAAGATAGAGACACACACACATAGTGAAAAACAGAGAGAGAGTGTGTGTATGTGAGAGACAGACTTACAGACAGAGACCATCAACAGTAAACGGAATTAACAATGTCATTGTTATCTTGTCATTGTGATCTTCATCTTTGTTGTCGTGGTTTTATGCCATTGCGTTGTTTCAGCTTTTTTTTTTTTTTTTGGGGGGGGGGGGGGGGGGGGGGGTAGAGTTCTCTCAAAGGCAGTTGGGTATTTTGGACAGTGCATTGACGACCCTGTTTCCTAGGAAACGTTGCTGTTTATAGCCAGCTTTTGCCAAGGCAACAGGTACAAACAATCATGTCCATTGTCTTGATCTCCTAGGCAATAAAAATAGCACTGAAGGGCAGCGACAGACGAGCCCTTTAACCGTATGACTCGAGAGGTCTGTGCAAATGTTCTGTTCGGCCCTGTCGGTGTGCAATAGATGAACTCAAATAAAAGATGTTTGAAAGGTGTATTGAACAAAGATTGTTGCGAGTTTCAGGTTTGTTTGTTTGCTTGTTCTTTTTTTTTCAATCCCATATAAATGGCATACGTGCATATTAGCGCAAAAAGGGAGTGGGCTTTATGGTAAATGTTGATTGGTGGAGAAAGTTGTGTTGTAATGTATTGCATGATATACCACATGCATTTACAGAATAGTTCTCTGCGTGAAATTTGAACTCCTCTCCCCTGTTGCCACAATACCAGTGCCGCCCTTTTGAAAAAAAAAATTTTGTCTGCATATGTAATCATTTGAGATAAAAGTGATTTTTTTCTAGGAAACTTTTGCCTACTCTATTGTTGACCTGTGTTGGTTTGTTTATTTTCACGTTCACTGAATGTACCTTGCACACAAGAAGCTCAGTTTATTGTCTCACCCGACACAGACCGCTATTCAAAGCTTATCGGAAGGGAGTAAAGGTTTGGGTTTAAATGGGGATCGAATCTGCGGCTTTTTGTTTGTCTAGGCAGGTGCATTAACTCTAGACCGATCCATCCAGATTGTTAGGCACCACAGAAGCTTTCATGGCAGTGTGTAGCCAATGCACAAAACCTACAAGAGAAAAATAGCGCTCGCTTGTGTCAGCCATTGGAACCATCGCACAGTGAAAAATCAATGCCTTCCATATTATGATATTCTTTATGTGTTCCCCAGAATTTCTCAAAACTTGTGAATATAAACACTTTAAACAAAATCAACAACGCAAATGATGGCAATGAATTTCTAATTTCGCAGCAATCTGACCAGTCACAAAGTGGGATATAATATATTGTCTGTCGTTTGAGGACAGAGAATTAAAAACAAGTCAGCACCGACTTTTCATCGTTAAGGACAAAGGTAAAGTTAGGGACCTCCAGGGACAAAGAGTGGGGTGGAAAAAGAGTAAACTTCATCATTCAATGTAATCACCTGTCCTCACAATTCTTCTGTACGATCTTCCATTACCCTCAATTCATCCATCAACCCCCCCCCCCCCCCCCCCTCCCAACCCCACTCCTCCGCCTTTACATCTCTGTCCAGTCTTCGTTTTTTTTTTTTCTTTCTGCCGAAGCCGTCAGTGGTGCCAGACTAAACTGATCAACAACTTCCCCCGCAGTCCTATAAAACGATTGGTTATTTCCTGTAATAGACATCACAAGAAATGGGACAGGAGAAGAGAGGGACAAAAAGGGTAGTGGTAAAAAGGAAAAAAAAGATCGCAAACTGTGTGTTCGTTAAGGAGAGGACGTTCGTTACAAAAAAGAGGACGAGAGGAGGCCAATGAGTCAGAGCAAATATATGTGTGCGTACATATGTGTACCCATACAGACGGGTAAATGTTTTATATGTATTATATATGTATATAAACTGTCTTCATAAAAAACCCACACCTGCTGGGCACCACTCCCCTCAAGCACACAGTTGACGTAAACAGTCTGGCAGTAATAAAAACACCACTGCTGTTCAGCCTCAACTTCTTTTCTTTTTTGATGACAACATCAGCAAACTTTCGCTTCTTTCCTGAAGTTTCTTCAGGCTGATTGCTTCCTAAAAAAAAAACTTCAGGAAAAAAGCTAACATTTGCTGATGTTAATCAAACAAGGAGATAAAGCTGAATGCAGCGATGTTTTTTTTTTCAAATAATTTTTATCAATATCCTTCTGCATCCTTATGGATCCCCAAGCATATGGGCACAAACACTTCAAAACATATAATTCCACATGGTTTTTTTTGCAACAATATTGTACAGTATATTTCCTTTCTTCTCTTAACATCAGTTTTTGGTGGCAGCATTGGTAGGCTACAAGATTATCATATTATTCCTGTGAAAGCAAAAACAACTGAATCTTGAAGATGTGCTTCCCCATAAGGTATCAGGAATGGTTAAGCAAAGCCACCACCCAGACCTCTGATGATGGCTTATCCAGGAGTGGAAACACGAGTCAGGCCCGTTATATGAATGGTCCTCAGGTGCTGGTAAAGGGTATCTATATATATATATATATATATATATTATATATAAAATACAATAAGATACACAGACTTAGATACAGACCCCCCTCCCCTCACACAGATACCTATAGAAATTAACACAGACTGACATTCATGCACACTCAGTCCCCCTTCCCCATTCCTTAGCGCAAAAATCCATGCGAATGCAAGTTTGAACACAACACCGCACACACAAACACACACACACACACACACACACACACACACACACACACACACACACACACACACACACACACCACACCACACCACACCCACACCACACCACAACACAACACAACACAACACATCATCATACAACACACACAGACACAGTCACACACTGACAGAGAGAGAGAGAGAGAGAGAGAGAGAAGAGAGAGAGAGAGAGGAGAGAGAGAGGGGGGGGGGGGGGGGGGGGGGTTTCCACGCAGAACAAATCGGCAGAGGAAGAGACACATGACTGATGTCAGCTATGCACAGCACCGACCATTTTCTCCTGGCGCTGGCAGCACAGATCTGAGTGTTCTCCATTTTCAGACAGGAAATTAAAAGAGGCTGGGATGGGTCTGACTAAAAATGCAGTTTTCTATGTTTCAGCCTGCTACACAAGCCTAGGTAAAAAAAAAAAAAAAAAGAAGAAAAGAAATAGTACAGAACGAAAAAAAAGATACAGACAAGCAGAAAGAAAGAAAGAAAAAAATAAGCGAAAGAAAGAAAGAGACAGACAGACGGAAAGAAAAAAAAATCTCATACATAAAGGACTTAGATATTCAGTCCGATTTTTTTTTTTTTTGGGGGGGGGGAATTCAATCAAGTATGAAAGGGCGAGGCTGGGAATCGAACCCAGGTTCTCACGGTTTACTTGTTAGGCAGGTGAAGAAGGTGTGGACCCGTCCTAGCAGCTCCCTCTTAAGATTCCTTTTAAAACGGATGCCTGCTGGAGACACCTGACTGATGTCATCATTGCACAGCACCCACCATTTTCTTCTGGCGCTGATAGCAGAGATCTGAGACAATGACAGCTCTCCATTTTCAGACAGGAAATTAAACAGCCTGGGATGGCACAGTCAGCAATGGCGTTTCTGTGACATCAGGCTGCCGTACTAGCTGAAGAAAGAAAGAAAGAAAAAAGGAAAGACGGAAGGAAGGAAGGAAGGAAAAAATGAATAAATGAATAAATAATGGATGAATGAGTGAAAGAATCAATGAATGGACGAGTGAAAGAAGGAAGGAAGTAGGGAAGGTAGGAAGAAAGAAAACAGAAAGAAAGAAAAAGAAAGAAAGAAAGAAAAAGAAAGAAAAAAAGAAAGGAAAGAAAGAAGGAAAGAAAGAAAAAGACACGATGAATGAATGAGTAAATGAAGGAAGGAGCCAAGGTAGGATGGACGGTAGGAGTAAGAAAGGATAGACAAAAAAAGAAAAGAAAACAGAAAGAAAGAAAAGAAAGAAAGGAAAGAAGGAAGGAAGGAAGGAAGGAAAGAAAGGAAAAGGGAAGGAAGGAGGAGAAGAGAAGAAAGAAAGAAAAAAGAAAAAAAAAAGAAAGAAAAGAAAAAAAAAAAGAAAGAAAAAAAAAAAAAAAGAAATGATAAGAAAAAAAGACAAGATCGACAAGACATAAAAAATAAAAATGGAAAAACTTAGAAAAACAAGGACAAAAAAGAGTAAGGACGTCAAGAGATGTTGTCTTTCAGAAACCCCCCACCAACCAACCAACCAACCAACCAACCAACCGACCAACCAACCAACCAACCAACCAACCAAACAAAACAAAACCCCTAAACAAACCACAGATACCCACCCAACACTGGTCAAAACCAGTCTAAAAAGAATGGTTAAAATCACATAGGTTGTTCAATGAAACAATGTAAACTAGTTTTAAAGTTTATATATACTGATCTCATCAGACAAAACTCACCCTGTTTCTTTCCAATTAAAAATATTCAGCTCTGATGAAAAAAAAAAAGTACAACCTTAAAATCAGGATAAGATAACTGTATTCTCACAAAACTGCCTTTACAGAAAACTTTGATTACAAATAGATTTGTCTAAGTTTGAAGGCCTCACTTTAAATTTCAAAAGCCTTCCATGCTAAAAAGCAATACAATTAGCAAAAATAATCAAAATCCAAAATTCTCTCTCTCTCTCTCTCTCTCTCTCTCTCTCTCTCTCTCTCTCTCTCTCTCTCCTCTTCTCTCTTCTCTCTCTCTCTCTCTCTTCTCTCTCTCTCTCTCTGGGTAGGTCAGTGAAGCGGACAGGGCGTACATTTTCTGTGAGCAGCAGTAAAACTAGAAATTCATTCAAAAATGCCAGTTACTGGACTTCCAGTGGCTGTGGAGAGGACCTTAGGCGCCCTGCTAACTGACAATGCAGTTTCCAGCTGGAAAGTGGCAGGAGAAAGGGACAGCCTGGTTTTTGTCTTGCGACTGAAACCAGTGGACACAACAGTGTCAACCAACATGGCCGATCCAACAGTGAATCACAGCACACAAGCACAGTGCTACAGGAAAAAATCGTTTTTCTCAAAGACGACGAGATGTGGAGCGTTCTCGAAAGCATAAAGAGAAGCAGGCAAGTGTTGTGTGTGAAAGTGACTGTGTCCTCAGTGCCTCGAGTCTTCCTGACAGTGGAGTAGAACAGGGGAATACAGCATGTGTAGATACACATGGAATAGACCTACCAACAACACACTCACAGGACATCAACACAAAAACATCAGTTAAGTTGCCATCATCGGTTGATTTAGAACCTCCCTGTATGTCTGATTGTAGTGACTGTGCTGATATGTGTGTTTTGCAGCCTGAGGTGAACGATGATAATATTGTTT
>CM060318.1:47279361-47284361 GCA_030674155.1 Stramonita haemastoma
AAGAAGAAGAAGAAGAAGAAGAAGAAGAAGAAGGAGGAGGAGGAGGAGGAGGAGGAGGAGGAGGAGGAGGAGGAGGAGAAGAAGAAGAAGAAGAAGAAGAAGAAGAAGAAGAAGAAATCCGAAGATGAAGAATTGCATGTTTTTGCCCTGTGTCTGATAAAACACCAATCCACAACTCTGAGAAACATTCTCGTAAGAGTACAAAACCCATACTCAAGATTTGGCCCCAGAAATGGATTTTTCGTTCCACAACCCCACGTTATATAGCCGCAGCTAGCCCCCCCCCCCCCCTTGCCATAGACAACCCTCCCCCTCCCAAGATGACCCCATCCCTTTGGTCCTATTTCGGCGCAACCCCACCTCCACCCCCAACCCAGCCTCCAACCTAATTCCTCTTTCTAAAACAAAACGGCATTCTAACAAATATTATCCTTTCAGCTGTAAATTGGGAAAATACAAAAAGGGTAAAGGTGTCCCATAACCTATGTGGTCGTAGGTGAGCGGGGTGTCAGAGGACCTCAGCTTCTCTTGGGGCCAGCATATTGAGGGCGGCGCCCATCTCCTCTCCCTCGCTGCTTTACCTTCCCTGACTCTAAAGAGGGCAGGTACCCATTTACAGATGGGTATAGTGGGGGACTGTATTCAAGCCAAGGCGCAAACGGTTATCCATCCAACTGGTAACCACGCTCGATGCTGCTAAACCTTTGCTTGGGGAAAGCGAGTGCTCTGACCACTGAGCTATCCTGTCCCCTTTCAGTTGTAGACATCAATTATTCGATTCCCTAAATTTCCATTTTGAAAACCGGAATGTGGGATTCAAAGAGACGAAATGGAGGGTTTGATGTAGTAGTGGTAAGGATGGAGAGCTTTCTACGGATTAGGGGAGGGAAGGGAGTGCAGGGGGGGGGGGGGGTAACAGATGGAAAGAGGGAGAGAGAGAAAAGTTCAAGTGATTGTCATTGGGTTTTAAATGTCAAGAAAAGTGGGGGGCTGTTAAGTAAGCCCCTCTCTTGTTTCACATCAATGGGATCCGCTCGTCTTGTGGGATCTTGTTGACCTTTTATTTCAACCCTTGACCGTTCAGGTCAGAAGTATGGGGATTGTCTTTAGTCATTTCTATTCATTTCACTTTTTTATCGCGTGGTCAGCTTGAACTGTTTGTTAAAAGAACTACAGTACAGCAGCATCAGCAGCATTTTCAATGAGAGCTTTATCAACTGCAACAGTAATTCTGTTGCTGTTGGTTCATTTATCCTAGCTACTGTCACGATAATTACAGCCACCTTTATTGCTATTGATGACAATGATGATATCTAACTTTGCATAGTATGGTTTCTTTATGATGGATTCAATTTTTGCAGTACAAGCCTAGAAAGCAGTTACCCTTTAATGACTTATTGAGCAGGGTACCGTCATAAAATATAAATTGGAAATCGGACTAAATCTGACTTTGATTTTGACACAGTATTCTTTCGCTTGTGTGTACTTAAAAAACACACGAAATAACTTCATTCACAATCAAGAAAACATATAAAAAAAACATGTGTTACAATTTATGATTTTAGTATATTTTGGCTCAGAAGTCTCTTTCGGAAATAATTTTTAAAGCCTGATGAAGCTTCAAGGAAGAAGCGTAAATTTGCTGGTACGATGAAAAAGAGATGAATCTGAACTCCTTTTGTTTTTAATTACTTTTTACTGTTTTACTGGCCTGGAAGGAGTGATACTCAGAAGAAGCGTGGGTTTGCATTTAAAAATAATGGTGATGCTTTTGTAAAAACACAGACACTACACAATACAACACAACACCACATGACACTCACAGACACAGACACACACACACACACACATCACCACCACACACACACACACACACACCACATACACACACGCACACCACTACGCACCACCACGCACCACACACACACACACACACACACACACACACACACACACACACACACACACAGAATGCTGCAGGCAAACACCAACCATTAGCCACATCAAACTGTAACCTACATTTCTGTAACCACATTCTAATAGGCCATAGCTTCTTTTTTCTTTTCTCAAATCTTTCCAAAAGGAGACATCAGAGCTGACATCTCATCCAGTAATTTCCTTCTCATCACCTCTGCATCCCTCCTCTCCCTTCCATCTGGACCCTACTCCCCTCCCTCCTCCTCCGCTCCACTCCAAACTCCTCTCTCCGTCTGTCCGGTTCCTTTCTGTAACGAAGGAGCCAGTAACCTTCATTTTTCGCGTGTCCTCACATCAAGGTTCCATTCAGGCTTCAGGTCATTGATGTTCCTTCATGTATCTTTTCTCCAGAGGGAAAAGATTAAAAGGGGTTGGTGGGTGAAGTGGGTATAAGGAGAGAGAGAGAGAGAGAGAGAGAGAGAGAGAGGAGGAGAGAGAGAGAGAGAGAGAGAGAGAGAGAGAGAGAGAGGAGAGAGAGAGAGCTAGTGCTGAAAATGAGGTTGCTAGGTCAGTTCATAGTTTCTAATAGAGTGAGAGAGTCTGAGAATATTTGGTTTTATTTTCCTTGTTTTTAGTCATTTGCTTACTATTGGGTTTTTTGTTTTCTAAGTTCGACTCAAAGAAAAAGAATACTAGATCGAGAAATCGTGGATGATGCACTTAAAAAAAGAACGTCCGATTTTTTTATTGAGTCAAGAGGTGTGCAGGATAGCCAAGTGGTTAGAATGTTGCTCTCGGCATCTGACGGCCTTGGATCGGACCCCCACCAAAAGACCCGATAACTGGAACTTTTCCCTGGAGCTAACATCAGTACCGATGCAATTACCCTGAAGATCTACGTATGAGGCTATAAACTGAGGTCTCCCACATGCAAAAACACGCAGAACATCTTGCGCTCATGTTGAAACCCATTTTCAGCCTTTTGAAAGAGTAAACCATTGTGTGCCAGTAGGGGGGGATGATATATTTTTTTAAATAATGTCATTTACACATGGGGTCTTGTTTAGACACCCTCCTGAAATCTGGATGCTATACTTAATTCGGGCAAGTCCGGTCGTCTACTTCAAAAATGCCATTGGTAAACCTAGAAGCTCTATTCGGAAGAACAAAAAAAACCTATAAAATTCATTTTAAGTGTTCTGTCCATGTTTTTTTTTAACTTGTAAAAATATTCTTTTTTTTCCTTTGAGTCAATGTCTGTTTTGCTCTTTACAAAATTTCTTTTTCAGCTAATCATGTCTGAAGGCAATAACTTCTCTTGCTGTAGATCTCCATCACCATAGCTTTGCTCAAGTTCTTCCAAACCAATAAAGAAAGATTAAGTAAAAATGAAAATAAATAGAAGAGCGAAATAGCTTTAAGAGCATTTTCGTTCTTTTAAAATAAGCATTAAAATATTGTATGACAGAAAAAATATACACATAAAAAATGTTGCAGAGGCAAAAACCATTGTTTCTGAAAGAAAAAGATCAAGATAGGATTAAATTGCTTTACAAGATTAACAGCTTCAACATTAGCAAGCTAGGAATGAATTGCTTTAAAAGATTAACAGCTTTAACGTTATCAATTATGATTAAATTGCTTTAAAGGATTGACCCCCAGAAGAATCAATTTTATACCAAGATAAAACTTGAACTAGAAGTAAAACTGTGAAGAAGAATTGCCAAGAAGAAGAAGAAGAATTGCCAAGAAGAAAAAAAAGAAATGCAAAGAAGTAGCGAAGAAGAACGCGAGAGAAGAATAAGAACTGCGAAGAAGAAGAATTGCGAAAAAGAAGAATTGCGAAGAGAAGAATTGCGAAGAATCAGAATTGTGAAGAAGAAGAAGAAGAATTGAAGAAGAAGAAGAAGAAGAAGAAGAAGAAGAAGAAGCAAGAAGAAGAAGAAGAAAGGTTTGCGGGGTGCAACAATGGTGGGTTTTGGCATGAGTGACTGTTTTTTGTCCACTATGAAGTTGGCCGCATTCCGACTTCGTGGACTTTATGCGGGTATGTTTATGTTTTTGTAACAAATATATAGTTTACTGGATCTTTAACGTGCTTATTTAATCTTCTGCATGTGTTTATATACACGAAGGCAAATAAGGCACCGGCAAGTCTGTACGTGAGGTTGACCTGGGCAATCGTAAAAAACTCCATTTTAAAGTCACCAGACGCTGCCGCGATTCGAACCCACGTATTCATGGACCTATGGGATTGAAGTAGAATGGTCTTAACCACTTGGCTGTAGCGTCCATCAGGTAATGGGAGTGAAATTAGATTGCAAGAAAGTGGAAGCGAATTTTTCAATTTTTCGCTTCGATTACGGTATTGAACTCTCGCAACATGCAGTTATTGGGCTGGCATGCATGCGCTAAGAGATTGTTTGAATTTGAATATTATGTGACAATGGGAGCAAATAGCCACAAATATTTAATAAGAATATAGTGAGTACACGCATTGTTCGAGATTGGGTGTGTGTATGTGTGTGGCGGCGCGCGCGCGCGCGCGTGTGTGTGTTTGTATGTGGTGTGTGTGTGTGTGTGTGTGTGTGTGTGTGTGTGTGTGTGTGTGTGTGTGTGTGTGTGTGTGTGTGTGTGTGTGTGTGTGTGTGTTTACATGTGTGTGTTTACATGTGTGTGTTTGTGTCTGTCTGACTGTCTGTCTCTCTCGGTCTCTGTCTCTGTCATTCTGTCATTCTGTCTGTCTGTCTGTCTGTCTGTCTGTCTGTCTGTCTGTCTGTCTGTCTGTCTGTCTCTCTTCTCTTCTCCTCTCTTCTTCTCTCTCTTCTCTCTCTCTCTCTCTCTCTCTCTCTCTCTCTCTCCTCCCTCTCCCTCTCTCTCTCTCTCTCTCTCTCTCTCTCTCTCTCTCTCTCTCTCTCCTCTCTCTCTCTTTGTAAAAACTTGCCTTTTCACAAAATTTTAATCTTTCAGATTCAATCTTCAAACCATGGATCTGTCTCATATCTTTTTTGTTTCCTTCTGGCTCGTGTAAGGGTCTTGAAAAATTCGGGGGATGGGGGGGGGGGGGGGGGGGGGGGGGGGGG
>CM060318.1:47289361-47291861 GCA_030674155.1 Stramonita haemastoma
GCAATAACTTCTCTAGCTAAATATCTTCATGGCTTTGCTCAAGGTCTACAAGCTAAAAAAAAAAAAAAAAAGAATAAGTAAAAAATATAATAACAGCAAATATCTCTATGACAGTTTTCATATCGATTAATGTACTAGTTTTAGGACATAAAGGGAAAAGTACGTGTATACTACTGTTCTTTTTCTTTTTTCTTTATTTTGTGTGCCGTATTCAAGCAAAGACATTTTATTTTCAAATAAGGATTGATCAACACAAGCAGCAGCAGCAGCAACAACACCATCAATAACAGCACAACAACAACAACAGAACAACAACACCAGGATAAACAAGAGCAACAAAGTCCACGTTTCAGATGCAAATTATCTGTTTAAAAGAGTAGGCTTTCAGATTCTCATAATTATCTTTGCTGTTTGTTTGTTTTTTTCATGGATAGGAGATGAAAACGTAAGGATGACAAAGAGAGCAAATACAGAATAAGACAAAGAAATATTTCTTTTTCAAATATGGATAGAGGATTTTGGATGAGAAGGGTGAAAAGTGGGGGAGGGGGGAGGGGGAAAACATCTTGGTGAGCATAGGAAGACGAGATACGGTAAAACCAAAGAAGAAAGTGTCCCAGTGAATAAAGGCTAGGTGTTGTTTTTTTTCCTTCAGAATCAAACTTTGACATTTTCGTTCTCTCATTCTCCCTGTAACTTTGCTTATTTGCTGGTTTGTTCTTCTGTTTTACATGAAGTGTGCTTTTACTCTGCAATTTCTCGGGGTCTCCCCCCCCCCCCCCCACCCCCGGTAACGTGTCTTAGATTTCACTTTCTAGTTCTGTGCTTTGATTTGACTTGCAAATGTTTTTGTCCAGTGTGTGTGTTGTGTGTGTGTGTGTGTGTGTGGTGTGCGTTGGGTGTGTGTGTGTGTGTTGTGTGTGTGTGTGTGTGTGTGGTGTGTGTGTGATGTGTGTGTTGTGTGTGCCTGTGTGGTGTGTGTGTGTGTGCGTGTGTGTGTGTGTGTATGTGTGTGTGCGTTGTGTGGTGTATGTGTGTGTGTGTGTATGTGTGTGTGCCTTGTGTGTGTGGTTGTGTATGTGTGTGTATGTGTGTATGTGTACGTGTGTGTGTACGTGCTTTTTATATTATATGTATATTTATATTATATATCTTATATATATATATATATATATATATATATATATATATATTGTTTTGTATGTGTGTTAGTTGTGTTGTGTGTGTGTGTGTGTGGTGTGTGTTGTTGTTGTGTTGTTGTTGTTGTTGTTGTTGTTGTTGTTGTGTCTTCAATTTAACGTCTGTTCACACTCAGTGTGTGTGTGTGTGCGTGCGTGCACGCGCGGACGCAAGCAGCCACAGGCGAACACACGCGCGTATTCTTTGTATATTATTCATAGAGGCAATTAAACACAAGTCATGCTGCAATAATTGTGTTTCTTGGTTGAAAGCATGCAGTAACATTGCAGACAGTGTTTTGAGAAGCAGAAGCTGCAGACGTAAAAAGAATGAAAAAAAACGAAAAAAAGAAACAAGAAAAAAAACCGAACAAATAAAGACAAAAAAAAGAAAAAAAACGGAGAGAAAAAAAAATGTAATATCAAGCTAAAAAAAGGAAAATATTTTGTTCTGAATAACTAACGTAGAAGCTGATAGCCAAGAAAAATAAGAGAGAAACAAAGAAGACAAAGGTGCGCAATCTTTTTACACAATTTTCTATCCTCTGCTAGATAAAACATTATTCTGTAAGAAATAAAACTCCGAGAAACACGCAAATGAAAGAGTGCAAATTTCACATTCAAAACCCTGCCGTATAAAAAGAGTTTTTCTTCTGCAATTCAACCTTCCCTAGGGATACCACCACCAACGACACACACACACACACACACACACACACACACACACACACACACACACACACACACACACACACACACACCTTTTTATTTTCCCCCTTCCCATCATCACCCCTACCTCTTACTCTCTCTTTCTAAAATAAAAAACAGCATTGGCAAAAATTTGTTATCCTTTTCGCTGGAGGCTTCAATTCATGCATTCTACAAATTCACTATTCTTTCTTTTTTTTACAATCAGGATACGGGATGTGAAGAGACAAAATGAAGGGATGGAATGTTTGTGGTGAAAATAAAGGGCTTTCCGCAGGATGAGGGCGAGGATTAGGGGGTGGGAGTGCAGAGATGGAGAGGAGGGAGGAGAGAGGAAGGTCACGAGAAAGTTGGATTGAATGTAAGATGTCGGACGTTGTTAAGACCTCCTTGCTTCAGCTAAATGTGATGGGGTTTTGGTCGACCTTGGCACGGACATCTTTACATTTCGAATTAAAGATGTCGGGTCTGGTTATTCTCGTTTATAGGGTCATTTTGCCATTTCGTTTAAATGTCGATGGCAGCAGCTGTAGAAGCAGGTGCAGCACAGCATGCAACGAGTGCAACATTCAGAATTGCAGAGCAGTAGCACAACGCAGTAGCAGCAGCGTAGC
>CM060318.1:47299361-47301861 GCA_030674155.1 Stramonita haemastoma
GTGTCTTTGTTTTGTGTTATTGTTTTTGTTTGCTGAATTGTTCGTGTGCGTTATAGCTATTTCTTTGTTTGTTATTGTTCTTTGCTAAAAGCCTATATAGAATATTTATCTTGAGAAAGTACCGTTTTAGCTACAACCCCCCCCCCCCCCCCAACCATTATGTGCACATCGCGTGATATGAAGTTATTGTATCCTTTCATGTTAGGATAATGGCCATTTCAGCATTAAGGAAACAAATAAAGTTGAGATATAATGATTATGGTCACACGGACACAGACACTTTTTGTGTGTATGTGTGGTGTGTGTGTGTGCATGCATGCGTGCGTGTGTGTGTATGTATGTATGTATGTATGTATGTATGTATGTATGTATGTATGTATGTATGTATGTATGTATGTATGTATGTATGTATGTATGTATGTATATGTATGTATGTATGTATGTATGTATGTATGCATCCGCATGCGCGTGGGCGCGTGTACGTGTGTGTATGCGTGTTCGTGTATATGTGGGGTGGTGATGGTGGTGGTTGTGGTGGTGGTGGTGATGGCGGTGGTGGTGGTGGTGGTGGTGATGGTGGTGTGTGTGTTTGTATTTGTGCGTGCATGCGTGCGTGCGTGTGTGCAGGCACGAGCGCACGTTTGTGCATACAAGAGTAGGCGTGTGATACTGAGCGTTGACGACTAGTAAAAGGTCACTTTCTGTCATTTTTTCATACGTTTTCCCTTCTCTCTTAACTCCCGGAGAAGTTGTTCAGACACAGCACTGCTATTGTTTCAGGCCCTGTCTCTTGTACGAGCTGACTTTGGCGGAGCTTATCCCTCTCCAGGCACAGGGTGCATGCTTGGTAAGTGTTGTGTTTCATGTTTTCCTAATCCATCATATTACATTATGTTTAACGTGCATATTTGATCTTCTGCATATACACTAAGGGAGATGAGACACTGACTTTTCTGCTCTTAAAGTTAATCTAGAAGATCGCAAGTATCTCCACATCAGACTGCCGCTCCTGAGATTCGAACCCAGGACTTCATGGAATAAATGTCAACCGCTCTTAACACTGACACTATAGCAGGGTGGTTAAGACAGTTTGACATTAATCCCATAGGTCCATGAAGTCTTGGGTTCGAATCTCAGTAACTTTTGGTGAATTAATTTAAGGGTGGGGATTTTTACGATCTCCCAGATCATTTTTAAGTGGAGACCTGCCAGTGGTTTATTTCTCTCTGTGTCTATACACATGTAGAAGATCAAATATGCACGTTAAAGATCCCACGATTCATATCAGTGCTAGATGGGTCACGGAAACACTAACATACCCAGCATGCATCCCTGAAGTCGAAATGCGGTTTCCGTCGTGGTGGGCAAAAACAGTCCAGCGCGCAAAATCTCATCTCACCATTAAGGAACCTCAGAGCTGTAGCCGAGGAACGGACAAAAACCACGAAGAAACCCCCACTCTTCTCCTTTTAACTATCACATCTATCTTTTGTCCACAACCCTGAGCCATAACTAAAGTGGAAAAAGAACACAGCACAATGTCAGCTCCGGGCACTGACTCCATCCATACCGGGGGAAAGTCTCCATACATTATTCAGCAGTTTGAAAGAGACTAATCAAACACTTTGTAAGAAAAAAAATTCACGTTGCGACAAGAAACATGAAAACGAATGATAATACGAAGCTGATAACTCTTCTCATATATAGTATCAGCTATCAGCTTCTCTCAAGTGACCACAACAGCTTATCAGCACAGGAAAGGCTGTTGACCTTTCACTGCAAACACCACCACCAGTGCTTCCTTCCATCATTTAAAAAAAGAATAATCCAGAGCTGTACTTTACAACAGTGCTGATGAACTTATCAAATACACTACTCCCTAAGCTGTGGGGATAGAGAACAACAGTCAGAAGCAAAAGTAAGAGGTAGAGAAGGTTAGACAACATCTTCGAGGTTGGTATTACATGGCGTCCTGTCTGTCGGTGGGTTTTTTTTTTGGTTCGTTTTTGGTTGACTGAGGCCTGGCTGGCTGACTGAGGGCGATGTATGATACCTGACTCAGTGAGGATGGGTTTGTGTCTTGGCATGGTCAGAAGCCACTTAGAGGAGGTTTTTTATATTTCTTTGTCTTTAGTTTGGTTGTTAGTTGTTCTCCCTGTTGTTATGGGACAGGATAGCTCAGTGGTCAGAGCGCTCCCTTACCCCCAGCCAATGTTAAGCAGCATCGAGCGTGGTTACTAATTGGATGTGTGACCGTTTGCGCACCTTGGCTACAGTACAGTTCCCCCAGTTCACCCAGCTGCAAATGGGTACCTGCCCTCTTTAGGGTCAGGGAAGGTAAAGCAGCGAGGGAGAGGAAATGGGCGCCGCCCTCAACATGCTAGCCCTTGAGAAGCTGAGGTCTCTGACGCCTTGCTCCCCTACGACCGTACAGGCTATGGGACACCTTTACCTTTTACCTAATTGAACTCACTCGGGACGGCCAGTTCTCTCCCTTGCT
>CM060318.1:47306861-47314361 GCA_030674155.1 Stramonita haemastoma
GTCTGCCTTTTCCAAGAGTGAGCCATTCGTGCCAGCAAGAACGGATGATAAAAAATATCAACCAAAACAAACGGAAACCCCACATGCACATGGGTGTCGTGTTTAGATATCATCCCCAAAGATGGGACACGGCTACCTTAATGGCGGGTAAGAACGGGCGAGTATGAAAAATACCCCCCCCCCCCCCCTCCCACCCTTTGGCGAACCTCAGAGCTCTGGCGTAGGAATGGAAAAAAACAAAACATAAAAACCAGCAGCATTTCCCTTCAGTTGTATCAGCGCTGTAGGTTCTTAGATTAAAAAGTTTTTATCAGCTAATTTGCATCTACTTTTGTCCCAGAACACAACTATTTCATCAGTGTTTACTGACTTTGCTTCATCTTCAGTGGGACTGCTGTCGCCGAGTGGATAATGTACCAAGTTTCTCATCGTGATGATATTAAGTTTGGAGGCCGTGGATGTGAATCTTGATAGAGCCTGGTATGAAAGAATGGGGATTTGTCTGATGTCCAAGGTCTGATAAACTGCAGACCCACTACGTCACAAATCTGTTTGCGAATACACGCATGCCAAAAGATCACTGACATACGTTAAAGATCGTGTAATCTCCAAAATCTGCAAAAGAACAGACCAGCTATTCCACGCTTATCTTTGCCTGTAATATATGTCAGTGCTTGGGGGATGCAGTCGCAAAAATACCCACCATACACTCTAGGCTTCACCAGTACCTTGCTTTGTAGAGTCATTCAAGTGCGAGTTTCTTGGCACATCACTATGTTGAGGTATATATAGAATCTTCTGCATGTAGTGGCACCAGGACAAAAACTAAAATTTGAAAAAAAGAAGGGGAAAAACATGAAAAACACTGTCTGCATAACCGCATTTTTTTTTTTCTTCCCTTATTTTTTCCCCTTGTTCCTCTTCTTTCAACACACTCGATTCTCACCAGGGAGCAATCGGCAGTTTATTATTTTCTTTACAGCTCTGGACGCACTCCTTTATGGGAGGAGCGTGCCTATTGATCAGGATTTATCTTTATGTTCTGTGTCCTCTGGAAAGAGTGCAGTGCTTCCATCTGTGTTTATCGTTTAGGGAACTTGCAGATCAACAAGGCACATGTGTCTTGCACAGGCTTTTTTTTTCTTGGTCATTTGTTTTTAGTCCTTTAGTTTTCCACGTTTAACTGTTGTGCTTTAACTCGTTCCTTCAAAATTATTTTCTGTAAAATGCGATTCTCGCAATGCCTACCTTTGAATTTAAAATACCTTTTTCTTCTGAAATACACTTTTGCAAAGTCTTTATTCTGGAAACATTTTCTCTTTTATATCATTTTCCATTCTAGCAAATGATGTGCATCATGTCTTTAAAATCAAATAAACACACACAAAGAAAATAAAAGGATTTTTGTTAATGTTGCTTAACCGTTTTCCTCACTATTTTCACCGAAGAACTCTGTTTTAGCATGAATCGTTCATTTACATGCGGTCCACTTTGAAAGAAAGTAGCCTATTTGCATAAGGTTCTTGTCTCTAAATGGCTACCAGCCATCGATCGCCTCTTTTGGTGCTTCAGTGCCAGACAAATTCAGGCTTTGAATCCTGCTGTTTTCGTGTCGAGAGAACAGAAGTGTTTCCTTTCCCTCTATCTGCTGCTGCACTTTGTGAGTTGCAGTTCTGGCTTCTGAGGTTTTTTTCTTGGGAATTGGTAAGTTTCGTTTATAGTTTTTCTTCTCATTTTTACTTAAGCATGTTTCTTCATCAAAGTGTTCAGTGGAGCAACAACACAATTCTGTATTAAAGGACTACTTTCAGGAACTAATGAGTAAGAGAAACGTGTAGTGTGTGTCTTCAGCTGAATCGCTTTATCAGGGAAAAAGAAATGTTGACTGTACAGCAAATCTGCAGTATTCCGTATTTGTTTTTTCGTTTGTTTGGGGTTATTCAGCCCCATGAAAGGCCCAGAGATGTTTCAGTATGAATCGTACTTATGCCTCCTAGGAATTCTGTGCTTGGAAACTCTGCAACTTCAGTAGTAGTAGTAGTCAGTAGTAGTATGTAGTAGTAGTAGTAGTAGTAGTAGTAGTAGTAGTAGTAGTAGTAGTAGTAGTAGTATAGTAGTAGTTAGTAGTAGTAGTGTGGTGGTGGGTGGTGGTGTGGCGGTGGTGGTGGTGGTGGTGGTGTGTGAGGTGTAGTGATGGTGTTCCATTGTAACACAACGTAATAAGAACCCTGGTACAGCTAAGCTCATGCCTGGTTTGTAAAAACCATGACAATGATGACAGCATAAATTGCAATAAGAGGAGGGGAGGAGGAGGAGGAGGATGGTGGTGATGATGGTGGTGGTGGTGGTGGTGATGATGGTGACGACGACGACGACGACAACGACGACGATACGACGATGATGATGATTGATGATGATGATGTATGATGATGATGACGATGAACGACGACGACGACGACGGACGACGACGACGACGACGACGATCGAAGGAGGTGATGGTGGTGGTGGTGGTGGTGGGTGGTGGTGGTGGTGGTGGTGGTGGTGGTGGTGATGATGATGGTGATGATGATGACCTCGACGACAACTACGACGACTACGACGACGATGATTATGTGTGCGTATGCACGCGCGCTCATATGTTTGTATATTATGTGTGAATGTTCCTTCATGCGTGTGTGTACGATGAGTGCGTGCGTGTGTTGTGTGTGTGCGTGTGTATGTGTGTGTGTTTGTGCGTACCTGCGTGCGTACGTGCGTGCGTGCCCATGCAGGAGCTTATGCGGAGTTTGCAAGCCTTAATGCATAAATACACGTCTGTGTATGCACATTACGTGTGTGCCTTTTACGTGCTGTGTGTTTTTATTGCGAACTTATTCTCCAAAGCACACCAACACAGACACAGACACAGACACACACACACACACACACAACACACACACACACACACACACACTACACACGCACACACACACGTACACACACACACACACACACACACACACACACACACACACACAGACACACGACACACAGACACAAAAGAGGGGAGAGAGAGAGAGAGAGAGAAGAGAGAGGAAGGAGAGAGAGAAGAGAGGAGAGAAAGGAGAAGAGAGAAGATTGTCAACAAACAAACACATCACACACACACATACACACGCACACACACACGCACACACACAAGCGCACACACAGCACACACACACACACACACACACTACCACGACACCACACACATCAACACACACACACACACACCCCTTTGCTTACTGTGGGACAGAGGTGTTATGAAACCAGACCAGGACAATGGTTTCCTTTTTTAGTAGACACCGGTGATATTGTTGGTGTGTGTGTGTGTTGTGTGTGTGTGTGTGTGTGTGTGTGTGTGTGTGTGTGTGTGTGTGTCTGTGTTGTGTCTGTGTGTATGTGTGTCGTGTGTCTGTGTTTGTTTGATGTTGTGTGTGTGTGCACGTGCGCGCCCGCTTGCGTACACTCGCGCCGTACACTCGTGCGCGTGTATGTATTTATCCTACAATTTCGTTCTTCTATTTTTGCTAATACCATTACTTCACGGAGTTTATAAATTGCATTTCTGTTGGTTATATCTTTCGTCGTGATCCTATTGCCTGGAACATTTCAACCATACAAGGATATCATTGGAAGTCTGCATTTTAAGGTTCTTCTATTTGGCAAGTCTGTCATTTTACCACAGTTGTATTTTGAATAAAGAGCATTGTACATGTCTGTTGTTTTGCAAATGCTATTTTTAAAGCTTATTTTCTGCGTTCCTCTCAAAATGTGCGAGTCTGTTATTCAGTTTTTTTATTTTATTCAGAAGTCTGGATATTCTATACTCTTGACATTCAACGATTGTTCTGTTCCTAAGGCTATGTATTTCGAAGGGTATTGCTTCTTGTTTGTTTATTTTTGTTGCTATCCTTGTAGAATTTGTTTCCTATTTCTTTTAGTCTTTAGTTCTCATATCCCGTAATTGATTCTTTCTTTTTTCGTTCTTCGGCTAGAGATATGAGGTTACCGATGAAGAGATGTTTGCATGGGTGGTAGGTAGGTAGGTAGACATGTGCCACCCTTTTTGCCCACCATGAAGGTACCTGCATTCCTTCTTCGGGTATACTGCCTCAACACTACACCTTTGTGCATGCAGGTTCTTCAAATATATTTTTCTCATCCGTTCTCACCCTCATGCAATTGTTTATTCTTCCGAAAGTCAGAACGGAGTTTAACGTGTGCGCAAGATGTCCTGTGTCCGTTTGCACACGGAGCCTCGATTCATAGTTTCATCCGAAGGACTTTCGGGGTAGTCGAGTCAGTGCTGATACTAACTCCAGGGGAGGGGAAAGCCGTTGGAGACTGTCTTTGTGGCGGTTCGATCCTGGACCGTTAAATCGCGAGCATAATGCTCTAACCATTAGGCTACCCGGTCCCTAATCCTTTTATTCCATTTCCCTGTGCCCAGTGGTCCTGTTAGTCTGCAAAGCTACAGCAGTCCACGTTTCTTGTGGCTGCTGGCTATTTCTCTAGCTTCACACCCTGGGGGTTTACCCGGACTAATGCTCTCTGTCTCATTCCCCACAGCTGGCCATCTCCCTGAGACAAGATTGAACACGCTGAGTGGGAAATTGGCGTGTGTGGCTGTTTTCAAGTAGGTCGCCATACAGACATCCATACCTTGGCTCCAGAACACTTTATAGTTACAAAGCCAGGTTGTAAGCTTATCTTTTTCGTCATGCTGTTCAATCCTTCATTAAATTCTGCAAGTTTACAATTTCAAAAACACCACCCAACCAACCAACCAACCAACCAACCAGCCAACCAACCAACCAGCCAACCAAGCAAACAACCAAGCAACCAAGCAACCAACCAAACAAAAGCAGGCAAAGACACAAGCAACCCAATACCATGAAAAACACAGATGCAGTAAAAATTGATGGATGGGTCTGCTAAGCCATCGTGAACACGAGTGTGAGCGTGAGCGTGCGTGAGAGGCGGAACCGATTCCAGAGAAGTGCTGATGAAGCTGCCTGTCCTCCGGAACTCTGTCCATCAATAACAAGGCCGAACCGGAGACAGACAAACAGACAGACACACAGACACACAGATAGATAGACAGACAGACCGGATAGATATCGGATATCTACCGTAAGGCCAATCAGCTCAGGTTCCTGAAGCTATAGTCTGTATGGTAGCTTGCTATATATTACGCCATTGTGTTATTGAGTATTTGAGTGTGGTATTGCGTGTTGTTGGTTTAATGTACGGGATCTGTTTTATTGTATTATTATTATGACTGTTATTTTTTTATACTCTGTTTGTCTGATATGAAAATACGTTTTACTCACAGTTTTAGCTTTTCGGTTTTTAACTGAATTGTATTGCATAGAGCATTTTACATTATTCTATGAACAAAAGAATACGCAGCAACATAGCAACAACACGCTTAAAGGTTATATCGTGCCCAAGCTAGCTAACCAATTAGCCAGTCAATAAGTGACTTTGTGTTACTTCCTGGACACTGCCATGACTTTGTGTCATCTTCTGGACACAGACAGAGGAAGAGACCAGAGAAAATGCTGCTGAGGCTGCTGTTCAAGAGATGACAGAAATGACGAAAGAGATGGTGCTGGTGTTGTCGTTGCCTCTGGTGGAATGAAGGTGGTGAAGACGATGCGGGTGATGATAGTAATGATAAGGACAACGATGACATGTACAAAAAAATATTAATAAAAAGAAAGGTAAGCAAGTATCGATTGAAAAGTGAACCGAAAGCTTTCAGCCACTGTAAATGTTGATGATCTCTCAACAAAACCAAATGTAGGACTATTGCTAATACGATAACAAATTTTGGATGCGTGCTGGTGTGTAATAGTAAAGTGTATAGTAAAATCTGTCTTGGTTTCCTTAACTGCTTCAGTACGCTTTATTGTGGAGGTTGCATTAATGTCCTAGTGGAAATTTTCTATTTAAGTACTATTCTTCAGCACCGGACAACCATTTCCTTCAACACGCAGCAGATGAATAAAATAAAAAGGCCAGCAATCAGAATTTCCAATTAGCTTGCATTTACAGTTTTTTAAAACAAAAATTCGACAAGAGACAGAAAAAAAAATCTGAACAAAATTATGGGGAAAATGGGTTCTCAGATCTAGTATTGAACTACCAATTTGCTTTTATTTGTCTGCAAAGTATCCCTTGCCTCCCCTCCCCCTTCTCCCTCCCCTTCCCTGCCACCGTTCCTTCTAGCCTGCGCTGTAACAATCTTTGTGTGTTTCAAGCAAGCTAAGGGAAGCCAATAGGAAATAAAGCATACAGAGAAAGAGACAGGATTTGACAGACGTGAAGCCAGAGCTTTCAGTGCCGCCATCAAAGTCATTTAGCTGCCAGTCAGGTCTGGCGGGAAGGTGCTTTGGGGATAGGTCCATTTGTCCTGTCAGCACCATGACTGTTACATTGCTACATTGCCCGCAAATGGCTGGTACCGTCACTTTTGCTGTTGTAGAATTACCATGAATCTTACCTTTGTCAGAGGTGAGTTTTTTGTGGTATTGTTGTTGTTGTTGTTGTTGTTGTTGTTGTTTTGATCCTTTTTTGTAAACAAAGGTTGGTTGGATTGAAGAATGCATTGCTGTTGATAATTAAATCCTTTGCTGACACTGAGTTGTGAATAAAATGTTCGGTTTGCTTTTATTTCAAGTTGAAGAAATGCACAGATACCCTTTTTTATGGACAAGTAGAAACAGTTGTTTTATACAGATACAGAAAAGCGCTTTGATTTGTGTGCTCTACAAGATCCAGCACTATATAAATCCCATATATTAGTATCATTATTACAATGTTTGATGGCAGGTAGTTTTTAGTAGAATACAACTACTTTGCAACGAAGATTTTTTTGTGTGTTTGTACACCAGTGTCGTCAGAGATGTACGGGAAAGTTATAAGTTTTTGCCGTGATTTTGAAATTGGTGTATTTTACTTGTTAAGGTGTAATAAAAATAATTCCTGCATCAATTAAAAGCTCAGATAAATGATAATCATTCGGAAAAATGAAATCTAGGTCAATTGCTAAGATGTTAAGAGATATTGCAAGAGCGCTGGTGTATACTAACCATAGTAAAGTGTATAGTATAACATGTATTTTTTCAATGGGTAAGTAAAACTGTTAACGTTATTCAGCTACATTTTTTTTTTCATTTCTCGGTTAAGTTGCAAACAATTCCTTTATCATCATTGTTACTATTTGATCTTTGGATAACTGTGTGAGGCTTGTTTACCAATGCTGAAAGCATTTGCATTTTCTGTCACACGATAACATAGATTGAGCATCAAATACAGCATCAAATATATCTTGCAAGCTTTTCTGTTATTGCCATCGCAGTTACAGCTAGGAAAATTAGTGTGAGATCAAGGCATAAACGTCACATCTCTCTCTCTCTCTCTCTCTCTCTCTCTCTCTCTCTCTCTCTCTCTCTCTCTCCTCTCTCTCTC
>CM060318.1:47316861-47321861 GCA_030674155.1 Stramonita haemastoma
ATATAAAATAAATATTATTAATTAGATTAATGAAGAAAAAGGAACCGCAAGAGAGGTTTCGAATTACTTTTTACCACATAAAGCAATCGAAAAGAAACAGAAGAGATGGACACAACTGTTGTGATTCAAAGGATGGTTAAAACAGTCTATTGTGTTGGTTTTTTTTTCTAATCCGCAGTTCGGAGGGTACTTTGTCTCCATCAGCGGGGGGTGAATGACCTTTGGGTCCATGACCGACCAAGTTTGTGTTTGTTTTGGTTCTGGTTCTTACCTAGCGTACACATCACTGGTCGAGAAGAGTCAATTTATTGCTAGAGTTTTGTCATGAATGCTGCTCATTTTACTCGCATCTAAGATAATGTGTTGTTTTGTTTTGTTGTTGTTGTTGGGTGGTTTGTTGTGGTGTTGTTTTGGGCGTTACATATTCTGAACACATTCTCTGTATGCAATGATGTCAACGCTGAGTGTATGCACAACGAATAATGACAATCGTTGAGAAGGCTAGAGGACGGGTTTGATGCTCGATCTTCAGCGTTTAAATACAGAATTATAAACATCAGTTTATGGCCAACTGAGTGTGATTGCTCTTGTATGCAGCTGTATTAAAGGATTAGATACGTTGATAATATGAGCCCATTCTCAAAAAGAAAGGAAAAGGCCTTCATTTGCGAAGAGTATCACCTCTTGCTCACTACTTGACAATAGGCGGTAGGTAAGTGTCCAACCTGTGTGGTCGCAGGGAGCCACTAGCCTTAGCTCTAGGGCCGCATGTAGGACGGTGCCATCTCCTTCCGCTGCTTTACCTTCTGACCTAAGAGGGCAGGACCCATTACGCTGGGAACTGGGAACTGTACTTAGCCTAGGCAAGCAAACGGTCACCCATCCAACTGGCAACCCGCTCGACACTGCTTAACCTGGCTGGGAAGCGAGTGCTCTGACCACTGAGCTACCGCCCTTTGATAGCTCAGTGGTCAGAGCACTCACTCGCTTTCCCCAAGCTAAGGTTAAGCAGCATCAAGTGTGGTTACCAAGTAGGTGGGTGACTGTTTGCACACCTTAGTTTCAGTACAGTCCCCCAGTTCACCCAGTTATCAATGGGTACCTGCCCTCTTTAGGGTCAGGGAAGGTAAAGCAGCGAGGGAGACGAGATGGGCGCCGCCCTCAATATGCTGGCCCTGAGAAGCTGAGGTCTCTGACACCTCGCTCCCCTAAGACCACATAGGTTATGGAACACCTTTACCTTATAATTTTACATGCTTTTACGTAACGTTACAGGGTAAAAACAGTACAGCATTGCCTCCTTACCTCTCTCTTAATTCTTCCGGTTCTCTTCAACACATAAACGAGCAGCTTCTTTCAACAGACATGACTGAAGGACAGAAAACAACAAAACAACTTGTGACTTATGTCTGAATACTCAAAAGTGACAAAAGATCTCGAAAAAAAGGAAACTAAAAGGGTCTTTAACGTGACATTTTTTTTCTTCATTTTGTGATTTAAAAATTGCAACTGTCTCCAAAGAATAGCTTCACCTTTGGCAGAACCTTCAGTTATTCTTCTGACAAGCAAGTGTCTTGGTGAGTTATTTTCAGACATTGGCTGATTGGTATGAACAAAAGCTTTTATATGCGTGGACAGGGAATCATTTTGCCTCTGGCGACACTCACTCAATTTGCTTTCTGATAAGCAAGTGTCTTGATGAATCATTTTTAGGCAGACAGAAAGTTGCTAAGTATGAACTGAAGCTTTCAGACGCATAGACAGACTCCTTAGCTGTAGGATGAAGTGAGGTGAGGATGTTGCATGGGCAATTCCATTCGCCTTGTTAGCAACGGTCTTCCCTTGTTTGCCAATGGCTGAGGTCTGGAAGAGAAAGCTGAACGTTTGTTGCTATGGTTTCTCTATTATGATCATCATCAATGTGCATTCAATAAGGGCTTTTTTAAAAATCATGTTTTACTGTACTGTAAACAAACAGAGATGAACTAGAAGAGGTCTGGCAAAAACAAAGTCTTTTAACTGATGTTTGTTTTTAAGTAGAAAAGGTGGAAGAAAATCTCAAGGAAAACACTGTTTTCTTCTGCAAAATTGAGAGGTAGAAAGAGACAGAAACAAGAAAACAGAGACAAAGACTGACAGATAGAGAGAGACAGATAGACAGACAGACAGAAGATAGACAGACAGACAGATAGACAAAGACGAGAGAGACTGACAGACAGACAGAAGAAAGGGAGAGATAGATAGATGGAGAGAGAGATAGAAGAGAGAGAGATGAGAGAGAGAGAGAGAGGAGAGAGAGAGAGAGAGAAGAGAGAGAGAGAGAGAGAGAGAGAGAGAGAGAGAGAGAGAGAAGGGGGGGGGGGGGGGGTAGACAGGTAGAAACAGAAAAAAAAGACGAACGGTTTTTCTTCCTTGTTTAGAGAGACAGACAGGCACACATACAGAGTCGGAGACATGCACACAGACATACAGCAAAAAACCCAGATAGTCCAAACAGACAGACACAACACACAAAAACACACACACACACACACACACACACACACACACACACACACACACACACACACACACACACACACACACACCACACACAGAAAGAAAGAAAACTGCAAAGTTGCAGACGTATCCAGCTCAATTTTCTCTGTGTTCTCCCTACATGCTCTCTTTTTTTCCATTCCAAAGGGAGAGACAGCTAGCGTATTGCTGCCCGCGGATGATACTGGTTCGACTTGCGTGCGTTTAATTTCGAAGGATGCAGTGCATAGTGGAGAGAAGCTTCTTTCCTGACACCTAGCTTCAGTCTTTCTCTGTATGCTTGTCTGTCTGTGCTGTCTGTCTGTGCTCTTGTCTGTCTGCTCCTACTGCTCGCTCTCTGTCTCTGTCTCTGTGTCTTCTGTTCTCTTGTCTGTTCTCCTGTCTGTCTCTCTGTCTGTTCTCTCTGTCTGTCTCTCGTTCTCTCTGTGTCTCTCTGTCTCTGTCTCTGTCTCTGTCTGTCTGTCTGTCTGTCTGTCTTCTGTCTCTCTGTCTGTCTGTCTGTCTTCTGTCTGTCTGTCTGTCTGTCTGTCTGTCTGTTCTTCTGTCTCTCTCTCTTCTCTCTCTCTCTCTCTCTCCTCCTCTCGTCTCTCTCTCTCTCTCTCTCTCTCTCTCTCTCTCTCTCTCTCTCTCTCCCCTCTCTCTCTCTCTCTCTCTCTCTAATCATTTATTAATGGGAGAGTGGGAAGACAAAAAAACCCAATACCATAGTTGCTATTTTGTCATTTCTTGCCCTGTTTTTTTCCCCCTGTTAATTGTAACGTTAGTCAAATCGTTGTAGTTGATGGGTTTCTTTCTTTTATTTGGTGTGTTAGTTTTTCTTCTTTGGTTGTTTGGTTGGTTTGCTTATGCTATTATCATGTATTTATACGTTTGTTGCATCTAGTATTGCTGCCATTGAAGTTACTGGTAAAGTGATTTCTCTTGGCATGTTTTAAAAACTTTATTGGGCCAAAGTTCCGTATGTATAGTGTTTTAGTGCACGCGAAATAACACAAAGAAAAGACAATTGTCACTGGCAGAATTGTGTTAAAAATTCATATCATGGGAAAACAATTGCATGGATAGAAAAATACTAAAAACCTCTAAGGTATCGCTGCTTTGTAGAAAAACTCTTTCACTGTACAAGCATACCGGTAAAATTCTATATTGAAAAATCTGTTCTGAATAAGAGAGAAAAGCTGTAGATGCTAAATGTTAACAACGACTGGCAACATTAACTAGTAAGATGTTCATGACAAAGTCTGTGGTAGTGGTAGAGGAGAAGGAGGAGAAGAGAAGAAGAAGAATTACGAAGATTTGTGAAGAAGAAGAATAACATCAACAAGAACAAGAATGAGAAGAAGAATTGCGAAGAAGAACTGCAAAGAAGAATTGCGAAGAAGAATTGCAAAGAAGAATGCGAAGAAGAAGGAGGGGGAGGAAGAAGAAGGAGGAGGAGAAGGAGAAGAATGCGAAGAAAAGAACATGAGCAAGAAGACCAGGGAACAAGAACAAGAAGAATTGCGAGAAGAATCAAAGAATGTGAAAAAGAAGAAGAAGAAGAAGAAGAAGAAGAAGAAGAAGAAGAAGAAGAAGAAGAGGAGGGGGAGAGAGAGGAGGAGGAGAGGAGGAGGAGGAGGAGGAGGAAAAAGAAGAAGAAGAATTGCAAAGAAGAATGCGAAGAAGAATTGAGAAAAATTGCGAAGAAGAAGAATTAAGAACTAAGAAGTAGAAGAAGGAGGAGGAGGAGAATCGCGAAGAATAATTGCGAAGAAGAATTGCGAAGAATTCTTAGGAAGAAGAATTGCTAAAAAGTAGGATTGCTAAGAAGAAGAATTGCTACGAAGAGGAATTGCTAAGAAGAAGAAGAAGAAGAAGAAGAAGAAGAAGAAGAAGGAAGAAGAAGAAGAAGAAGAAGAAGAGAAGAAGAAGAAGAAACAGAAGAAGAAACAGAAATCGAAGAAGAAGAAAACAGAAGAAGAAGAAACAGAAGAAGAAGAGAAAGAAGAAGAATGCAAAGAAAAAGAAGAAGAAGAAGAAGAAGAAGAAGAAGAAGAAGAAGAAGAAGAAGAAGAAGAAGAAGAAGAAGAAGAAACAGAAATCGAAGAAGAAGAAACAGAAGAAGAAGAAACAGAAGAAGAAGAAGAAGAAGAAGAAGAAGAAGAAGAAGAAGAAGAAGAAGAAGAAGAAGAAGAAGAAGAAGATGATGATGATGAAGAGTTACGCTGATGGCCTTTGTACTCGTTTCTTGCCAATGATGTTCTTTTTTTTTGTTTTTTTTTGTTTTTGGAGGTCGGGGGGGGGGGGGGGGGAGGGGTTCATAATGACCAGTCCTTTGACAAAGAGTGGAGAATGATAAGCAGAGGAGAGGCTTCATCTTATATCTTAAGCACGGAAGACATACAAAAGGAGACTCGGGAAATAGACTTGAGTCACGATCGAAATGGGATATGTGTGGGTGCGCGCGCACGTGTGTATGCGTG
>CM060318.1:47324361-47331861 GCA_030674155.1 Stramonita haemastoma
TTCTACCCTCCCTTACGTCATCCATTTTCTACCATCAATGTCATTTTCTTCTATTCTTTACCACTCTTTTCGTCTCCATTTACCTCCTTTCTTACCACTCTTTACGTCATTTCCTTTCTTACCACTCCTTACTCATTTTCCCATTTCTTACCACTCTCTTACGTTTTCTTCATTTCTTATAACTTTCGCTTCTTTCTCCATTTCTTACACTCTTTACGTCATTTCCATTTCTTACACTCTTTAGTCGTTTTTTCTCATTTCGTTTACCACTCTTTATCTCTCTTTCTATTTACTACACCCTTTTCTCATTTCCATTTCTTACCACTCTTTACGTATTTCCCATTTCTTACCCTCTTTACGTCATTTCCATTTCTTACCACTCTTTACTTTTCTTTTCTCATTTTTTCTTTATTACCACTCTTTACGTCATTTCCATTTCTTACCACTCTTTACTCATTTCCCATTTCTTACCACTCTTTACGTCATTTCCATTTTTCCACCTTTTCGTCGTTTTCTATTTACACTATTTACGTCTTTTGCCCTTTCTTACCTCTCTTCGTTTTGCTTTTTTTCCCGCCCAGTCATCTACATTCCCATATACATACTTACATATAATGTGTGTGGTGGGGGGGGGGTGATGGCGTGGTGCGTGCGTGCGTACTGCGTGGCGTGCTTCATGCGTGTGTGTGTATGTGTGTGTGTTGTGTAGTTGTGTGTGTGTGGGGTGGGGTGTGGTGTGGTGTGACAGAGACAAAGACAGGATATTCCGAGAGACGAGATAAAAAAAGAGAAGACAACAACATAACAAGACAAGAACAAATAACAAGACAAGACAAGAAAACAAAAATAGACAGGACTCGGCAAGTTTCAGCCATAACCAGCTCAATTTTCTCTGTGGCAATCTGCATGGGTGTCTCTCATTCCCTCTCTTGAAAGGATGGGAGAAAGCTGAGCGTAGCTACTGGAGGGCGCTGCCACGAGGTGATGGGCAATGGTGCCGAATTTCCGTGTGTCTAATCTGCTGATTTTGACTTGCATTATTAGCCTGGAAGAAGCTTCTTTCCTGTCACACCCACGTATTGTGGCTGCCTGCTCCCCCCCCCACCCCCCCCCCCCCCCCCCAGCATCTTTGCTTATTGGTTTTTGAGAGCTTATTAAAAAATGTTTAGTTTTTCTTGGATATGTCTTTTTTTTTTTTAGGGGGGGGGGGGGGGGTGGTTGGTCGGTTTATTGATCGGTTGACTGGTTGGTTTATTGGTTGGTTCATTTCATGTTTGTGTGTTTGTGTGTGTGTGTGTGTGTGTGTGGTGTGTGTGTGTGTGTGTGTGGTGGTGTGTGCGTGGTGGTGGGGCGTGTGTGTTGTGTGTGTATTGTGTATGTGTGCTACTTATGATTCTGTTTGTATTTCTCTTTGTAAATAACATTTTAATATATGGGCGACCCTCTTTTCTATCACGTTTTCAATTTTCTCCTTTTTTTTTTAAACGTCATTGTCCATTCTAAAAAACAAAACAAAACAAAACCGCTCTAAATCAAGCCTATCAGCAAAGACTTGAAAAGGTCAGCAAACAAAGAAAAAGCAAAACAAAGATCTAAGGCAAGAAAAAAAACGATAAAAGAAACAGATAGAAAAAAAAACGATCAAGCATTTTTTTTGTAAAGGAAAGAACTGAGATAACGAGTACAGAAAAACAAACAAAAACAAACAAAGAAAATCAACAACAAAACGAAAAGACATGAAATAGAAAGAAGAAAAAAACACGTGGAAAAAAGAAAAACATATACACAGAGTGCAAAGAAACACAAAAAAGAAAAAGGAAAATCAAAGAGCGAAAAAAAGAAAAGAAAAACAGAAAATGGAGAGAGGGGGGGGGAGGAGAGAGAAGAGAGAGAGAGAGAGAGAGAGAGAGGGGGGGGGGGGGGGGGGGGAGGGAGAGGGAGAGAGAGGGAGAGATAGAGAGAGAATGTGTGTGAGACAGACAGACAGCCAGGCAGACAGACAGCAGACAGACAGACAGCAGCAGACAGGAGACAGACAGACAGACAGACAGACAGACAGAGAGACAGACAGAGAGCACAGAGAGACAGGTAGAGAGACAGACAGAGAGACAGAGAGACAAACAGACAGACATAGGCAGTCAGAGACAGAGAAACAGAGGTAAACACACAGACAGACAGGCAAAAACAACACAAACAAAACCAAACAACTGACAAAGAAAATATCCTAAGAAAACACAACACAGAAAAACCAACACGACAAAGACAAATATCTAAACACACACACACACAACACACACACACACACACACACACACACACACACACACACAGCACGCACACGACCACGCACGCACCAACGCACCACGCACCACCACGACCGCCGCAAACGCACACAAACTAACAAACACAAACAAGCAAACAATCTATCAAAAAAAAGAAGACACGTGCAGGAAAATTGATGGATGTATGGATGGCTGCCTAGTAGCTATGGGCGAGAGGCGGAACTAATTCCAGAGAAGCACTGAGGAAGCTGTCGTTCTTCCGGAACTCTGTCCATCAATATTACATAGCTAAGCCCGGAGACAGGCCAGACGGATATTATCAGATATCTGCATAGAACGGGATATATATTGGACAGATATTACACAGCTACGGCAGTGATAATCACAGTCATTTGTCTTAAGGTCTTTTCCACGTAATAGCGATATTACATGAAAAGGGACAGGAAGAAGAAGAGGAGGATGGGAAGGAAGGGGAAGAAAAAGAAGAAGAAGAAGAGAGAAGAAGAAGAAGAAGAAGAAGAAGAAGAAGAAGAAGAAGAAGAAGAAGTGTAAGAATTCCGAAGAAGATGAATTGCGAAAAAGAAGAAGAATTGTGAAGAAGAATAGATAAGAAGAAGAATTGCAAAGAATTGCAAAGAAGAATTGCAAAGAAGAACTGCAAAGAAGAAGAAGAAGAAGAAGAAGAAGAAGAAGAAGAAGAAGAAGAAGAAGAAGAAGAAGAAGAAGAAGAAGAAGAAGAAGAAGAAGAAGAAGAAGAAGAAAACAACAACAACAACAACAACAACAACAACACAAAACGACCACAAACAAACAAGAACAAGAAGAAGGACAAACAAGAACAAGAAGGAGGAGGAGGTGGTGGTTGAGGAGGAGGCGGAGGAGGAGGAAACAACAACAACATGAACGAGAACACAAAGCAAACAAGCACAAGAAGTTCATAAAGAAACAATAGCAACAAACAAACTGCCATCCACCCACATTCACAGACACTGTAGAAACGAGCTAACAAGCTAAATAAGTTGCCCAGGTAAAGATTCAAAGTCCCTTATCCAATTTCTGATAACTGTGTTAGCCGTGCTAAAAGCCTGTATTCCTCCTAACTTCTTTATCTCCACAACAACAACTCGGACCTGCCTGAAGAATGAGGTCGTCTCCTCAAATCCAAGATCAATAACGAACCGTGCCATGTCTATCAATTCTCTGGCTCTTCTTCCCCCTGTGTCCATCTCCTTGGTATGTTTGGGGTTTTTTTTGTTTGTTTGTTGTTGTTTTTTACATAGCCGTAATACCACCGTCCAAGATGACAGCTCCTGGATTCAAGCCTTACTATATTCTAGCCAAACTCTGTTTCCATCTGCTAAACTGTGAGTGGTAGTCTGAGTGATGGGTTGTTTTTGTTGCATAAGAAGTTGGCTAAGGCGAAGTGATTTAGTGGACGCAAAGAAACATGTCTCTGACGAAGTTGAAGAAAAAGCCGCTCTCACAGTAAAAAACAGATATAGAGATTTCACCTTTACCTTCCCTGTCCCGTAGTCCCGCGGACCGTAGGGGCACAACTGAAGAGTTCGCACCAGCTTCCTCCACTCCCCATGGTCCCTCCGCCCTCCGTAGCAGGTCGTTTCACCCAAGGCCTGTCCACACTCTGATGTTGTCTTCCCATCGTTTCCTCTGTCTGCCTCTTCGTCTCCTCCCCTTACTGTTCCCTGTAGACTGTCTTGGCCAGTCCAGATGATCATGTGACGTGCCCGTACCACTTTAGCTTGCGTGTTTTTCACTGTAGTTAGGAGTCTTCATACGACCGATGGCCTTCTTTAGTCTAGTTTTCACTTCTTCATTAGAGATGTGATCTCTGTATGAAATGCCAAGGAGTTTGCGAAAGCATCTCATCTCCATTGCCTGTATCCTTCTTTCAATGTCTGCTGTTATGGTCCATGGAACATGGACCATAACAGCAAATATAGAGACAAGTATATGTAAAATCAGACCTCGTTGCGGTCTGGCAACACCATCTTCCCGAAGGAGAACCGTCAATATTTTCATGCACAGAAATCTTATGTGACTTTAAACAACAATACACATTTTTTTAAATACTAAGTGCAAAATAATTATGATTACTACCGATTATGGTCTAGAATAAGAAATATAATTGCTAAGAAAAAAAGATGTGAAAAATAGTATGTAGAATATGAAGAAGAACTGCAAAGAAGAAGAACAGCGAAAAATTATTTGCAAAGAATCATTGCAAAGAAGAAGAAGAACATGGGGGATGAGGAGGAAGAGGAGGAGAAGAAGAAAAAGAATTGCGAAGAATTGCGAAGAATTGCGAAGAAGAATTACAAAGCAGAAGAAGAAGAAGAAGAAGAAGAAGAAGAAGAAGAAGAAGAAAGAAGAAGAAGAAGAAGAAGAAGACAACAACAACAACAAACACAAAAAAGAAGAAGAACAACAACAACAACAACAACAACAACAACAACAAGAAAACAAGAAGAACAAGAAGAACAAGAAGAAGAAGAAGAACAAAAACAAGAACAACGAACAAGAAAAAACAAAAAGAATGCGAAGAAGAAGAACAAGAAGAACAAAAACAGAAAAGAAAAGAAGAAAAGAATGAAAAGAATTGCGAAGAAAGAATGCAAGAAAAAAGAAGAAAAGAAGAAGAAGAAGAAGAAGAAGAAGAAGAAGAAAAGAAGAAGAAGAAAAGAAGAAGAAGAAAAAGAAGAAAGAAGAAGATTGGAAAAAGAAGAAAAAGAAATTGCCAAGAAGAAGTAATAAAATAATTGCAAAAGAAAAATTCCATAAGATGAAGAAGAAAAAGAAAGACAAAAGATAGAAGAATAACAAGAAAAACAAGTAAGAAGAAAGTACGACTGATAAAAAACATAGACACGAAAGAAGACAATGGCAGCTTTTGTCCTGTCTACCATCCCTGAAACTTCATTTTTGCTTCACTTCATTCATGACTGGCTATTTTAAATTCAAAGGAAAAAGAGGAGCATCCCAAAACATTCCACCTTAAGCTTGAGCACACAAGGCAAAAGAAAGAAACAGACGAAATAGAAAACACAAACTGTGATTGAAAAAAGTTTGGAAAGGAATAGTTTTGAAAAAGATTCTTTGGTTTAGGGGGCAATTTTTCTTCGTCAGCTGTGGAAAGAATTATTTTATAGATCACTGACCCCTTCATACTGTGTGCCTTGTTAGTTTCCACTTTGTGGACAGGTACCAGCAAGTGAAAATCAGTTTTTCCACCACGGGTATTATTTCTGTTTCCTCTTAGCAAAGAAAGGATTTTATTTGCTGTTTTTATCTTCTTCTTTGTGCTCTGCTTGCTATTGTTGTTTGAGTATATTTTGGTTCTTTTGTTATTTTGGAAACAACATAATTAGCATTCTTTGGAAAACAAAGAAACAAAAAACCCAAGTTAACTACTGAACATATCAATTGTTGTGTCCATATTTTTTTGTTGTAATAGTTGTGATCATTCAAAAGTTCTTTCTTTGCTCATTTTTACAGGAATACGCGTTTCTGTATTTGAGCTGTAAAAAAAAACAAAAACAATTCAGCATCAACTCCTCTTCTTTCTTTTCTACAGTTTCACCCTTTTTTTCTATACTCAAAAAACAGTCTGTTTTCAATAATATTGAGAAAAGATATAAGAACAGCAAAGCAACTTCTGATTCGTGCCTAAATGATTGAAAACAAAGACAGATCGAAACATCAAACACTTGCAAAACTTAATTTAAAAAAAGGTATCTCTCTTAATCTCTGAGAGGTATCCTTTATGACATCAAGACAGTAGCAGATCGGTCAGAGGCCTCACTTTTCCTAAGGTAAGGTTAAGCATCACTGAGCATGGTTACCTAGTGGATGGGTGGCTGTTTGCGCGCCTTGGCTTCAGTACAGTCCCCCAATTCACCCAGCTGTAAATGGGTACCCGCCCTATTTAGGGACAAGGAAGGTAAAGCAGCGAGGGGGAAAAAGATAAGCGCCACACTCAATATCCTGGCCACTGGGGAAGCTGAGGTCTCTGATGGCTTGCTCCCCAACGACCACATAGGTTAAAGGAACACATTTACCTTTTTACTTTGGTGTCCTTAACTTTGTTCTGGAAAACGTCAGCATGCTGATAACTTATTTGGAGACAAACTCTGACAGGCATGTAATAAAAGCTTTCAACACGACGAGCAAACTCATTAGCTGTAGGGTGAAGTGACTTGCAGTGGCCTCCTGGGCAATTGCTGCCATCTTGTTAGCGTCAACCTTCCTCTGCTCGCTAATGGCTAATGTCAACATCAGCTTGTTTCTATGGTTTCGTTATCGTTCACACACACACACATACACACGCACACGCGCGCGGCACGCACACACACATACGCACACACGCATACACACGCACGCATGCACGCATGCACGCACGCACACATACACACACGCGTGCGCGCGCACACACACACACACACACATACACACACACCGCGCGCGCGCGCGCTATTGCTCCTCCTGTCTCTATTTCTGTCTGTCTGTCGTCTGTCTCTGTCTCTGTCTGTCTGTTTCTGTCTGCCTGTCTGTCTGTCTGTCTGTCTGTCTGTCTGTCTGTCTGTCTGTCTCTCATATCTCTCTCTGCTTCTGCTTTTTGATGCAAATGAATGCTTGTTTTGGAGTAAAGAAAACACTAGCAGTAAACATTAATCTTCCAGATAAACAAATAGAAGAAACAATATATAAGCAAATAACGTTCGTCTTTAAGAACAAAGCCTGTGTCAGTAAATATAACTGGGGTAGAAAGAGAGAGGGGGTGGGAGAGGGAGAGCGAGAGCGAGAGCGAGAGCGAGAGAGAGAGAGAGAGAGAGAGAGGAGAGAGAGAGAGAGAGAGAGACAGACAGACAGACAGACAGACAGACAGACAGACAGACAGGACAGGCAGACAGACAGACAGACAGACAGACAGATAGACAGACAGATAGACAGACAGACAGACAGAAAGACAGTAGAGAGACGGACAGAGACAGAGAGAGAAGGACAGACAGACAGACGGACAAATGGACATACATACACACATAAACGCATACATACATACATACATACATACATACATACATACATACATACATACATACATACATACATACATACATACATACATACATACATACATACATACACACACGCACTCACGCTCCCCCCCCCCCCCCCACACACGCACACACATACACACTCA
>CM060318.1:47336861-47339067 GCA_030674155.1 Stramonita haemastoma
TTTTTATGTTAAAAGGAAATACGAAAGAATAAGTGACTGAAGTTTGGCAAATACTGTCATGTTTAGTCTTCACCCAAAAAGCAATATGTGTTGTATATAATTTATTAGGCTATTCTGCTGATTGATGACCTGTGATTTATAGTAATGATCTGTTCATGAACGATCTTGATTTTGTGTTTAATTGCTTGCATGTTTATTTTTCCTTGCTTGTCTGACTTCATTGCATTGTAATGCAGAGTTTCAACAACAACTTGTTGATTCTTGTACAGGTTCTTTTTTCCTGTTTATATTCTAAAGTGTTGTCTTAGCAAATGTAATTCAATACTGAAACTATTGTCTTCAAGATAATGACATCCCTAAAGCAAAGGTCTCTTTTGATTGAAAATGCCTCGGTACATTTCCAAGACATTCATTCATAGTACCATCAATCCTAGCTAGTCTCCTCTTCTACAACAAAAGGATGGGTTTTTAGCATGCGTGCAAAATACTCTGCTTTAGTTTGCATGATATGCGTTAATGTAGAACCTCATCCCAAGCACTTCCTGGGGAATGGAGAAGCAATCAAATGTTGGTTTCAGGGGAAAAACATAATTATGTTCAAATAGTCAATCAGTAGTGACTCGAATGGAAGACGGGATAGCTCAGTGGTCAGAGCAATTGCTTTCCCCAAGCCAATGTTAAGCAGCATTGAGCAATGGTTACCAATCAGATCGATGATTGTTTGTGAGCCTTGGCTTCAGTACAATCCTCCAGTTTACCTAACTGTAAATAGGTGCCTGCATCTTAAGGGTCAGGGAAGATAAAGCAGTGAGGGAGAGGACATTGGTGCTGCCCTCAATATGCTAGCCCTGGAGAAGCTGAGATCTCTGATGCCTTTGCTTCCCTATGACCACATAGGACTCCTTTACCTTGTGACTGGACTGTGTTTCTTCAAATCATTTCAGATCATGAGTCTAAGCCCCCATTGTGCACTGCACATAAGTCACAACACAATCTGTCCTATGCATTCAGCCTTCCCTAATTTGTTCTAAAAACCAATAGTACCAACTTGTTCATAAAAAACTAAGCCAAGTGTTAGCTTGACGAATTTCATATACAACACCTTCAATTTTTAAACAAAAGTCAACCACACGACTTTTTCTTTACATGTTGAGCAAACTGGATCTCAGTCTGTCCAGTCACCTGCTGGTTTACTAAGCTTACACTGTGCAGTTTCAGACAGACCACTGTTGGCTCCTGATAATTTGTTGTGGTTGGGGTGTATGTATCTCTTTGGAATGATCTCCCTCTTTGGGCCTTTAGCAAAAAAATCCTAGGTCGAAATGCACAGTTTTTTAAATGAACTCTGAAGAGTCATTTGTGTTAAGTCTAATATGGAATTGTGCGTCTTACACCACTTTGCTTTGATTTTAAAGGTTTCATTTTGAGCCAGACATTCCTTTTCTCTGTATGATTTTATTTTCATGCCTATCGTTTATAACTTATGTGTGAGTGACAAGAGTGCAAGTACTTTGACTTTAAAAGGTTTTTGTGTAACAAAAATTTAACACCTGATAATATTTGTATTATTTGCTCTGGTCTTTTGTTGTTGTTGTTTTGTGGTTTGCGTTGGAGTTTTATTGGGGGTTATTGTTCCAGTTTTTCTTTCGAGGGGATGGATGGGTTTTGTTATTGTGTATGTGATCACTGAAATATGAACAGACTGCTGTGATGGAAATGCTGCCCTTCTTGGGTCTTCGAGAGCCATGATCTCAGTTTGAAAATCTGTATATTATCAGCTCACTTTCTTTGATGTCTTCTTTCTCCTCCACTTCTTCTTTTTTCCTCCTGACCATGTTCATTATTGAAGACATTTTACTCACATTTTATTCATTTCTTTCTTGAAATCCTTTAAACTACATTAAACTTTGTGTAATTTCAACCTGTATGTCTCCCTTTTCATGTCTCTCTTTCAAACATAAAAAAGGTTCTTGTTGCTTTCTTTATGTATATATTGTTTTGTTGTTGTTAAAAAAAATGAGTCACATTTTACGTATACACAAAAAAATATGTTAATGATTTTTTAAATCTGTAAAAAATTTGTGTTTATATAAAAATAAATGTTTATTGTACTCTTCTTGATATGATCTTCTCTCTCTCTCTCTCTCTTTTCTCTCTCTCTCTCTCTCTCTCTTCTCTCTCTTCTCTCTCTCTCCTCTCTCTCTCT
>CM060318.1:47339167-47346667 GCA_030674155.1 Stramonita haemastoma
AAAAACAAAGCTAGAACAAAGCCTCTACCATGTCAGGTTCTTTTGTTTCTGTTGATGTTTCGTTAGGGTTTTTTTTTTTTTTTTTGGTGGTGGTGGTGGTGGTGGGGTCTATCATGCTGGGTTTAATCTTTGGAGATGAATGTTCGGACTTAAACATTCATTTATGTTAAGGTCAACTGATAGAAACACAAAAATTACCAAATTTTGATCAAAACGAAAGTTAGCAAATTATATCACCTATATATGCTGAAAATGTTGTGCGCATTTGTCGATAAAATAAATTAATGCAAAAGCTATGACCCAAGCACCACGATAAAAAAGCAAAGCAACAAGACAAAACAACCAGAGACGCAGCTGTCATATTAGTTGTTGTTTTTTTCGACTAAAATGACGAACACCTACTTCTTTGACGTGAAATAAAGTTCTTCAAAACTAAACACATAAAGCAAAACAGCTTCAGAATCTGACTCACATCCCTCATTTTTTTCCTTCGATAGACCAAGCATGGAAAGAAACTTCTATTAAAAATCGATATTTTGTTGTTGTTTTTTTAAAAAGAAAGAAAAAAAATCTGCTAGGTTTGCCATCTTAAGTATGTAAGAAAATGTATGCTGGATATAGCGATAAACTCCAATTTGGAGAAGCTTGATAAACTAGGTATTATCTTCCTTTTTCTCCTTTTTTTTGCGTTTTTCAGATGGACTGCGCTCAGTCACTGCAGCCAAGGCAGCAGTAGTTTGGTGTAACCCCCCAAAAAACAACAACAACAACAACAAAACCAACAAAAAAACAACAAAAACAAACAAACAAACAACAAAAACAAACAAACATCCCCGCCAAAAAGAACCCCAACAACCCCCAAACACTGGTATTGCTCAAATATTCTGATGAGCTCTGGTGTCTCAAAGCCCACTAAGGCGGTGAAAAGTGTAAAATTTCTTTTTTTCATGAAGTGGGCGTTGTCGTGTGTGGAACATTTTATAAGCCTTGTACCAAATATTTAGAAAAAAAAGCCTAATAAGCAAATTGCTTGTCCATATACATAACAGAATACCCAGTCTGATCAAGCCTCGGGTTTCAAGCTGAGAATGTTCAGGTTTTTAGCAACTCTGACGATAAATTCAAGATCTCTGATATGCATTTTGATCTTACGTAAACCTGCATACACAAAAGAAGGAACACATAGGGTGAGGTGCTGACACACTAACACACAACTTGACCTGGAAGATTGTCCACATTTCCACATCATATCCACCAGACAGCACGAAGATTCGAGCGCACACATTAAGGACGATAATAATTGGAAGTCTGTGGCCTTAACCATTTGGCCACAGCCTATGAAAAGAACACTGGTCCCACTCCCACCCCTACAGAGCCCCCCCACTTTTTTAGGAAAAAAGAAAAAAAAATTGTTTCAGTAACAAAACAGTAGAACTTAACAAAAAGTTTTGATAAACCAATTGTAATAAACAACCAAGCATGCTTTTTCTGTTCTCTCCTCCTCTCTCTCCTCACCATGACCGAGTTTCTAGTTCTCTCCTCTTCTTGTTCGTCCCCCACCCCACCCCCTCCCAAACAACAATTAAAAAACACACACACACAAAAGGGACACAGTGGATTCCCCATGTCACATCTGGTCTAAGAAAGCACAGACACAGACGGTCATTATCTTCAATCTCGTCCATCTTTTCGTGGGAGACGTCATGTCATTTCTGCTTCAGTCTGGAACTCACAAAGAGAGAGAGAGAGAGAGAGAGAGAGAGAGAGAGAGAGAGGAGAGAGAGAGAGAGAGAGAGAGAGAGAGAGAGAGAGAGAGGAGGGTCTTCAGGACAGCTAACATTAACAGTGCTCTGGTGCCTTACCTGGCGGCCATATTGTGGTGACGACACGTCTGTGGACTAACTGGCGGCCATATTGTGGTGACGACACGTCTGTGGATTAAGTGGCGGTCATATTGTGGTGACGCACTGCTTCTGGGCGGACTGACACACCTGCAATATTAACATTATATCAATCTGGACACAGCTTGAACATGTACTTTGTATCTGTAAATTGTATCAGATAAGTAACGGTAAAGGTGTACCATAACCCATGTGGTCGTAGGGAAGTGAGGCATCAGAGAGACCTCATCTTCTCTAGGCGCCAGGATACTGAGGGCGGTGCCCATCTCCTCTCTGTAGCTGCTTTACCTTCCCTGACCACAAAGAGAGCAGGTACCCACTAACAGCTGGGGGAATTGGGGAACTATAATGAAGCCAAGGGGCGTAAAGGGTTACCCATCCACTTGGTAACCAGCTCAAAGCTGCTTGCCACTGAGCTACCCCCCCTTCCCCCCGCCTATGGGCAAAGACAAAACAAAACAGCTTTCATTTAACTACACATCGCAGGTATATGTATATAAACTATTTTCAATCACCTAAACAATGCAGTTCCACACACTCTCTCTCTCTCTTTGTGTGTGTGTGTGTGTGTGTGTGTGTGTGTGTGTGTGTGTGTGTGTGTGTGTGTGTGTGTGTGTGTGTGTGTGTGTGTGTGTGTACGCTAGCACGCGTGTGTTCATAGTGTATATACACCAGCAGACAAGATGAACAACTTCCAAAAAGCTCTGTTCTTTTCTAAATAATGAGCAGAACAAGCAAGATTCCATTTCATTTCTTAATTCTTATACCTGATGATGCTGAGGAAAAAAACAACTAGTCTTGCCGAAGAACTTCTCTTTTTTCATGAAACTGTCAACACATTCATGTCAAAGTCAAAGTCAAAGTCAAAGTCAGAATCAAACTTTTATTTCCAGATGATACATTAAAAAAAAAACAACAACACGTCTACGTGCAGTTGTGTGCTTCTAAAAATGCAACACAGAGCAAGCCTAGCCTCAGCAACGCAACATCCCCCAATATGGCGCCTTGGCCTACGTGCATGGACACAACCCACTAGGCCTAGCCCCTCTCCTTCACGTGTGCACTCTATGATCTGGAAGCAACAGCAACGTGGTAAGGGACGAGCCCGCTTGATCGATCGGAGCCAGGCACAGATACGGACATCGGGGCGGGCTAGGCTAGGCTAGGCTACCGGGCGTCAGGGAAAAGTGTCGGGAGAGAGAGAGAGAGACAGAGAGAAAGAGAAGAGGACGGCAGAGTGCAAGAGATAAGTGGGGGTCCTGACTAGGCTAGGTACTTGCTGCCTTCCAGTCTGTCGTGGAGTGCCGTATTTGGAGAGAGGAGGAGGAGGAGGAGGAGGAGAAGGAGGACTAGTAGACTGGCGCGGCAGATGGTTGTGTGTGTTCTGTGGTGATTGTTTTTTTGGGTTTTGGTCTCTTCAGGCCTTATTCAAGGTTAGTTTTACCTTAGAAATTGGATTTTTGTTTTGTTTGGTTTTGTTGTTATTGGTGTTGTTGTTGTTGTTGTGGTGGTGGTGGTGGTGGTGGTGGTTGTGGTTGTGTGTGTGTGTGTGTGTGTGTGTGTGTGTGTGTGTGTGTGTGTGTGTGTGTGTGTGTGTGTGTGTGTGTGTGTGTGGGTTTAAAAAAAATCATGTCGTGTACAATATTTTTTTCTTGGGCGTAGAGCTTGGTTTGTTTGGGATGTGTGTGTGTGTGTGCTTTTTGTTTTGGTTTGGTTTTTTGGTGATTGTTTTCCTTCTTTTGTATTGAGGCAGATTTTTGTTTTGGTTTGGTCTCTCTCCTGTGTTAAATAAGACATGTCTTTACAAATACTGTTTCTATCAACCAGAACTGAAATGTTACATTTGGACTAAGATTTATACTAATTTTGATGTAAACTATTAACAATATTCATGTAGTCTTATTTCAATTGTTTATCAAGTTCAGAGTCGAAGACATGATCATTGTGGTTAGGATTCACAAAGAATCGGTTTTTGGTTTGTTTATCTGGCTGAGTGTTTTTTCTTTTGATGTTCCATAATCTCTTACGTACCAATACTATGTGGATTTTCCTCCTTCCCTCAAACTCCGTGTATTGTGGCATAAGCCATGTGTACTTATTGATTTAAACACGTTTGGAGTTTAGAGTTCTCTCTCTCTCTCTCTCTCTCTCTCTCTCTCTCCTCTCTCTCCCTCTCTCTTCTCTCTCTCTTCTCTCTCTCTCTCTCTCTCTCTCTCTCTCTCTCTCTCTCTCTCCCCCCCCCATAGCAGGCATGTGTGTGTATGTGTGTGTGTGTGTGTGCGTGCGTGCGTGCGCGCGCGCACACACACACATGAATAACCAAGGCTTCTTTTGTGCTGACCGATGACAGCAAGTATGTAGTCACTTAACTGTTTACAGATTCTTCCTTAGTAACTGAGACAGAGACAGAGACAGACAGGAAGACAGACAGACAGACAGACAGACTTCATCGATGATCTCCCTCGGCAGAATGAAACAAAAAAGTTCCATTGTATTTGAGTTATAAGCTCTAAATCAGAAACATTCACTGGGACTTCAGTACAGCCTCAACAACAAATAACCTAGTGACAAGTATAATAAGTATTGTATATATACCCACCAGACTGGTGGCTACACCAGCTGTTTGTCATGGCTTGCACTAAATAGGTAGACTAGACACAATCGCCGACATATCGAGCGTTTAATGCTTGGATTGTTTTCGGTTGGGTACTCGCACGTTTGTGCGCCTTGGGGACGGGATAGCTCAGTGTTCAGAGCGCTCGCTTTCCCAAGCCAAAGCTAAGCAGCGTCGAGCGTGGTTGCCAATTGGATGGGTGACCATTTGCGTGCCTTGCCTACAGTACAGTTCCCCCAGTTCACCCAGCTGTAAATAGGTACCTGCCTACTTTAGGGTCAGGGAAGGTAAAGCAGCGAGGGAGAGGAGATGGGCGCCGCCCTCAACATGGTGGCCCCTAGAGAAGCTGAGGTCTCTGACGCTTCGCTCCCCTACGACCACACAGGTTATGGGACACCTTTACCTTTACCTTACATGAGATCAGTAGGTCTTCTTCGAACGTTCAGACGGCAACTATTGTTGTCTGTCATATTATGAGCGAAAATGCGTTGTACTGCGGTTAAGCGACTGACAAGTCAGCCCCAGCGCATCCGACTTCAGCATGGAAGAGAATTGTTATCTTTAAGTCTTTCTGGAAGAAAAGGCAGGAAAATGGACCAAGAAGGCAAAAAATTGACACAAAAAAAAGAGGCGACAGGAAGAAAAGGAACAAGGCGGTAACAAAGATAGGGACAGAAAAGAGGGAATTCCTAGCACCGAATTTCCAAAAGGTGGGGATGCTTTTTATACTGACAGGCCTCTGGCACCCCCTCAGGAAAGACATTCATAATTTGAGCCCACTGCAGAATGGTCATGGGCTAAAAACTGTAGAGTAACAGTGGCTTGGTGGTCGAGAGGTAACACCTAGAGAGCTTGGGGTTGCAGGTTCGATCCTCGTTTGAAGCGAACATTTCTACCATGTACTAGACTTTGATGGGTGGTCTGGGTGTGAGTCTTTTGGGTGAGATAATGAACCCCTCTTTGGTCATAGGTACAACACACACACACACACATACACACACACATACACACACACACACACACAAACACATTTAGCACATGTAAAATAACCCACTTTGGCAAGAGAATTGCCCTGACGATGCAATTTACAGTATGGACATTAAAAAAAACAAACAGATGAGATACTTGAACGTACTTCTTTAGAAGCAACCGCCCTCCCCCCGCTAAGATACCATACATAATTATGATTGCTATATCAGCTGCTAATTTCAGGCATGGAAAAACTTTCATGTGCGTGCGTGCATACTAACGCATGTATGCGTGTACGTCCATTTGTGTGCTCGCGTAAGTGTACATATGCGTGTGCAAGCGTGGATATAACTGCTTCTTTTTCAACTCTCTCTTTCCCTGAACAAATGAAGGCAGTTTACAGCTGTTTAGAAAGTCAGCCACTTTTTTTCTTTCTGTCTTTCTCCTCTTTTTCTTCTTCTTCTTTCCTTTCCTACTTCTTTTTTGCCGTTGTTGTCCTTTGTCCGTCATTCAGTATTGATTAGTCTTTGTTCCGCTTTGTTCGTTTGACCTTTTGGTCCTGACTTGACGATCTGTTGGTCTCTCACCCAGAAGACCATAATTGCTTGCCTCTGTGGATGTCTTGTCTGTCTGTCTGTCTGGCTGGCTGGCTGTCTGTATTTGTCTCTGTCTGTCTGTGCCTGTGTTTTTGTCGGTGTCTGCCTTTTCGTCTGTTTGCATGTCTTTGTCGGTGTCTGTCTGTTCGTCTGACTGCCTGTCTTATCTGTCTGTCTGTTTCCTAGCATATAGGTATTTGTGTGTGCGTGTGTGTATGCGCGAGATCATGGGTGCTAAGAAGTGTGTAATCGCACGTGTGATGTTAGTAGTATACTCTCGTACGCACCGAATTATGTGAGTGTTGTTGATAGGCACACTCAAGAAATACCTGGTTTTCTTTATACTGACCGATGGTAAGCAGTATCTGCAACCATTTTACTGTTTAGAGATTCGTCCCTTAATAACTCAGAGAAAGAGAGGCTTCATCAATGATCTCCATCTGACGAATGAGACTGAACAGTTCGAGGCGTTTGAGTCATAAACCCCTAGATCAGAAATCTCCGACTTTTTCAAAGGGGTTGCTGTGGGTACCGAATAGGCCTACACAAACACAATCACCGACAAGTCTGTGTCACTTAGTGGCTAGATTCTTTTAAGGACACGTGCATGGGATCGGCTGTTTGAATCCACCGTGGAATTCTCGTTGTTTTAAAATATACAGATGGGTGGTCTTGAGCTAACGTGCCAGCCTAGAGAGTGCAAAGTTGAAGATTCGATGATCCCCGTTTGAAAAGAACACTTTCCCCATCCACAAAACCTTAATGGGGTGGTCTGGGTGCTAGTCTTTTTCTAGATCTATCTCTTCTCTCTGGTCCCTTACCGGGTGGGTGGGTATATAGTACGTGGTCTCCTTCTGTGCTTCTCACTTTACAGGAGTTTTACCCGCTGATCTCAGCCGACACATTCCGATTTCAGAGCAGTCTGATAAGGAGACAAAAAATATACGTAGAGACCGAAAAAAGTGTGATACTGCTTAGCTCTTGTAGAAACACACTCTTCCCTAAGGCAACATGAAGAGAAATCTGCCGTGGCTGAGAGATTTGCACAGCACAACAACACAACACAACAAAACAACACAACACAACATAACACAACACAACAGGAAAAAACAAACCACAACACTTCCGTATGTATATATATATGTGTGTGTGTGTGTGTGTGTGTGTGTGTGTGTGTGTGTGTGTGTGTGCGTGCGTGCGTGCGCGCGCGCGCGCACGCGTGTGTACGAGTGCATGTGCGTATATAAGTGTTTCTGTGCGCGCGCGCGCGCGCGCGTGTGTGTGTGTGTATGTGTGCGTGCGTGCGTGCGTGTTCATATGCGCATGCATGTTTGTGCTTTGTGTCCATGCGTACGCAAGCGCTTACGTATAGACATACGTATGCAAGCGTTGACGTGACATTGTTTATTTGGCAGCTATT
>CM060318.1:47364628-47369628 GCA_030674155.1 Stramonita haemastoma
CCATGGGGGCACAACTGAAGAGTTTGCAGCCAGCTTCCTCCACTCCCCATGGTCCTCCGCCCTCCGTAGTAGGTCGTTCCACCCAAGGCCTGTTCACACTCTGATGTTATCTTCCCATCGTTTCCTCTGTCTGCCTCCCCTTACTGTTCCCTGTAAGACTGTCTTGGTCAGTCCAGATGACGTGTGACGTGCCCGTACCATTTTAGCTCGCGTTTTTTCACTGTAGTTAGGAGTTCTTCATATGGGCCGATGGCCTTCTTTATTCTAGTTTTCACTTCTTCATTAGTGATGTGATCTCTGTATGAAATGCCAAGAAGTTTGCGAAAGCATCTCATCTCCATTGCCTGTATCCTTCTTTCAATGTCTGCTGTTATGGTCCATGGAACATGGACCATAACAGCAAATATAGAGGCAGGTATATGTAAAATCAGACCTCGTTGCGGTCTGGCAACACCATCTTCCCGAAGGAGAACCGTCAATATTTTCATGCACAGAAATCTTATGTGACTTTAAACAACAATACACACTTTTTTTAAATACTAAGTGCAAAATAATTATGATTACTACCGATTATGGTCTAGAATAAGAAATATAATTGCTAAGAAAAAAAGATGTGAAAAATAGTATGTAGAATATGAAGAAGAACTGCAAAGAAGAAGAACAGCGAAAAATTATTTGCAAAGAATCATTGCAAAGAAGAAGAAGAACATGGGGGATGAGGAGGAAGAGGAGGAGAAGAAGAAAAAGAATTGCGAAGAAGAATTACAAAGAAGAAGAAAGAAGAAGAAGAAGAAGAAGAAGAAGAAGAAGAAGAAGAAGAAGAAGAAGAAGAAGAAGAAGAAGAAGAAGAAGAAGAACAACAACAACAACAACAACAACAACAACAACAGCAACAACAACAACAACAACAACAACAACAACAACAACAACAAGAAAAACAACAAGAAGAACAAGAAGAACAAGGAGAACAAGAAGAACAAAAACAAGAACAAGAACAAGAAGAACAAGAATTGCGAAGAAGAATTGCGAAGAAGACGAATTGCGAAGAAGAAGAAAAGAAGAAGAAGAAGAAGAAGAAGAAGAAGAAGAAGAAGAAGAAGAAGAAGAAGAAGAAGAAGAAGAAGAAGAAGAAAGATTTGCGAAAAAGAAGAAAAAGAAATTGCCAAGAAGAAGAAAAATAATTGCAAAGAAAAATTGCTAAAAAGAAGAATTCCAAAGATGAAGAAGAATAACAAGAACAAGAACAAGATCAAGAAGAAGAAGATACTGACTGATAAAAAACATAGACACGAAAGAAGACAATGGCAGCTTTTGTCCTGTCTACCCATCCCTAAAACTTCATTTTTTGCTTCACTTCATTCATGACTGGCTATTTTAAATTCAAAGGAAAAAGAGGAGCATCCCAAAATATTCCACCTTAAGCTTGAGCACACACGGCAAAAGAAAGAAACAGACAAAATAGAAACACAAACTGTGATTGAAAAAAGTTTAGAAAGGAATAGTTTTGAAATAAATTCTTTGGTTCAGGGGGCAATTTTTCTTCGTCAGCTGTGGAAAGAATTATTTCATAGATCACTGACCCCTTCATGCCTTGTTATTTTCCACTTTGTGGAGAGGTACCAGCAAGTGAAAATCAGTTTTTCCACCGTGGGCATTATTTCTGTTTCCTCTTAGCAAAGAAAGGATTTTATTTTGCTGTTTTTTTTCTTCTTTGTGCTCTACTTGCTATTGTTGTTTGAGTATAGTTTGGTCCTTTTGTGATTTTGGAAACAACATAACTAGCATTCTTTGGAAAACAAAGAAACAAAAAACCCAAGTTAACTACTGAACATATCAATTGTTGTGTCCATATTTTTTTTGGTAATAGTTGTGATCATTCAAAAGTTCTTTCTTTGCTCATTTTTACAGGAATACGCGTTTCTGTATTTGAGCTGTAAAAAAAAAACAAAAAAACAATTCAGCATCAACTCCTCTTCTTTCTTTTCTACAGTTTCACCCTTTTTTTCTATACTCAAAACAGTCTGTTTTCAATAATATTGAGAAAAGATATAAGAATAGCGAAGCAACTTCTGATTCGTGCCTAAATGATTGAAAACAAAGACAGATCGAAACATCAAACACTTGCAAAACTTAATTTTAAAAAAGGTATCTCTCTTAATCTCTGAGAGGTATCCTTTATGACATCAAGACAGTAGCAGATCGGTCAGAGGCCTCACTTTCCCTAAGGTAAGGTTAAGCATCATTGAGCATGGTTACCTAGTGGATGGGTGGCTGTTTGCGCGTCTTGGCTTCAGTACAGTCCCCCAGTTCACCCAGCTGTACATTGGTACCCGCCATTATTTGGGACATGGAAGGTAAAGCAGCGAGGGGACAAAAAGATAAGCGCCACACTCAATATCCTGGCCACCGGAGAAGCTGAGGTCTCTGATGGCTTGCTCCCCCAACGACCACATAGGTTAGGGGAACACCTTTACCTTTTTACTTTGGTGTCCTTAACTTTGTTCTGGAAAAGGTCAGCATGCTGATAACTTATTTGGAGACAAACTCTGATGACAGGCATGTAATAAAAGCTTTCAACACGATGAGCAAACTCGTTAGCTGTAGGGTGAAGTGACTTGCAGTGGCCTCCTGGGCAATTGCTGCCATCTTGTTAGCGTCAACCTTCCTCTGCTCGCTAATGGCTAATGTCAACATCAGCTTGTTTCTATGGTTTCGTTATCGTTCACACACACGCATACACACGCACACGCGCGCGCGCACGCACACACACATACACACACACGCATACACACGCACGCATGCACGCACGCACACATACACACACGCGTGCGCGCGCGCGCACACACACATACACATACACACACGCGCGCGCGCGCGCTATTGCTCCTCCTGCCTCTATTTCTGTCTGTCTGTCGTCTGTCTCTGTCTCTGTCTGTTTCTGTCTGTCTGTCTGTCTGTCTGTCTGTCTGTCTGTCTGTCTGTCTGTCTGTCTGTCTGTCTGTCTGTCTGTCTGTCTGTCTCTCTCTCTCTCTCTCTCTCTCTCTCTCTCTCTCTCTCTCTCTCTCTCATATCTCTCTCTGCTTCTGCAAATGAATGCTTGTTTTGGAGTAAAGAAAACACTAGCAGTAAACATTAATCTTCCAGATAAACAAATAGAAGAACAAATATATAAGCAAATAACGTTCGTCTTTAAGAACAAAGCCTGTGTCAGTAAATATAACTGGGGTAGAAAGAGAGAGGGGGTGGGAGAGGGAGAGAGAGAAAGACAGAGGTATACAGGCAGACAGACAGAGACAGAGAGAGGACAGACAGACAGACGGACAAATGGACATACATACGCACATAGACAGAGACAGAGAGAGGACAGACAGACGGACAAATGGACATACATACGCACATAAACGCATACATACATACATACATACATACATACATACATACATACATACATACATACATACATACATACATACATACATACATACATACATACATACATGCATGCATGCATGCATGCATGCATGCATACACAAACGCACACACGCTCCTCCCCCCCCCCCCCCCCACACATACACACTCTCATACTCTCATACTCTCATACTCACATTCACACACACACACACACACACACACACACACACACACACACACACACACACACACACACACACACACACACACACACACACACTCAGCTAAAGCGAAAGCGAGAGCGAGAGAGAGAGACAGAGACAGAGACAGACAGACAGACAGACAGACAGACAGACAGACAGACAGACAGACAGACAGAGATAGACAGACAGACAGACAGACACAGACAGACAGACACACACACATACACACAGACACACATACACACAGACAGAAAAGAACGGCACTAGCCTTGAGCGCCAAGCCTGTATTCTGTATAAAGACCATTTTGATCTTTCCTATGAAAGTCAACACACGTTCCATCTGTCTGATTTTCACAGAGATCATTACCATATGTCGGCACTGTCTGCCCCCTCCTCCTGCTTTCAACCCCCCCCCCTCCTCCCTCCCCCATTTTTTTCTACCATCAATCTTCTCCACAACACACACTTCCAACTTTTACAATCAGTGTCTATCTGGCATTCTCTGATTCTGGTAACTAGCATTTTTTTTTCATGAAGAAGGAGGTAGTGTATAGTGTAAGAGTATTTCATGTTTTCGTTCCTCGGCTAGAGCTCTGAAGTTCATCAATGGTAGTTTTGTGTACGCGACCGTTTTACACTCACCATTAAAAGTAGCCTCATACCGATTACGGTAATGATGTCTAAACACCTCATCTATATGAATGAGGTATTTTTGTTTTATTTTTGTTGTTGTGTTGTTGTTGTTTTTTTTTTTTTTTTTTTTTTTTTTTTTTTTTTTTTTTTTTTTCAAGCAGGTTTATTCCACTGGGTAAGTTATTTCATTCTGGTTTCCAACTCCAAGATTATTTCTAACTTTTTTTTCATTTCACTCCTCTAACAACATTCTTATGTCTGTGATTTTTCCTAATAAACCATACAAAATTTGATGTCACGGATTTGAAACTAATGTATGACTGAGTAACCGAATGCTGATGTGTTGTATTATATAACAAGTGAAACAGACTGTTACAACAAACAAATCCAACCTTTTCATTATTACCATTTTGTAACCAAACTTTAATTCACCATGAAACTCCAGTTCAACTTGTTTACTAAACCCAAAAAGAATGCATGAACTAACAAAATCTTCACACTCGAAAGTGCATCATACAAAAAACTTGGGTTGCTGAAGCGCACACAAAATATTGGCTTACTCATAGGCACCTTACTAACAAAAAGCTGGCTCAAGATAACGAGCAGGCACACACACCTACATTCACACACCCACACAGAGACGATTCTAGATCATGTGTGCAGAGTTTATTGATGGTCAATCTACTTGGTGGCGGAAGCCTGGGCCTTTCTCTGTTTCTGCAGCACTTGCACCATCTCTTCCCGCTTCCTCTT
>CM060318.1:47374628-47384628 GCA_030674155.1 Stramonita haemastoma
GCTTCCCTATGACCACATAGGACTCCTTTACCTTGTGACTGGACTGTGTTTCTTCAAATCATTTCAGATCATGAGTCTAAGCCCCCATTGTGCACTGCACATAAGTCACAACACAGTCTGTCCTATGCATTCAGCCTTCCCTAATTTGTTCTAAAAACCAATAGTACCAACTTGTTCATAAAAACTAAGCCAAGTGTTAGCTTGACGAATTTCATATACAACACCTTCAATTTTTAAACAAAAGTCAACCACACGACTTTTTCTTTACATGTTGAGCAAACTGGATCTCAGTCTGTCCAGTCACCTGCTGGTTTACTAAGCTTACACTGTGCAGTTTCAGACAGACCACTGTTGGCTCCTGATAATTTGTTGTGGTTGGGTGTATGTATCTCTTTGGAATGATCTCCCTCTTTAGGGCCTTTAGCAAAAAAAATCCTAGGTCGAAATGCACAGTTTTCAAATGAACTCTGAAGAGTCATTTGTGTTAAGTCTAATATGGAATTGTGCGTCTTACACCACTTTGCTTTGATTTTAAAGGTTTCATTTTGAGCCAGACATTCCTTTTCTCTGTATGATTTTATTTTCATGCCTATCGTTTATAACTTATGTGTGAGTGACAAGAGTGCAAGTACTTTGACTTAATAGGTTTTTGTGTAAACAAGATTTAACACCTGATAATATTTGTATTATTTGCTCTGGTCTTTTGTTGTTGTTGTTTTGTGGTTTGCGTTGGAGTTTTATTGGGGGTTATTGTTCCAGTTTTTCTTTCGAGAGGGATGGATGGGTTTTGTTATTGTGTATGTGATCACTGAAATATCTTATGAACAGACTGCTGTGATGGAAATGCTGCCCTTCTTGGTCTTCGAGAGCCATGATCTCAGTTTGAAAATCTGTATATTATCAGCTCACTTTCTTTGATGTCTTCTTTCTCCTCCACTTCTTCTTTTTTCCTCCTGACCATGTTCATTATTGAAGACATTTTACTCACATTTTATTCATTTCTTTCTTGAAATCCTTTAAACTACATTAAACTTTGTGTAATTTCAACCTGTATGTCTCCCTTTTCATGTCTCTCTTTCAAACATAAAAAGGTTCTTGTTGCTTTCTTTATGTATATATTGTTTTGTTGTTGTTAAAAAAAATGAGTCACATTTTACGTATACACAAAAAAAATATGTTAATGATTTCTAAATCTGTAAATATTTGTGTTTATATACAATAAATGTTTATTGTACTCTTCTTGATATGATCTTCTCTCTCTCTCTCTCTCTCTCTCCTCGTCTCTCTCTCTCTCTCTCTCTCTCTCTCTCTCTCTCTCTCTCCTCTCTCTCTCTCTCTCTCTCTCTCTCTCTCTCTCTCTCCTCTCTCTCTCTCTCTCTCTCCATGTGTGTGTGTGTGTGTGTGTGTGTGGTGTGTGTGTGAGAGAGAGAGAGAGAGTGAGAGAGAGAGAGAGAGAGAGAGAGAGAGACGAGAGAGAGAGAGAGAGAGAGAGAGAGAGAGAGAGAGAGAGAGAGGAGAAAAGAGAGAGAGAGAGAGAGAGAGAGAGAGAGAGAGAGAGAGAGAGCGTGTGCGGTGTGCGTGGGGGGGGGGGGGGGGAACGCAAACAACAATAGACCCTAAAATCTGTAGATTCCTGTCTCATGAAGAAATAAAAGTAAACATAAAGGTGTCCCATAATCTATGTGGTCGATCTAGGGAAGGGATGTGTCAGAGACCTCAGCTTCTCCAGGAGCCAGCATATTGAGGGCGGCGCCCATCTCCTCTCCCTCGCTGCTTTACCTACCCGGACCCTAAAGAGGGCAGGAACCCATTGAAAGCTAGGTAAACTGGAGGTCTGTTTTGAAGCCGAGACAAGAAAACGGTCACCCATCCACGTGGTAACCACGCTTGATGCTGCTTAACATTCGCCTGGGGAAAGTATGTGCCCTGACCACTAAGCTATCCCGTCTCCTTGGCAAAAAAATAAGTGTGGCATATTTCAGAAAGAGAGACTGGGTCGGGCTCTTTGTCAGTTCTGTGACGTCAGCTGTGTTGTCAGCATTTTATTTTCTTAATAAACACTGAGTGCGGCATTTGATACCTCAGCTTCGCTAGGGGCCAGCATATTGAGGGCGATGCCCATCTCCTCTCCCTTGCTGCTTTACCTTCCCTGACCCTAAAGAAGGCTGGTACTCATTTAAAGCAGGGTGAACTGGGGACTGAAGCCAAAGCGCTCAAACAGTCACCCATCCAATTGGTAACCACGTTTCAATGCTGCTTAACCTTGGCTGGGGGAAAGCGAGTGCTCTGACCACTGAGCTACCCCGTCCCCCAAAGGCCAAACCAAAAATATAAATCTACAAATCTGTTCTATCACCATTGCTTCAGTTCTCTCCTATCCTATGTACACATCGGATGGGAAGTTTGCGTCCCTGACTCTTTTCGAGTACTTGCTCATATAGGCAGCCATACTCTGATTTCGTATGATTATTTTTCTTTAAAGGAGAGTGCTTTAAAAAAGAAGAAGAAGAAGAAGAAGAAGAAGAAGAAGAAGAAGAAGAAGAAGAAGAAGAAGAAGAAGAAGAAGAAGAAGAAGAAGAACAAGAAGAACAAGAAGAACAAGAACAAGAAGAAGAAGAAACAACAGCAACAACAACAACAACAACAACAACAACAAATATTGAGTACAAAACCATGGCCTAGTCAAACAAAAAGAAGTCACCTTGTGTTTCAGCCCCAGCTGTCTAATCAGACTGAAAAGAGACATTTTTTACCTTAACACTCTCAGGTTAGTTATCAGAAATGAACAGGTCTATCATCAAACGTTTGACCTATAGTGGTGTCTCTTAGTTTTCTCTGCAGACTTCTGTAAATCTCTGTCTACCAGTTCACAGACATAGTCTCTGATGCTATACACACTTCAACCTGCTTCTGCAGCTTTCATTTAAAAGAGCTGTTACAGTCATCCTCCAGCCTTGAATGGAACTACCAACCACCCAGAGTGGAGGAAGTTGGTTTCACAATCTTCAGTGGTACCCTAACAATCTACTAGACCACAGGATAGGTGAAAGCGAAGGTGACAGTCATCCTCCATCAAAGCATCTGTATCAGCTGTGAAAACACCAGCACGGTCTATCCCACTTTACTGATCAGCCATCATGTTGGGTGCAAAAATATATGATGACATCATGTGATGCAAGCACGAATTTTTGTGCACAGCGCAATACAGGTAACAGTGTGTTGTTTGAAGACAGAGGTGTGGAGAGAGAGAGAGAGAGAGAGAGAGAGAGAGGAGAGAGAGAGAGGAGAGAGAGAGAGAGAGGAGAGAGGGGGGGGGGGGGGCAGACAGACAGACAGAGAGTGAGGCACAGAAGAGACAGACAGACAGATTAGGAGACAGACAGACAGACAGACAGACAGACAGAGGCGTAAATAGAGAGACAGACAGAAAGACAGACAGACAGACAGATAGACAGGCAGACAGACAGACAAGCACACAGACAATCAGACAGAGAGCTCTGGACTGAATTTGAAATGGTGTAATGTGCATCCACCTTCAGTAACAATACATTCCAGGGGGAGGGGGGCAAGAATGCAAAATGCGGAAAATAAAATGCACCTTCTCACAAGGTCTTATAAGACTTGGCATATACGCATATATGCCCTTTGGCGTGTACCCAAAACTGTACTCCTGTGAATACTTATTTCAAAATAATGAGTGAAGTGCTGGATAAGAAATAAAAAAACAACAACAGAAGAACAACAAGAGGGAGAGGGAGAGAGATAGAGCAAGAGAGAGAGAGAAAGAGGGGGAGGAGGTGGGGAAGAGAGAGACACACAGACATATAGACAGGGAGGCAGGCAGGCAGGCAGGCAGGCAGGCAAACAGACAGACAGGCAGACAGACAGTCAAACAGACAGACGGAGGCAGAAGGAGACAGACTAACAGACAGACAAAGACAGAGACAGACAGATACACAGAATCTGTTGTTCTCTCCACCTCTTACGCCACACCAGTACCAACATGACGGACAAGAGGAAGGAAGCGAAGGAGAGGAGGAATGACAGGGAGAAGGGAGGGGGAGGGATGGAGATGGAGAGGAGGAGGGTGAAGATGTGCATGATATTTCATAGCATGTCACGCACATGCCAGAGTGAGTGAGTGAGTGAGTGGTGATGGTGGTGGTGATGGTGGTAATAGCGGTAGTGAGGGTGGTAATGTTGACTGCGGTGGTAGTGGTGGTGGTGGTAGGTGGTAGTGGTGGTGAGGGTAATTAGAGTGACGTGACCGGTAGTGGTGTGATTGGGAGGGGGGGGGTTGATGGTGAGGATGAGGAGACTGGGGTAGGGGTGGTGATGATGGTGGTGGTGGTAGCAGTGGTAGTGCCTGTGGTCATTATGATGTTAGTGGGTTAGGACTCGAGAGCTGTTGTGGAGTAGTGGGCATGTTAGTCATCTGAAGCTATGACTATAATTTCATATTCCATCATCAATGCAAACCAGAAAAACCCATAAAATATATTGTTAAAAACCTTTGACATCCCCTATACTACCCCTTGTGCATGCAAGCTGGTTCCTTTTGCTCAAAACTATAGTGCATCAGAGACTTTAAGAAAACATGTAACAGTTTGAAGACTATGTTTCAATGCAAAGCACCGATTCTGCGATTGTTTCCATGTGTGTGTTGTGTGCGTGGTGTGTGTGTGTTTTGTGTGTTTGTGTGTTTGTGTGTGTGTGTGTGTGTGTGTGTGTGTGTGTGTGTGTGTGTGTGTGTGTTTGAGAGAGAGAGAGAGAGAGAGAGAGAGAGAGAGAGAGAGAGAGAGAGAGAGAGAGAGAGAGAGAGAGAGAGAGAGAGAGAGAGAGAGAGGAGAGAGAGAGAGAGAGAGAGAGAGAGAGAGAGAGAGGAGAGAGAGATTCAACCAGCAAACAGCAAAGACATCTCATCACAGGAATACTCTGTCGGGACCAAAATTCTAGCATGATTTTGGCCACAAAAACAAAGATCACATTCAAACAGAGCACACAGAGGACACACACACACACACATACGCACACACGCACGCACGCACGCAACGCACGCACAGCCACACACACACACACACACACACATATACACACACACACACACACACACACACACACACACACACACACACACACACACACACACACACACACACAGACGCAAAAAAGAAACAACAACAACAAAACCTTCCAACATTCCAAACACTCGGCGGCAAAACATAAACCACCAAACGTGTTCAAACTAAAGTCTCCTTAAACCAGTTATGCAAAACTTACACCACTCCCTTTTTCGCTTAACGTTACAAACAACAATATATAGCCTATACCCGCGACACAACAACAGGTCACAGCGTCGTGACCTCTCCGTGTCACCCTTGTCCGGTGGGGAAATATAACACACGTTTCACAGGACCCCAGCGACGTAATAGATAGCCCACAGACGTCCAGCCTCCATGAGATAGCCTCTATCAGATGGACGCTAAGATTTAGGAGAAACTTTTGACAAGTTATTAAGGGTACCGTCACACTTAAGCTAGTGTATGTATGTCCTTGTCCGATTAAAAGACAATCCGTAGAGGCTTTAACAATTGGAAATTTAAGCTCGGACGTAAGTATAGCCACAACGATCATCATCATCATCTCATCATCATCATCATCATCATCATCATCATCATCATCATCATCTCATCATCTCGTCGTCGTCGTCGTCGTCGTCATCGTCGTCGTCGTCGTCGCCGTCGTCGTCGTCGTCGTCGTCATCATCATCATCTCATCATCATCATCATCTATCATCATCATCATATCATCATCATCATCATCATCATCATCATATCATCATCATATCATCATCACACAAAGAGAAAAGTTGGGGGGTTGTTTTGTTTTGTTGTTTTTGTTGTTGTATGTTTGGTTTGTTCTTTTGGGGTTTGTTTGTTTTGCTTTAGTTTTAATGGGGGGATGGGGGGCTTCAAATGATGTAGATCTAATGGTTAAGATTTTGTACACTGACCACAGCAAGCTTTCGGGTCAGCAGAGATATGTTTCTTGTGGACACACCCCTCTGAACAGTTTGGCTCTGACTGGAGCTTGAGATTGTTTGTAATCCAGCTGAATCCTAGGACCTGTATGAGAATTATCATCACTCTGTTGTTTGTTGGGGTTTTTTGTTCCTCAGCTAGAGCTTTGAGGGTTACCAATGGTAAGATTTTGGGTATGCAACCGTTTTTGTCCATCATAAATGTTGCTGTTTTCTTTCGTTGGATTTGCTACTATCACTTTAATTGGAAGTAATAAAAAAAAGAAGTTAAGTTCACGTACACAATGGGTTTTTTTCCCCAGAATGAACAGGTATGATGTATTGTATTGTATTGTATTGTATTGTATTGTATTGTATTGTATTGTATTTTTGTATTGTATTGTATTGTATTGTATTGTTATTGTATTGTATTGTATTGTATTGTATTGTATTGTATTGTACACCACCATAAGTCAAGGCAAATTTCTCTATGTAAAATTTGGGACGTTTTCCATGGGTAACACACCCTAGAAAGCAAAAAGCCTTGGGTTCGGTCCTTGTTTGAGCGACCCCCACCCCAATCCACTGGAGAGTTGTGATCTAGATGCTAGTCTTTCAGATGAGACTGCGGTGCATTGAGGTCTTGTAGCTGTGTGCGAGACGTATTTTGCACATGCAACTTAATAAACAAAAAATCCACAATGACGAAAGAGTGGTCTCTATCAAAAGTCTGTAGAAAAAGCATTCTGTCAGTACAGCAAGTACACATACAGACACGAAAACAACATAAAACTGGATGGCCAGCCCTGGTTTCATGTTTTTCCTGGGGAGATCAGCCTAAACTTCATGCAGAAAAATCTGCCAGGACTGAAAATTGTAATTGAACATACAATTCAATAAATACAGCACAACACAAGAGAACCAATCCACTACACGACACACACACACGACACTACGCTACACTACACTACACTACACTACGCTAACACTACACTACACACACTACACTACACGACACGACACTACACGACACGACACGACACTACGCACACTACACTACACTACACTACTACATACACTACACTACACTACACTACACGACACGTACACGACACTACCGAACTACACTACACTCACTACACTACATACACTACACTACACTACACATACACTACATACACTGACACTACACCACTGACACTACACACACTACACTACGCACTGCACTGCACTGCACTACACTACATCACACTACACACATACATTTACACATAATAACAATGCAATACGATAAGATATACGATACTTACGATACCGATACGATACCGATACGATACGATACGATACAAATTACGATACTGATACGATACGATTACATACGATACGATAACAATACGAATACAATCACATAAATACAATACAATACATACATACATACAAATACTAATACACATCCCAATCAATACAAATCATACAAAAGTACCTCACTGCCTCGACATGTCACATGTTCAAGATGGGTGCCTCCTAAAAACCACATACATATTCTCTAGGGGATTATTTTTCATGGCTACGTGTGACGGGTGCCTTATTAACATTTCACTCAGATTAAGAGTTATTGGGGTTCTTCAAACTTGTGCCATAATACGATAGCAACAGTGAAGGAGGAAGATCATTTACAAGTGGTGGAGGGGGTGGGGGGAGGGGGCAGGAGGGACTGGCTAGTTTCGTCGTTCCCTTTCAGGTGAATAGATGTAACATGGGGGTGATGGGGGTAACCTGTTAACCGGTTTGCCGGCTGCTATCATTAGAATTCAGATTCAGCACCAAAGCTGTTTTTGTTTGATCTGTTTGAAAGACTCTATGGCCGTGTGGTTAAGACTGTTTGACTTCAATCCCGTGAGGCCTGTGAAATTGTGGGTTCAAATGTCGGCAGCAGTTTCTGGTGAATTAAGAATGGGGATTCTTTTATGATTTTCCAGGTCAGCAGCAAGTGCAGGCCTGCCAGTGTCTTGACTCCCTTCCAGTATTTATACATGCAGAAGATCAAATTTGCACGTTTAAAATCTCGTATTTCGTGTCAGTATTTGGCGGGTTACAGGAACAAGAACATGCCCAGCATACATCCCCAAGGTTGATATGTAGCTACTCTCTTGGTGGGCATAAAACAGCCATATGTGCAACATCTCACCATTGGTAAACCTCGGAGCTTTAGCCAAGGAGTGACAAAAAATACAATACAATACAACACAATACATTAAAAATACAATCAATCAATACAGTGCAGTAGAATACAGTACACAATACAATACAAATCAAAGGGACCAGAGGGTACTCTACTGTATCCAAAAGCCACATGTTCAAGATGGGTACCTCGGAAAACCACACACATAGTTTCCTCTACGTAGTTTTTTTCATGGCTACGTGTGATGCGTGCCTTAGCATTTATTGGATCCCCTTCAAATTTGTGTCATAATAGGATAGCGACAGCGGAGCGGGAAGATCATTTACAAGTGGGAGGGGGGAGGGGGGGCGGGGAGGGGAGATTTTTAGTAATTCCTTATTTGGTGCCCTTTAGGTGAAAAGGTGTAACATGTGCTGGTGTTGGTGACCTGTGAACTGTTTGTGGGCTGCTCTATTAGAATTCATATCCACTGTCAGAGCTGTTTTTGTTTGCTTTGTCTGATAGACGCTTTGGGCAAATGGTTAACCGTTTGACTTCAGTCTCAGGGACACATGAAGTCGTGGGTTCACACCTCGGCGACGGTGTCTGGTGAAAAACAGGGAGGCAGATTTTTGCAATTTTATTTCCAGATCAACTTTAAGTGCAGACCTGCCATTGTCTTAACTCCCTTCCTGGATTTACGCTTGCAGAAAATCTAATATGCACGAGTACACACTGAATAAGTGTTCTTGTGTGACTGTTTTGAAGTACTTCGCCATAAAGAAAGTTATACTCCGACTTCAGAAGATTTTTTTTGAGGGGCGGGATCCAATGTAAAGACGAGAAAGGTTGTTATGATTCTAAAATCTTGTCAGGGCTGAAAGACAAATCTTAGCATGACAGTTTAAAGCATAGCAACAGTTTAACGTTGGCCTTGGAACTTAGCTTTCGTTAATAACTGGCAAGGCTTTTGGCCTGGGCTAGATCATTTAATGTAACAAGAAAACGCCTACAGTCTAGTACATTTATGGGACAGTTATTTGTCAAGACAATGTTTTTTTCCCTTTTGAAATCTGTCTGAACAACGTTTTACATTCCTTAAAAAGTAAAACAACATGCTTCAATCTTAAGATCGTATCCAGATGTAATATATTGGTTGATACTGTTCAAATTGTATCATTAATCAGTTGTACGTTTTGGGGTTTTTTCCTTGCTATTCCTTGATTCCCGACCCCCTTCTCTCTCTCTCTCTCTCTCTCTCTCTCTCTCTCTCTCTCTCTCTCTCTCTCTCTCTCTCCTCTCTCTCTCTCTCTCTCTCTCTCCTCTCTCTCTCTCTCTCTCTCTCTCTCTCTCTCTCTCTCTCTCTCTCTCTCTCTCTCTCTCTCTCTCTCTCTCTCTCTCTCTCTCTCTCTCTCTCTCTCTCTCTCTCTCTCTCTCCTCCCTCATCCTCCATACCTTTTGCCATCAGTCCTCCTATGCCCCCTAAACGACGGAAAATGAATCGGCATTGTTTTTCTATGTGTTTTGACTGAGGACAGTTTGCTCAGGGTGTACGCCTTCAAAACCCACCCTTGGACACTTTATGTCTTGTGGCCACATGAGATGGGTGCCTTAAAACGTCAGAGAAACAGGATGTTTGTGCGTTCGATACGTGTCCTAAATGTGACAGACAAACTTGATAAGCTAGATTAGTCATGTAATTATTTAGGAGGGAATTTTCAATGGTTCCTGATGTGGTGCTCTTCAGGTGAAGAGGTATGATACGGGTGATGTCGATGACCCTGTTATCAGATAGTAGGTTGTTTTGATTTAAGATAGGT
>CM060318.1:47387128-47394628 GCA_030674155.1 Stramonita haemastoma
TATGAGCACTGCTAACATCCAGTTATGCAGTAACTGCTGCTGACTACTAGCTGTAACTTGCTACAACTGTGAAACTGTGCTACAACTGCATGGTGACAGAGCTGAATCATCCTGCTGTACTGTCTCTATGCTTCTGTTGCTTGTTACTGCTGTACTTATTCGCTGTAGACTGCGAACTGCACATACTGTGTGAACTGCTGCTGTACTTTTTATGCTGCTTTGCTATTGCGCATATTCTGTTGCAAATTGCTTACTACTGCTTTACTGCTGCAATAACGCTTTAACTGCTGTAACTAGTATGCTGTTAACTTACGTGTGCTATACCTAGTAGCTATATGCTGTAAGCATGCACTAGCTGTGCATGCCACGGAACACTGCACACCGCTGAACTGAGACGACTACGACGACTGTGAATGCTGCACTATGCTGTGACTGTGCTGCTATACTGCTGATGATGCTGCTGCTATACTGCTGTGACTGCTGTGCGACGCTGCTGCGACTGACTGCTGCGACTGCTGTGACTAACTGCTGCTACTACTGCGCTGACTGCTGCTGCATACTGACTAGCTGTACTACTGCTGTGACTAGCTGCTGCTGCTGACTGCTGTGACTGCTGCTGCTACTACTGCTGCTACTGCAGCTGCTGTGACTGCTGGCTGCTACTACTGCTGTGAACTGCTGCTGCTACTACTGCTGTAACTGCTGCTGCTCACTACTGCTGTAACTGCTGCTACTACTGCTGTAACTGCTGCTGCTACTACTGCTGTAACTGCTGCTGCTACTACGCTGTAACTGCTGCTACTACTGCTGTAACTGCTGCTGCTACTACGCTGTAACTGCTGCTACTACTGCTGTGACTGCTGCTGCTACTACTGCTGTAACTGCTGCTACTACTGCTGTAACTGCTGCTACTACTGCTGTAACTGCTGCTACTACTGCTGTAATTGCTGCTACTACTGCTGTAACTGCTGCTGCTACTGCTGTAACAGCTGCTACACTGCTGTAACTGCTGCTACTACTGCTGTAACTGCTGCTACTTTGCTGTAACTACTGCACTACTGGTGTAACTGCTGCTACTTTAGCTTCACTGCTGTGCTATTGCTGCAGCTGTTGCTGCTACTGCTTTACTGCTGCTCCTACTGCTGTAACAGCTTCTTCTTCTATCCATAGTCTGTTTAACTACGCACGGAAGACTGCACCAGCTCTCTAGAAGACTCGCAAATCTCCTGCTACTGCGTAACTGCTGCTACTACTGCTGTGACTGCTGCTGCTTACTACTGCTGTGACTGCTGCTGCTACTACTGTGACTGCTGCTGCTACTACTGCTGTGACTGCTGCTGCTACTGCTGTAACTGCTGCTGCTACTACTGCTGTGACTGCTGCTGCACTTGCTGCTGCTACTCTGCTGCTGCTGCTACTACTGCTACTGCTGCTGCACTACTGCTGTGACTGCTGCTGCTACTACTGCTGTAACTGCTGCTGACTACTGCTGTAACTGCTGCTGCTACTACTGCTGTGACTGCTGCTGCTACTACTGCTGTGACTGCTGCTGCTACTACTGCTGTAACTGCTGCTTACTACTGCTGTAACTGCTGCTGCTACTACTGCTGTACTGCTGCTGCTACTATGCTGTAACTTGCTGCTACTACTGCTGACTGCTGCTGCTACTACTGCTGTAACTGACTGCTGCTACTACTGCTGTAACTGCTGCTACTACTGCTGTAACTGCTGCTACTATGCTGTAACTGCTGCTGCTACTACTGCTGTGACTGCTGCTGCTACTACTGCTGTGCTACTCTGACTGTTGCTTACTTGCTTACTGCTGCTACTACTGCTGTAACTGCTGCTTCTACTACTGCTGCTACTACTGCTGTGACTGCTGCTGCTACAGGTACTCGCTGTACTGCTGCTGCTACTACTGCTGCTACACTGCTGCTGACTGCTTGCTACTACTGCTGTGACTGCTGCTGCTACTCTGTGCATAGCTGACTGCTGCTGCTACTACTGCTGTGACTGCTGCTGCTAACTGCTGTACTACTGTACTGCTGCTACTACGCTGTGACTGCTGCTGCTACTACTGCTGTGACTGCTAGCTGCTGCTACTACTGCTGTAACTGCTGCTACTACTGCTGTGACTGCTGCTGCTACTACTGCTGTAACTGCTGCTGTACTACTGCTGTAACATGCTGCTAGCTACTCTGCTGACTGCTGCTGCTACTACTGCTGTAACTGCTGCTACTACTGCTGTAGACTGCTGCTGCTACTACTGCTGTAACTGCTGCTGCTACTACTGCTGTAACTGCTGCTACTATGCTGTAACTGCTGCTGCTACTACTGCTGTAATGCTCGCTACTACTGCTGTAACTGCTGCTGCTACTGCTGTAACTGCTGCACTAACGTGCACTACTGCTGTAACTGCTGCTATGCTACTACTGAACGTGTAACTGCTGACTTTTGCTTACTGCTGGCTATCTACTTGACTGCTTTACTGCTGCTCTACTACTGCTGTAACTGCTGCTTCTCACTCTGTCTTGTACTACCGAGACTCTGCACACTACTGCCTGTAACTGCTCTCTGCTACTGCTGTAACTGCTGTCTACTGCTGCTGCTACTACTGCTGTGACTGCTGCTCTTGCTGCTATACTGCTGTGACTGCTGCTGCTACTACTGCTGTACTGAACTGCTGTGACTGCTGCTGCTACTGCTGTGACTGCTGCTGCTCTACTGCTGTGACTGCTGCTGCTACTACTGCTGTAACTGCTGCTACTACTGCTGTGACTGCTGCTGCTACTACTGCTGCTACTACTGCTGTGACTGCTGCTGCTACTACTACGCTGTGACTGCTGCTACTACTACTGCTGTAACTGCTGCTACTACTACTGTAACTGCTGCTAGAGGTAATGATGATAAAACTGTACAACAAATTTCATGTATTACGTTTATTTCTTTAGCATCAGCAGCAGAAGCAGCAGTAGCAGGAGCAGCAGCAGCAGCAGTAGTAGTAGTAGTAGTAGTAGTAGTAGTAGTAGTAGTAGTAGTAGTAGTAGTAGTAGTAGTAGTAGTAGTAGTAGTAGAGCAGCAGCAGCAGCAGCAGCAGAAATAGCAGCAGCAGTAGTAGTAGTGAGGCAGCAGCAGCAGCAGCAGTAGCAGTAGCAGCAGCAGCAGCAGCAGCAGCAGCAGCAGCAGTAGTAGTAGTAGTAGTAGTAGTAGTAGTAGTAGTAGTAGTATAGTAGTAGTAGTAGTAGTAGTAGTAGTAGTAGACTTATTATTGATACAGATGATGCTGAGGATGTTTATGATGGTGATGCCAAAAAGGAAAGGACAATTCCAAGTGGAAACGCTGAAAATTCAGCTTTGAATGCCAGCAACCTACACTGAGCGAATTTCAATGATTTAGCTCCTATTTGCAATCCTGCATATATAAGGTAAAAGTTCTGACAACTTGCACTTTGTTTGCTTGTTAAATCTCCCGAGTTTCTAAAATAATTTGTTTTGTTAATATTCCTATTCGCAGTTTTGTTAATGCATTACGTATTTTGACAGGCAGAACAAACAACAACAACAACAAACTGTCTCAGTAGTCATTTAGTCAGTCAGGTAATTAGTTAGCAAGTTATCTAGCAAGCCAGTTAGTTAATAGCTGGTTGGTTAGTCTTTTCGCATACGAATCATCGTGCAACTGTCCAAAGTCCTCAATTAATAGAATGTAAGTCTGTGGGCAATATTCCAGCTACCTCCATTTTCCAGAATTATTACATCTAGACCTCTACGGTTCACCAATATTGAGATTTCTGCACTCTGCAGTGCAATAGCTTCTTACAGATACCCCAACGTGGAAGCTATTGCTCATGAGTGCAGAAATTCTAATTTTAAAAAACGTTTCATTAAAAATAAAATTTATAATGTTTGCATATGTGACCATCCCACCACCAACCCCTCCCCCTCCACCATTTAAGTAGCCGCATTTCGACTTCGGGGATGGTTTTCAAATAAACACCGAACTCTCAACTCAAACCCTACATACATTCATCTACGCTGTACATGTTCAGGCAACAGAGGTAGTAGAGAGGCGATGGAAGGTCAGATGAAGGGGGGAGGAGGGGAGGAGAGAGAGAGAGAGAGAGGATGGGGGGGGGAGAGAAGGGAGGGGAGGGGAGAAACAGGAGGGAGGGAGAAAGGGAGGGAGAGGAGGGGGGTGACCGGGCATGAGTCCAACCGAGCTTGTTTACCGGCCGGCTGCCCGTACTGACCTAAGCACTGAGGTCAGCCACTAGAGTGCGAATGGCCAAACATGGAGACTGAATGAAGCCTGGGTAGGGTGGGGGTGGAAGCAAAGGAGGAGAGGGGGGGGCAGGAGGGGGGGGGCGGCGGGGGGAGGCGGGGGGGAAGGGGGGGAGGGGGCAGATGGAAAGGGAGAGGGGGAAGATTTGGGGGGGTATGGAGGAGAAGGGGAGGGGGGAGTGTCCATGACTGTAGCACTGTTGTTCAGACTGCTGTGTCTGTCTGCCTGTCCTGCCTGCGCTGTCTGTCGTCTGTCTGCTCTGTCTCTCCTTCTCTTCTTCTCTCTCCTTCCTTGCGTCTGGATTCTCCATCACACTCTCTCTGACTCTTCTTCTCTCTTTTCTATTACTCATCTCTTCCCTCTCCCAGCACACACACAAGTGCGAGAGAAAACATACACGAACACGAATTGTTTAATATACTTGGCCTTAGGCCACAAGAGAGAGAGAGAGAGAGAGAGAGAGAGAGAGAGGAGAGGAGAGAGAGAGAGAGAGAGAACTGGGGGAAAAAAGGACAAACTGAAAACAGGTACTAGCTGATACATACCAAAAATGAAACAAAACAAAAAAACCAAAATAAGACCCAGAGATGGAGAACAGATTCAAAGATGTAACAAAAAACGCGAAGGCAAGAAGCAAACATGAGAGAGAGAGAGAGAGAGAGAGAGAGAGAGAGAGAGAGAGAGAGAGAGAGAGAGAGAGAGAGAGAGAGAGAGAGAGAAGACAGACAGACAGACAGACAGACAGACAGACAGACAGACAACAGACAAGACAGAAAAGACAGACAGACACACACAGACATGAAAGCAAAAATAGCGTAACCACACGGCAGCCTCATAGAGCAAGGCAGCCAAGGCTTTTCGCTGGAGGTCACCTACTACATTATACCAACGGCATTGACTCACTCACTCCTCTCACGTATACATGTATACACTACAGCGCTACTTTGCGCTGTTGGGAAGTCACGATGACCTAGCAGCGCCTGGCAGCAATGACCTGACCACAGCCAGGGTCAGTTACGTCGTATTCGCGTTGGGCTGAGAGGCAGGCGCGTTTTATCACGTTCCTTCGTTTAGTAGATGTCCCCCACCCCCACCCCTACCCCCCTCTCTCTCTCTCTCTCTCTCTCTCTCTCTCTGGCGTTCGCTCGTTCGCTCGCTATCTTAGTAGTGGTGCTGACGGAATGTATAGTTTGTTTCCTCAAGTTGAAAACATTCAAAAATGTTGATGAGAAAGTGTCTGTATCTGTTACTTCTTTCCATGAGGTCAAAACAGCCAGGCTGTGCTGAGGGTGCTTAACTGATCATTCTCCCAAGTTACCAAAAAAAAAGTGTATAGAAGAATAATTATAAATACTTTAAAGTATAACAAATACAGCAGAAAATGCCACGTAGACAATGCCACCATAGAATAAACATCTTGTGCTTATTTGTTTGTTGTTTATTTCTCCGTCGTGTTCGACGATGACCTCCAAAACAGCAGAGGAGATCAGCTGCTCTTTCGGAAATTGGGCAGAATTTGATTATAGTGGAGATGCCTAGCCCACAGAACACCCCCCACTCTCTCGGCCGAGAGGGCATAAGGACAGTCAGCGCTGGAGAAGCTCTCCAAAGGCCAACTAACCCCCAGGGCTGCAGCACATAAGGACTGTGCAAGTCAAGCCTCCTAGTCAGAGAGTCATAGTCTATCACTAAAGACTAAGCTGTAAAGTGGGATTCCATGAGTGGGAAAGCCACTGATCAAACAGGCTCTCACTTGCTGTTGCCCCCAGCGCTCATATCAGCGTTTAACATATCACTGCCTGGACGCCAGAACAAAACGATACATTGAAACAAGTGATAGAAAGGGGGAAATTTCTAGCATTAAAATTCATGAAAGTGGGGATACTATTGATACTGAAAGAGTCCCCAGCATTTTCATGTGGGTTTTTTTTTTTTTTTTGGGGGGGGGGGTTGTTTTGGTTTGTTTTTTTTTTGGGGGGGGGGGCTTGTTTTGTTTTGTTTCTGGGGTGGGGGCAGGTGGCTGTTGTTGTTGCTTTTTGGTGTGGCTTTTTTTTCGTGGGGGTGGGGGTGGATGTTTGGCTGTCTTTTCTCCTGTGACGTTCCTATCCTGCTAGTTGTTCCCTCGCTGTTCACTTCAATTGTTCTGCCCCAGCCAAACGCAGATACGTCATGTCGCACCTTCAGAGTCAGAAATTCAAATAGGATGCTCATCAATGTCAGGCTGCTGCAGGGTCACCAGTCAGAGGGGCCCTGCACTGCTGCTGGGTCACTTTGATGATGTTCTGTGGTGCCTGTTCTCAGCTAATACACGACACTACCTACCAAGCCCTCTACTTACTTACAAGAGTAATAGCTCAGTGGTGGAGCCAGACTGAGTGATATGCCCACCCAAGGTGGCGACCACCATAACGTCCCTCCATAGGCCTTTTTCAGTGAACCTCCAACCCCAAAGGCTTTGACACAAACTCACCACAGGCACAGAAGTGTGTCAGAAACTGAAAATGAGATCACCATGAGACCAGAGCAACCACCGTCATAGATTCAGGGACAATTATTTTTTTATTGCATGATGATTAATGAAGATGAAGATGATGTAAACATGTTGCTATGGAAGTGCATAACCATGCTTTGAAGCTACTTGACAGATTTGTACTTTACACCTCCTGTCATAATTTATTCCGGTGTCATACCAGCCCAAGAGGGATACAGACACTGACAGTGGTATCAGGGTAATGTGAGCAACACTCTCAAGATCACATCCAAAAAGGGGATGAAGCCCAACTGCGTGGTCTCCAGTCTTCCCAATATGCCAATAGCAAATTTACTCTGGGTAGGAGCCGGCTGGAATCCCTAAAATCCCGAAGCATCTTATGGGTTAGAAACAACAACCTTCCAGTCTGCAACCCAAGGTGCTAACCCACTGCATCACGGTGGCTAGTATCCTAGCTATCTAGTTAATGACTTTCTTCTTCTCTTCGTTCACTGCAACATTTTACGATTTATCTTGTGTGTTATTAAGCACCAACAGTGTAAAGTTATGTTGCTTTATGTGAGAGAAAAGATATGTTTTGTGTATTGTTTTTTCTTGGTACATGATTGCTTTTTTTGTTTTCTCTGCTCGTTTTACCTTCTAGCACCGCCCCCCCCCCCCCCTACACACACACACACACACACACACACACACACACACACACACACACACACACCACACACACACT
>CM060318.1:47399628-47407128 GCA_030674155.1 Stramonita haemastoma
ACACACACACACACACACACACAGGAGTCACACATGCTACAAGCTGTGTAAGTTCACACAAACACAGTCAGTCACACATGCCACATGCTGTACCAGCCAGGAAAGTCAACGGTCGATCGGGTAGTGTCCTGACATGACCTAGACTCAGGGTGCGGCTGGAGTTGGGGAGGAAGATGGGGGGGGGGGGGGGGGGGGGCAGAGAGGGAGGAGAGTGGTCAGTCGGGGTCAACGTCATTAATACTTGCCACAGCCCGTCCTTCTCCATAGGCCAGTGGTCACCCTAACCGCCCAGGGACGGTGTAGGCAATAAAAAAAAAATCTCGAACCCTTTCCTTTTAAAAGTTCCCAGGGACAATTTTCTGATCTTTCTTTTTTTCTTTTAAACGCTCAGGCAGCGACTGTTGTTGTCTCTCATATGAGAGAAAATGCGATGCACTGTCGTTAAGTGCCTGACAAGTCATGCCAAGCACATCTGACTTCGACGTTGGAGAAATCAGTTGTCATAAAGTCTTTCTGGAAAAACAAAAAGGCAGGGAATTGACCAAGAAGCCAGAAAAAGGCAAGACGGAGGTGACAGGAAGAAAAGGAACAAGGCAGAAACAATGAGAAAGAAAGAAGAGAGAAAATTCATTGCACAGAATTTCCAGAAGGTGGGGATGCTATTTTTACTAACAAGTCCCCAGCATCCCCACAGGGGGGTGGGGTGGGGTGGGGGAACTTTCTGATCTAAACTAATAAAGATTTCTTTTAAACTGTTGGCTAAAGGGGTGGCCCTGCATTATTCTCTTATGGATTTGTTTGATATATGTTTATTGACAGTAATATCATTAAAACATTAGCAACTGTGTAATGAGAGTCGCAAGAGGCTGGAAGCTCATACTGTACTCTTCAATGGGGGACATACACGACAAAAACCTGCAATGATAGAAACGAAAACACATGCAAAACAGAGCTGTGTAAATCATGCATCAAAGATTATCTATCCACATGCATGGTATCAACAATATTTTTCAGAAAAAAAGTAACAGAAGGGATAATTATTGTTCATTAGTGTTAGCAATACAGAGCATATATATATATATATATATATATATATATATATATATATATATATATATATATATATATATATATATATATATATATATATATATATATATATATATATAATATATATATATATATATATATTCTTTGTGTAATTGATGGTAGGACTTTGTTATAATAATGCTTTGTGGGAACATGTATTCTAGCCTGCTCCCCCACCTCCACCCACTCAATTTAGCGGTATTTCAACAACCAGTAGGCCTGCAGCTAGAAGCAGTTGTTTATTGCAATGGGAATATGTGTTATAATTTACGAGGAATGTGCGATATGAATCGATTTATAACAGTCAAAAAGTAGCTATCAACGCTTCAAGGTTTTTTTGTTTTTATATAGAAACTAACCTCACACATTAGAATACAGACATAAAGTTCACAGCGTGCATGCCTTTGTCCGCGCCTGCGATTCTCTCTCTCTCTCTCTCTCTCTCTCTCTCTCTCTCTCTCTCTCTCTCTCTCTCTCTCTCTCTCTCTCTCTCACACACAACACACACATGGAATCGTTTTGCAGTACGCTGGACAGTTAGTATAGAGTTTGGGGAGTTGACTGGATTATAAACGTCTGAACTAGAATATATAGATCTAGATTGTATAGATAATGCCATGCTGAAATTTGTTAATGAAAATGTTCAGAGATTTTTTAATCTCAGATCCAAAACGTTTCGTTCTTCCTTTTCTTGTGCAGTGTTATCAGCATTTATTACATGCATTTTGTTAGCATCTCTCATCTGAATTTGACAAAGGCTGTGCCAGAATTATCAGAATCATATCTGACAGAATGCTGAAGAAGGCAGTGTTACGAAGAAGGAAACAAATATGAAGGAGCAGAAAGAAGAAGAGGAGCAGCAGGAGCAGCAAAAACTGGATTAAGATGAGAAGGAGAAGGATGAAGAAGAGGAAAGTGGTCATAATAGCAGCAGCGGCAGCAGCAACAGCAGCAGCAGCAGAAGAAGAAGAAGAAGAAGAAGAAGAAGAAGAAGAAGAAGAAGAGGAAGAAGAAGAAGAAGAAGAAGAAGAAGAAGAAGAAGAAGAAGAAGAAGAAGAAGAAGAAGAAGAAGAAGAAGAAGAAGAAGAAGGAGGAGGAGGAGGAGGAGGGGGAGGAGGAGGAGGTGGAGGAGGAGGAGGAAAAGAATTTCAAATTTTGAAATTAAAGAAGGAAGAGGAGGTGGTGGTGGAGGTGGTGGTGGTGGTGATGGTGGTGATGGAGGTGGTGGTGGTGATAGTGATGGTGATGGATGTGGTGGTGGTGGTGGTGATGGTGGTGGAGGTGGTGGTGGTGGAGGTGGTGGTGGTGGAGGGTGGTGGTGGTGGAGGTGGGTGGTGGTGGTGGTGGAGGTGATGGTGGTGGTGGTGATAGTGGTGGAGGTGATAATGGTGGTGGTGATGGTGGTGGAGGTGATGGTGGTGGGGGTGGTGGTAGTGGTGGTGGTGGTGGTGGTGGTGGTGGTGGTGGAGGTGGTGGTGGTGGTGGTGGAGGTGGTGGTGGTGGTGGTGGTGGTGGAGGTGGTGGTGGAGGTGGAGGTGGTGGTGGTGGTGGTGGTGGTGGTGGTGGTGGTGGTGGTGGTGGTGGTGGAGGTGGTGGTAGTGGTGGTGGTGGAGGTGGTGATGGAGGTGGAGGTGGAGGTGTGGTGGTGTGTGGTGGTGGTGGTGGTGGAGGTGGTGGTGGAGGTGGTGGAGGTGGTGGTGGAGGTGGTGGTGGTGGTGGTGGTGGTGGTGGTGGTGGTGATGGAGGTGGTGGTGGAGGTGGTGGAGGTGGTGGTGGTGGAGGTGGTGGTGGAGGTGGTGGAGGTGGTGGTGGTGGTGAAGGTGATGGTGGATGTGGTGGTGGTGGTGGTGGTGGTAATGGTGGAGGTGGTGGTGGAAGAGGATAAGGACAACACAGCCTTGTGTTGATTCTCTTCTTTCCCTCTGGAATTCTGAGCATTCACAGCAGTTTTCCAGGGTGTTTCATCTGGCTCTGTGCACTTTGCCTTAGAACTGAACATGTTGATTTTCTGTTCATTTTTCAGTGTCCATTGCCAGTCTTTTTATCTCTTGTTTCTTCCCTTTGATATGGGGATACATGTCTAGTCCATACCCTGAGATGTTGGATCTTTGCATACTGTGTGCAATCCATTCCTATGTTCACGTACTGTGAGAGGCTGGATCTTTGCATAGTGTGTGCAATCCAGTTCTATGTTCACGTACTGTGAGAGGCTGGAGCTTTGCATACTGTGTGCAATCCATTCCTATGTTCATGTACTTTGAGAGGCTGGATCTTTGCATATTGTGTGCAATCCAGTTCTATGTTCATGTACTGTGAAAGGCTGGATCTTTGCATAGTGTGTGCAATGCAGTTCTATGTTCATGTACTGTGAGAGGCTGAATCTTTGCATAGTGTGTACAATCCAGTTCTATGTTCATGTACTATGAGAGGCTGGATCTTTGCATAGTGTGTGCAATCCAGTTCTATGTTCACGTACTGTGAGAGGCTGGATCTTTGCATAGTGCGTGCAATCCAGTTCTATGTTCATGTACTGTGAGAGGCTGGATCTTTGCATAGTGTGTGCAATCGAGTTCTATGTTCACGTACTGTGAGAGGCTGGATCTTTGCATAGTGTGTGCAATCCAGTTCTATGTTAATGCACTGTGAGAGGCTGGATCTTTGCATAGTGTGTGCAATCCAGTTCTATGTTCATGTACTGTGAGAGGCTGAATCCTTGCATAGTGTGTGCAATCAAGTTCTATGTTCATGTACTGTGAGAGGCTGGATCTTTGCATAGTGCGTGCAATCCAGTTCTATGTTCATGTACTGTGAGAGGCTGGATCTTTGCATAGTGCGTGCAATGCAGTTCTATGTTCACGTACTGTGAGAGGCTGGATCTTTGCATAGTGTGTGCAATCCATTCCTATGTTCATGTACTGTGAGAGGCTGGATCTTTGCATAGTGTGTGCAATCCAGTTCTATGTTCATGCACTGTGAGAGGCTGGATCTTTGCATAGTGTGTGCAGTCCATTCCTATGTTCATGCACTGTGAGAGGCTGGATCTTTGCATACTGTGTGCAATCCATTCCTATGTTCATGTACTGTAAGAGGCTGGATCTTTGCATAGTGTGTGCAATCCATTCCTATGTTCATGCACTGTGAGAGGCTGGATCTTTGCATAGTGTGTGCAATCCAGTTCTATGTTCATGTACTGTCAGAGGCTGAATCTTTGCATAGTGTGTGCAATCCATTCCTATGTTCATGAACTGTGAGAGGCTGGATCTTTGCATAGTGTGTGTAATCCATTCCTATGTTCATGTACTGTGAGAGGCTGAATCTTTGCATAGTGTGTGTAATCCAGTTCTATGTTCATGTACTGTGAGCTGAGAGGCTGGATCTTTGCATAGTGTGTGCAATCCAGTTCTATGTTCATGTACTGTGAGCTGAGAGGCTGGATCTTTGCATAGTGTGTTCAATCCAGTTCTATGTTCACGTACTGTGAGCTGAGAGGCTGGATCTTTGCATAGTGTGTTCAATCCAGTTCTATGTTCACGTACTGTGAGCTGAGAGGCTGGATCTTTGCATAGTGTGTTCAATCCAGTTCTATGTTCATGCACTGTGAGCTGAGAGGCTGGATCTTTGCATAGTGTGTTCAATCCAGTTCTATGTTCACGTACTGTGAGCTGAGAGGCTGGATCTTTGCATAGTGTGTTTCAATCCAGTTCTATGTTCATGTACTGTGAGCTGAGAGGCTGGATCTTTGCATAGTGTGTTCAATCCAGTTCTATGTTCATGTACTGTGAGCTGAGAGGCTGGATCTTTTTTTTTCTTAAAAATTTTTTTTTTTTATTCTTTTATATCGAGGATAACAGAATAAGCAATCATGTGCTTTTTTTCATCCGGTCCCCGTGTGTATGCAGTTTTGTAAATATTGTCATCTGTTCCCACCGGCACATGATGGCCTACTCTTACGAAAAGCGGAACAGGATTTAACGTGTGCGCAAGATGTTCTGCGTGCGTTCGCACACGGGGCCTCGGTTTAAAGTCTCATCCGAAGGACTTTTGGGGAGAGTGGAGTCAGCACTGATGTTAACTCCAGGAAGAAAATTTCCTCGACTGGACTTGAACCCGGGTCTCCAAATTGCCAGCGCAATGTTCTGACCACTAGGCTATCCGCATAGTGTGTGCAATCCAGTTCTATGTTCATGTACTGTGAAAGGCTGAAACTTTGCATAGTGTGTGCAATCCAGTTCTATGTTCATGTACTGTGAAAGGCTGGATCTTTGCATAGTGTGTGCAATCCATTCCTATGTTCACGTACTGTGAGAGGCTGGATCTTTGCATAGTGTGTGCAATCCAGTTCTATGTTCATGTACTGTGAAAGGCTGAATCTTTGCATAGTGTGTGCAATCCAGTTCTATGTTCATGTACTGTGAAAGGCTGGATCTTTGCATAGTGTGTGCAATCCAGTTCTATGTTCATGTACTGTGAGAGGCAGGATCTTTGCATAGTGTGTTCAATCCAGTTCTATGTTCATGTACTGTTTGCTACAGATCCATGATTGGTTTTATGCCAAAGTTCTGTTCTGGCATTTTTTAATGGACGTTCCCTATCCCAACACCCTGAAAGTCATACAGAATGACTATGCACTCGGTGTCATTCACCACACGTAAGAATTGCTGTGATACCGTTAGTACATGGTGGATGAAAAGTTACTTTGTATGTCTCTTTTCAAGTACCTTGTTTTACAGGTAGCCATATTCACCTTATGGAAAGGACAGCTTGTGTTTACCCTGCTTGACAAGTAGCCATATTCAGACTTCAGGGGATGTTTTTATCCTTTAATGTAAAGTACAGATTGTTTTGCTAAGAGCTTGTCAGGATAAAGACGAAGTGAAGGTAGTATGCCAAAACATATCAACACTATAATGTAGGTCACACTGCTGACTTTCATAAATACTGACAAAGCTTTTGGTCTGGGCCAGATTTCAGCCATTCATTTCATACAGAATATCTAATGGTGCTATCAGGTCTCGGATGAAAACTTGCCGCTTATTTTATACATTTTTAAGGCAAATTTCTGCTTTTACTTGCCTCTGGCTTATTGGGTATGACATTATGTGATTGAAGGTTAAGAGGTCTAGAGGTAAAGCACCCCCAACACACAAAAAGCAAATCTTTTAGGTTTCAGTTCCAATCTGATTGACATGGCACACTGATATCTTGTGTACACCAGGCACATAAAAGAACCCATGGCAACAAGAGACTTATCCCTCATAAATTCCAGCAAAACAAAACACAAACCCAAAGCACCCCACATTCAGGAAATGACAAACAATACTTCATTCCATGAGCTTTTCGTTGTTTAGGAGATTGTTTTTAACGGGTGGCTCTACTCTTGTGGCGACGCATCCAAAAATTCCATGCCAAGAAATCTGCCACAGCTGCAAATGGTGTGCACACAATATAATACAACACCCAACAGACATCCGTCTGTGTCAGGAGACTATGTAGTTGCACTTTAGGCTCTAAAGCACAAAGCCTGGGTAAGTAAGTATAGAGGGCAAGCTGTTACCCATGCAGCAGACCCCCCCCCCCCCCCCCCCCCCCCCCCCCCTCCGCGTCTCTGGAATGGTCCATTGGAAAGGCAACCGCCGATACGAATGGTTCCAGTGCCGTCGCAAGAGCCGCCAGAATGTTGCCATATACAGCACCGAACTGCCCTGGGGACTCCAACTCCCTGATTTTTCTTCAGGGATAGTATCTAAACACGACACCAGTGTATATGCTGTTTTTGTTTTTTGTTTTGTTGTCATCCGCTCCTGTACAACACAACATAATACAAAACGATGATGAGTCACCAATACAACTATACCCTAAAAAAAATATAAAAAATAAAAAATTCATCCTATGGCACTATCTTGGCTGGGGAGGAGTAAGATAGACATACAGCACACAGCCTGGGGTTGCTGTGGTGTGGTGCGGTGTGTGTGTGTGTGTGTGTGTGTGACCTTATCGCAGAACGTAATCTGTGTGGGGGGATGGGAATGGATGGGGGTGGGGGTAGGTTTAGTTGTTGTTGGCGATGGAGTGTGGGGCAGATGCGGTCACGCTGACCCTATGAGGTCAGCCGGCTTGCAAGTTGTTTGGCCACTAATTATAGTGTATAGTTTCTTTGTGTGTGTGTGGAGGGGGGGAGGGGTGTGTGGAGGGGGGGAGGGGTGTGTGTTGTGCGTATGCTAGTGTATTGTTATCTGTGTTCAAATTTTGTGAGAGAGTAAAACAGTGAAAACTGAATGAACAGATGGACTACACAGAGAGAGAGAGAGAGAGAGAGAGAGAGAGAGAGAGAGAGAGAGAGAGAGAGAGAGAGAGAGAGAGGAGAGAGAGAGAGAGAGAGAGAGATGGACACAGAGAGAGAAAGAGACCTGA
>CM060318.1:47409628-47417128 GCA_030674155.1 Stramonita haemastoma
GTAGCAGCAGCGGCATTGAGAGCTATGGCGATAGCAGAAGCAGCAGTAACAACATCAGCAACAACAGAAACAGTAACATAATTCAGTTGAGCCCAGGGTGAAAACTAGCAGAAAATGCACAGTCTAAGACATCATAAACATTGAAATAAAGCTTTAAAAAAAAAAAAAAAAAAAAGGCGACACACATACCAACACACAGCAGCTGGATTAACTAAACTTGAATTATGATCAATGACCAACAAAAAAAAACACTGAAAAATGCTTGTTTCATACAGAAGAGGAAGAAAATTGTCAGAATATGACACACTTAAATCCAACCTCAAGACATATTCATTTCGGAGATAAGATTTTCCCCTCCGGTCTCATCTCATAACTGCCCCTTCTCTCAACAGGCGAAATATCCACCACCCTGCCAAAGGGTATAGATCTATATAACCTCTGTGTGTGTGTGTGTGTGTGTGTGTGTGTGTGTGTAAATTGTTGTTTTGCATGCTTAGAATTGGTTGAATGCAAGCGCTTTGATTTGTTCTGCAAAATATAGCGCTCTATAAATTCCATTTATTGTTATCATTAAAAGATTTTGTTTTTAAAATTAAAAAACCCCGCAGGCTAGTGAAGGTTACGAGGCAATAGGACGACAAGAGAAGATGTCAGTCCACAGGTAATTCAGCTGGCATGGTTATGTGGGGCAGGTTCTGAGGATTTCCCCTCTGACAGCCGACCCTCTACTGCTCAGCTTTCCCTGCATGGTTCTTCTGGCAGAAATAGAACCAGCTGTAATCGTAGCAGCAACAGCACAGCAGCCGTAGCGGCAATATCATCCTAATAAGGTAGACAGTGGCAGCAGATCCAAATTTAGAAAATAGCAACAGCTGGAATTTAGTAGCTGACGTTGTTTCTGCTTTAGTTTGAGGTTGTTTATTTTTCTTTATCAGTCTTAGTCATTTGTTTCAATAGTCGTAGGTGGGTGGGTTTTACGGTCTTTTTCATCTCTCACTTCGTCAATCTTCTGTCTGTCTGTCTGTCTGTTCTCTGTGTCTGTCTGTCTGTCTTGTCTTGTCTTCTGTCTCTCTCTCTCTCTCTCTCTCTCTCTCTCTCTCTCTCTCTGCGCGTGCGTGCATGTGTGCGTGAGTGCATGCCCGTGTGTGTATGTTTGCATGGTTTTGCCTCTTCTGTATAATAATGTAAACTTTCTTTTAAAAAAAAAACTTTCCAGCGACAATAATAATAATTATTCCAGACAGACATGACATGACACAGATCCCTGTTGAACCTGGACTCACCTTTCAGCCTTGTCTGGTCGTCGGGCAAAGTGTCAAACAGTCATCTCTGACCCCGCATGGCACTCACTGACCAGACACAAGTCTCACCTCCACTGACCCTCACCTCACCCTCACCCTCACCATAACCTCACCCCCACCCCCACCCTGTTGGGTGGCCCCCAGGACGTCTAGGTGACTTACCTCTTTAGCCGGGGTCAGGTTGCCTGGATAGAGGAAGATTAGATTTTTTTGGTTCCTGTTCTGCTTCGTTTCATGTTCCTGCTTTAGCCTTTTCTGACGTAAGTGGGGCGAAAATAGCATATCATATATATATATATATATATATATATATATATATATATATATATATATATATATATTATATATATATATATATATATATATATTGGGGGACGGGATAGCTCAGTGGTCAGAGCACCTGCTTTTCCCCAGCCAATGTTAAGCAGCGAGGAGCGTGGTTGCCAATTGGATGAGTGACCATTTGCTACAGTACAGTTCCCCCAGCTGTCAATGGGTACCTGCCCTCTTTAGGATCAGGGAAGGTAAATCTGCGAGGGAGAGGGAGAGGAAATGGGCGTCGCCCTCAACATGCTGGTCCTAAGAGAAGCTGAGGTCTCTGACGCCATATATATATATATATATATATATATATATATATATATATATATATATATATATATATATATATATATATATATATATATATATATATATATATATATTTGTATGTGTGTGTGTGTGTGTGTGTGTGTGTGTGTGTGTGTGTGTGTGTGTGTGTGTGTAACAGAGTGCAGATATTTGATCTGCCACGACTGTATACAACTTCTCAGCAATGACAGCACGGTCAGATGGTGGGAATGTGGCCTCTCGAAAGAGGCTGCTGCAAAAATACTTCATTTTACGCTACGGGCAAAGTGTATGCAATGGAGGGTTTTCGACCACCCCCCAAAGCACAATTCGCAGGTGTGGATCTAAGTATAGATCCACGAGCTGTGATTGGAAGTTCCCATTGCCTGGGAAGCAATCTAATTACCCCCATCACACACACACACCGACAAACACACATACACACACATATATATATAATATATATACATAATAATAGATAGATAATAGATAGATATATAGATAATGATAATATAGATAGATAGATGATGATATGATATAGATCTGTGTGTCTGTGTCTATGTGTATGTGGTGGCACTGTGTTTTAAAAAAAAACTTACCTTTTATCATGTGCATTCAAATTTATAAATGTCTAAGCATAATGAGTGTTTAAATATGTATTTAATCCATTGTAAACAAATTCTTCTAATTGAGTTGTGTGTTTGTGTACGTGCTGTGTGTGCACGTGTGTGCCTGAGTGTATGTGTGTGTGTGTGTGAGAGAGAGAAAGAGAGAGAGAGAGAGAGAGAGAGAGAGAGAGAGAGAGAGAGAGAGAGAGAAGAGAGAGAGAGAGAGGAGTGTGCATGTGTGTGTGTGTGTGTGTTTGTTTAAAAAACTTCCAATTATCATATGTGTTCAAATTATACATATGTTTTTAATTAGTTGTTTAGATATGTTTTTAATCACTGCAAAACAAATTTTCTTAAATACAGGACCAAAAAAAATTGAACTGAATTGAGATATAGTAATGACGGTTTCCAGGGTAAGTGAGACAATAAATAATCCTGAACTACAAGGACACAGTTTGCTACAGTCTGACCATGGCCAGGAAATGTCTTGTTTAGCAGGCTTCAGTTTCTTCTTCAGTTGGAATGTGTTCAGAAAGGATTGTTCCTGCCCAGTTGTCAGTCTCTGAATTTGTTTTACACCTTTTTGTGTGTCCCTGTGTCTGTCTATGTGTTTCCCTGTCTGTTGTCTGTGTGTCTTTGTGTTTCCCCCTCTGTCCATTCATGGCTCTTCTGTATCTGTGTTGTTTCTGTGTGTGTCTAAGTGTCTGTTTCTGTCTGTATGTCTGTGTGTGTATGTGTGTGTATGTGTGTGGGACTCCTCTCTCTCTCTCTCTCTTCTCTCTCTCTCTCTCTCTCTCTCTCTGGACTTGGAAGGATGGTGGCAGGATGGTTAAGACGTTCGCCTGCCAATATGTAAACCGCAAGTTTTCTGGGTTCATACCCAGCTCGCCCTTTCTTCCCAGTTTGACGAAAAAATCGAACTGAATGTCAAAGTCATTGATGAGACTATAAACCGAGGTCCTGTGCGAACACACGCAGAACATCTTGCCCACACGTTAATATCCCCTTCCGCCTTTTAGAAGAGCAGGCCATAGTGTGCCGGTAGGAGCGGATGAAAAAAGTATAAAAATAAATAAAAAAACCAGCATGCACACAGGTGTCTGTTTAGACACCATCCCTGAGGGGAAAAAATAATAATAATGGGTAGGCTCTGCACTTGTGGCAACACACTCTCCAGGGAGAGCAGCCCAAATTTCACACAGAGAAATCTGCTGTGACATAAAGTGGTATAAAATATTTTTTATAAATAAATAAATAAAATAAAATAAAGTGTGTGCGTGTGTGTGTGTGTGTGTGTGCGCGCGTGCGTGTGTGTGTGTGTGTGTGTGTGTGTGTGTGTGTGTGTGTGTGTGTGTGTGTGTGTGTGTGTGTGTGTGTTTGGGTGTGTGCATGTGTTGTAGTGGCCCTCACAGACAAAAGGACGTATCCAAGCAAAATCCCAGTGCTCTCCCCAGCGAGAACTATTAGACCTACATCTCTATCCTATTGAATTAAGACATGATTTTTCTTCTTTCATAGCTCCTTTGAAGTGTTTGGGGTATGCACTGAATTGTCCGGGCTGTATCTCTTAAGCAGGTTAAAGCTGGTGGATGGAGCCTATCCCATTCTGCCGACGCCGCAGCACGCGGCCATGAATGAAACTGTTCAAAGTCTGTTTTCGGTGTTTGGCTCAGTGACTGACTGAACTTTACACTTGTTTGTGAGGTGTTTTTCTGGAAACAACAGACTGTTGACAGCGTGTCATTTGACATTGTTGACTTTTCCGTTCACCTGATAGCTTCTGAGATAACCCCCAGATCCACGAACTTTGACCCTCGCCCCCCCCCCCCAAAAAAAAAAAAAAAAAATGTTATCAGATATTGTTGACCAGTCCAGTCAGAATGAAATCTCCAAACAAGTCTGATTTTACACACCCCTCCCGTCTACCCTCTCCAACCAATTCAGTTCAAGCTAAGCATTTTTAAACATAAGAGCTTGAATTTACTGATTATGTTAATGCCTGTCATATTTAAAGCATCAGTGCATATCTATCTATCTATCTATCTATCTATCTATCTTATCTATCTATCTATCTATCTATCTATCTATCTATCTATATACATATAAAATATGGGGACGTGATAGCTCAGTGGTCAGAGTGCTCCCTTTTCTTCCAGCCAATGTTAAGCTGCCACTAGCGTGGTTGCCAGTTGGATTGGTGACTGTTTATATGGAGACGTGATAGCTCAGTGGTCAGAGCACTCGCTTTTCCTCCAGCTCGCTTTTCCTACAGCCAATTTTAAGCTGCGACTAGTGTGGTTGCCAATTGGATGGGTGACCGTTTGTGCGCCTTGGCTACAGTACAGTTTCCCCAGTTCACCCAGCTGTCAATGGGTACCTACCCTATTTAGGGTCAGGGAGGGTAAATCTGCAAGGGAGAGAAGATGGGCACTGTCCTCAACATGCTGGCCCCAAGAAAAGCTGAAGTCACTGACGTCTCGCTCCCCTACGACCACACAGTTTATGGGACGCCTTTACCTTATATAATATAAAGAGACTGCATAAATACTACTAATATATATGTGTGTGTATGTTTTGTGTGTGTGTGTGTATGAGTGTGTGTATGCATGTGTTTAACAAACCTTATCCATTATCATATGCCTTCAAATTATACAGTCTATTTTCAATTAGTTGTTTAGATACAATTTCAATCACTGCAAAAAACAAATTTTCTTTAATACAGGACAAAAAAAATGAACTGAATTGAAAGATAGTGATGACCGTTTTCCAGGGTAAGTGAGACAATAATCCTGAACAAGGAATGACACAGCACAGCTTGCTACAGTCTAACCATGGCCAGCAGTTGTCTTGTTTAGCAGGTTTCAGTTTCGTTCTTCAGTTGGAATGTGTTCAGTAAGGATCTTTGTCCTCAGTTGTCTGTCTCTGAATTTGTTTTACACCTTTTTGTGTGTCCCTGTGTCTGTCTATGTGTCTCCCTGTCTGTTGTCTGTGTGTCTTTGTGTTTCCCCCTCTGTCATTTCATCGCTCTTTTGTGTCTGTATTGTTTCTGTGTATGTCTGAATGTTTGTCTCTGTATGTCTCTGTCTGTATGTTTTTGTGTGTATGTGTGTGTGACTGTGTCTTTCTCTATGTGTGTATATATATGTGTGTGTGTGTGTGTGTGTGTGTGTGTGTGTGTGTCTTCTCTCCTCTCTCTCTCTCTTCTCTCTCTCTCTCTCTCTCTCTCTCTCTCTCTCTCTCTCTCTCTCTCTCTCTCTCTCGTAACTACCAGTACTGCTGTGAATGAAACTGTTCAAAGTCTGATTTCACTGTTTGGCTCTGGGACTGACCTTTACACTTGTTTGTGGGGTATTCTGCTAGAAACAACAGACTGTTGACAGCTGTCATTTGACACTGTTGACTTTTCCATTCACTTGATAGCTTCTGAGATAGCTCCCAGATCCACGAACTTTGACCCCCCCCCCCCCAAAAAAAAAAAAAATGATATCAGGTATTGTTGACATGTCCAGTCCGAATGAAATCTCCAAACAAGTCTGATTCCACACCCTCCCCTCTACCATCTCAAACCAATTCAGTTCAAGGGAGGTGTTTGTAAACATAAGAGCTTGAAATTTACTGGTTATGTTGATGCTTGTCATATTTAAAGCATTAGTTGTTGTTGTTGTTGTTGTTGTTCCCCAGCTTAACACTCTTGGGGGTCACCCAGAATGTGCACTCTGACTCACTAATCCCACCTGGGAATCACTGTGAGATTGAAATTGCACACTGAATGAGAAGTTTGCCTGTATGACTATTTTCAAGTACCTCGCCATATAGGCAGCCATACTCCGATTTCAGAGGATTTATTCTCCTTTGAAGGAGAGTGCAGGTTGTTCTGTTAAGAGCTTGTCATGGCTGAAGGCAATCTCAACACAACATTTTACAACATCACAACATTTTAGTGTAGGCCTTGGCAATGAGCTGACATCAATAACTGACACAACTTTTGGCCTAGGCCAAAAAGCATTAGTGTATGGTGCATCCTTCTGGAGCTTTCACACACACACACACACACACACACACACACACACACACACACACACACACACCTTAAACACATGTATATATCCTACACCATTTTCAATGTAAGAACAGAAGAAACAGGTTGCCTTTAGCTGTTTTCTTTACAAGGGCTTTTCTAGAAATGGAAAATCTTTTTTTTTAATTGAATGCCACTTCCTGTCCCAGCAGATTTCTCTGCTGAAATTCGGCTGCTCTCCCTGGGGAGAGTATGCTGCCACAAGTGCAATACCTACCCGTTATTTTTTCTTTTTCCTGTGTGCAACAGTATTTGTTTCCTATTTGAGTGGCTTTTTGCTACAGAATTTTGCCAGGGACAACCCGCCTTGTTGTGGGTTCTTTTAGGTGCGACAAATAATGATGTGTAACACAAGGGACCTCAGTTTATCATCTCAAAACCATTGGAAAGACTAGTTTCCAGTCCACCACTCATGGTCCAATTGATGGAGGAAAAGTTTTGGGCCCTAAACGGGATCTGGAGTACAGCATCATTTATTCAGACTGCCAAGCATCTTGCTATTTCGGGTATCAGCATCTTTCACCACTATGTAATTGTGAGAAATTTAAAATACATTAATTTTGTAGACAGTGAGATACTGGGCATAGTACCTGAATAGGTTGAGTAGAAGAAGTAGGCATTTGATATATATATATATATGATATTTCTAAGACATTTGTTTTCAGATGGTTCTCCGCAATCTTGGACATTCTCACCACAGATGCCATGAATAGGCCTAGTTGAAAGGCATACGTGATTTACACTGTATTAGACCCGATTTGAGACCGATTTGAGATAAAATTGGACACAGAGGGCATCTTTATATAGTGTTCTGAGAGCTTTGTTCTCTTGGGATCTGGAACAGGGAAATGTTAAACAAAAATGTATTCATTAATTTAACATATTAGGCCTAGTTACCAGTATA
>CM060318.1:47422128-47449628 GCA_030674155.1 Stramonita haemastoma
AACAAACAAACAAACAAGAGAGAGATAGAGAGAGACAGAGAGAGAGAGATTAAAGAATTGAACAACTCATTTTTTTTTTTTTAAATCAAGGAATTAATTTTTAGACAAAGGACGAACAAATAAATAAAGACATTTGAAAAGGAGATAAAAAAAATAATAATAAAAGAAAAAAAGGATGAAGAGAGAGAAAAGAAAAGAAGGAAAGTGAGAAAGTAAAAAAAAAAAAAAGGAATGAAAGAAAAACGAAAATACAACAGAAACAATAATGAAAATCAGAAAGAAATCTACCCCCCCCCCCCCCCCCCCCCCCCCCCCCCCCCCCCCCCCCGAAAAACCCCACAAAAAACCCCACAAAATGTCGCCCTGTTCTAGCATACAAAAGAGTGGGAAAGGAAAAAAAAAAACATCTCCAACAAACAAAAGAAGAAACAAAACAAAAGAAAAGAAAAGAAGACAAAGACCCCACCCCCACCCCCACCCCACCCCCCACCCACACCCCCCCCCCCCCAAAAAAAAAAAAAAAAAGGAAAAGAAAAAGAAAAAAAGTGTTCGTTCGGGCATGCTATTGTTGGTCAGAAGAGAAACACTTGGGTATCACAGGCAGGAGGGCAGAAGGAGATGCAGTGTTTTCCCCATTGACCGCATTCCTCCTGCTCTCTCTCTCTGTCTCTCTCTGTCTCTCTCTGTCTCTCTCTGTCTCTCTCTGTCTCTCTCTCTCTCTCTCTCTCTCTTCCTCTTCTCCCTCTCTCTCTCTCTCTCTCTCTCTCTCTCTCTCTCTCTCTCTCTCTCTCTCTCTCTCTCTCTCTCTCTCTCTCTCTCACTTATGAACATTAAATTATTTGAAGTCTGAAGTCTGAAGTCTGAAGTCTGAAGCTCTCTCTCTCTCTCTCTCTCTCTCTCTCTCTCTCTCTCTCTCTCTCTCTCTCTCTCTTCTCTCTCTCTCTCTCTCTCTTCTCTCTCTCTCTCTCTCTCTCTCTCCCCTCTGTTGTTTTTTGTGGACCTGTGCCAGGCATAAGTCGGCAGCAGAACCAAGTCTGCAGGTCAAGACACCATCATGGACAGCATGTCATTTCCACAAAACAGCAAAAAGAAAGAAAGAAAGAAAGAAAGAGAAAGAAAGAAAAGAAAGAAAGAAAAGAAAGAAAGAAAAAGAAAGAAAGAAGGAAAGAAAGAAGGAAGGACAGAAAGAAAGAAGAAAGAAAGAAAGAAAGAAAGAAAGAAAGAAAGAAAAGGAAGAAAGAGAAGGAAGAAGGAAGGAAGGAAGGAAGGAAGAAGAAAGAAAGAAAGAAAGAAAAGAAAGAAAGAAAGAGAGAGAAAGACAGACAGACAGACAGACAGATAGAGAGGTAAATGGAGGTCAGGGAGGTCCTAACTGGTGCCAGAGACTTCTACCTACCTACCTACCTAAACACACATTGTCAATAATGCCAGAGCCTGTGGAACGAATTAGGAAGAAATAAACAGGTAGAAAAAAATGAACAGCAGGAGATGGTGGTGGAGGTTGGTGGGGTAAGAGAAGAAGGGGGAGGGGGGAGAACAAGGATGGGAACTGGAACAGTGGACGTCTGCACATGTGTTTGCCACAGAGGTTTTCTTCTTCTTCTACTTCTTAGCAATTCTTCTTCTTCTTCTTCTTCTTCTTCTTCTTCTTCTTCTTCTTCTTCTTCTTCTTCTTCTTCTTCTTTCTTAGCAATTCTTCTTCTTCTTCTTAGCAATTCTTCTTCTTCTTCTTAGCAATTCTTTTTCTTCTTCTTCTTAGCAATTCTTCTTCTTCTTCTTCTTCTTCTTCTTCTTCTTCTTCTTCTTCTTCTTCTTCTTCTTCTTCTTCTTAGCAATTCTTCTTCTTCTTCTTAGCAATTCTTCTTCTTCTTCTTAGCAATTCTTTTTCTTCTTCTTCTTAGCAATTCTTCTTCTTCTTCTTCTTCTTCTTCTTCTTCTTCTTCTTCTTCTTCTTCTTCTTCTTCTTCTTCTTCTTAGCAATTCTTCTTCTTCTTCTTCTTCTTAGCAATTCTTCTTCTCCTTCTTAGCAATTTTTCTTCTTCTTCTCCTTAGCATATCTTCTTCTTCTTCTTCTTCTTCTTCTTCTTCTTCTTCTTCTTCTTCTTCTTCTTCTTCTTCTTCTTCTTTTTCTTCTTCGCAATTTGTCTTCTTCTTCACAATTCGTCTTCTTCTTCGCAATTCTTCTTTGTAATTCTTTCTCTTCTTCGCAATTCTACTTTGCAATTCTTTCTCTTCTTCGCAACTGTTTTTTCTTCTTCACAGGATGCAAAGAGGATACGCAGGGGCAGGAAGTGAGAGAGAAAAAAAAGGGGGGAAAGAAACATTCATAGAAGATCGACACATGAATGAAAATATAAGGCCACAAAATGATTATAAAAGAAAACAAGAAAACAGAACCAAAAGACAGAGACAAAGAAAGGGAGAATATGATCACCAGCAAAAAATAGATATAGATTATTGAATCATACTGCAGAATAACCACAAAACCCTAACACATCAAACAACAACGCATGGCAAAGGCACACAGAAAACCCCCACCAAAAACAGACACCACAATGGAAGCGGAAGAAAGAAGAAATGAGTGATATTTATTAAGACAATAATGTAGCAGTTTATCCATCCATCTGCTTAGACAGCTGTCCCTCTCTTTGTCATCTTTGTAGAAGTCAAGGTCCCAAAGCAGTTAGCCTATTGACACCGTACCCATACAGGTCTTTTCATTGGTCTGACACTTATACCTTGGACTGTCAGATAGCCATTGGCCAGTCTGGGCGCTTGTACTGTTTATGATGGCCAGCTTATTGTGAAGACGAGAATGGACTTTAACAGGAGGAAAGGAGACTTTGGAATATTATCTCTCTCTCTCTCTCTTTTCTCTCTCTCTCTCTCTCTCTCTCTCTCTCTCTCTCTCTCTCTCTCTCTCTCTCTCTCTCTCTCTCTCTCGTATGATCTCTTTCTCCCCTCTCTGTTATCTGTCCTGAGTATGTGACTGTTTCTTTATCTTTCTGATGGTATATTTTTGTAACTGCCAATTCTTGATACAACTGACTAGTTGATTTAGTACTTGGATGTTTGGTTGATTTAGTTACTTATTGGGGTTTTTTTTTGGGGGGGCTGATTGGTGAATGAAAAAAGCCATGATTGTACTTATTCTTTTCCTTCACTATATAAGATGCTCGCATACTCATTCACTTCATTTACTCTTTCTTTCGTTTCTTTCTTTCTTTTCTTTTTTCATTCACTTATTCTTTCATTCTCCCTCATTCAAGCCTCTCTCTCTTCCCCCTCCCCCCTTTTTAAGTCCCCATCAAAACCACAACACATTCTCGATCGTCATTCAAACTTCAGCTTTTCGATTCCTGCCTAACCCGACATGAACCTCACTTGGTCCTTGGCAGTAGTAGCAGCTGGAAGTTCAAGCCTGACCTAAAGACAATGAACTGCGAGAGTCTCCCACCTCAAAGGGGTAATAGCTCCTTCCTTGCTGGGACATAAATTACTCACTTGGCCAGAGCTGACCAAAAGGTCTGTTGTTACGGAGGTAGCAGGCCATAAGAGAGAACGTTAAAACACCGTTCAGTGGGACTACGGTTCATTACCCTTGTCCTTCCAGCTCTTCGCTTCTTCCACGCCGAACGAGGACGACTTGACCAGCCTAAAATGACCGTCATCTTAAATCTCTCTCTCTCTCTCTCTCTCTCTCTCTCTAGCAGCTGCGAGGGGCTGACATGAAATACTACAGTTACCAGTTAGTCTCAAAATCAAGGGAATTGACTGGTGTGGTGGATGCTATAACCAGGTGGTTAAGATTACTTTACTCTGAAGCTGTGGGTCCATGAAGTCGTAGGTTTAAATGTCGGCAGCAACGTATGGTGAATTAATTAAGTGCGGTGATTTTTTGTAATCACTCAGGTCAACTTAAAGTGCATATTTTGTAGTTCATATCAGTGCGCGATTTGTTTTCGAAATATGAACAAACCCAGCATGTATCCAGTACAAAAAGTGAGCTGGTCTGAAGCCGGGTTGTGTCGGCTTAGGCCAGCCAGCAGACTTCCTGCAGAACAACCAGCACAGGAGAAAACCCAGGCACTACACATCCCACCCAATAAGGGATGCAGAGAAGAAGAAGAAGAAGAAGAAGAAGAAGAAGAAGAAGAAGAAGAAGAAGAAGAAGAAGAAGAAGAACAACAACAACAACAACAACAACAACAACAATAACAACAACAACAACAACAAGAAAAACAAGAAAAACAAGAAGAAAAACAAAAAGAAGAACAACAAGAAGAGAGAAATGATGAAATCGAAGGGCTTATAATATGTTACATTTGATAGAATAAGATTCCCTAATCCATGGAAATGTATATGATATAACTATGTGAAACAATTTCTCAACATATATCTTCTGTTGCATTTTAATATTGCTTGCTTGACTCCTCGGGAGAGTCTAGGACTCTAAGTACACGACAGTTTTGTTCGTCTGTCGATTGAAGAGTTTTAACAAGTTTTTTGTTTTCAGGTTTGGAGATTTTGCATTGGATAGACTCTCTCTTTATGAGAAGTGATTAATCTGTGATGACTAGTGCTTGTAACAAAAAAACAACAGAGAAACACTATATAAAATGTTCTGTTTGTTGTGTATGTTTTTTCTCACTTTAATATCGTTTCTATTTGTATCTGTGTTGTTGTTGTTCTGTTGGTGTGGTTATTGTTGCTGCTGCAGTTATTGTTGTTGCTGATGTTTGTGATGTTGCTTTTTCTGGTCTATTTGATTCTATTCTTTTATTTCGAAAATAATGGAATAAGCACTCATGTGCTTTCTTTTACATCCAGTCTCTGTGTGCATGCAGTTTTGTAAATTTTATCATCCGTTCCCACTGGCACACAATGGCCTACTCTTCCAAAAAGTGGAATGGTATTAACTGTGCGCAAGATGTTCTGCGTGCGTTCGCACACGAGGCCTTGGTTTATAGTCTCACCCGAAGGATTTGTTTTTGCTTTTTTTTTTTTTTTTTTGGGGGGGGGGGTGGGGGGGTGGGGGGGATCATCACTGATATTAACTTCAGAGTAAAAATCCTCTTGAACGAGATTCAAACCCAGGTCAGCAGATCACAAGCCCATCACTCTGACCACCAGGTCTTCTTCTTCTTCTTCTTCTTCTTCTTCTTCTTCTTCTTCTTCTTCTTCTTCTTCTTCCTTTCTTTCTTTCTTTCTTTCTTTCCTTCTTTCTTTCTTCCTTTCCCTCTTTCTTTCTATTTTTCTTTCTTTCTTCTCTTCGTCTTTATTAGACCTATTTCCATTGCATGTACAGCCACATATTCTTCTCCTACCAAAGCTTTTACACTCTGCTTTCAAATCCAGAGAGCTCTACCAGGACTTTTATTTCTGTATTTTCCCCCAATCAAAATGACTCTTCTTGCTTCTTGAAAGGAAAGAACAAGTAAATCTACTAAGTACTTCTCTTTTGGCGAAAAAGCTTTACCATAGCCAATGCTTTTATTTTTTTTTAATTTTCTTTTTAGAGGGGGCTGCGATGACCCGGTCGGGTCAAGGTGAGGGACATGCCCTCAGCTGGAAGGAGGGAAGGGTGTCAGGGGGCCGATGGTTTATTTGGACGGAGGCCGTCAGGCGAATGGCGAATGGCGGTCCCCGATAGCTCAGGTTCGCTTCACGCTTAGCAGGCCTGTAGGGACGCCATACGGTGAGGGCACAAGAGATTTTCTGCTTGGGGTACTTTCCTTGCTTCTGTCTGTCCTCTCTGGGGGTCCCTCCCTCCTTTTCAGACCGTTTGATGGGATCCTTTTATCAAGTGTATGGCCTGCTCTTGTAGCGCTGTCCCCTGTGGTCTTTACATTGAGATTTTTGACAGGAAGGACAGAGACAAGTTCTTCTAATGGCAAAAGAAAAAAATAACATGTAGCGAATGTTTTTTTTTATTGTTCCTGTCAATATTCTTCCTGTTGCTGTTGTTGCTGCTGATGCTGATGATATTGTTGCTGATGTTAATACGATGGTCAGTGTGGTGTTGACCATTGCAAGACAGTCTGCATATAGCTGTATTTGTTTTGTTCGTTTTCTCGGCTAGGTCTCCAATGTTCTTCAATAGTGAGATTTTTGTACACTCATTCACTCACTCAGTCCCATGTCCCAAAGGACGTAGGGGGGACATGAGAGAAGACGCAACAGCGATCTTTTTCCATGCTTTACGATCCTGTGTGGCTAGTAGGAGGTGTTGCAGGGGTTGGGCGGTCCAGTCTTTGATGTTGTCAACCCATGATTTCTTTTGGCGGCCTCTTCTTCTCTTGCCCTCGACTGTTCCTTGCAGGATGGTTTTTGCTAGGGTGTTGTGTCTTGTGGTGTGACCAAACCACATCAGCTTTCTCCTCTTTATGGTGGAGAGCAAAGGCTCTTGGGGGCCCACACGCTTTTTGATTTCTTCTTTCACATAGTTATTGGTCTTGTGTTCTTTGTATGATATTCTGAGGAGTCTTCTGTGGCACTTGTTCTCGAATGCTTGGATTCTCCTCTCTAACTCTGCTGTCAGAGTCCATGATTCACAGCCATATAGGAGGATAGATATCACGAGGGATTTGTAAAGGTGGTATTTGGTGCAGAAGCTGATGTTGTTGCTTCTGGTGATCCTCTGGAGTCTGACTAGAACAGATGTTGCTGTTGCAATGCGAGCTTTCACTTCATTGTTTGATGTGCCATCTTTTTTAGGATGGAGCCTAAGTATTTGAATTGGCTCACCTCTTCTAGTATTTCTCCATTCATCTTTATTTCCGTGATGTCATTACTCGCGCTGTTGACCATGATCTTTGATTTCTCTGTACTGACCTCCATGCCACCGTTTTTGCCTACTGTTACAGTACTCAGACTTTGTGGACGTTCTTTTGACTCAGAATAGACATCACATGTTTACCAAGTTCCACATTTGTGATTCTGAGGCCTGCCCTTGCGGCACTTCTCCCATGGCAGTGGAACACTTCCTCCAGACCTGTACCAACACACCAAAACCTGGAGGCCAATATCTGGCCTACTGACCTGCCGATGAGGGACAAACTTTTTGGACTCATAGAGGGCTTTCAGTGTACGACAGCATTTATCAGGGCCTCATGAGTTGCTGGCTGAGCGTTCGACGATGACGAAGAAAAAGAATTAGGAGACTTTCTTGGATTACTTTAGATATAAAAATAGGGACCCTTTGTCTTGAATTGTTTACGTGTTTTATGTGCTTGTTTGCCTGTCCTGACATTTTCATATCATGCTGATGATCTGATCTTTTCATCATCATCATCATCATCATCATCATCATCATCATCATCATCATCATCATCACCATCATCACCATCATCATCATCATCATCATCACGATCAGCACCATGAGCATCATCATACTGTCGATAATGATACTGATAGAGAGAATTTATATAGAGCTGGGGACGCGATAGCTCAGTGGTCATAGCACTCGCTTTCCCCAAGCTACGGTTAAGCAGTATCGAGCGTGGTTAGCAGTTGGTTGTGTGACTGTTTGGGCACCTCGGCTTCAGTATAGTCCCCCAATTCACCTAGACCCCCTAGCTCTAAATGGGTTCCTTCCCTCTTTGGGGTCTTGGGAGGTAAAGGAGCGATGGAGAAGAGATGGGCGCTGCCTTCAATATGCTGGCCCCTAGAGAAGCTGAGGTCTCTGACCCCTTGCACCCGTTCTTGGGACACATTTATCGTTACATTTCTTATATAGCACTAGATCTATGTCTTGTGAAAACAAATGAAAGCGCTTGCTTTCAGGTTGTTCATACTACATGCATCCAGTCGAAAATAGTTTCAACTAATTCCAATTCACCACACACATACACACATACACATACGCACGCACTCGCGCGCGCAAAACACACACACACACACACACACACACACACACACACCACACACACACACACACACACACAATATATATATATATATATATATATATATATATATATATATATATATATATACACACACACACATACATACATACAGAGAGAGACAGACAGAGAGAGACAGAGAGAGAGAGAGAGAGAGAGAGAGAGAGAACATGAACATGAACATGAACAAGATTTATTCTTCAGGCCACCAGCCCCAAGAATGGGGTAAACAAAGCATAGCAAAGCAAAGAATGCAAAAATAAAATAAAACCTCATGACATATATGGCAACTGCTAAAACATATCAAGTGTGAACATGTGTCCTTTTAGATTAAACTGACCTCTTTTAGATGATGTTATTTGTTTGTCAAGTCTCCAAGTTTTCAACAAAATCCTGCCTTATTTTTAAGGCATTGAAAAGATATAAACTTAGCCTACGAATGGTAAATACACAGCCATATTTCAACACATTTACGTATGGTTGATCGATTGGGACCAAGTACTTATACCTTAGATTTTCATACAGAATACAATTTCTTATAAAATGTTCTTCATCTTCCACTACCTTACACAACTTACACATGTAGTCAGTATCCTTCTTAAAAGTTCTCCTGAAAGATGATCCATTAATTGGTAGCAAGCCGAGACGAAGCTTAACTAAACAATCCCTAAAACATTTTATATCCATGTATTTGAAATAAAGTTCACATCCAAAGTCAGCTTTAAACAGTCTATATGTCTGATATATGTCTTTATCCACTATAGACCCATTCCACTCTTGTAAATATACATCTATCATTCTTTGCTTAAACAACGATATAAAAGTATGTTCACAACCAACTCCTTGCTCCAACCAGGCATACCCAAAACCAAGAGTAAACAAGGTATGTTTAAGTAAAGTTACCCAGCATGTTTTGCCATATTCGTCCAAGTTAACAAGCATTAGATAAGCTTGCTTGGGAAGTCTATCTATGTCCATTTTTAAAAGCTTAAACCAGTATCGAATGCACCTGACTGCACTGTTTACATATAATGGATAACGTCCTATTTCTCCATAAACAAATTTATTTGGTACCCTAAGTGGAACGTTTAGAAAACGTTTACATGCCATGGTATGTATCTTTTCAATATTGCTCAGTCTATGAAGACCCCACATCTCAGATCCATACAAGAGAATTGGCAGTACCTGCGCATCAAAAATTCGAAAAAAACAATCCTTTGAAATGTCATTTAGTTTTGATATATGTTTCACGCATTCAACACATGCATGCCTTCCTTTCATGGCAAGAGCATCTACACCTCTGTTCAGGCTCATTCTCGTGGTAAAAACAAATCCTAGATAACTGTATTTATTAACCACTTCTAATACACTGTCACCTAACTTCCATTTTTCCTTCTTACCCAAAAATCCACCTTTGCGAAAAAACCATAACTTTTGTCTTGTCGATGTTAACATTCAAAAACATTTTTGTACATGCATTGTATAGACTGTTAATTTGGTTTTGTAAACCATCTGCAGTATATGATAACAGAACTATATCATCAGCAAACAAAAGAAGATACAATTCAAGAAAACTGGGCAACAACTGTATACCATGAAGACCGTTAGTATCAACTGCTGAAGCTACTTCATTTATATACAATGAAAACAATATCGGACTCAACACACATCCCTGTCTTAGACCGATTGGACAATCAAAAAATTCAGTTAGTCTGCTCTCGATACGCACACAAGACACCACCGATTCATACATGGCAATAACAGCATTTAGATATTTCCCCTGAATTCCATTTTGATTCATAATATTGAACAAAGGCTGACGTTGAACAGAGTCAAAGGCTTTCCTCAGATCGACAAAGCATGCATAAAGTTTTCCTCTTTTCTTTGCTAAACACTTCTCGACCACTGCTTGGAGTGTAAAAATATGATCTGCTGTGGAATAGCCACTTCTGAATCCAGCTTGTGACTCTGTCAGTTTTTCATGATCTTCAGCCCACTGCACAAGTCTTTTGTTTAGAACCGACGTATAACATTTACTAGTCAAGCTCAATAAAGAAACTCCCCTGTAATTATCAGTTAAACTGTCATCTCCCTTTTTCAGAATTGGTACAATAATGGCTTTTGCCCATTGATTTGGGTACACACTATTATCAAACAAGATATTAAACAATTTGGTTAAAAAGCGCACAGCCAGATTGTCTGCTAGCTTTAACATTTCTGCCAAGATGTTATCAACACCACAAGCCTTGCCTCTTTTTAAGTGTTGTAAGGCATCAGCAACTTCCTTTTCAGAGATAGGCTGATTAAGCTGACAGCTTAAGTCATTGCCTTCTGCTTGTACAAGGCCAGTAGCTGGTCTCATACTGGTGTTTATTGTGTTTTCGTTAAACAATTGCTGAAAATGATTGAACCACTGATCATCAGTTATATCTTTACAGATTTTTGTTTTTCGCCTTCCTGAAACTTGCTTAAGTTCTTTCCAAAAGTGCTTGCTATTTTTACCAAGAGAAGCCAAGTACTTGGCTTTTTCTCGCTTATGTCTAGTTTTTTTGCATGTAATCAACTTTTTATAGTCTGTTCGTGCCTTTACGTACAAAAATCGATCATTATCTCCCTTCGACCGACGGAACTTTGACAGACATTGTCGTGCTTTATGTTTAGCATCTTTACATTCTGCGTCAAACCAACGGGCATCTTGCTGGTTATTCCCAATGCAGACACGCCTTCTCATACATTCACTGGCCTGTAATAATGCATTTGTGAAAGTTTCCAATGCCCCATCAATATTATGGTCTAGCAATGAAAAAGCATGCATACACATATCCTGCATTTCATCTGAACAAAGATTTGACAGAAAACTACCCTCCTTTGTATCATCCCAGACTAATTTGTTGACCCATTTCTTAATGCTTGTGTTTGCAGTACACAAATCATTTTTACTTTTACGTAGTGTCAGCATAACAGGAAAATGTGGCGAGTCAATAAAAGTAACAGTCTTAACAGCATGAACCAAATCAGCAACACACAGCTCTCTAGACATAATGACATAATCAATTGTGCTTCCCCCATTTGGTGAAACAAATGTCAACGACTCATCAAAACCAAACTGACACAAACCATTCAACACAACACAATCAAATATGGAACATACATTCAACAATTCTTTCCCAAAAGTGTTAACCTCTTTGTCATCAGATTTTCTTTCAAATAACAAGTCTGCCCTTTCATCTACACCTCTGTGATTCCAGATTTCCACATCTACATCCACACTCATAGGCAAAGCATTCATACAACCTGTCCGTGCATTCAAATCGCCCATTATGATCAAAGAAAATTCCCCTCTCACTACATGCAAATCCACAATACACTGCTCTAGCACTTCTATTCCATAACCATTGTTAGCTGTGTTCCAGTATTTACTGTCATATGGATGGATGTACAGACACACCAAGATGATATTTTTCTGAACGTTAAACAGAGATTTATCTATCTCTAAAACAATCAAATGCTCATAATGTGTTTCAATTCTGTGCACAAGCTTTGATAAAGCCTTATGTACAAAGACAAGCACGCCACCAGAATTCCTATAACTGTTCGACAGCTTCACTGCTTTCGAAATATGTATATCGTAATCACTGAATGCAGAATAAGTATAATTTTCAGAAGCTACAAAAGTTTCATTTAATGCAAAAATATCGTAACACAACAGTGACTGGATTACATCTTTAATGTCCAGTTTTCTTAACCAGCCATTGCAGTTCCATGTACATATTTTTATTTCCCCTGGGCTTCGGCCACACCCCTATTTAGTTTTACCCCCTCTCCCCCCTCTCCCATTACCACCACCCCCACCACACCCACTCTGCTGCTGTTTTGGCCCTTTGCTGGCTGGTCTAACCCACTGCTGCAGTGTGGGTGTTTGTGTGGGTGTGCGGAGTTCTCCAGGCCCCTTGGATGACATTGCTCGCCCTCTGTGGCGTGTGTTGACAGGGCTTCTTGGTCCCAATCCAATTGCAGAGGTGCTGCTTCGCCGTGTGTCTCGTGCCTCACGTACTTTCTTCAGTTGTGACCTGTCACCTCGGTCAAGGTTGTGCTGAGACCTGTCAGGTGGCCTCTGAGATCGTGAGACATTGAGGTCTGGGTACTGCAACACTGGAAGCGAAAGTGCTTGCTGTGAAGATGGCATGGAGTCATCGTCTTCATCTTCGCTTCTTCCCAGATCAGGGGGAGGGAAGTCATTGAACCAACCCTGCCTGGCATCGTTGAGGGCTGCTCTCTGCTCAGTTGCTTTTCTTGGCCGTCCATCATTAGCTTTTCCTGTACTGTTTCTGTTCCTGTACATAGGACCATTTCTCTTCAGAACTGTAACTCTGTTCTGGCTGATGTCATACGTGAAAATTCCCTCTTCTGAGATCAGTTTGTCAAAGCGTAGTTTGGGTTTCTGACCAGCACTGTACAGCTCTGTTGCCTTGTCTCTGAGACCTTGGCGTTTCTGGCGTACTGTAGCCGAAAAATCCTCCCTAACGTACACGTCGGCGAACCTGTCTGATGATTTCAGCTTTCGAGTACTTCTCAGGATCCTGTCTTTCTGTTTGCAGGAAAGCAGTTTTACCACAATGGCATTACCCTTCTGTGTTCTGTGAGTTCTTTCAATCATAATGTCTTCTGTGATTTCCATTCCTTCCCTGATCACTGTTCTGACCTGTCTCTCACAATCCTCCCAGCTTTCTTTCTCCTGGTTCTTCTGTATTCCAAAGAACAGTAGGTTATTTCTTCTGCTGTAGTTTTCAAGAAAGTCACACTTCTGTGTAATAGAGTCCAGCTGATTCTTTAGACTATTGTTCTCTTCTTTCAACTGATCACACTGAAGTCGAAGATCTGCGATTTCTTCCTGAAACTGTTGGTGTTTTTGTTCTATGATGGCCATCTGAGCACTCACAAATACCTTCATGTCATCCACTGCTCCCTCTATACGCTCAGCCTGCCTGTCATGTTTCTCCTCCATTCTCTTCACGCAGGTCTGCATTTCTATCATGCCGTTCATGACAGTCTCCATGTTTGGGCCTTGCTGTGGATCAGGTCGTTCCCTGGCATCAGGGATAGCACCTTCCTTACAGCTACTTCTCTTGGATAGGGAAGGCTTCTGTGCACCAATGACATCTTTTTGGGGAGAATCTGGGCCAGGATTTGATTCTACATCACCACATGTCATCAGATAGCATGACAAGAAAACAAAGGCAACAGCTGTCAACATGCCAAACCTGGATGATCTGTATTTCCGTATAACAGACTGCTGGAAGATTGCTGTTTTGAACGAAAACACTTCACTGTCTATGGACACACACACAAAGTGTCTTCCCATGGTATCACACCCTTTAGGCAGCAACAAAATGCCAACAGGCCTGAAGAATGTTGATTTATGCCCTAGGATGTTTATCAAAGTGTCAACAAACTTTCCTGTAAGTTGTCTATGCTGCTGGGCACTCACTGGCATGATGAAAGGTTTCTTAAATACTGTAGTGTTTCAAGATACAAGGAAAGAAAAATACATTGCCATGTAGCCAACAGTTAATCCAGAATTGTAATGAGGAAAAGTTTTATTACGTTCTTCTGTATTCAGATTACTTGATATATAGAACTTTTGAAGACTTGTCTATTGTTTTATTGAAGATGATTCTTTTTCTTTCTTGCGTAAGTTTTAAATGACGTAAGGAACTGGTATGACGTAATAATATTGAAGATGTCATAACATTCTCATTGTTCAGACCTAAAAGATTAATTTAACTAAAGCCTCACCAACCAGAAAAAAGAGAGAGAGAGAGAGAGAGAGAGAGAGAGAGAGAGAGAGAGAGAGAGAGATTTTAGCAGGGTGATGGGCATTCGGGCTGTCAAAGACGGGGACGGGTACAGGTTGTAACAGCAGGGGAATATAAATAGGTTGGAAATAATTTATGTCTTGAGGCTGGATTTGCAAGTGTCATGTGCAGGCTTTGAGCACAAGGAGAGAGGTAGCTGAGGTCATTCCAGACTGAAACAGACTGGACAGATGCTGTGGCCGAGTGGAAACGACGTTTGACTTCCATCCCTTTGGAGCCATGAAGTCGTGGGTTTCAATCTCAGTAACGGTGTCTGATGATTTAACGATTGAAAATTTTACCATTTCCTTGGTGAACTTCACGTGCAGACCTGCAAGTGCCTTAATTCATTTTCATGTATATATATAATGAAACATGCACGTCAAAGACCCCTTAATCCGCACGCTAAAGATACCATAATCCATGTCATTTTCCGGTCGGTGATGGGAAGCATAAACTTACCCAGCATGCACCCTGTACCTGAAAGAGGGATGAGCGCCGTCAGGTTCAACTTATACAACAGACACAGTCTGAAACATCCAGTGCTGTGGAAAAAAGCTGGGGATCTTGGATAGCTGTGTTGGCAGCTGGGTGAGGCGGGTGATGCAAGCTACCAAACGACATCTCACCAAAATGACAAGAACCATCGAGAGAGACACAACTAAATATGGTGTGTTGACTTCGAGATTTAATTATTCATAAATCACGATTAAATGCCTGGAACACACAATACTCCGAAAATGTAGCATTCTCCTGTTCTCATTCCATTACAGGGCATAATCTACTTTTTTGATTGCCCAATTCTTAAAGACTCGTAAATAAAGAAGGGAATGAATACGAGTTCAACAAAATGGGGACGATTTTTAAGCGATAAACTACATCAATTTCTGGAGCCATTGATCATTTCACAATGAAAGGGTTACTATAGTCGTTCATATAGTACTGTATACCCCCCAAAAACCCCACCAAAATGACCACCACCACCACCATCCCCTTCCCCCCCCCAAAAAAAAAAAAAATCAACAAGACTATTTCATTGAGCTGCTTGTGGATGTGCCTTACCTCTGGCCAGTCCTGTGCACTAATTAACTCCTGCCGCCCTGCCACTTTGGGCAAATTACTGCTGTCCACCATGTTCGTACTCTTTATCTATAGAATCAACCAACAGTGAAGTCAAGGCGTTTTGGAGGCTGGAAAGGGAAAGGAAAAACTGAAGCTTTTGTCGTAGACTCCTTGCTTCTCAGCAGGAAAGTGTGTGTGTGTGTGTGTGTGTGTGTGTGTGTGTGTGTGTGTGTGTGTGTGTGTGTGTGCGCACGCGCGTTCATTTGTTCATTCACGTCTGTACCTCAGGCCTATGTGTGTGGCCTTTGCACACAGGGCAGTGTATGTGTGTGTGCCTAAGAGAGAGAGAGAGAGGGGGGGAGAGAGACAGACACAGGTCAGGCAGACAGACAGACAGACAGGCAGAGAGAGAGAGAGAGAGAGAGAGAGAGAGAGAGAGGAGAGAGAGAGAGAGAGAGAGAGAGAGAGAGAGATTTGATTTGATTTATTTGATTTACTCTTTTATATCGAGGATAATGGAATAAGCACTCTTGTGCTTTTTTACATCGATAATGATAGAGTTTATATAGAGCTAGGGACGCGATAGCTCAGTGGTCACATGAAATGAAAACTAGTGTTAATGTCTGGACAAAAATCCTTTGACCCTTACACATCAGTGGCGATTCGAACACACACACACACACACACACACAAACACACACACACACACACACACACACACACACACACACACACACACACACACACACACACACACACACACACACACACAAAACGCGCGCGCGCGCGCAAAAGGAAAAAGAGAGAGAGAGAGAGGGTCAGTGAGAGGCTGGGAGATAAAGACAGAGAGAGAGGTCTGACTGCAGAAGCAAAACAACTGTTTTCTTTTAACAGGACAAAAATGACCAAAACCGTTCCATTTTTGTCATTATGTCAGGGGAAAGGGGGGGAGGTCAATAGCCTAGTAGTTAAAACGTTTTTGGTGACCTGACGTAAATCTGTGATCTGCGGTTCGAATCGCCACTGATGTGTAAGGGTCAAAGGATTTTTGTCTGGACATTAACACTAGTTTTCATTTCTTTTCCATACAATTCTTTTACAGGATGAATAAACTAAGGTTCCGTGTCCTAAAGCACGTACAACATCGTGTGCGCACACGTTAAAACTCCACTCTTCTTTCATTGATGAGTAGAACAGCTATGACCAGTATGTTGTGTTGTTTTATGGATCCCTTGTTGCTAAAAATGGATTAAGACGCTCTACTGTGCGAACCCCGGTCTGAAAAGTAACTTCAAATTATTCTGAAACTGCTCAGCACATCGCCTTCTATCAAGACACATGAAAACACAACCCAAACTAACGGCAATAAAAAGATATTACATGAATAAAACCTCAAACCGTGAATGTAAAATGAGCATTCCCTAACTATGGGGGGCAGGGGACAGAAATATGTTGTTTTTACCCAGTTTGCACCTCACAAAGATAACTGGATTTGTCTGATTTGGAATCCTTTGTCTTGTGATTTGCAATCTGCCCGTTGGCATAACCCACAAGGAAAAGGAGCAAAGAAGGAATTGGGGGAGGAGAGATATTTCTTCTTCTTCCTCTTTTTTATTTTTAGCAAGTTTACAAACCCAGGGTGAAATCCTTATTTCCATCGAGCCTATCCACTTCATAACAACTCTTTAAGACATAACACCCCACATCTTGCACACCCATTAAAAAACCGTCTATTTTTCATGGAAGAGTAGAACAGGTATGACCAGTGGCATAGATGACACAAACGTAGGGCTTAGAGAAAGGTGGGCTCCAAGAGATTCAACTGTTCTCTCTGTCCGTTCTCGTGCATTTTGCCAAGTTAATGTGACGAGCTTTTTTGTATCTTTCTTGTGATTGTTTTTTTGTTTAATGGGCTGTTCTGAAGTCAGTATGTGTTGGATGAATATACAGAAAAACAGGCACTATGCGTCCACCCCGATGGCCCTGCACCTCTTGGCATGACCAAGAAATGCAGGAAATAAAGAAGAAGAAGAAGAAGAAGAAGAAGAAGAAGAAGAAGAAGAAGAAGAAGAACAACAACAACAACAACAAACAACAACAAGAGCTGAAATATAACAGATCTTTAGAGTTAATTAAAGCGAATGTGTCTGTGGATTTTTTCTGTTTCCCATCCATCCATCCATCCATCCATCCATTCATCCATCCATCCATCCATCCATACACCCATCCCTCAATCCATCCATTCATAATCATCCCAATCAAAGAAAAAACAAACACACACACTCAACACAGTTACTTGCAAACAGGAAATGATATCCTCAATTTCCGGTCACATGACTCTAAGCGCCACACACACAAAAAAAGAAGAAAAAATGGCTATTGGCTTAAGCTGCCAGGCAAAACGCTAACCTCCGGCTCTTTACAAATCCAAGGGATTAACGAAAGAAAAGGCGAGAAAAACTGATACGGTCATCGGAGATTCTGGCTGAAACTTGAATCTGCACGGATACAATAGCAGGTTCCTTCTCCTCCGTTGGTCACCGGATAATTGCTAGTTGCTTCCAGTGCCTCTCTAAGCCCTCGCCCATAAAGTCTATTAAAAAGGGGTGGTGAAGATCGCCGATAGGCGATGGCAAGGGACAGTTAGTGGGGAAACGGCAGGCTGATGTGCGGCACAAAGAGGAGATTTGTGTGCCATTGTGCCCAGTCTGAAAGTATGCGTGCGATTCATTATTGGGGCTTGATTGTTGGGGAATTGAAAACCCGTGAAATATGGAGATGAAGAGAAAAAAATGTGAGGAAAGGAGAAGAGTGTGTGTTTAGGAGGATTGTGGTTTTTATTCTTTATGGTTTTGTTGTTGTTGTTGTTGTTGTTGGGTTTTGTTGTTTCATTTGTTTTGGTTGTGTTTTGTTGTTGTTGTTGTTGTTGTTGCAGTGGTGGTGGTGGTGTTTTTTGTTTGTTTTGTTTTTGTTCTTTTTTTTCTTTGCTTGGTTTAATCACAGTCGAGCTGTTTTCTTTTGTTTTGTTCTTTCTGCCTTTCATCTTTCCTCCTTTTGATTGTTAGTTTTATTTGTGTGTTTGTTAATTTGTTAGTTATTTTTGGTGGGTGTTTGCTGTTGTTTGTTTGTTACTTTGTTTTGGTGGGAGGGGGGATTTGTTTCTTGGTAGAGCTCCGCGGTTCACTGATGGTGATATTTTCTGCATGCAACCATTTTTGCCCATCAGTAAGTTAAGAATCTGATTTCGGGGATGATGTCCAAACATGACACCTGTAAGCAATTTTGTAAATTTTGTCATCTGTTCCCATCGATACACAATGGCCTACTCTTCTCAAAGGCGGGACAGATTTTATCGTATGCATAAGATGTTCTGCATGCGTTCGGAAACGGACATCAGTTTATAGTCTCATCCTATGGACTTTCCGGAAAGTGGAGTCTGTATCGATGTTAACTCTCAGGGGAAAATCCCCTCGAAAGGGCGTCTTGGTGGTGGCTTGATTCTTGACCTTTAGATTGCAATGGCAAAGCTCTAACCTATAAATAAACTAGGGCCAAAACAACGGCAACTATTCCCGCCATAATTATTGCTACTATTACCACAACCACCACAACTGCTGCTACTACTGCTACTACTATTTCCCCTACCACTACCACTACTGCTACTACTTAAACTTTTTTTTTTGGTAATAGGTCTAGTAGTAATGGCATCAGAAGTACCCCCCCCCCCCCCCTAGTGGGAACGCTGGGGGCTTGTCAGTGTAGATAGCATCCCCACCTTCTGAAAATCCTCTGCTAGGAATCCCTTTTTTATTATCTATTTTCTCTTTGTTTCTGCTTTGTTCGTTTTCTTCCTAACGCCTCCTTGTCTACTTTCTGCTTTCTTGGTCCACTCTCCTACCCTTTTTCAAGAAAGACTTAAAAGATAACAGTTCTATCCCATTCCAGAGTCACATGTGCTGGACCTGACTTATCAGGCGCGCTTAACAAGAGTACAATGCTTTTTCACTCACATGACAACAACAAAACCCCCCACCTCGGAGTGTTCAAAGAAGTAGAAGAAGTATCAGTTGCAAAGACAGTGGAAGAAATGGGGGATTAGATTGGGAGAGAGAAGGAGGAAAGAAATAGGCTTTATTCCAGCTTTATTGTCTGGGTCAAGGTGTTTCTACTGTAGAGTACTATTCATATTTTTTATATTAGTATTACAGTATGAATAAATGAATTGCTGGATTGTTTCTTCTTGTTTTTGTTCTTGTTCTTTTTGGTCTTGCTCTTGTTGTTCTTGTTATTGTTGTTCTTGTTCTTGTTGTTCTTCTTCTCCTTCTTCTTCCTTCAACACCCTGACAGCAAAACTATTGTTGTCTGTCATATGAGCGAAAGTACGTTGAGCTGTCGTTAAGCACCTGACTAGTCAGGCCCAGCACATCCAACTTCATTCAGCAAGAGAGAGAATTGTTATCTTTTTTAAGAATTTCTGAAACAAAGGGCAGGAGAATGGACTAAGAAGGAAGAACACAGACAAGAAGGTGGTAAACAAATAAAAGGAACAAGTCTGAAACTAAGAGAGGGAACGAATAGAGGGATTTCCTAGTACAGAATTTCCAGAAGGTGGGGTGCTATTTATACTGACATCCCTGCCACCTCCCCCCCCCTCCCCCCCCTCCACCCCCCCCCCCCACCACCAACACCCACCCCCACAGTGGAGATGATTGTTTTGGAGGGGTGAGAGAATAGACTACTATTAGGCAATGATGAGAAATTTGGAAAAGATCATCAAAAGAGAACTGCCTGCGTTTAGTTCATACACTGATAACCCCATGCATGGAGGGTGGCTGGGAGGCAAGTAGATGACAAAGGGCATGTAGTGTTTACTTACATCGTTTTTCAAATCTACCAACTTCGTAGAAAATCGCATGGGTTGTGAGTCAGGAGTTGGTCTTTTTCCCAAATTTTTTTTTTTGGAGAAAAACAAAACCCACATGTCAAGTCAAAAACACTTGAATCATCCCTGAAGGGCAATTACAATACTGTAAATGCAGTGCTAATTACTGCATGTGTGTTTGAGTTCATATTAAAACAGGAAATTTCATTTAGTGCAGTCTCAGGAGTTTGAAAAGATCAAGTAGCAACAGTGGCTGTAGCAGCAGTAAAACAAAAAGAAAAAAAAGCAAACTAAGGTCTAGACGATAAAGTACCATCCAATAGGGTGCCTTGCAATGTTATACAGCGTTGTCTGGGTATTTTGCAGGGTATATCTACTGCTCTGAAAGAAAAGTTGCACTCTTGCATTCAACAACAACAGCAATGACAACAACAACAACAACAACAACAATAGCAACTGCATTACCACCAGTGGCAGCAAAAGAAGCAGCAGCAACAACAACAACAACAGTCATCATCATCATTTTAATCACCATGATCATCATATCATCACCATCTTCATCACTATCACCATCATCAACACAATCATCATCAACATCACCACCACCACACCACCACCACCACCACCATCATCATCATCATCATCATCACCACCACCACCACCACCACCACCACCACCACCATCATCATCATCATCATCATCATCACCACCACCATCACCACCACCACCACCACCATCATCATCACCATCACCATCATCATCATCAGCAGCAGCAGCAGCAGCAGTTTCTTCCAGTTCCACATCCTACTACACTGCTGGCCATGTTGCTGAAGTGGCCAGCAGCCCGATTGACCTCCCAGTCGGTCAGCTCTGGCCAATGGAAATCAGGCCACGGAGACCTGACCTGACCTGGCTGACCTGTCTGACCTGACACGGGGTTGGGGATTAAAGGGCGGTTAAAAGGAAACCGGAGAAACTTCCCTGCTGTTCCCCTTCCACCTCCCCTCTCTCTAGCCTACCCACCCCCACCCCCCACCCCCTGCCTTCACCTCCCCACCCCCTACCTCCAAAACTGTGCCTTCTCTCTCTGATCGCTTCCTCTTTTTGTCTCTCCTTCTTGCGTTCCTACCCCTCCCTCCCCCCCCCTCCCCTCCGACTTTCTTCCACGCTTTGTTATCCTCTGCCTCTTCTTCCACTTCTTCCTCTTCTTTCACCTCCATTTTCCACCCTCTGGTCCCTCAGCCTTCGTCTCCCCATCACACACCCCCCCCCCTCTCGGCCCTCAAACGGTCTCTTCAGTGGTGGTCATCTTTTCACCATACTACTGTCCACAGCCCCCATTGTTGTGCTGGTCAGTGGAGATTGATGGACTTGTCTCCCCCCCCCCCCCCCATCCCTCCTCCCTCCCGTTTTTTCAGACTTGCCGTGGCTACACACCTAGATGATCAAGAGGAAGAAGGATTTTGAACACTTGGTTTAGATAGTTCTTTATTAGAAAATCATGAGTGATATAATTATTTCTTTTATTTCTTTTATTTAATTATTTTATTTCGAGGATAAAGGAATAAGCACTCATGTGGGTTTTTTCACATCCAGTCCCCGTGTGCATGCAATTTTATACATTTTGTCATCCCTTCAACTGGCAACCAATGGCCTACTCTTCCAAAAAAAAAAAAAAGCGGAATGGGTTTTAACGTGTGTGCAAGATGTTCTGCGTGCGTTCGCACACGGGATCTCGGTAAATTGCCTCATCGAAGGACTTTTTGGGGGAATGGAGTCAGTACTAATATTAAGTCCAAAGTAAAAATCCTCTTGAACGAGATTCGAACTGGGTCAGCAGACCACGAGCGCATCACTCTAACCACCAGGCTATCCCGTCATACACAATTTGAGAGCAATAACAACCAAATGGGTTATGGCATGCTCAAAACACTGCATTTGACTCATTTAGCTTGGTAGGTAATAAGCTTAAGTAAATCAACACAGCAACAAGATAGTCCTTTCCAAACACCATTTTAGATCAAACAATTGAGACATTTAGCGTTTGTTTTATGCTTGAACACTTTGCTACTTTGGTATTCGCTCCTTGTCGGGTCTTGATAAAACTCTCATGCACTAGATCTAAATGCCTGAACAGTCTTTCTTCACCCATGTTTGTCTTCTGCAGCTTCTACGCGAGTCATAAAAAGATATATGATGACTATTGGGTTAAATGAAATGTTCGATATTAGACATGTAACGTGTTTATATGCTGGAATCAAAACTCTTGCCAGGGCCATATCTATACACTTATTTGACGCCTTTTGAAAGAAGAGCAAGAGTGTTGTCACCTGCTATTCTGAAGCATGGCATCACTATACATCACTGCTATTCTGAAGCATGGCATCACTATACATCACTGCTATTCTGAAGCATGGCATCACTATACATCACTGCTATTCTGAAGCATGGCATCACTATACATCACTGCTATTCTGAAGCATGGCATCACTATACATCACTGCTAATCTGAAGCATGGCATCACTATACATCACTGCTAATCTGAAGCATGGCATCACTATACATCACTGCTATTCTGAAGCATGGCATCACTATACATCACTGCTATTCTGCAGCATGGCATCACTATACATCACTGTATTCTGAAGCATGGCATCACTATACATCACTGTATTCTGAAGCATGGCATCACTATACATCACTGCTATTCTGAAGCATGGCATCACTATACATCACTGCTATTCTGAAGCATGGCATCACTATGCATCTCTGCTGTTCTGAAGCATGGCATCACTAGCACAGCACAGTGTAATGCATGCTGTGCAAATCCTTCCTAGTAGTATAATTATGAAAGTACTCCTTTAGGGATGCCGGGGGCCTCTCCGTATAAATAGCATCCCCACATTCTGAAAATTCTGTGCTAGGAATTTCCACTTTTCCATCCCTCTCGTTTTATCTGCCTTGTTCCAGTTCTTCCTGTCATCTTCTTCTTTGTCTATTTTCTGCCTTCTTGGTTTATTCTTCTACCATTTTTTTTCAAGAAAGACTTAAACTGTAGCAATTCTCTCTCTCGTGTCGAAGATGGATGTGTTGGTCCTGACTTGTCAGGTGCTTAACACAGAGCAATGCATTTTCGCTCATGATAGACAACAAAAGTTGCTGTGTGGGCGTTCGAAGAAGAAAAGAAGAAGAAGAAGAAGAAGAAGAAGAAGAAGAAGAAGAAGAAGAAGAAGAAGAAGAACAACAACAACAACAACAACAACAACAACAACAACAACAACAACAACAACAACAACAAGACATGGACATTCCAGAAGTTAGATGGATATTGAAATGTAACCTCGTTTGATTTTGACATTTTTTTGTTTGTACTGGATGAAAAAAGCAATCAGTACAACCCACACACATATACACTGGCTCCACTCTCCCCAAAAGTCCTTCTGATGATAAAATAAACCGAGGCCCCATGTGCAAACGCACGCAGAACATCTTGCGCACATGTTAAGTCCTGTTCCACTTTTCGTCAGGCCGGTGGGACCAGGTGACAATATTTATAAAACTGCATACATACGGGGACTGGATGTAAAAAAAAAGCACACGAGTGCTTATTCCATTATCCTCGATATAAATAAATAAATAAATAAATAAACACATACACTTCACACACACACACACACACACACACACACACACACACACACACACACACACACACACACACACACACACACACACACACACACACACACACACACACACACACACGTGCCAAATCAAGGTCAAGTTACATATCATAACTTGGGAGGTTGCCGCTAAATGCTTCAGCAGACAAAGAAAGAAGAAAAGAGAGGAAAGGAAGGGGGGAATGATGCGATGGGGTGGGGTGGGGGGCCTAATTATTTGCCAAGGTCATTGGTAGCCGGAAGCAACTGAATTGTGGACAGTTGAAAAAAGGGCGCCAATTTCATTTCTGGAGATGGCAGGATGGGGGGGGGGGGGAGGGGAGGAGAGAGAGAGAGAGAGAGAGAGAGAGAGCACAATCAACCTTGAGCACATACAAGATGTATAGTGTAGTTTTGTCCCAGTAAACAAGAAACCCCATATATAAGGCCTACGTATTGTTTATCTTTGGAAATAAAGGTACTTTGAGCAGAAGTGAATAATATATAAGGCCTGGTTTGTTTTCTGTCCCATACTTGTAATTTAGTTTCTTTCTTGTATACGTTTATTTCTGCATATTTTTGCCTGTCCTAAAATGAGTCAAGTCCGTCCTTTCAAGCTTTTGTATCAAATAGATTAATCATACGCTATGAACCCAGGAATCAGGCTCCAGCTTTTCTTTTGAATCTTTCTTTGCCAAATTACCCTGCATCTCTAGTGTTCCTTTTTGTGAACTTATCAGAAAAACAACGGTGTAGTTCAAGTAAGAAAACCTAGAATTTCGCACAGGTTTAGCCACATCGATAGGAAAACAAATCGGCTATACGGTATTGTTTGTTGATTGTTTGTTTGTTTGTTTGCTGTTTGTTTTTGTCATACAGCAGTATACTGTTGGGGGCGGGATAGCTAAGTGGTCGAACGCTCGCTTTCCCCCAGTCAAGTTAAACAGCGTCGAGCGTGGTTACCAGTTGGATGGGTGACTGTTTGAGCGCCCTGGCTTCAGTACAGTCCCCCCAGTTCACCCAGCTGTAAATGAGTGCCTGCCCTCTTTAGGGTCAGGGAAGGTAAAGCAGCGAGCGAGAGGAGATGGGAGCCGCCCTCAATATGCTGGCCCCTAGATCTGCTGAGGTCTCTGACGCCTTGCTCCCCTACGACCGCCTTGGTTATGGGACACCTTTACCTTTACCTTTGACTTGACTTGACTTATGCCTGTGATTCCCGTGGGAACATAGGGCCACAACAACACTCCTCCAACAGACTCGGTTCTGGGAGATTCTCTTCAGCTCAGCCCACGTCATTCCGGCTGCCTTCGTCTCTGCTTCAATGCTTCTGCGCCAGGTCTGTTTTGGTCGACCTGCTTTCCGCTTCCCTTGTGGGTTCCAGTCGAGGGCCTTTACTTTACCTTTACTGTTGGAGAAATGTCGCTCATTTTAAAACAGTTTTGCAAAAACTTTTCTTGAACTCTTTCCATTTCCTTCAGATAAAGAAACAGCAAGACAACACAAAACACAGCAAAACAACAACAACAACAACAACAACAACACACACACACACACATACACACACACACACATACACACACCTTTTCATACTTTAAGCAAGTTATTGTCATTGCCTACAGTAGCCTTTTAACAAGGGGAGTATTATATGACTTTCTTTTGTGATAACAAAGATAAAGATAAACTACTTCATGCATTTAATGTTGTAAACAGAGAGAGAGAGAGAGAGAGAGAGAGAGAGAGAGAGAGAGAGAGAGAGAGAGAGAGAGAGAGAGAGAGAGAGAGAGAGAGAGAGAGAGAGAGAGAGAGAGAGAGACCAACAGAGACAGAGACATCGACAGAGACAGAGACAGAGACAAACAAACAGAGACACAGACAGACAGACAGACAGACAGACAGACAGACAGACAGACAGAGATTGCTTTGTAAAAAAATCATAATAATAACCAAAGAAATGAAAAAAGTCACAACAAGCAAATAGAAATCTGTGTAATTTTGTCGCAGGTAATAGTTGTCCTCCTGTTGTGAAGGCGTGATGTTTGTGTAGCTAGTGGACCACTTGACCATCCTCTTCTTCTTCTTGCCGTTACTATACGCCTCCCCTTGCCCCTAGCCTGTCCTGTCAATGCCTTCCTACAGTAGTAGCCTGTGTAGTGGTGGACCTGAGAAGGCTTTCAGTGAGAATCTGAGAATGCCTCTCCAAACACTCACAGCCTATTCTCCATCCACACATTCTTCACAAGACATTAAAAAAAATATGGCCCCGCTCTCTCTCTCTCTCTCTCTCTCTCTCTCTCCCTCTCTCTCTCTCTCCTCTCTCTCCTCTCTCTCTCTCTCTCTCCTCCTCTCTCTCTCCTTCTCTCTCTCTCTCGTCTGGCTGTCTGGCTGTCTGGCTGTCTCTCTGCCTCTGTCTGTCTGTCTGTCTGCTGCTGTCTGTCTGTCTGTCTGTCTGTCTGTCTGTCTGTCTCTCTCTCTCTCTCTCTCTCTCTCTCTCTCTCTCTCTCTCTCTCTCTCTCCTCTCTCTCTCTCTCTACTCTCTCTCTCTCTCTCTCTCTCTTAGCCTGTCTGTCTCTTATCTCTCTCTGTATCTCTGTCTCTGTTTTCTGCCCCTGTCTCTGTCTCTACCCTTGCCTCTATCTCTGTCTGTCTGTCTGTCTTCGTCTGTCTGTCTGTCTGTCTGTCTCGTCTGTCCTCGTCTCTCTCTCGCTCTCTCTTCTCTCGTCTCTCTCTCTCTCTTCTCTCTCTCTCTCTCTCTCTTCTCTCTCTCCTCTCTCTCTCTCTTCTCTCTCTCTCTGTGCTGTGTGTGTGTGTGTGTGTGTGTGTGTGTGTGTGTGTGTGTGTGTGTGTGTGTGTGTGTGTGTGTGTGTGTGTGTGTGTGTGTGTGTGTGTGTGTGTGAGCCTGTCTGTCTCTCTATCTCTCTGTCTCTGCCTGTCTGTCTGTCTGTCTGTCTGTCTGTCTGTCTGTCTGTCTGTCTGTCTGTCTGTCTGTCCTTCTCTCTCTCTCTCTCTCTCTCTCTCTCTCTCTCTCTCTCTCTCTCTCTCTCTCTCTCTCTCTCTCTCTCATCTCTCTCTCTCTCTCTCTCTCTTTCACACCAACAAACTGACAGCCAGGCACAGGCTTGAAGGAAATAGAAACTTCTACGTGGCCTAATTGAGTCCTACCTTGGATAATTAAAAAACAACAACAACAGTATATCTAGAACCAGTGTATCCTGCATCAGTGACTTACTTTCCTTGAATAACTAACGAAACAGACAGTTAACTGGTAGTTAATGACTTACTTTCCTTGAATAACTAACGAAACAGACAGTTAACTGGTAGTTAATGACTTACTTTCCTTGAATAACTAACGAAACAGACAATTAACTGGTAGTTAATGACTTTTTTTTTTTTGAATAACCTACGAAACAGATTATTAAGTAGTAGTTAGCCATGATATGCATATCAGGGAAAGTCGTGTCATGTTGAATTCGCTCTGTAAAGGTTTTAAAGGCAATACCAAAGGAAGTGCGAGTTTAGCTACAATGTATGGTAAACCTGGGCGTTATCCCCTACCGTATCATTTTTTAATTTTTTTTTATCCCGTATCAAATAATTCAACTTGTGGGGACAATTTGATGCAAGTTGATAAGATGCTCTGATCATGAATAAACAGCTGAAATGGATCACTGATTTACCATTTCAAGAAAAGAAACACATGTGGTATGTTTGAAACCGGTGATGAATTTCTCTCAGTTGTAGAATGCCCACTCTGTGTTATTTTGTGATAAAACACATTTGTCAAAAGGATTTCCTGTCTTATCCATGGGTCAGTTTATAGTTTTAGTTGAATGATGCTTTCTGCTATATGGAAGAAAATATTTCATTCGCCTAAAAATAATGATACGTAATATTACCTACAGTTCTATGTTTAGTTAATTTATGTCTTGTTTGTTGTTATTTTGCTTTTTCCTTATTTTCCTTTATGTTTATTCTCCCTGCAGATCCGAAACTGACAGAAAGAAAGAAATGTTGTTGATGCTGCTGTTGTTGTTGTGGGGGCTGGCTCTCTCTCTCTCTCTCTCTCTCTCTCTCTCTCTTCCAAACACACACCCCCCCCCCCCCACACACACACACACACAATCACCTTGACCC
>CM060318.1:47454628-47459628 GCA_030674155.1 Stramonita haemastoma
CACCTTTACCTTTTTACTTTTACCTTTACCCATCAGGGTACCCACTGAAGAGCTCTGTTCTGAATTCCCCTGTTTATGGTGGTTGCCTCAAAGCTTCCAAATTGTGTTTTAACTGATTCATCTATAGGCCTGATCATGTCTTCAGCTGTAGAAATTAGGCGTATTGCTGAAAGGAATGAAAGGACCATAAGTATTATCTCTGGTATGTCTTAGTTTTAATGCCATAACTGCTTTCACTCACACACACACACACACATTCACACACCCACACAGGCATGCATGCATGCACACACACACTCACACACACACACACTCACACACATGTGCAAGCACACATTCACACATACGCACACACATACACACACACAGGTACGCACACACATTCGCGAGCATGCATGTACCACACACACATGCACACACACAAGCATGCACACATGCACACGCACATGCACACACACACACACACATTCACTCACTCACTCACTGACTCGCTCAGTAATACGAAGGCGCATGCACGCACGCACACACACACACACACACACACACACTTAGTAATATGCACACGCACGCGCGCACACACACACACTACACACACACACACTCACATGTTCCCCCACACCACCATGTCTATAGGTAGGTAGCCTGCATATTAAATACAACACCTCTAAGATGTGGACACACTTTTCTTCCAAATTTAAATAGAATGAGAAAGTTGCTTAGAAAAGTATACTTTGTATTGACCGATGACATTATCAGTGAGCCCACAGACAGTCAGGCATTTACACACAATTGGTTTAATTCAACGAATTTTTGCTACATCAGGACAATGCTGCCGCATTCCTAGGGTCTGATAATGATCCCCAAGTGGGATAGAGTGTTAAGCATGGGAACGCGATAGCTCAGTGGTCAGAGCGCTTGCTTTCTCCCAGCCAAGTGAAGCAGCCTCCAGCGTGGTTACCAGTTGGATGGGTGACACTTTCGTACAGTCCCCCAGTTCACCCAGCTGTAAATGGGCACTTGCTCTCTTTAGGGTCAGGGAAGGTAAAGCAGCCAGGGAGGGAGATGGGCGCTGCCCTCAACATGCTGGCCCCTAGAGAAGCTGAGGTCTCTGATGCCTTGCTCCCCTGACCACACAGGTTATAGGACACTTAATTTTTTTTATGGAACGCCCAACAAGATGTCATTTGCTATACACCTTTATATCAATAGTTTTGTGCTAAGCCTTTGAAATATGCTATATTTTGACGTCTTCAGTTTCTTTGCGTTTTTAATAGACTTTTTTTGCCTAGTACATCTAGTTCTTCGTTTGTGGTTGTTGGTTTGTTTTATATTTGTTTGCTATATGTGCAATTTACTGATTATTCTCAGCAATTACTCATTGATTTGTTCCGCAAACCCCTTGAGATACGGACAAACAGATTATATATTATGAATAAATTGCTTTAAATCATTTCAAAACATTTTGAATGGTATAGGTCCCATTCACAACAATATTAGGGCCAGTGCAGAGAAAATACGAATACGAAAATACGAATATACGAAATTTTAATGTTTAAGGCCAACAGCCCCGTACATTTGGGGTTTCAATAATACACAAATCAGTAACTGACAATCATGCATCATGAAGTGAGAAACAAGGTTCTTCAAATTACAACACAGTATACAGAGAAAAAGTACACATATTGGGCAATGTCATTTCCTTGCACGCGTGCACACACACACCACACACACACACACACACACACACACACACAACACACACACACACATACACACACGCACACATACACACACGCGTGCACGCACGCACCAACGCACATATACACACACAGACGCACGCGCACACACATACACACGGCACATGCGCGCGCACACACACACACACGCACGCACACAAAACTCACTCACTCATACACACACACACACACACACACACACACACACACACACACACACACACACACACACACACACATACACACACGTGTGGGCACTCCTAAGTTGTTGCCATTTAGATTCACCATTATTTATGTCAACACATTTTCCAAATGATGTAGCACATGTACATGTGTGCTCGTTGGCTAGAGGCAGGGCTAACAATGCTGACAATATTACATGGTCATCTGTCTCCGTCGCTCCTGCAGCATGAAATACAGGAATCTGCTGAAGTTAAAGATAGTTTCATCCTTCTGAGACCTTAACAATTTAGCATACTGTGTTTTAAGTGGCCTCGTATCAGTAATAGTTAAATACTTTTGGCGTATGTCTCGATACAGTGAGCACAGAAAAACAACATGAATTTCGTCTTCTAATACATTTTTACAAAACGGGCAATTTCTTTTCTCAGCAAGCGATGTATATTTAAATCTGTGACAGTTTATTTCCGAAACTCCAATCCTAAATCGTGCTAGAGCTGTTCTATATATGTTAAAGCTGATCAGTTCAACGTACTTTTCTCTGTCAAGACAGCTCTTTTGTTCGCTGTACATTTGAATTCTATCTGTTCTCTCAAAGTGCGAGAACCACTGCTGGCAGAACACGTCCTTTAATCTCAGTTTGAATTCCCGTAGAAACATTTTTTCATTTCCAACGCTGCCATAGGTCCATACAAATGAGAACCCATTAAGGCATAGTAAATCCCGAATGCGTGTAACCCAATTAACATGTCCTTGATTGTGCATTTCCAGTAACATGTTGTAGGCACATTTTGAATATTTACCGTTATGTTGTTTTAGAAGTTTGAACCAGTATCGTATGCAGTTTACTGCAGAGTTTAGATATAGTGGATGGCGGCCTAATTCTCCATAAACCAAGTTATTAGAAGCTCTCAATGAAATCTTTAAAAATCTCTTACATGCAAACAAGTGCACCTTCTCTAAAGACTCGTACTGTGTATAACCCCAGATTTCCGAACCATACAATAACATTGGTGTAATTTGGGTATCAAACATTTTGAAGAAAACTCTGGCAGAATTGCAATGCATTTTTGATAAACATGATAGTATTTCGGTAGTGCATTTCTTTGCTCGTGTTATTCTGTCATTTACTGCTACATTCCAGCTCATTTTTGTGGACATGGTAACACCCAGATACTTGTAAGTGTTAACTACCTCCACTCTTTCCTTACCATAAAACCACTTTTCTTTTGATGACAGAAAACCACCTTTCCTAAACACCATCACTTTGGATTTTTCGAGGTTAACATTTAAGTTTAGTCGGCTGGATGAACAAAAGAGAGCATTTAGTTGATTTTGCAAACCAGTGATAGAGTGGGACATCAAAACAATATCGTCAGCAAATAACATGATAAACAGTTCCATTTCAGTTGGTGAAAGACGTATTCCGTGCTTACCTTGACTTAATATTTCTTGGGCGAGTTCATTTACAAGGAAGGAAAAGAGCACTGGTGACGCTACACAGCCCTGTTTTAAACCCTGCATGCAGTCAAAGAAATCTGAATATTCATTACCATTTCTAATGCAAGTCTTTACAGTCCCATACATGCTCTTCAAAATTTTTAACATTTTACCTTGTATACCGGTTCTCCACAAAACTGACCACAACACAGGACGTTTAACTGTATCGTATGCTTTGCAAAAATCTATGTATGCCACATACAGTTTAGCATGTTTTGAAAATTGCCTCTGGATGCAAGCATGAAGAGTAAAGACATGGTCTATTGTTGAATAGTTTTTTCGAAATCCAGCTTGGCTCTCATCTATAACATTATTGGATTCTGCCCATTTGTATAGCCTTTTGTTTAAGACAGCAGTGAAAACTTTAGATAATGTGTTGAGTAGAGATATTCCTCTGTAGTTATTTGGATTGTCGGTACTTCCTTTCTTATGCAGAGGTATAATGACGGACTTTGTCCATTCAACTGGATACACACTATTTTTGAACAAGTAATTAAATAGCTTAAGAAGAAAAGGTACAATAACATTTTCTGCTGCTTTAATAATCTCATTTGGAATACCGTCAAAACCAGCTGCTTTCCCATCCCCTAGCCGCCTAATGGCTGCTCTGACTTCGTCCTCTGTTATGTCACTGTCTAAGTAGTCATCTCCCATACCTTCCCCTGACTGCATGTCCTCTTCTTCTATCTCACCAACATCAGCACCTGCATTTAGTAGGGACTTAAAGTGCTCACACCATTCTTCTGCTGTTATCTCAGTGTGGTGTAAGGTTCTGCGCCGGGATTTACGAATGATGGACCAAAAGCGCTTTGGATTTTTAGAGGCCTCTACAAGCTCTTCGACTCTATTCTTTTTATATTCTTGTTGCTTCTGTCTAATTGTGGCTTTATATTCCTTCCTCAGTATGATAAAGTGTGCTTTGTCTTCACCTTTTTTTGTTCTTTTATACTTTCTCAGTTGCCTTCGAGCAAGTCTTTTCTTTAGTAGGCATTCCTGATCAAACCACTTGGATCTCTGAGTAAACGTTCTGCTGTCGCCTCCAACCTTCCTAAACATACTCTGTGCAGCGTTATTCAGATGATCATTAAACATGTGCAGTGCTCTGTCAGCATCGTAATCGATCATCCGAATCGCTTCATTTATATGGTCATGGAATTCTGATGATGAGATAGAGTTATAAAAATTCTCCCTCTCATCCTCATTCCAAATAAGTTTTCTACCTGGTTGTTGTTGTTTTACATTGCATTGTTCTCTTTCTGTCTGAAACACAAATGTAAGGGGCATGTGCGATGATTCAACTCTTGTACCAATGCACAGATCCTTTATACTTTCCGCTAAACTGTAAGTTGACAAGCAATAGTCAACAACACTGTTACCTTGATGAGACAGGTTGGTGTACTTGCTAGACTCTGCTATGTTGCACGAGCCATTCAAAATAGTCAGGTCAAAAATTACACAGAAGTCTAAGAGAGCAGAACCAAAACCATTTAAGACATCATCTTCGGATACCCGACCCTGAAAAACCATTTCCTCATTACAGTCCTGGTTTTGTACAAAGGCACCTAACATATTCTGTGTGTTAAC
>CM060318.1:47464628-47468060 GCA_030674155.1 Stramonita haemastoma
TGTGTGTGTGTGGTGTGTGTGTGTATTTCTGGTGGCATCTGTCTTGATGGAGTCAGACACTGGCCACGCACCCGGTAAGGGCGGGTGTCAGTCAGTCAAGGCATCATCAGATCAAGACGTAGCAGGACTTCCCCTCTCTGGACAGCTAGCTACCCCATGACCGTCAGGTGGGTGTCACCCCATTATCTTGTCCCCCTCAAAATTATCTGCTAGTAGCATCCTCTCTCTCTCTCTCTCTCTCTCTCTCTCTCTCTCTGATCATGCTTAAGCCCCCATCCCACTCCTTTCCCCTACCCTCCCTTCCCCCTTCACCCAGACTCACCTGACATCCACCCACCCTAGCCTCCTCCTCTTCCTTCCCCCCCCCCCCCCCCCGACACACAGACACACAGACACACACACACACACAAACAATACTACTACCCATGGTCCAAAGAGGTGATTGTTTTGTCAATGAAAAGCGGCGGTAGGAGCCACACAAGAACTAGTGAAGCTCTCCCAAACGAAAGCCGTTCAGATCAGTTCAGTTTGCCCATGTTGCTCGACATGCTTCTTGTTCTTGTTTTTGTCTTCTTCTTCTTCTTCCTCCTCCTCGTCTTCTTTTCATCTTCCTCCTGCTCCTTCTTCTTCTTCTTCTTCTTCTTCTTCTTCTTCTTCTTCTTCTTCTTTTCATCTTCCTCCTGCTCCTTCTTCTTCTCGCTTTCACTGTCGCCGCTGAGTCGGGGAGGGGGGGGGGGGAGCTGAGCCAATTATCTCTCTCTCTCTGAGGGCTGGACTACTGCCCTTGGGGGTGAGGACGGACGTACAGAACCTCTCTTGACCATCGCTGCTGGCCAGGAAACAATGGACACCGCTGGTCAGGGAACGTGCGTGTAGAGTTTGTTTGGAAGGGGGTTCCAACGCAGAGGCGGGGAAAAGAACACGGGAGCTTAAAAAAGAAAAGAAAAACAACTGAGGGAGGGGGGTCGGTGGGTAGGGAGGATTTTGAGGGCAGTAGAAGGGAGAGGGTGATAGGGGAGGGGGGGGGGGGGGCTTTGGTGGGGGTAATGTGTGGACTTAAAGAGAAGGTGAACGATAGATTAAAGCATCGATAAGTCTGCAATGGCTAGCAGATACAATACGATAAATTTTAAGTATACGTAAAATCCTCTATTTTTTCCTGATTTACCTGTTTTGACTGTTCTGTGTGGGCTTATATCTCAGATAGATATTCCGTGACAAATGGAATATTATGTGTGAGGAGAACTTCTCCTTCCTCTGTTAAAACAACAATCCAAACTGTGTAAAGTTCGGCTAAAAATGGAAAGGGCGGGTTTGGAGTTGGGGTTGAGTTTGGATAAGGGAGGGATATTGAATATTGCAGACATCAGAGCAGGTGCAGAGGTTTATTTCTCCACCTCTCTCATCACCAATATCATCATCATCATCATCATCATCTCTCTCTCTCTCTCATATTGCCCCATCCTTCCGGCCCACCTCCCTCCCTCTCTCCTTCCCCTTCTGACTCTCCTTCCTACCCCATACCACCCCCTGCCCTCATCACCCTCCCTCCCTCCCTCCCTGACGTTTTTGTGTTGTTGGTGGTGCTAGGGTGGGTTTCTCTTTTTTGTGCTCACCTTGCTCGCTGCCTTCCAAAATTAGAGCAAGGCCACTGTGGACCTGCTATGATGACCAAGCAGAGATGAAGAGAGGTGACCGACAACCACGGCGCACTAACTGACAAATTGGACCTTGGGGGGTGACCGGTTCAAAGCTTGGTTGGTACCCTACTCCACTGCCAGCCTGGTCTTTTCAGAATGATAAGGAGCGAAGAGAGGAGGAAGGGGGGGGGGGGGGGGGCAAATGGGGGTTTCCTGTACCCCTCTCCTCTCTGACCCTTAGCAGAGAAAAGAAGAGAGAGAGAGAGAGAGAGAGAGAGAGAGAGAGAGAGAGAGAGAGAGGGAAGAGGGCAGAACTCGAGCAGAGCAAGTTCTAATATCATTCATTGTTTTCTTTCCTTCATGGTCGCATGGGTATGAGCAAGTTCAAGGGTCAACAAAGGTCGGCAGAGTGAGGTAATTGGTCAGATGGTGAGTGGGGAGAGGGGTGCAGGGTGTTTGAAAGGGGAGCGAAGGAGGAGGGGGGAACGTTGGAGTGGTAGGAGAGGAGGCCGAGGGTGTATGCAGATTGTTGATGATTTTTTTTTTTAGCATAACTATAATTATTTACCTGGGTTATCTCATCCTTTCCATCCATCCCCTTCCTCGTCAGTATCTGTGTGTGTGTGTGTTTGTGTTATGTGTGGTTGTTTCTGTGTGTGGTCTGTAGTTGTGTGGTGTGTGTGTGTTGTGTGTGTGTGTGTGTGTTTGATTTGATTTGAATTTGATTTGATTTGATTTGATTTGTTTTTTTTACATCGAGGATAATGGAATAAGCACTCTTGTTCTTTTTTTTCTTTCTTTTTTTTTTTTTTACATCCAGTCCCCGTGTGTGTGTGTGTGGTGAGTGTGGTGTGTGTGTGTGTGAGTGTGTGTGTGTGTGTGTGTGTGTGTGTGTGTGTGTGTGTGGTACTTTTGTTAGGCATTCACCACCTTCTCACCATGGGAGTCACCCACAGTAGTATGCACTCCGACTCATGGCACCTGAGTATGGCTGTGAGACCGCATAGTAAGTGCACATTAGACGCAATGTTTGCGTGTATAACTCTCTTCCAGTACCGTGCCATACAGGCGGTCATATTCTGACTTAAGAGGTTAAACAAATTCAGATATAACTGCAACAGTGGACACAGTCTCTCATAATCCCTCTTCCAAAGAAAAGTAACCCAAGACAGTGCCAGAATTATGGAACAGTTAGCCTTACAGGTCACCCAGGGAAGAAAAGTTTAATGCTTAGAATCATTTTTAAAGTAATAGACTAAAAACAAAACCCAACCAAACCAAACCAAATGAAGCTGATGAAGTGTTCACGGAAAAACAAGCTAGCTGTAGATCCGGAAAAAAGCACAACTGAACAGTTCAAAGCTTCAAGTACTTGGGAGCTGTTGTATCAGACAAGGGGTCCAAGCCAGAGGTAGTATGCAAGATTGGGACAGACAAATAACAGCGCTATCAAAACTGAACACCATCAGGAAAGATAAAAATATCTCACTCAACTTCAAGATCAGACTAATGCCCTCCCATGCTGATATCTATATTCCTTTATGCCTGTAAATGGTTGACCCTGACTGCTGATTTGGAGAGAAGAGTACAGGCGGTAGAAATGAGATGCTTCTGGGGACTCCTTGGCATCTCTTACAGAGGCAATATAAGCAACCAAGAAGTGCATAACAGAATCCAGCAAAGCATTGATCCCTACAAAAATCTATCAATCGTAAAGAAGGGTAAAACTTAAATGGTATGGGCATGTCACAAGATCAAATGGACTTGCAAAAACAGTACTGAAAGGTACTTT
>CM060318.1:47468160-47470660 GCA_030674155.1 Stramonita haemastoma
TTTTTGTGTGTCCCTGTGTCTGTCTATGTGTCTCCCTGTCTGTTGTCTGTCTGTCTTTGTGTTTCCCCCTCTGTCATTTCATCCTCTTTTGTGTCTGTGTTGTTTCTGAGTGCTTGAGTGTTTGTCTCTGTGTGTCTCTGTCTGTATGTTTTTGTGTGTATGTGTTGTGTATGGTTGTGTGGTGACTGTGTCTTTCTCTCTCTATGTGTGTGTGTGTGTGTGTGTGTGTGTGTGTGTGTGTGTGTGTGTGTGTGTGTGTGTTGTCTGTCTGTCTGTCTGTCTTCTCTCTCTCTCTCTCTCTCTCTCTCTCTCTCTCTCTCTCTCTCTCTTCTCTCTCTCTCTCTCTTCTCTCTCTCTCTCTCTCTCTCTCGTAACTACCAGTACTGCTGTGAATGAAACTGTTCAAAGTCTGATTTCACTGTTTGGCTCTGGGATCTGACCTTTACACTTGTGTGTGGGGTCTTCTGCTAGAAACAACAGACTGTTGACAGCTGTCATTTGACACTGTTGACTTTTCCATTCACCTGATAGCTTCTGAGATAGCTCCCAGATCCACGAACTTTGACCCCCCCCCCCCCCCCAAAAAAAAAAAAAAATGTTATCAGGTAATGTTGACATGTCCAGTCAGAATGAAATCTCCAAACAAGTCTGATTCCACACCCTCCCCTCTACCATCTCAAACCAATTCAGTTCAAGGCGAGGTGTTTGTAAACATAAGAGCTTGAAATTTACTGGTTATGTTGATGCTTGTCATATTTAAAACATTAGTTGTTGTTGTTGTTGTTGTTGTTGTTCCCCAGCTTAACACTCTGGGGGGTCACCCAGAATGTGCACTCTGACTCACTAATCCCACCTGGGAATCACTGTGAGATTGAAATTGCACACTAAATGAGAAGTTTGCTGTATGACTATTTTCAAGTACCTCGCCATATAGGCAGCCATACTCCGACTTCAGAGGATTTTTTCTCCTTTGAAGGAGAGTGCAGGTTGTTCTGTTAAGAGCTTGTCATGGCTGAAGGCAATGTCAACACAACATTTTACAACATCACAACATTTTAGTGTAGGCCTCGGCAATGAGCTGACATCAATAACTGACACAACTTTTGGCCTAGGCCAAAAAGCATTAGTGTATGGTGCATCCTTCCGGAGCTTTCACACACGCACACACACACACACACACACACACACACACACACACACACACACACACACCTTAAACACATGTATATATCCTACACCATTTTCAATGTAAGAACAGAAGAAACAGGTTGCCTTTAGCTGTTTTCTTTACAAGGGCTTTTCTAGAAATGGAAAAAATATTTTTTTTTAATTGAATGCCACTTCCTGTCCCAGCAGATTTCTCTATGTGAAATTCGGCTGCTCTCCCTGGGGAGAGTATACTGCCACAAGTGCAATACCTACCCGTTATTTTTTTCTTTTTCCTGTCTGCAACAGTATTTGTTTCCTATTTGAGTGGCTTTTGGCTACAGAATTTTGCCAGGGACAACCCGCCTTGTTGTGGGTTCTTTTAGGTGCGACAAATAATGATGTGTAACACAAGGGACCTCAGTTTATCATCTCAAAACCATTGGAAAGACTAGTTTCCAGTCCACCACTCATGGTCTAATTGATGGAGGAAAAGTTTTGGGCCCTAAACGGGATCTGGAGTACAGCATCATTTATTCAGACTGCAAGCATCTTTCACCACTATGTAATTGTGAGAAATTTAAAATACATTAATTTTGTAGACAGTGAGATACTGGGCATAGTACCTGAATAGGTTGAGTAGAAGAAGTAGGCATTTGAATATATATATATTTATATATATATATATATATATATTTATATATATATATATATATATATTATATATATATATTTCTAAGACATTTGTTTTCAGATGGTTCTCCGCAATCTTGGACATTCTCACCACAGATGCCATGAATAGGCCTAGTTGAAAGGCATACGTGATTTACACTCTATTAGACCCGATTTGAGACCGATTTGAGATAAAATTGGACACTGAGGGCATCTTTATATAGTGTTCTGAGAGCTTTGTTCTCTTGGGATCTGGAACAGGGAAATGTCAAACAAAAATGTACTCATTAATTTATTGGCCTAGTTACCAGTACAATCAAGCAAAATGAATTCAAAGATAGAATGAAATAAGATAAAACAAATACAATTAAGTAAAGTAAAATGAAAACTGACAAAACAAATTGAAAAGGATGAAAAATAGCACAGGAAAAGCATGTGTGACCATTTTTTTTTTAAATCAATAACTTAAACACAAGAGGAGTAAAATGCAATTAGATCAGGGAGGAATATTTGCAACAGATCTAAGGGAAAGCATCCTTTGTTGTTTACTTGTTTCTGTTCTTTTTTTTCCTTTTTGTTTCTTTTTTATTTTGTTTTTTTGTTGTTTTTGTGTTTGTTTGTTGTTGTTGTTGTTGTTGTTTTTGGGGGGGGTTGTTACTTGTTTGATATAGTTTGGCTTTGT
>CM060318.1:47478160-47493160 GCA_030674155.1 Stramonita haemastoma
TGCTGGGACATAAATTACTCACTTGGCCAGAGCTGACCAAAAGGTCTGTTGTTACGGAGGTAGCAGGCCATAAGAGAGAACGTTAAAACACCGTTCAGTGGGACTACGGTTCATTACCCTTGTCCTTCCAGCTCTTCGCCTCTTCCACGCCAAACGAGGACGACTTGACCAGCCTAAAATGACCGTCATCTTAAATCTCTCTCTCTCTCTCTCTCTCTCTCTCTCTCTCTCTCTCTAGCAGCTGCGAAGTGCTGACATGAAATACTACAGTTACCAGTTAGTCTCAAAATCAAGGGAATTGACTGGTGTGGTGGATGCTATAACCAGGTGGTTAAGATTACTTTACTCTGAAGCTGCGGGTCCATGAAGTTGTAGGTTTAAAATAATGTCGGCAGCAACGTATGGTGAATTAATTATGGGGATTTTTATAATCACTCAGGTCAACTTAAAGTGCATATTTCGTAATTCATATCAGTGCGCGATTTGTTTTCGAAATATGAACAAACCCAGCATGCATCCAGTACAAAAAGTGAGCTGGTCTGAAGCCGGGTTGTGTCGGCTTAGGCCAGCCAGCAGACTTCCTGCAGAACAACCAGCACAGGAGAAAACCCAGGCACTACACATCCCACCAATAAGGGACGCAGAGAAGAAGAAGAAGAAGAAGAACAACAACAACAACAACACCAATAACAACAACAACAACAACAACAACAACAAGAAAAACAAAAAGAAGAACAACAAGAAGGGAGAAATGATGAAATCGAAGGGCTTATAATATGTTACATTTGATAGAATAAGATTCCCTAATCCATGGAAATGTATATGATATAACTATGTGAAACAATTTCTCAACATATATCTTCTGTTGCATTTTTATACTGTTTGCTTGACTCCTCGGGAGAGTCTAGGATTCTAAGTACACGACAGTTTTTGTTCGTCTGTCGATTGAAGAGTTTTAACAACTTTTTTGTTTTCAGGTTTGGAGATTTTGCATTGGATAGATTCTCTCTTTATGATAAGTGATTAATCTGTGATAACTAATGCTTGTAACAAAAAAAACTACCCAGAGGAACACTATACAAAATGTTCTGTTTGTTGTCTATGTTTTTCGCACTTTCATATTTTGTTCTATTTCCATCTGTGTTATTGTTGTTCATTTTGGTGTAGTTACTGTTGCTGCTGCAGTTACTGTTGTTGCTGATGTTGCATTTTCTGGTCTATTTTATTCTAGTCTTTTTTTTCGAAAATAATGGAATAAGTACTCATGTCCTTTCTTTTACATCCAGTCTCTGTGTGCATGCAGTTTTGTAAATTTTATCATCCGTTCCCACTGGCACACAATGGCCTACTCTTCCAAAAAGTGGAATGGTTTTAACTGTGCGCAAGATGTTCTGCGTGCGTTCGCACACGAGGCCTTGGTTTATAGTCTCACCCGAAGGATTTGTTTTTGCTTTTTTTTTTTTTTTTTTTTTGGGGGGGGGGGGGGGATCATCACTGATATTAACTTCAGAGTAAAAATCCTCTTGAACGAGATTCAAACCCAGGTCAGCAGATCACAAGCCCATCACTCTGACCACCAGGTCTTCTTCTTCTTCTTCTTCTTCTTCTTCTTCTTCTTTCTTCTTCTTCTTCGTCTTCTTCTTCTTCTTCTTCTTTCTTTCTTTCTTTCTTTCTTTCCTTCTTTCTTTCTTCCTTTCCCTCTTTCTTTCTATTTTTCTTTCTTTCTTCTCTTCATCTTTATTAGACCTATTTCCATTGCATGTACAGCCACATATTCTTCTCCTACCAAAGCTTTTACACTCTGCTTTCAAATCCAGAGAGCTCTACCAGGACTTTTATTTCTGTATTTTCCCCCAATCAAAATGACTCTTCTTGCTTCTTGAAAGGAAAGAACAAGTAAATCTACTAAGTACTTCTCTTTTGGCGAAAAAGCTTTACCATAGCCAATGCTTTTATTTTTTTTTAATTTTCTTTTTAGAGGGGGCTGCGATGACCCCGGTCGGGTCAAGGTGAGGGACATGCCCTCAGCTGGAAGGAGGGAAGGGTGTCAGGGGGCCGATGGTTTATTTGGACGGAGGCCGTCAGGCGAATGGCGAATGGCGGTCCCCGATAGCTCAGGTTCGCTTCACGCTTAGCAGGCCTGTAGGGACGCCATACGGTGAGGGCACAAGAGATTTTCTGCTTGGGGTACTTTCCTTGCTTCTGTCTGTCCTCTCTGGGGGTCCCTCCCTCCTTTTCAGACCGTTTGATGGGATCCTTTTATCAAGTGTATGGCCTGCTCTTGTAGCGCTGTCCCTGTCCGGGTCTTTACATTGAGATTTTTGACAGGAAGGACAGAGACAAGTTCTTCTAATGGCAAAAGAAAAAAATAACATGTAGCGAATGTTTTTTTTATTGTTCCTGTCAATATTCTTCCTGTTGCTGTTGTTGCTGCTGATGCTGATGATATTGTTGCTGATGTTAATACGATGGTCAGTGTGGTGTTGACCATTGCAAGACAGTCTGCATATAGCTGTATTTGTTTTGTTCGTTTCTCGGCTAGGTCTCCAATGTTCTTCAATAGTGAGATTTTTGTACACTCATTCACTCACTCAGTCCCATGTCCCAAAGGACGTAGGGGGGACATGAGAGAAGACGCAACAGCGATCTTTTTCCATGCTTCACGATCCTGTGTGGCTAGTAGGAGGTGTTGCAGGGGTTGGGCGGTCCAGTCTTTGATGTTGTCAACCCATGATTTCTTTTGGCGGCCTCTTCTTCTCTTGCCCTCGACTGTTCCTTGCAGGATGGTTTTTGCTAGGGTGTTGTGTCTTGTGGTGTGACCAAACCACATCAGCTTTCTCCTCTTTATGGTGGAGAGCAAAGGCTCTTGGGGGCCCACACGCTTTTTGATTTCTTCTTTCACATAGTTATTGGTCTTGTGTTCTTTGTATGATATTCTGAGGAGTCTTCTGTGGCACTTGTTCTCAAATGCTTGGATTCTCCTCTCTAACTCTGCTGTCAGAGTCCATGATTCACAGCCATATAGGAGGATAGATATCACGAGGGATTTGTAAAGGTGGTATTTGGTGCAGAAGCTGATGTTGTTGCTTCTGGTGATCCTCTGGAGTCTGACTAGAGCAGATGTTGCTGTTGCAATGCGAGCTTTCACTTCATTGTTTGATGTGCCATCTTTTGTTAGGATGGAGCCTAAGTATTTGAATTGGCTTACCTCTTCTAGTATTTCTCCATTCATCTTTATTTCCGTGATGTCATTACTCGCGCTGTTGACCATGATCTTTGATTTCTCTGTACTGACCTCCATGCCACCGTTTTTGCCTACTGTTACAGTACTCAGACTTTGTGGACGTTCTTTTGACTCAGAATAGACATCACATGTTTACCAAGTTCCACATTTGTGATTCTGAGGCCTGCCCTTGCGGCACTTCTCCCATGGCAGTGGAACACTTCCTCCAGACCTGTACCAACGCACCAAAACCTGGAGGCCAATATCTGGCCTACTGACCTGCCGATGAGGGACAAACTTTTTGGACTCATAGAGGGCTTTCAGTGTTCGACAGCATTTATCAGGGCCTTATGAGTTGCTGGCTGAGTGTTCGACGATGACGAAGAAGAAGAATTAGGAGACTTTCTTGGATTACTTTAGATATAAAAATAGGGACCCTTTGTCTTGAATTGTTTACGTGTTTTATGTGCTTGTTTGCCTGTCCTGACATTTTCATATCATGCTGATGATCTGATCTTTTCATCATCATCATCATCATCATCATCATCATCATCATCATCATCATCATCACCATCACCATCATCACCATCATCATCATCACGATCAGCACCATGAGCATCATCATACTGTCGATAATGATAGAGAGAATTTATACAGAGCTGGGGACGCGATAGCTCAGTGGTCATAGCACTCGCTTTCCCCAAGCTACGATTAAGCAGTATCGAGTGTGGTTAGCAGTTAGTTGTGTGACTGTTTGGGCACCTCGGCTTCAGTATAGTCCCCCAATTCACCTAGGCCCCCTAGCTCTAAATGGGTTCCTTCCCTCTTTGGGGTCTTGGGAGGTAAAAGAGCGAGGGAGAGGAGATGGGGGCCACCCTCAATATGCTGGCCCCTATGAGAAGCTGAGGTCTCTGACCCCTTGCACCCGTTCTTGGGACACATTTATTGTTACCTTTCTTATATAGCACTAGATCTATGTCTTGTGAAAACAAATGAAAGCGCTTGCTTTCAGGTTGTTCATACTACATGCATCCAGTCCAAAATAGTTTCAACAAATTCCAATTCACCACACATACACACACGCACGCACTCGCGCGCGCAAACACACACACACACACACACACACACACACACACACACACACACACACACACACACACATACACACACACACACACATATATATATATATATATGTATATATATATATATATATATATATATATACATACATACATACATACATACATACATACATACATACATACATACATACATACATACATACATACATACATACAGAGAGAGAGAGAGAGAGAGAGAGAGAGAGAGGAGAGAGAGAGAGAGAGAGAGAGAGAGAGAGAGAGAGAGAGAGAGAGAGAGAGAGAGATTTTAGCAGGGTGATGGGCATTCGGGCTGTCAAAGACGGGGACGGGTACAGGTTGTAACAGCAGGGGAATATAAATAGGTTGGAAATAATTTATGTCTTGAGGCTGGATCTGCAAGTGTCATGTGCAGGCTTTGAGCACAAGGAGAGAGGTAGCTGAGGTCATTCCAGACTGAAACAGACTGGACAGATGCTGTGGCCGAGTGGAAACGACGTTTGACTTCCATCCCTTTGGAGCCATGAAGTCGTGGGTTTCAATCTCAGTAACGGTGTCTGATGATTTAACGATTGAAAATTTTACCATTTCCTTGGTGAACTTCACGTGCAGACCTGCAAGTGCCTTAATTCATTTTCATGTATATATATAATGAAACATGCACGTCAAAGACCCCTTAATCCGCACGCTAAAGATACCATAATCCATGTCATTTTCCGGTCGGTGATGGGAAGCATAAACTTACCCAGCATGCACCCTGTACCTGAAAGAGGGATGAGCGCCGTCAGGTTCAACTTATACAACAGACACAGTCTGAAACATCCAGTGCTGTGGAAAAAAGCTGGGGATCTTGGATAGCTGTGTTGGCAGCTGGGTGAGGCGGGTGATGCAAGCTACCAAACGACATCTCACCAAAATGACAAGAACCATCGAGAGAGACACAACTAAATATGGTGTGTTGACTTCGAGATTTAATTATTCATAAATCACGATTAAATGCCTGGAACACACAATACTCCGAAAATGTAGCATTCTCCTGTTCTCATTCCATTACAGGGCATAATCTACTTTTTTGATTGCCCAATTCTTAAAGACTCGTAAATAAAGAAGGGAATGAATACGAGTTCAACAAAATGGGGACGATTTTTAAGCGATAAACTACATCAATTTCTGGAGCCATTGATCATTTCACAATGAAAGGGTTACTATAGTCGTTCATATAGTACTGTATACCCCCAAAAACCCCACCAAAATGACCACCACCACCACCATCCCCTTCCCCCCCCAAAAAAAAAAATCAACAAAACTATTTCATTGGGCTGCTTGTGGATGTGCCTTACCTCTGGCCAGTCCTGTGCACTAATTAACTCCTGCCGCCCTGCCACTTTGGGCAAATTACTGCTGTCCACCATGTTCGTACTCTTATCTATAGAATCAACCAACAGTGAAGTCAAGGCGTTTTGGAGGCTGGAAAGGGAAAGGAAAAACTGAAGCTTTTGTAGTAGACTCCTTGCTTCTCAGCAGGAAAGTGTGTGTGTGTGTGCGTGTGTGTGCGCGCGCGTTCATTTGTTCATTCACGTTTGTACCTCAGGCCTATGTGTGTGGCCTTTGCACACAGGGCAGTGTATGTGTGTGTGCCTGAGAGAGAGAGAGGGGGGGGGAGAGAGACAGACACAGGTCAGGCAGGCAGACAGACAGACAGACAGATAGACAGGCAGAGAGAAGAGAGAGAGAGAGAGAGAAGAGAGAGAGAGAGAGAGAGAGAGAGAGAGAGAGAGAGAGAGAGAGAGATTTGATTTGATTTGATTTGATTTATTTGATTTACTCTTTTATATCGAGGATAATGGAATAAGCACTCTTGTGCTTTTTTACATCGATAATGATAGAGTTTATATAGAGCTGGGGACGCGATAGCTCAGTGGTCATATGAAATGAAAACTAGTGTTAATGTCCGGACAAAAATCCTTTGACCCTTACACATCAGTGGCGATTCGAACACACACACACACACACACACACACACACACACACACACACACACACACACACACACACACACACACACACACACACACACACACACACACACACACACAAACGCAAAAGGAAAGAGAGAGAGAGAGAGAGAGAGAGAGAGAGAGAGAGAGAGAGAGAGAGAGAGAGAGAGAGAGAGAGAGAGAGAGAGAGAGAGAGGAGAGAGAGAGAGAGAGTTCTGGCTGCAGAAGCAAAACAACTGTTTTCTTTTAACATGACAAAAATGACCAAAACCGTTCCATTTTTGTCATTATGTCAGGCGAGGGGGGCGGGGGGGGGGGGGGGGGGGGGAGGTCAATAGCCTAGTGGTTGAAATGTTTTAGGTGACCTGACGGAAATCTGTGGTCGTGAGCGTGGGTTCGAATCGCCACTGATGTGTAAGGGTCAAAGGATTTTTGTCCGGACATTAACACTAGTTTTCATTTCATTTCCATACAAGTCTTTTACAGGAAGAATAAACTAAGGTTCCGTGTCCTAAAGCACGTACAGCATCGTGTGCGCACACGTTAAAAATCCACCCATCTTTCATTGATGAGTAGAACAGCTATGACCAGTATGTAGTGTTGTTCAATGGATTCCTTGTTACTAACATGATGGATTAAGACGCTCTACTGCGCGAACCCGGTCTGAAAAGTAACTTCAAATTACTCTGAAACTACTTAGCACATCCCCTTCTATCAACACACATGAAAACACAACCCAAACTAATGGCAATAAAAAGATATTACATGAATAAAACCTCAAACTGTGAATGTAAAATGAGCATTCCTAACTATCCCGGGGGAAATATTTTGTTTTTACCCAGTTTGTACCTCACAAAGATAACTGGATTTGTCTGATTTGGAATCCTTTGTCTTGTGATTTGCAATCTGGCCTTGGCATAACCCACAAAGAAAAGGAGCGAAAAAGGAATTGGGGGAGGAGAGATATTTCTTCTTCTTCTTCTTTTTATTTTTAGAAAGTTTACAAACCCATGGTGAAATCCTTATCTCCATCGAGCCTATCCACTTCATGACAACTCTTAAAGACATAACAAACGCACATCTTGCACCACACTCATTAAAAACCAGTCTATTTTGTATGGAAGAGTAGAACAGGTATGACCAGTGGCATAGATAACACAAACGTAGGGCCTAGAGAAAGGTGGGCTCCTAGAGATTCAACTGTTTTCTCTGTCCATTTTCGTCCATATTCTCAAGTTAATGTGACAGACATTTTTCCGTATCTTTCTTGTGGTTGATTTTTTTTTTGTTTGTTTAATGGGCTGTTGTGAAGTCAGTATGTGTTGGCTGAGTTACGAACACAGAAAAACATGTACTCTGCGTCCCACCGAAATGGCCTTGCACCTTTTAGCATGACCAAGAAATGCAGAATATAAAAAAGAAGAAGAAGAAGAAGAAGAAGAAGAAGAAGAAGAAGAAGAAGAAGAAGAACAACAACAACAACAACAACAACAACAACAAGAGCTGACATATAACAGATCTTTAGAGTTATTTTAAAATGAATTGGTCTGACAACACCTAAAGCTGGAATATAACAGATCTTTAGAGTTAATTAAAACGAATTGGTCTGTGGATTTTTTCTCTGTTTCCCATCCATCCATCCATCCATCCCTCTATCCATACACCCATTCCTCAATCCATCCATTCACAATCATCCCAATCAAAGAAAAAACAACACACACACACACTCAACACAGTTACTTGCAAACAGGAAATGATATCCTCAATTTCCGGTCACATGATTCTAAGCGCCACACACACAAAAAAAGAAGGAAAAATGGCTATTGGCTTAAGCTGCCAGGCAAAACGCTAACCTCCGGCTCTTTACAAATCCAAGGGATTAGCGAAAGAAAAGGCGAGAAAAACTGATACGGTCATCGGAGATTCTGGCTGAAACTTGAATCTGCACGGATACAATAGCAGCTTCCTTCTCCTCGGTTGGTCACCGGATAATTGCTAGTTGCTTCCAGTGCCTCTCTAAGCCCTCGCCCATAAAGTCTATTAAAAAGGGGTGGTGAAGATCGCCGATAGGCGATGGCAAGGGACAGTTAGTGGGGAAACGGCAGGCTGATGTACGGCACAAAGAGGAGATTTGTGTGCCATTGTGCCCAGTCTGAAAGTATGCGTGCGATTCATTATTGGGGCTTGATTGTTAGGGAATTGAAAACCCGTGAAATATGGAGATGAAGAGAAAAAAATGTGAGGAAAGGAGAAGAGTGTGTGTTTAGGAGGATTGTGGTTTTTATTCTTTATGGTTTTGTTGTTGTTGTTGTTGTTGGGTTTTGTTGTTTCATTTGTTTTGGTTGTGTTTTGTTGTTGTTGTTGTTGTTGTTGTTGTTGCAGTGGTGGTGGTGGTGTTTTTTGTTTGTTTTGTTTTTGTTCTTTTTTTTCTTTGCTTGGTTTAATCACAGTTGAGCTGTTTTCTTTTGTTTTGTTCTTTCTGCCTTTCATCTTTCCTCCTTTTGATTGTTAGTTTTATTTGTGTGTTTGTTAATTTGTTAGTTATTTTTGGTGGGTGTTTTTGCTGTTGTTTTGTTTGTTACTTTGTTTTGGTGGGAGGGGGGATTTGTTTCTTGGTAGAGCTCCGCGGTTCACTGATGGTGATATTTTCTGTATGCAACCATTTTTGCCATCAGTAAGTTAAGAATCTGATTTCGGGGATGATGTCCAAACATGACACCTGTAAGCAATTTTGTAAATTTTGTCATCTGTTCCCATCGATACACAATGGCCTACTCTTCTCAAAGGCGGGACAGGTTTTATCGTATGCATAAGATGTTCTGCATGCGTTCGGAAACGGACCTCAGTTTATAGTCTCATCCTAAGGACTTTCCGGAAAGTGGAGTCTGTATCGATGTTAACTCTCAGGGGAAAATCCTCTCGAAAGGGTGTCTTGGTGGTGGCTTGATTCTTGACCTTTAGATTGCAATGGCAAAGCTCTAACCTATAAATAAACTAGGGCCAAAACAACGGCAACTATTCCCGCCATAATTATTGCTACTATTACCACAACCACCACAACTGCTGCTACTACTGCTGCTACTATTTCCCCTACCACTACCACTACTGCTACTACTTAAACTTTTTTTTTTGGTAATAGGTCTAGTAGTAATGGCATCAGAAGTATCCCCCCCAGTGGGAACGCAGGGGGGGGGGGGGGGGGGGGGGCTGTCAGTATAGATAGCATCCTCACCTTCTGGAAATTCTCTGCTAGGAATTCCTTTTTTTTCTGTTTATCTCTTTGTTTCTGCTTTGTTAGTTTTCTTTCTAACGCCTCCTTGTCTACTTTCTGCTTTCGTGGTCCGCTCTCCTACCCTTTTTCAAGAAAGACTTAAAAGATAACAGTTCTATCCCATTCCAGAGTCAGATGTGCTGGACCTGACTTATCAGGCGCTTAACAGCAGTGCAATGCATTTTCACTCACATGACAAAAAAACAACAACCCTGGGAGTGTTCAAAGAAGTCGAAGAAGTATCAGTTGCAAAGACAGTGGAAGAAATGGGGGATTAGATTGGGAGAGAGGAGGAAAGAATCAGGCCTCACTCCAGCTTTGTTTTCTGGGTCAAGTTGTTTCTACTATAGAGTGCTATTCAGAATTTTTTTCTTATCACTGTTTGAATAAATGAACTGTTGGATTATTTCTTCTTGTTCTTGTTCTTCTTGTTCTTGTCGTTGTTGTTGTAGTTGTTGTTGTTGTTGTTGTTTTCTTCTTCTTCTTCTTCTTCTTCTTCTTCTTCTTCTTCTTCTTCTTCTTCTTCTTCTTCTTCTTCTTCTTCTTCTTCTTCTTCTTCTTCCTTGAACACCCTAACAGCAAAATTATTGTCGGCTGTCATGTTAGTGAAAATGCGTTGAGCTGTCGTTAAGCGCCTGACTAGTCAGGCCCAGCGCATCCAACTTCATTCAGCAAGGGAGATAATTTTTTTTATATCTTTTTTTAAAAAAGTATTTCTGGAACAAAGGGCAGGTGAATGGACTAAGAAGGAAGAACATAGACAAGAAGGTGGTGAACAAATAAAAGGAACAAGTCTGAAACTAAGAGAGGGAAAGAATAGAGGGACTTCTTAGTACAGAATTTCCAAAAGGTGGGGGTGCTATTAATACTGACAGCCCTGCCCCCCTCCCCCACCCCCCCATACCAACACCACCCATCCCCACAGTGGAGATGATTGTTTTGGAGGGGTGAGAGAATAGACTACTATTAGGCAATGATGAGAAATTTGGAAAAGATCATCAAAAGAGAACTGCCTGCGTTTAGTTCATACACTGATAACCCCATGCATGGAGGGTGGCTGGGAGGCAAGTAGATGACAAAGGGCATGTAGTGTTTACTTACATTGTTTTTCAAATCTACCAACTTCGTAGAAAATCGCATGGGTTGTGAGTCAGGAGTTGGTCTTTTTCCCAAATTGCTTTTTTGGAGAAAAACAAAACCCACATGTCAAGTCAAAAACACTTGAATCATCCCTGAAGGGCAATTACAATACTGTAAATGCAGTGCTAATTACTGCATGTGTGTTTGAGTTCATATTAAAACAGGAAATTTCATTTAGTGCAGTCTTGGGAGTTTAAAAAGATCAAGTAGCAACAGTGGCTGTAGCAGCAGTAAAAAAAAAAAAAAAAAAGAAAGAAAGAAGAGAAGCAGAAAAAAAGAAGCAAAAGCAGCAGCAGTGGTAAAATCATCTGCTTAGGTCTAGGTGGCAAAGTATCTGCCAATATAGTGCCTTGCAATGTTATACAGCGTTGTCTGGGTATTTTGCAGGGTATATCTACTGCTCTGAAAGAAAAGTTGCACTCTTGCATTCAACAACAACAACAACAGCAACAGCATTACAACCAGTGACAGCAAAAGCAGCAGCAGCAGCAACAACAACAACAACAACAGTCATCATCATCATCTTAATCACCATGATCATCATATTATCACCATCTTCATCACCATCACCATCACCATCACCATCATTACCACCATATATTCATGATCGACACCATCATCATCAACATCATCATCACCATCATCATCATCACCACCACCACCACCACCACCACCAGCAGTAGCAGCATCACCACCACCATCATCATCACCACCATCGTCATCGTCATCATCATCACCATCATCATCATCACCATCATCTTCACCATTATCACTATCATACTCGTGATCGACACCATCATCACCATCACCATCATCACCATCACCATCATCACCACCACCACCACCACCACCACCATCATCATAATCATCATCATCACCACCACCATCATCATCATCATCATCGACACCACCACCACCACCACCATCATCATCATCACCATCATCAACACCACCACCACCATCATCATCATCATCATCATCATCATCATCATCAGTTTCTTCCAGTTCCACTCCTACCTACTACACTGCTGGCCATGTTGCTGAAGCGGCCAGCAGCCCGATTGACCTCCCAGTCGGTCAGCTCTGGCCAATGGAAATCAGGCCACGGAGACCTGACCTGACCTGGCTGACCTGTCTGACCTGACACGGGGTTGGGGATTAAAGGGCGGTTAAAAGGAAACCGGAGAAACTTCCCTGCTGTTCCCCTTCCACCTCCCCTCTCTCTAGCCCACCCACCCCCACCCCCCACCCCCTGCCTTCACCTCCCCACCCCCTACCTCCAAAACTTTGCCTTCTCTCTCTGATCGCTTCCTCTTTTTGTCTCTCCTTCTTGCGTTCCTACCCCTCCCTCCCCCCTCCCCTCCGACTTTCTTCCACGCTTTGTTATCCTCTGCCTCTTCTTCCACTTCTTCCTCTTCTTTCACCTCCATTTTCCACCCTCTGGTCCCTCAGCCTTCGTCTCCCCATCACCCCCCCCCCCCCCTCTCGGCCCTCAAACGGTCTCTTCAGTGGTGGTCATCTTTTCACCATACTACTGTCCACAGCCCCCATTGTTGTGCTGGTCAGTGGAGATTGATGGACTTGTCTTCCCCCCCCCCCCCCCCATCCCTCCTCCCTCCCGTTTTTTCAGACTTGCCCTGGCTACACACCTAGATGATCAAGAGGAAGAAGGATTTTGAACGCTTGGTTTAGATAGTTCTTTATTAGAAAATCATGAGTGATATAATTATTTCTTTTATTTCTTTTATTTAATTCTTTTATTTCGAGGATAAAGGAATAAGCACTCATGTGGGTTTTTTCACATCCAGTCCCCGTGTGCATGCAATTTTATACATTTTGTCATCCCTTCAACTGGCAACCAATGGCCTACTCTTCCAAAAAAAAAAAAGCGGAATGGGTTTTAACGTGTGTGCAAGATGTTCTGCGTGCGTTCGCACACGGGATCTCGGTAAATTGCCTCATCCGAAGGACTTTTGGGGGGAATGGAGTCAGTACTAATATTAAGTCCAAAGTAAAAATCCTCTTGAACGAGATTCGAACTGGGTCAGCAGACCACGAGCGCATCACTCTAACCACCAGGCTATCCCGTCATACACAATTTGAGAGCAATAACAACCAAATGGGTTATGGCATGCTCAAAACACTGCATTTGACTCATTTAGCTTGGTAGGTAATAAAGCTTAAGTAAATCAACACAGCAACAAGATAGTCCTTTCCAAACACCATTTTAGATCAAACAATTGAGACATTTAGCGTTTGTTTTATGCTTGAACACTTTGCTACTTTGGTATCCGCTCCTTGTCGGGTCTTGATAAAACTCTCATGCACTAGATCTAAATGCCTGAACAGTCTTTCTTAACCCATGTTTGTCTTCTGCAGCTTCTACGCGAGTCATAAAAAAGATATATGATGACTATTGGGTTAAATGAAATGTTCGATATTAGACATGTAACGTGTTTATATGCTGGAATCAAAACTCTTGCCAGGGCCATATCTATACACTTATTTGACGCCATTTGAAAGAAGAGCAAGAGTGTTGTCACCTGCTATTCTGAAGCATGGCATCACTATACATCACTGTATTCTGAAGCATGGCATCACTATACATCACTGCTATTCTGAAGCATGGCATCACTAGCACAGGGCAGTGTAATTCATGCTGTGCAAATCCTTTCTTGTAGTATACGAAGGTACTCCTTTTGGGATGCCGGATCCCGGCCTCTCAGTATAAATAGCATCCCCACATTCTGAAAACTCTGTGCTAGGAATTTCCACTTTTCTATCCCTTTCGTTTTATCTGCCTTGTTCCAGTTCTTACTGTCATCTTCTTGGTCTATTTTCTGCCCTCTTGATTCATTCTTCTACTCTTTTTTTTCAAGAAAGACTTAAACTGTAGCAATTCCCTCTCATGTCGAAGATGGATGTGCTGGGCCTGACTTGCCAGGTGCTTAACACAGCGCAACGCATTTTCGCTCATATGATAGACAATAAAAGTTGTTGCGTGGGCGTTTTTGAAGAAGAAGAAGAAGAAGAACAACAACAACAACAACAACAACAACAGGAAATGGACATTCCAGACATTAGATGGACATTAAAATGTTACCTCGTTTGATTTTGACATTTTTTGTTTTGTTTGCACTGGATGAAAAAAGCAAACAGTACAACCCACACGAATCTACATATTCACTACACACACACACACACACACACACACACACCACACACACACACACACACACACACACACACACGCACACACACGCACACACACGCACACACACAAACACTCATACATTCGCGCGCAAGCGCACGCACGCACACACACACACACACACACACACACACACACACACACACACACACACACACACACACACACACACACACACACACACACAGGGGGATGGGATAGCCTAGCGGTCAGAACATTGCGCACGCAATTTGATGACCCAGGTTCAATTCCCGTTCGTGGGGATTTTTCCCCTGGGGTTAACATCAGTGCTGACTCCACTCTCCCCAAAAGTCCTTCTGATGAGACAATAAACCGAGGCCCCATGTGCAAACGCACGCAGAACATCTTGCGCACATGTTAAGTCCTGTTCCACTTTTCGTCAGGCAGTTGTATGCCGGTGGGAACAGGTGACAAGATTTACAAAACTGCATACACACGGGGACTGGATGTAAAAAAGCACACAGTGCTTATTCCATTATCCTCGACATACAAGAATGAATAAATAGATAAATAGATAAACAAACACACACACACACACACACACACACACACACACACACACACACACACACACACACACACACACACACACACACACGTGCCAAATCAAGGTCAAGTATCATATCATAACTTGGGAGGTTGCGGCTAAATGCTTCAGCAGACAAAGAAAGAAGAACAGAAGAAAAGAGAGGAAAGGAAGGGGGGGGGGGGTGATGCGATGGGGTGGGCAGGGGGGGGTCTAATTATTTGCCAAGGTCATTGGAAGCCCGAAGCAACTGAATTGTGGACAGTTGAAAAAAGGGCGCCAATTTCATATCTGGAGATGGCAGGATGTGTGTGTGTGTGTGTGTGTGTGTGTGTGTGTGTGTGTGTGTGTGTGTGTGTGTGTGTGTGTGTGTGTGTGTGTGTGGAGGGGGGGGGCACAGAGAATGAATGAATGAATGAATGAACATTTTTTATTGAGGGAAAAGATTAAGCACAATGGAAAGAGAGAGAGAGAGAGAGAGAGAGAGAGAGAGAGAGAGAGAGAGAGA
>CM060318.1:47495660-47498160 GCA_030674155.1 Stramonita haemastoma
GAGTGCTTAAGGAGAGGTGGTACCTTTGTAAACCTGGCAGTAGCATCCTTCGGGATGGACGGGAGCACTGGTCCTCACTTGGCACTCAACTCTCACTTCTGGGTCCGGGTCCTTAACCCACCCACACCCCGGTAACCGCTTCTACTGGCGGGCGAAACGTTGTGAGGGGCTGGTGCATTCTTACCCACCAGTAGGAGTCTTGGAGAGGAGATGGGCGCCACCAAACTTCCTCAAGCCCACTGCAAGGACATGATGAGTAAAACAAAACAGAAAGACATGCCGGATCGGTCGAGGCCCGGATCAACAACGACCGCGCTACCCACTGCAAGTCTCCAGGGTGGGAGTGACAAGTGTGCTACTGGGGCAGAACAAACCCTAAAGCTTCCAGATAAAGGGACAACCATTGGTACATGGAATGTAAGAACTCTGTACCAAACAGGAAGAGTACAGGAACTTACACATGAATTACAGAGGTATAAATGGGACATAGTAGGGCTTGCGGAAGTCAGATGGATTGGCTTTGGAGAAACAACCACGCAAGACGGCCACAAAATATGGTACAGCGGAGAAGAAAAACTACATCATCATGGAGTAGGCTTTATTGTCAGGAAAGAGATTGTGTCAAGCATCATCAGCTGCACACCAGTATCCAGCAGACTCATCTCAATCAGAGTTTCTGCAAAACCCCAGAATCTCACCATCATCCAAGTGTATGCTCCAACATCTGACTACGATGACGATCAGATAGAACAATTCTATGAAGAACTTGAAAACGTCATCTCCAAAACGCCCAAAAAAGACATCCTTATTGTGGAAGGCGACTGGAATGCTAAGGTGGGACCTGATGCCTATGACACCTGGGCAGGAACCACAGGACGATTTGGACTGGGAGAAACAAATGACAGAGGACAGCGGCTGCTGGAATTCGCAAAGAAGCACAAACTGACTTTGGCTAACACACTCCACCCTCACAAGCCATCCAGAACATCAACCTGGCACTCACCAAATGGTCTGATTCATAATCAAATTGATTACATTCTGTCACCCCAAAGATTCAAATCCAGCATAAACAAGGCAAACACAAGAACATTCCCAGGAGCTGACATTGGCAGTGACCACGACCTTGTACTTACCACCATCAGGCTGAAACTGAAAGCAAAACAACAGCCAAAAAGCCCACGCATAAGATTCGACCTGGAAAAACTCAAAGACCCAACAGTGGTTGAGATCTTCCAAGCCAACATTGGAGGAAAGTTCGCCGCACTCACAGCCATCGACAATGATGTGGACACATTGGCCAACAACATCAAAGAAGTGCTAACGACAGCAGCAGAAGAAACATTAGGAAGAAGCAGAACAAAGAAACAACCTTGGGTGACAAATGAGGTTCTTGACCTCTGCGACAAAAGAAGAGAACTTAAAAAACAAAAGTTCACAAGTCAAGAAGCTTACAAGAAGTACATGGATAGCCACAGAGAAGTGAGGAAAAAGATGAGAGAAGCCAAAGAAGCGTGGATAGAAGAACAATGCAACAACATCGAAGCTGGAATGACCAAGGGAAACAGCAAAACAGCTTACGACACTTTGAAAGCACTAACAAAAACCACACAGCCTAAAGCCTCTGTTATTGAAGACAAAGAAGGAAATCTTTTAACGGAAAACAATGCCATCCTCCAACGCTGGACAGAATACTGTGAGGGATTGTACAACTACCCACTACGCCCAGATACCAACATAGTTTCTGACAAACCCCCTGAACACCAAGATAAAGACCCACCAATACTAAGGTGTGAAGTAGATGCAGCTATTAGACAATTGAAGAAGGGGAAGTCCCCTGGAATCGATAACATCCCAGCTGAACTCATAAAAAATGGAGGGAATGAAACAGCAAGGCGATTCACAGAACTTTGTCAGAAGATCCACGACACCAAAGAATGGCCAAAAGAATGGACACAGTCTCTTGTAATACCCCTGCCAAAGAAAGGAAACCTCAAACAATGCCAGAACTACAGAACCATCAGTCTCATAAGTCATCCTAGCAAGATCATGCTGCAGGTAGTCCTCAACAGACTGAAAAACCAAGCGGAAAAACTCCTGGCAGAAGAACAAGCGGGCTTTAGACCAAAACGCAGCACAATGGAACAAATTTTCAATCTGAGAATTCTGATAGAGAAGCATCTCCAACACCAAAAAGACTTGTACCACAATTTTATAGACTTTAAAAAGGCCTTTGACAGGGTATGGCATGACGGCCTCTGGCAAGTACTCAGGCACTTCAACATTGACAGCTGTCTAATTGAAGTCATCAAAGCTCTGTACGAGTGCAGTTTTTATGAATAATCACGTGGGCGAGTTCTTCAAGACCACGGTTGGGGTTCGCCAGGGATGCCTTCTCTCACCTGTACTCTTCAACCTCTTCCTCGAAAACATCATGACAGAGACACTGCAAAACCACCACACTTCCATCTCCATTGGTGGAAGACCCCTTTGCAACCTCATA
>CM060318.1:47505660-47528160 GCA_030674155.1 Stramonita haemastoma
TACACACAATTGGTTTAATTCAACGAATTTTTGCTACATCAGGACAATGCTGCCGCATTCCTAGGGTCTGATAATGATCCCCAAGTGGGTTAGAGTGTTAAGCATGGGAACGCGATAGCTCAGTGGTCAGAGCGCTTGCTTTCTCCCAGCCAAGTGAAGCAGCCTCCAGCGTGGTTACCAGTTGGATGGGTGACACTTTCGTACAGTCCCCCAGTTCACCCAGCTGTAAATGGGCACTTGCTCTCTTTAGGGTCAGGGAAGGTAAAGCAGCCAGGGAGGGGAGATGGGCGCTGCCCTCAACATGCTGGCCCCTAGAGAAGCTGAGGTCTCTGATGCCTTGCTCCCCTGACCACACAGGTTATAGGACACTTCATTTTTTTTATGGAACGCCCAACAAGATGTCATTTGCTATACACCTTTATATCAATAGTTTGTGCTAAGCCTTTGAAATATGCTATATTTTGACGTCTTCAGTTTCTTTGCGTTTTTAATAGACTTTTTTTGCCTAGTAGATCTAGTTCTTCGTTTGTGGTTGTTGGTTTGTTTTATATTTGTTTGCTATATGTGCAATTTACTGATTATTCTCAGCAATTACTCATTGATTTGTTCCGCAAACCCCTTGAGATACGGACAAATAGATTATATATTATGAATAAATTGCTTTAAATCATTTCAAAACATTTTGAATGGTATAGGTCCCATTCACAACAATATTAGGGCCAGTGCAGAGAGAGAGAGAGAGAGAGAGAGAGAGAGAGAGAGAGAGAGAGAGAGAGAGAGAGAGAGAGAGAGAGAGAGTATACCTATAGGGGCTTTCCTAAACACAGCAATCAGTGGGGTCCTTGTTACCGCACCTAAAAAAGACCATCTGTTCCCCACAACTTGCAAAAGTTGGGGGGGGGGGGGGGGGCAGAGGGTTTCACAATGGACCGTCTTTGCCTCAAGTCCTGTTCTGTCCCCACAAGAGTTGGAATAACTCCCCTTCCCCTGCCGCTCCCACCCCACACACCCCCCCCTCTCCCCCCTCCCCATCCCTCGTCCCTCTACACACTATTCCTTTTACCTCTCCCCCCCCTGATCTCCCACCCCTCTTCGCCCCCCATCCTCACCCTTCAACCCCCCCCCCCCCCATCCTTCCTTCATTTCCTTTTAATACTACTGCAACTTCAGTGGCTGTCTCGTCTTCTTCTTCTACGACTACTAGTAGGCCTAGCCTGGCTGCGAATTTAGGGCCATCTGTGCAGGTTTGGGTGAGGTCAGGCTGGAAGGTCGTGCACTCTCTTAGATCTCCCCACAAACCTCCCAACCTGGTTTCAGTCCCCCTCTCTCTTGTCAAACTCGATCGTGGTCGCCTGCTGACCGCTTTTTTTTTCTCTTCTCTTTCTCTGCCAGCCGAGCGAGTTAAAAATTTTATTGGCAGGGCAGGGAGGGTTGTTTTTTTTAGGCCCCTACTAGTGTTGGTGAAAGATATGCCATGGCTTGCTTTTTCTTTTTCCTAAAGCACGTAGTCTTGGACTTTTTTTGTGGATATGACTATGCTGATGATGATCTTCGGGGAGGAAGACACGGTAATAAATCGTTTGGACGAATCTTCAGGTCTGTTTCCTCTCTCTCTCCCCCACATTTCCCGTTATGCTGATGAAAGGGCATGGTTGTTGAGATCATTGTAAAGAACATTGTACCGGACAGACGGACAAATTGGTCCTCAAATCTATCTCTGCATGCTTCAAGTCGTCTGTCTGCTGCCTTTTTTCTAATGAGGAGGAAAAGTAAGGAGGTCAGGAGGAGGAGGGAGGAGGAGAAACAGAAGAGAAGGAAGAGGAAGGAGGAAGAGAGAGGAAAAGAAGGAGGAGGAGGAGAAGAAGAGAGGAAGAAGAAGGGAAGAAGAAGAAGAAAAGAAGAAGAAGAAGAAGAAGAAGAAGAGAAGAAGAGAAGAAGAAGAAGAAGAAGAAGAAGAAGAAGGAAGAAGAGAAGAAGAAGGAGAAGAGAGGAGGAGGAGGAGAAGAAGAAGAAGAAGAAGAAGAAGAAGAAGAAGAAGAAAGAAGAAGAAGAAGGAAGGAGGAGAGGAGAGAGAGAGAAGGAGAGAGAAGAGGAGGAGGAGAAGAAGAAGGAGAAGAAGAAGAAGAAGAGAAGAAGAAGAAGAGAGAAGAAGAGAGGAAGAGGAGGAGGAGGAGGAGGAGGAGGAGGAGGAGGAGGAGGAGGAGGAGAAGAAGAGAGAGGAGAAGAAGAAGAAGGAGAAGAAGAAAAAAGAAGAAGGAAAAAGAAGGAGAAGAAGGAGGAGAGGAGGAGGAGGAGGAGGAGGAGGAGAAGAAGAAGAAGAAGAAGAAGAAGAAGAAGAAGAAGAAGAAGAAGAAGAAGAAGAAGAAGAAGGAGGAGGAGGAGGGGGAGGAGGAGGAGGAGAGAGAAGAAGAAGAAGAAGAAGAAGAAGAAGAAGAAGAAGAAGAAGAAGAAGAAGAAGAAGAAGAAGAGGATCTTGAAAGCTCGAGACAGACTGCAAAAGAATTTAAACGAAATGGACTCGAATCCGGGCGGCAGATCTCAAGAGCAATGCTTTAACCACCAGGCTATTTCATCCCCCTTCACAAGGCAATATTTTCCTGACTAACACGCTAAGTCGTAAACGAGGGTGTATGAGCATAGGCCTACGTCTTTTTCTGAAACAACACAGTTATCGTCATGCTCTAGTTTCACTTAGTCTTCTTCGTCTGTCTGTCCAGGTTCTTCATGCTCAATATGTTTTGTTTCTCTCCAGGTCACCTCGTGTGCAGGCCTGCCAGAGCCTTTCGTGTGTACATGTAGATAGTAACTCTATATACATAATCATGATCCTGTCATTCATGTCAGTATTTGGTGAGATACAGACACTCCAAAATACCCAGCATGCGCAAGAGGCTCTTCATGAGCGCCTAGAGTTTCATGGCTTGTCGAGCAGTTTATTTGGCAGACGCAGTGAAGCGAGAGTGGGATGTGAGCAAAAGTAATGACACCTTGGACATTGAAGTAATTCAAAGAATGAAGTCTGCTGTTTATCATTTTATGGAATCCAAGATAGATTTGGCCATTATGTAGCAAATGACGCATACTGATTTAGCTATTTTGTAGTCTTTCGCTAAAAAGCAAAGCTAAATTCGTTTTGTATTCTAAGATAGACCAATCAGATAATTATCATTTCGATACTGGGTAGGCCTACTCTGCAACCTACTAGACCACATTTTTGGACTCGTTTTTAGGTAGTGGGATGCACTGGGCCTGCATTACGCAATTACACTCATATCACAGACAACAACAGTTGCTGTCTGAGGGTTGGACGACGACGAAGACGAAGTAGGCTAACCGTTTTAACATTCCCACGCTGATTCGCACACCGGAGCGAGCAGGAGAGCTGAAGATGAGCTGTGAAAAGTGTATCAGCTTTCGCTCTGACAAGTTGCAGGTTCAGGGGATCAGCGTGGGGATTAGCGCCATGAGGACACCCAGCAATTGTCAGGAGGTGTAGCGGATGTTTTTCTCACGTCCCACACAATGAGGGGATTTTCTGATGGCTAACAGGGGATGGTCAACAAGAGTACCTTAGCCGGCACTGTCATACTAGCCTGTCTAGACCCCTCACCCCTCACACCCCACTCCTCACTCCCAGGGTGTGTACATGAAGACCTGTGATTTTGTTCAATGTGAGAAAGAATGAATGAGTGTCCGTGGAAAATCGTGTCAATGCGGGAGAGATTTACCGACGGTGCTGCTGCTGCTGTGTGCTGCTGTTGCTGCTGCTGCTGCTGCTGCTGCTGCTGATGATGATGATGTTGAATGATGATGAGGAGGAGGAGGAGGAGGATGTCTATAATAATGTTGATGACAAGTACACGGCTGCTACTGCTACCTGCTATTCTGCTTCTGCTATTGCTGCTGCTGCTGCTGCTGTGCTGCTGCTGATGATTGATGATGATGGTTACGCTGCTACTGCTGCTGCTGTGTGATGGTGGCTATGCTGCTGCTGCAGATGATGTTGATAACGATGCCTGCGATGATGATGACGACGACGATGGTATTGACAACGACAACAATGACGATGATGATGACGATGACGACGACGACCATAACAATGAGGAGGACATTCATAGTTGAATACCAGTTTGGTTTATAGGTAGAAATAGTATGATTTGATATGTTGTGAGTGTGTGTTGTGTGTGTTGTGTGTGTGTGGTGTGTGTGTGTGTGTGTGTGTGTGTGTGTGTGTGTGAGAGAGAGATGAGAGAGAGTGAGAGTGAGAGTGTGTGTGTTGTGTGTATGTGTGTGTGTATGTGTGTGGTGTGTTTGTGTGTATGTGTTTGTGTGTGTGTTGGTGCGTATGATGAGAGACGAGAGAGAGATGAGAGATTCGTGAGAAGAGTTGAGAAGGAGAAGATGATGGGGAGGAGATGAGAGAGGAGTGGAGTGGATGGCGGAGAGAGAGAGAGAGAGAGAGAGTGTGTGTTGTGTGTGTGTGTGTGTGTGTGTGTGTGTGTGTGTGTGTGTTATTTCTGGTGGCATCTGCCTTGATGAAGTCAAACACTGGCCACGCACCCGGTAAGGGCGGGTGTCAGTCAGTCAAGGCATCATCATATCAAGACGTAGCAGGACTTCCCCTCTTTGGCAGCTAGCTACCCCATGACCGTCAGGTGGGTGTCACCCCATTAGCCTATCTTGTCCCCCTCATAAATCAGCTAGTAGCATCCCTCTCTCTCTCTCTCTCTCTCTCTCTCTCTCTCTGATCATGCTTAAGCCCCCATCCCACTCCTTTCCCCTACCCTCCCTTCCCCCTTCACCCAGACTCACCTGACATCCACCCACCCTAGCCTCCTCCTCTTCCTCCCCCCCCCAGACACACACACACACAGACACACACACACACACACACACACACACACACACACACACACACACACACACAAACAATACTACTACCCATGGTCCAAAGAGGTGATTGTTTTGTCAATGAAAAGCGGCGGTAGGAGCCACACAAGAACTAGTGAAGTTCTCCCAAACGAAAGCCGTTCAGATCAGTTCAGTTTGCCCATGTTGCTCGACATGCTTCTTGTTCTTGTTTTTGTCTTCTTCTTCTTCTTCCTCCTCCTCGTCTTCTTTTCATCTTCCTCCTGCTCCTTCTTCTTCTTCTTCTTCTTCTTTTCATCTTCCTCTCTGCTCCTTCTTCTTCTCTCGCTTTCACTGTCGCCGCTGAGTCGGGGGAGGGGGGGGGGGGGGGGAGCTGAGCCAATTATCTCTCTCTCTCTGAGGGCTGGACTACTGCCCTTGGGGGTGAGGACGGACGTACAGAACCTCTCTTGACCATCGCTGCTGGCCAGGAAACAATGGACACCGCTGGTCAGGGAACGTGCGTGTAGAGTTTGTTTGGAAGGGGGGTTCCAACGCAGAGGCGGGGAAAAGAACACGGGAGCTTAAAAAAGAAAAGAAAAACAACTGAGGGAGGGGGTCGGTGGGTAGGGAGGATTTTGAGGGCAGTAGAAGGGAGAGGGTGATAGGGGGGAGGGGGGGGCTTTGGTGGGGGTAATGTGTGGACTTAAAGAGAAGGTGAACGATAGATTAAAGCATCGATAAGCCCTGCAATGGCTAGCAGATACAATACGATAAATTTTAAGTATACGTAAAATCCTCTATTTTTTCCTGATTTACCTGTTTTGACTGTTCTGTGTGGGCTTATATCTCAGATAGATATTCCGTGACAAATGGAATATTATGTGTGAGGAGGACTTCTCCTTCCTCTGTTAAAACAACAATCCAAACTGTGTAAAGTTCGGCTAAAAATGGAAAGGGCGGGTTTGGAGTTGGGGTTGAGTTTGGATAAGGGAGGGATATTGAATATTGCTGACATCAGAGCAGGTGCAGAGGTTTATTTCTCACTCTCTCATCACCAATATCATCATCATCGTCATCATCGTCATCATCATCATCATCATCATCTCTCTCTCTCTCTCATATTGCCCCATCCTTCCGGCCCACCTCCCTCCCTCTCTCCTTCCCCTTCTGACTCTCCTTCCTACCCCATACCACCCCCTGCCCTCATCACCCTCCCTCCCTCCCTGACGTTTTTGTGTTGTTGTTGGTGCTAGGGTGGGTTTCTCTTTTTTGTGCTCACCTTGCTCGCTGCCTTCCAAAATTAGAGCAAGGCCACTGTGGACCTGCTATGATGACCAAGCAGAGATGAAGAGAGGTGACCGACAACCACGGCGCACTAGCTGACAAATTGGACCTTGGGGGGTGACCGGTTCAAAGCTTGGTTGGTACCCTACTCCACTGCCAGCCTGGTCTTTTCAGAATGAGAAGGAGCGAAGAGAGGAGGAAGGGGGGGGGGGGGGGGGGGGCAAATGGGGGTTTCCTGTACCCCTCTCCTCTCTGACCCTTAGCAGAGAAAAGAAGGAGAGAGAGAGAGAGAGAAGAGAGAGAGAGAGAGAGAGAGGAGGGCAGAGCTCGAGCAGAGCAAGTTCTAATATCATTCATTGTTTTCTTTCCTTCATGGTCGCATGGTGTGATAGCAAGTTCAAGGGTCAACAAAGGTCGGCAGAGTGAGGTAATTGGTCAGATGGTGAGTGGGGAGGAGGGGGTGCAGGGTGTTTGAAAGGGAGCGAAGGAGGAGGGGGGAACGTTGGAGTGGTAGGAGAGGAGGCCAAGGGTGTATGCAGATTGTTGATGATTTTTTTTTTAGCATAACTATAATTATTTACCTGGGTTATCTCATCATTTCCATCCATCTCCCTTCCTCGTCAGTATCTGTGTGTGTGTGTGTGTGTGTGTGTGTGTGTGTGTGTGTGTGTGTGTGTGTGTGTGTGTGTGTGTGTGTGTTTTGTTTGATTTGATTTGATTTGATTTGATTTGATTTGTTTTTTTACATCGAGGATAATGGAATAAGCACTCTTGTTCTTTTTTTCTTTCTTTTTTTTTTTTTTTACATCCAGTCCCCGTGTGTGGTGTGTGTGTGAGTGTGTGTGTGTGTGTGTGTGTGTGTGTGTGTGTGTGTGTGTGTGTGTGTGTGTGTGTGTGTGTGTGTGTGTGACTTTTGTTAGGCATTCACCACCTTCTCACCATGGGAGTCACCCACAGTAGTATGCACTCCGACTCATGGCACCTGAGTATGGGTGTGAGACCGCATAGTAAGTGCACATTAGACGCAATGTTTGCGTGTATAACTCTCTTCCAGTACCGTGCCATACAGGCGGTCATATTCTGACTTAAGAGGTTAAACAAATTCAGATATAACTGCAACAGTGGACACAGTCTCTCATAATCCCTCTTCCAAAGAAAAGTAACCCAAGACAGTGCCAGAATTATGGAACAGTTAGCCTTACAGGTCACCCAGGGAAGAAAAGTTTAATGCTTAGAATCATTGTTAAAGTAATAGACTAAAAACAAAACCCAACCAAACCAAACCAAATGAAGCTGATGAAGTGTTCACGGAAAAACAAGCTAGCTGTAGATCCGGAAAAAAGCACAACTGAACAGTTCAAAGCTTCAAGTACTTGGGAGCTGTTGTATCAGACAAGGGGTCCAAGCCAGAGGTAGTATGCAAGATTGCACAGACAATAACAGCGCTATCAAAACTGAACACCATCAGGAAAGATAAAAATATCTCACTCAACTTCAAGATCAGACTAATGCCCTCCCATGCTGATATCTATATTCCTTTATGCCTGTAAATGGTTGACCCTGACTGCTGATTTGGAGAGAAGAGTACAGGCGGTAGAAATGAGATGCTTCTGGGGACTCCTTGGCATCTCTTACAGAGGCAATATAAGCAACCAAGAAGTGCATAACAGAATCCAGCAAAGCATTGATCCCTACAAAAATCTATCAATCGTAAAGAAGGGTAAACTTAAATGGTATGGGCATGTCACAAGATCAAATGGACTTGCAAAAACAGTACTGAAAGGTACTTTCCAAGGAGAAAGAAAAAGAGCAGACCAAGGAAGAGATGGGAGGACAACATCAGCAAATGGACAGGCCTAGAACTCAACAAAATGTTGAGAAAGGCAGAACAGAGAGGGAGGAATGGAGGGAACTGGTTGTCAAGTCTTCAGGGGTGCCCCCAGGTCGCCAGACAAAGGGATAGATAGACAGCCAGACAGCCAGCCAGCCAGCCAGCCAGCCAGATAGATAGATAGATAGATAGATAGATAGATAGATAGATAGATAGATAGATAGATAGATAGATAGATAGATAGATAGAGTCCCCTAGAACCCGATATTATGGGTTCCATGTACAGAAAAAGACGCAACTATTTATGCTTTTTTTGTGTGTGTCATGTATATCCACCAAAACCAGCTGACACAGTGTAAACTAGGTGTTTGACAGATACCTAGAATGTCACTACCATATCATTAATGGCTTTAGAGACATCATAATTTTATTCTGCATCTGGGTATTAGAAAACTCAGAGAGCACAGCAAAGGTGAAAAATTCATATGGATAATGTAATTAGTTACCTAAAAACATTTGTTTTGTGTGCCAGGTGGGTTTTGATAGTAGAGATAAAAACTTTCATCCTTTGCAACCCTGCCTGGTCTCACAATCTTTGAGTGTGTATGTGCTTTGGGGAGAGAGAGAGAGAGAGGAGAGAGAGAGAGAGAGAGAGAGGAGAGAGAGAGAGAGAGAGAGAGAGAGAGAGAGAGAGAGCATTTCTTTCCCCTCTTCTCCTGCCCTGGACCCTTTTCACCCCCTCTTTTTAGCTCTCTCTCTCTCTCTCTCTCTCTCTCTCTTTCTCTCTTCTCTCTCTCTCTCTCTGACACACACACACACAAACACAAACACACAGACACAGACACAGACACAGACACGCACACACACACACACACACACACACACACACACACAGAGCAAAGACAATGAATCTCTCTTGCCTTTGAAGACCTTCTCTTCTTTCAGGGCGGGCCATGCGAAAAATAATAAACACGAAGTTGGTGGTTTCGCCAAAACATCCACATCTGTTCTAGTTTTCCGACCCAGGTTTGTCCCCCATAGAAGGAAAAGGTGATGGGGGGGGGGGGGGGGGGGGGGGGGACCTGTTTTTAACCTCACGTGTTTTGACCTCGACCTTTACCCATTGCATAAGCTGTCTCCAGGGGGGCTGAACAGCTTTGGTTGTTAGTTCAGAGCATGTGAAACCACAGGTCAAGGCAAAAGGATCAACAGGATCAAAGTAAGGACATTATTGTGTTACACAGAATCCGAAAAAAGAGAACATTGTTGTGTTACACAGATTTCAAGAAAAGGGATATTGTTGTGTTACACAGATTTCAAGAAAAGGGATATTGTTGTGTTACAGAGGATCCAACTAATGCACTGCCTTCTGATATCCATATTCCTGTATGCCTGTCAATCGTGGACCCTTACTGCTGATTTGGAGAGAAGAGAACAGGCGGTAGAGATGAGATGTTTCCGAAGACTCCTTGGCATCTCCTACAGAGACCACATAAGGAAGGAAGACGTGCATAACAGAATCCAGAAAACCATTGGTACCTACGGAAACCTTCTATCAATCGTAAAGAAGCGTAAACTTAAATGGTAAGGGCATATAAAAAGATCAAAAGGACTTGCAAAAACAATACTGCAAGGCACTGTCCAAGGAGGATGAAAAAGAGGCAGACCAAGGAAGAGACGGAATAGAACATCAGCGAATGGACAGGCCTAACTCAACAAAATTTTGAGAAAGGCAGAACAGAGAGAGGAATGGAGGGAACTGACTGTCAAGTCTTCAGGGTGCCCCCACGGTCGCCAGACTAAGCCAAGGGATAGATAAATAGATAGAAAGATAGATTGTTTTGGGCTTTAGGTTTTTTTGTCTTTTTATTTATCTTTTCTTGATTTGGTGCTTTTGCTTTTGAGAGCAGCAATGCAGAGGAAACCAGTTTTTGTGTTGCTTTTTGGTTTTTTGCGGGTGATTTTTCTTGAGGGACTTTCCGGTATTGAGAAAAGCAATTAAAAAATGACTTTCCCCGTTTATTTTTTTCTTTACATGTAAAAAGTGTGTGTATGTGTGTGTGCGTGCGTGCATGCATGTGAGCGTGCATGCGTGTGTGTGTGTGTGTGTGTGGGTGCTGTCACGGGAGCCGCCAGATCGTTGCTATAATTATATGCCTATAACAGCCCCGAACTGCCCTGGGGACTCCCTAATTTTTCCTTAGGGATGGTGTCTGAACAGAACACGTGTGGGCATGCTGGGGGGTTGGGGGATTTGGGTTTTTTTGTGTGTCTGTTTTTTTTGGGGGGGGTTGCTATCCCTCCAACTGGCACACAATGGCCTGCCTTTCCGAAAGGTGGAACATATTTTTAATGCGTTCGTCACGGGACCTTGGTTTATAGTCTCATCTGACACGGGATGAAGGGTTTCTTTCATATAAGAAACATTTAGAGACTGAAGTAAGATATGAGGCATTTTGATAAAAGAAACGGTGGTGCAGAAGTAAACTTCACACCAATTTCATTGACAAATAGTGTTATAGTCACGAGTTCAATTATAAGGTAAACTGATTTCAGTGAATATCGAAATTATGGAGAAGAGGATGCCTAAGGTAAATGCTAATAAATCAAGCGATTTTTTTTAGTATGTGTGTAAATTAGTGTAAAGTATCATCAGCAATTTCAGACCAAAAACCAAAACAAAATAAAAAAACAACAACAACAAAAAAACAGTAACACACAACACCAAACAGACCCAAACCAGCTCACTCTTAACAAAAACCAAGACAAAGCAATGAAATTAAAGCTTTTTTTTATATTTTTTTCATTCATTACACCCATACATACACCGGGTTGTAAATTCAATAAAAAAGGCCTCACACACACCGTTCTTTCTCTCTGAATCACCTTTTAAGATTTTTCTTCCTGAGCAAGCGCCCTGAGCAAGTACCAAGAAGCATGGATTTCAAAGAAATGGAAAGTCCACCTAGGCATCACTTGGGTAATTTTAAAATCTTACCATCTTTTTGTCTGAGAATCTTGAGAACCAAGGTCCAGACAACACTCGTCACTGGGTATACTATGAATGTCACATTACAAAATAGACCAGGGCTTAGATCCAACCATCAGCCGATCTATAAATATCTGTCTTGGTCTCTCCTAACAAGATGGGTTGGTCTGTTTTTTTATATATCAAAAACCGTACCAGATCAGAAAAAAAAAAAATCTATCAGCGTACCCACAAGATTCTCAATTCCAAGAATGTTCAACAGTTAGCCAGTAGACTGACAACTTACGCTTTTTAGCATGATTGATATGTTGAGAATTTATTTAAAAAAACAAAAAAAACACATAAGGATATATCATTCCTTTTCAATCAAATTTGCATAGCCCAGCTGTACCCAAGAGCCATCCAAGGACTACGCGATACCATAGAAAAACAATACTGGTGTCCAATGATAAAAAAAAAAGTTTAAAAACATGACCCATAATAATAATTTCAAAAGTTTAAAATAAAAAATTAAAAAAACAAAACCCAGTGATATCAGGTTGCACACATGGAAGTTACAGGGGTGATGGAATGCTGCCAGGCAAAGTGAGCACATCATTGACAAAATGCAAATGCAATTAGAGTCTGCCTGCCCTTACTGGGCTTGACGTCTGTCGGTCTGATACATCAGAGCATGTATTTCATCCATTATAAAATATTTAAAAAATTACAAATACACCAGAAAAATTATACACAATTAAGATACATGAATTATTCTCACAGTTTTAATACATATTCAAAAATATCCCCCCCCCCCCCCCCCCCCAAAGAAAAAAAGCTTTAAAAGGCAAGTTTACCTTTAGGATACACGTGAAAAATAAGTGGAAAAAAGTTACATGGCTAGTTTACATTTTAATACACGTGAAACTAAGGAAAAAAGCTCACACACTCTTCCAAACAATTAAGAAAAATTTTTGATTCACGTGAAACAAAGGAAAAAAGCTCACACACTCTTCCAAACAATTAAAAAAAAAAGCATCTACACTTGTAAGGCGCAGTAATTGACTGAAAACTTTGATGGGTGCCTACTAGAGCGCAAAGCCTGGGTAAGTAAGTATGGAGGGCAAGCTGTTACCCATGCAGCAGACCCCCTCTCCCCTCTCCACGGCACTGGAATGATCAATTGGAAAGGCAATGACCGATACGAATGGTTCCAGTACCGTCGCAGGAGCCGCCAGAACGTTGCTCTGTACAGCCCCAAGCCGCCCTGGGGACTTCAACTCCCTGAATTTTCCTCAGGGACGGTGTCAACATGACACCTGTGTGCATGCTGTTTTTTTAATTTTATTTTGTCTTCTGCTCCTACCGGCACACAATGGCCTACTCTTCCGAAAGGCAGAACGGGGTTTTAACGTGTGCACAAGATGTTCTGCGTGCGTTCGCACACGGGGCCTCGGTTTATAGTCTCATCCAAATGACTGTGACATTCAGTCTGACAAATCGGAATACAAAACCAAAAACTCAAAAATGTGTATCCTCTGTAGATTTCACTGGACACTGCATGAACTATTGTTGAGTATCCCCATAGGGGAAAGATCACACAATATTATTATAGTTAATCTTTCAAACAATTCAATGATTGAAAATTTATGAGAATACATGAATTGGACATACAACAGGCACAAAAGAGACTACAAAAGAAAAATTATGCAAACAAATCAGAAAACAAAATAGAAAACACACAAATTAATAGCATGCACTATTGTTGGGTATCCCCATAGGGGAAACTATGCAATGTTTACTACTTTTTGTCATTTATATTCTTCAACATACACATTTAAGTAAAGCATTTCTAACCAACACTACAAGTGTGTATAACATTTTTAAAAAGTTTTGAAACACCGGGAGACATTCAAAAAATGAGTAATCAAAATCTTAAATCTTGATTATAGTCATAAAACATTGCTGTCAAATCTTATTTAACCAAACAATACTGTTCAACATGAAAATGTTCTCTAAAAAGTAACATCATATCACTTAAAAAAGTAACATCATATCACTTATAAAACATGGTATCCCATGTCATCGACAAACTTAAACAAGCATCTCCACGCCATTTCAGCAAGGAGTTAATGAAACAAACAAGGAGTTAATGAAACAAACACAGAAAAATTGTATTATAACAGAGATGAGTTCAAAACAGAGTAGTACTAGTAAGAGATTAAGAATAGATTATAATGCACTGTGATCAACAAAAGGAAATAGACTAGGTGAAAAACAAAAACAAAACAAGAAATCCCCGGACATGGTTTTCTCCCTCCCAGATGATACTGTCCTCTGGGTGCTATAGGGCTACTAGCAGAAGAGGTCCCTGCACTGCTGAGTAAGCACTTTGACAGTAGTCAGTGCTGTCTGTTCTAATTCTACATATAGGACACGCATTAACTGGACTTACTGAGAATCTTCTTATGCCAGTATTGAGTAACTGCATAGTCACAGACAAGAAAAAATAAAACAGCGTTTGACGCCATGGCCCTTGAAACTAAAAGCCCCTCCTGAATCTGCAGACGCAAACTGACACAAACTCATCATAATGAGCAAAATACGAGCAAGGCAAGAGAAGAGACTGAGAATTCAATAAGAGCATCGAAGAAACACCTCGGTCATGATATTGCTGTGATAAATAAAGATGTCTCATAGACACGAAGCTCCTACAGCCCAAGCATTTCAGAACAGACATGTGATGATTTCACCTAGCGCAAAACCATCCCCAGATTCTTCAAAACTGAAAAGAAGCTAGTGAAGGTAGTGACAGATACTAACAGTCTTGCAGAAGAGTTATGTAACTAACATCATGATGGTGATGACGTTGAGTGCTCTGCAGCTTAAAGATAAAAGATAAAGGTTTTTCCCTAAGCTATGTAGTTGCTGAGGAGCGAAATGTTACAGACCTTTGCTTCTCCAGGGGCCAGCATATTATGGGCGGTACCCATCTCCTCTCCTTCCCTGCTTTACCTTCCCTGACCCTACAGAGGGCAGGTACCCATCTACAGCTGGGTGAACTGAGGGACGGACTGTGCAGAAGCCAAGGCGCACAAATGGTCACCCATCCACTTGGTACCCATGCTCACTGCTGCTTAACCTTGGGGAAAGCAGTGCTCTGACCACCGAGTTATTCTGTCCCCAGCTTAGTATTATAGAAATTACTCTGGATGTGCACCATGTCTTACTATAACATAAGGAAATGCTCAGGCATTGAGCATATAACACAATATAATGATGAGATCCAGAAGATTGTGAATCAGGCAGCTTTTCTTTCATGACCACCCATATGCAGCCATGGCAAGACTGGTTAATGCAGATACTCCTTACAATTCTGTCATCATAAGTTAACAGATCGGTGCATCAATCTGTCTGATGAGATCCCCCTGTTGGTTAAATGGTGAGTAGAGTCTTTTGGCAGAGAACCGGCTAGAGTACACACTTCCACAGCATGGGAATAGCTTGGGCCCAGAGGAACAGACATCTGAAATGTGGGGGCATGAGAGAGAGAGAGAGAGAGAGAGAGAGAGAGAGAGAGAGAGAGAGAGAGAGAGAGAGAGAGAGAGAGACAGAGACAGATAGAGACAGAGAGAGAGACAGAGAGAGACAGAGACAGAGACAGAGACAGATAGACAGAGAGACAGACAGAGAGAGAGAGACAGAGAGAGAGCAAACGTTACTTCCTGATCCTGATTTGTTTTTAACAAGATAAAGTGTTATATAATAAATTCCATGTATTATTAGTATTATTAGTATTATTAGTATCCATTTCTGTAAAAAAAAAAAAAAAAAAAATCAGTGGTTTTCAGAAACCACATCACTGCAAAACACTAAAAACCTTGTGGAATTTCAAACAACATTGACACTGACACAATAGCAAAACACACAATAGTAGCTAAGAGTACAGGAACATATTCGCTCCAAAAAGCAAACATATTCAAACGCAAAGTTGTTATAAATAGATTCAAGTAAAATATTTAAAAAGTAAGTGTTTGTGAAACAGGAACAAGAAACAATTGTGCTAAAATGACTAATCTAAAAAAAAAAAGAAAAAAGGAAAATGAACATAATTAATTAATTAATTAATACATGGAATTTGTATAGCGCTATCTCTTGTAAAGACAAATCAAAGCGCTTGCATTTGACCTACAGAGCCACAGATCATGCTGCCACCAGGCGCAAAGATCCCCAACTCCAATTCCCCGATTTTTCTTCAGTGATGGTGTCTAAACACGACACCTGTGTGCATGCTGGTTTGTTATAATTTTGTCATCCGCTCCTACCGGCACACGATGGCCTACTCTTCCGAAAGGTGGAACGGGGTTTTAACGTGTGCGCAAGATGTTCTGCGTGCATTCGCACACGGGGCCTCGGTTTCGAGTCTCATCCGAATGACTTTGACATTCAGTTCGATTTTTTCGTCAAACTGGGAAGAAAGGGCGAGGCTGGGTTCGAACCCAGAAACTCACGATTTACATATTGGCAGGCAAATGTCTTAACCATTCTGCCACCGTCCTTCCATAATAATAGTAATAACAGATTTTAAAATTTCCTTACACAAATCAAACGACAGCAACAACAACAACAAAAATTAAAACAAAGTCCAAGTCCATTATTACCAATGAAACCTAAAAACACTGTATTCAATCTAGACAATATGCATATTTATGCCTTGCAACCGTTGAAGAAAGGAAGAAAGCACGAAAAATAAAAACCCACACTAAAAACCTCACAACAAATTCTTTGAAGATATTTAAAGCCACAGACACATATATACAAAACCCAACTAAAAGAATAAGACAAGGAGATGAAAAATAAGATGTAGAAAACTGGATGGATTGAACAGTGCTTTTTCGTAGAAAGAACACCATACTTTATAATCATCCCTATATATTTATCCTTCTACATAAAATGGGATTAGTTAGGTTGGGCTGGGTTAAGTGTGGGGGGAGGGGGGGGGGATGGGGGTGGTTAAAGAGGGCAGAACACAGATTGGGAGTGGGTGACTGCTACTGTCCTGAAATACCTCCATTTTCCTTTAAAAAAACAAAAAAAGCATGGGTTTAGATTTTTGTCCTATCCTACGGCTACAGATCCGAGGTTCACCAATTTTGACATTTTTTTGTGTATGCAATCATTAACTCCCACCTGCATTAGTCTGATCTTGGAGTTGAGTGAAATATTTGTATCTTTCCAGAACGGTGTTCAGTATTGACAGTGCTGTTATTGTCTGTGCAATCCTGCATACTATTATACACGCTATGACAGTTTTGATGAAGGCAGTAATTGCTGATAGAGGCAGTATTATCTTCTATAAAAATGAAGGTAAAGGTGTCCAAAACCTATGTGGTAGTAGGCGAGCGAGGAATTAGAGACCTCTGCTTCTCCAAAGGTCAGCAAAATGAGGGTGACGCCCATCTTCTCTCCCTAACTGCTTTACCTTCCCTGACCCTAAAGGGGCAGGTACCCATTTACAGCTAAGTGGACTGAGGGACTGTAGTGAAGCCAAGGCATGCAAACGGTCACCCATCCAACTGGCTTAATGCTGCTTAACACTGGGTGGGGGAAAGAGAGTGCTCTGATCACTGAGCTACCCCGTCCCCTATAATAACACTAGGTGATAAAGGAAATAAAAAAATAAAGTTTTATAGGGAACAAAAAATTATATACTCTTATGTCTGTGGCACCTATATGACGGTGACACATTTTAAATAAGAAACACTATTCAATAGAGAAAAGAAATCATGGGTTGACAACATCAAAGACTGGACCGCCCAACCCCTACAACACCTACTAGCCACACAGGATCATGAAGCATGGAGAAAGATCTCTGTTGCGTCTTCTCTCATGTCCCCCCTACGTCCTTTGGGACATGGGACTGAGTGAGTGAGTGAGTGATTCAATAGAGTTATGGCACAATTCTATCCACAAAAAGCACTATTCAATCCACAAAAAGTACGGACAAAAAACACACACACAAAAAGCAACCCCAACCACCAAAATTGAAAAAAAAACACCAGTATATGAATATACATAATACGTTTTCAACGCTACCTACCTACATACATCAGTCATAACAACATAAATAATCTTCACAATTCTACAATGTCTGAAGTCATAGCAACACATCTACGTGATCTATATAAGTCTGCAAGGCCTGAAATACAATTCAGGGAATAGATAGCTGTATCACATCAGCTGAAAGACACGTTTGCTTGAGCAAGGCAGACAAAAATACACACTTCAAAGAAAAAAAGACAAACAAAATGCTTTCTTCAGTTCAAACACTCACCTACCTTTTTTCGCACAATGCAGAACAGATTTGGAATTCCCTGTTATCATTTTTATGTTCTGTTTCATTTACTCATCTTTATCATTTCTTTCATCCTCAATTTCAACACTTCATTCTGATCACCGCCTATCGCACTGTAGTGAAGACGATCAAACCAACTTTTACCCAGAGAAGTCTAGATAGAGGCAACTGAGTGGTTTGGGACACAATATTATTCTTGCTCATGGGCTCCGTCTGTGTTGCTAGCTTTATCCTTGCATTTCGAGTTTCTTCAGAGTGGAGAAAAGTGCAGGTTTCCACTTCCTGTTCTGTTGCCAACAGGATTAAAAAAATTTTTTTTTTTTTTTTTTTTTTTAGAAGACACCTCAAAGAAAAATGGAGATGTCACATACCTTCCAAAACATTGTAAGCTTTTCATTTTTTAGGGCAACTTGCTAAAAAGTATTTGTACCATTTTGAAAACAAAACCAAAAAAAAAAAAAAAAAAAGAAAAAAAAGAAAACAAAACCAGCTTTGTCTTTAAAAGATTTGTATTTTTTTGTTTTTGTATTTTGTATTTTGTACCACTTTATGTCACGGCAGATTTCTCTGCGTGAAATTCGGGCTGCTCTCCCTGGGGAGAGTGCGTCGCCACATGTGCAGCGCCTACCCATTTTTTTTTCTTTTTCTTGCATGCAAGTGTATTTGTTTCCCTATCAGAGTGGCTTTTTTCTACAGAATTTTGCCAGGAACAACCCCCTTGTTGCCGTGGGTTCTTTTACGTGCGCTAAATAGTGATGTGTAACACACGGGACCTTGGTTTATCGTCTCATCCGAAAGACTAGCGCCCAGACCACCACTCATGGTCTAATGGATGGGGAAAAAGTTTTGGGTCCAAACGGGGTACAAACCCTGCACACTGCGACCCGGACTTTTTGCTTTCTAGGCAAGGCGCGTGACCACCTAGACCACCGATCCACATGATTTACAAAAATGTCAGAACACATCCGTGTCACTTGTCCATGTTCCTTACCAAATGTACTGCCCGTTAAAACTATTCTGTTTCTTTGTTAAAACTATTGTTGTTTTTACACACACGCACACACGTGTCTGCGCCAGAACACATGGCCTGCTTTGTTCAACATGTTCCTTCCTTATGGAGGTGGGATTGACCCAATCCATGCCAATGCAAAAAGCTTGACATAGTTGGTATTGCTCATGAGCTACTTGTGTACAGTGTGTGTTGGGGTGGTCCTTATTCCCTCTTGCAGAAGAGTACAATGCAAAGACACATTTGTAAACTGGGAGATCAGAACATCAGCGAACTGTGCTTGGCACTGAAACAGTGGTAGCTGGGCAGTAGTCCTGCCTTCTTACAATTTACTTAATACTTGGCCCACACTATAAAATCTTCAATTTATACAGCCTCTATAAAGAAACCAGATTTTCCGTTGTTTTGATCGTACTTCATAGCTCGGAAGGCTGCTGCAGCGATGGGAGCTGATCCATCTGCAGTCTGTTAAAAGTGGAAGGAAAACCTGCTGATCAGAATGAGGACTGAAATAATCCTCAACTTTCAAAGTCTATTTTCGCAAACTGCTTAACACCACATTTCAACACACTTCATCAACCACTCACACAATCAACATGGCAGTTGGAAAAGCCACACTTTCCATACGATAGCAATGACGTTGCATACACTGTATTAGCACAAGGTATGGCTGTCACAGAGTCACCGGGTCTAAAGCACAGGAGGTAGAATGAACACACGGAATATGGCCTGCTGCAGCTTCTACACACGAAGCTCTGGTGGTACATAGTTGGAAGTCATGAGAAGCAAATGTTTATGGCCACCGTTTGTGAAATAAGGGTAGTGTAAATAAAGTTGGAACCAGAAAGTCATACAAAGTACAGGTTTATGGCCTCTGTTCAAGAAGCACTGCCGTTACATTGTCCGCAGAAAAATACTCCGTTAACGTATGGCAGTCAATATCCCAAGGCCTGAAAGCACTGGCTCTGTACGGTCATCAGCAGAAAACCACTCAATGCAATGCACTCACTCAGTATATCAATTGTCCATTCTGAAGGCCTTTTTTCGAGTACAAAGACCAGGTAATGCATCACCTAAAGTACTGGCCTTACACAGTGAATAATAAGTGTTGAGTATGGTATCCACTTGTCAAGGCCTCTCTGTGCAAACAAAGTACAGGTGGTAAAAGGCTAATATGGCAGTCCACTGCCAAGAGAGCAATGATGTTCCATTATCACAATCTACTTTCTGGGTACAAAAATTACAGCAACACACATGAATGGAATGACCCTAAAAACTTCCTCACCGCGAGTGCTGTTTACATAACATAACATATACAATCTGTTTATTTTTTGTATTTTGTACCACTTTGTCACGCAGATTTCTCCACATGAAATTCGGGCTGCTCTCCCCCGGGGAGAGCGCGTCGCCACATGTGCAGCGCCTACCCATTTTTTTTTTTCTTTTTCCTGCAAGTGTATTTGTTTCCCTATCAGAGTGGCTTCTTTCTACAGAATTTTGCCAGGGACAACCCCCTTGTTGCCGTGGGTTCTTTTACGTGCGCTAAATAGTGATGTGTAACACACGGGACCTCGGTTTATCGTCTCATCCGAAAGACCGTTTTTTCCCCCACCATTAAGGTAGCTGCATTCTGACTTCAGGGATATATGGGCTTTTGCTTGTGTACTTTCTGACAATTCACTGAATCCATGCAGCCACTAACCTGATCGCCTTGGTGATTAAAGCGTTTCATAATGCCAATGGTTGATAAGTTTTGATGGGAGACAAAACCCAGCATTTACAAATAAATAGATTTCTTTTTTCATCGTTTCTCGGCTAGAGCTCCGAGGTTCACCAATGAGAGATTTTTGCATATGTGATCGGTTTTTACCCCACTATAAAGGTAGCCGCATTCCGACTTTCCGAGGTTCACCAGTGGTGAGATTTATGCATATATGCAACTGATCCACACACACACACACGCACACACACACACACACACACACACACACAAAACAACCATTTAGGTTGCCACATTCAGACTTCAGGGATGGTGTCTATACATGATACCCCCCCCCCGTGTGCATGTTAGTGTTCTTTTTTTCTAACATCCATTCCTACCGGCACACAATGGCCTACTCTTCCGAAAGGTGGAACAGGTTTTTAACTTGGGTAGGTTGGGTTGTCTCATCGGCATGTAAGCATTATGCAGATATCATGGGATGCTCTTCAATAAATACCCAAAAAAATCATCTGCACTTTTGATTGATATTGGTTTGGTATGTTTACTCGTTTTTGCTGTTGTTAAACTCCCACACCACCACTCCTAATTATCATAGGTTTTGTGTTGTTTTTCTTCACCAAACCTAAACATACTTGCCATGTGCTGTAAGTGCATCTTGGCTCAGCTGTGGTGGGGACAATATGCTCTGAAAACTAGAATTAAGAAAAAAAAATCGTAAAAAAAAACCACCAAAACATTGCCTACTGGAGATGCGCTACAATCTGCAAGAGGTAACTTCCTTCTTAGCATGCAGTGGAAAAAGAGTCACCAAAATGAAATAAAGGTACAATGATCAGGATGCAGGGAGGGGTGGGGGAGGAGGGAGGAGGAGGGAGAGGGTATTTATGTATGTTTATTAAAAACGTATGGGAGGGGGGCAGTTCCCTTTAATTACACAAATTAATTTCCCTGTCCCATAAAAGCAGAATAGCACTAGAAGATTGGAAGGAGACCCAAAAGGTTCATGAGAAAAAAAAAAAAAAAAGAAGATTTGTAAGGGGAAAAAAAAAGCAAACTTGAAGAATGGGCTGCCTAGGCAGAAAAAAAAAGCATGAAGAAAGAAAGGGGACAGAGAGCTGAGGTCAAGGAAAAGGCAGAAAAGGGGAAATTTCTAGCACAGATTTTTTTTTCTTTCAGAAAGTGAAGATGCTATTTATACTGAATGAGCCCCTGGCATCCCCATCAGGGGGGGGGGGGGGGGGGGGGGGGGGGGGAAACTATACTACAGAGCAGGGAATGGCGGTGGTAGGTAGAAGAATAAAACCTGGATAAGAGAGTGAACAAAGTAACAATTAAAAAAAAATTGAGCAGAAAGCACGTTTTTAAATGAAAAAGGAGGGAGAAGTTGCACACCTAAATCAAATCTATCCACTACTGGAGGAGTTGATTGAAGCGCGCACAAGAAGACGTCTACACTGGGCCAACACAAGCAATGAAAAGAAAGTTACCTCTAGCACATTTGGAGTAATCATCCATAGGTGATGCCATCGTCAATCTTGCTATCATTTTCCAGTTTTTATAGCACACTGAGGATGTACATGTCCCCTCGGCAACCTAGCAGAGATGCACTTGTGGGACATGGAAAGTTATGTGATCAAACTAGAGACAGTTAAAAACAACTTCCATAGCAGCAGACCTCGTTAAGTCACACACAAGAAGCCTGTTGCCATGGCAAATACCATTTTTGGAAAGGGACATTTCCATACAAATACAAGAATTGAGCTCATTCAACAGTTTTAACAGTTCAAATAAAAAAATCTCAAGTTATTAAGAAAGGTTTTTTTTTGTTATTCATTTTGTTTTTGTTTAGATCACACACCACAGATGCTACAAATATCTACTTGAGGTAGTGAAAAAAACCACTTTCATAGCTACTAAAATGGTTAAAGTCATGGTTAAAAGTTACATATAAAAAGCATGCTGCCACGGCAAAGACTATGACGTAAAAGGGGTGCTTAAAAAAAATTATGAGGAGTAATCATATTGGATCATTTTTAAAAAAGTGACATTACACGCACACACTTTTGACTTAAAAAACCCTCTTTTTTGTTTTAAAGCAGACAACCACAGGCCATATTGACGATGTCAGCTATTTTGACTACTGAGGTGAGTCTATGACTCTCAGTCGCTTAACGCCACAGAAACCGGGATAAGCACCAGCCTGATGAGTCTTAGGCTAGGGACAGACTTTAACTTTAACTTTAAAAACATTAGAAGACACAGGGGCAGGAGCTCTTGCGCTGTGATGCCATCATCAGGTCAAGGGGAATGGGGGTGGGGGGGGCGGGGCCGTGACACCATAGTCATGTCAAGCGGGGGTGGGGGTGGGGGGGGGGGCGGGGCCGTGACGCCATAGTCATGTCAAGCGGGGGTGGGGGTGGGGGGGTCGGGGCCGTGACGCCAGTCATGTCAAGGGGGGGAGGGGGGCCATGACGTGACA
>CM060318.1:47533160-47540660 GCA_030674155.1 Stramonita haemastoma
TCATGTTTGTATCATGTGTCAAAAGTTGTTTGCTTGTTTTGTCTGCAATTATTAGGTAATCTCCAGTAAACAACATAATTAAACACAATTGTGTAAGTGGTGTTTCCATGTATTCTGTATGAAAACACTGTAATAATAAAACTCAAACATTCTCCTAAGGTGTCTAGTGTGCATGGACAGAGAGAAAAGGTTTCCTTTGGCCATACTCAGCTTAAAAAGTATGGCATGATGATACTGCACTTTCGAGTGGTTCAGGACCACAATGTTACTGCACTTTCAAGTGGTTCAGGACACTAAGACTTAAGTTAACACACACAGGAATAAGAGAACTCACCTTGGGTGGAAAGGCTTGGATTAGTTTGTAGGCGAAGGTGACACAGAGCCGTATGACATCCATCTGTTTGTCTCCTTGATAGTGCTGCTCCTGACACACACACACACACACACACACACACACACACCACACACACACACACACACACACACACAGAGTCACATAATGTGTTCACAACTTGCGTGGTACTGGTTTTAGGAGATGGGATAGCTCAGTGTTCACAGCACTTGCTTTCTCCTAGCTAAAGTTAAGCAGCATTAACCCTCTTGTTGTTGAATTCTACAGAGCTAAACTGCCTGTAGATTTTGAATTCTTTGAAAGTTTTCAACCCCAAACTGACATAGTTTACTTCCGAGACAATTGTGTGTGTGCATGACAAGCTATCAAGCTGAAATTTTGTCACAAGCTAGATAAATCTTTGTACTTGCATTTTAAGGCAAGTTTACATGTCTGGTCACAAAATGTCGTGTCATTGTCACCTTATTTGTCACCAATCACAGGTAAAAGTGTGTTGTATAAGATAAACCAGCAAACTATGCATGGAATAGACAAAAATTCATGCATGTAAGTGTTGAATAAAGAACTAATGCCTAGCTAACATCTTTATTAATGTTTGTGTGCAATTGTACTTCAAGGATGTGTCACACAATGTCCTCATAACACCTGTTGTTTTATATGTCTTGATGAGACATACTTTTTGTTTAACTGTTTTTTTGTCTTTTGAAAACCAGGCATATTCAATCAATATCTGACATGTATACTGTATTTCAGATCTCTATGTCTTACCACATGTTTTTTTAAGTGCACAGAAGTGTATTATTGTACAGAAGTGTCACATTGTCACCAGTGTCACCACACAGGTGTGACAAATATGAAACCACACAGAACTTCTGTAATTCTACAAAATTTTAATCTTAATAGCCTTTTAAGTAGTCATAGTGATGGCACAGGGACACATCACATCACAGAAAGCACAAATTCAAGATGTGTTGGGGGTGTACCTATTGCTGTCACCTGTGGCACCTTGGCAGACTGGAGACCTATTTTCTTTTCATTCTTGTTATTTTCGTCATCAGCAAATCTGTCCCTTGAGTTTCCAAAAAAAAAGTGTGGTAATAACTAAAAAATAGTCAAAAGGCATCACATTTTCTGGTGTTTATGCTGCCGACCTCCCACCCCCTCCCCCCAGGTCAAATTTCTCCACAGTGGTGTGCGTAGCACAGGTCACCATGCTTGCAGAATGTGCTGTGTAGTAATTTATTTTCAGGGTCACTCTTCTCTCTAACTGCATTATTTCCTTTCTCTCCTCTCCCATCAGCTTTTTATTTCTGACTCACTTAACATTTATCATTGAAAATTTTCTACTTCCAACGCAAACATGTTCATTTTCTTGTCTAGTTAGTTAGATGAATTGTCTGCTACCATCGAAGACGCCTTTTTTTTTGGCCACGCTCTACAAGCGAAAGGCGTTTCTATCACCAGCTATGCTTTCTTCCTTCCCTCCCAAGTACGCACGTGTTAGTGGTCTAAATTTATCACTGGCACCATCTGAATTTTCAGGCACAAACAGGGATCAAACCACCACATACTTCAAACCCAGACTTTCTAAGCAGGTGTGTTACCTCTAGACCACCAATTCACATTACATTATTTATATATATATATATATATATATATATAAAATATATATATATATATATATATATATATATATACATACATACATACATACATACATACATACATACATACATACATATATATGTATACTTCATAGGCATTCGTCAGCCTCAGAAGACTATGGAATCATGCTCAAGAGCGCAAGCCTGGGCAGGTAAGTATGGAGGGAAAACTGTTACCCATGCAGCAGACCCCCATCTCCATGCCACTTGAATGGTCCATTCGAAAGACAATCGCCAACAGAAATGGTTCCAGTACCATCACAGGAGCCACCAGAATGTTGCTATATAGGCCTACAGTACCATATCATGCCGGGGACTAAAGCTCGCCGATTTTTTCTCAGGGATGGTGTTTAACACGACACCTGTGTGCATGCCGTTTTTTTATTTTGTTGTCATCAGCTCCTACTGGCACACAACAGCCTGCTCTTCCAAAAGGCGAAACAGGTTTTTAAAATCTGGGCAAGATTTTCTGCGTGTGTTCGCAAACAGGTGGTTTATAGTCTCACGCGAATGAGCTATATACATATACCTGCATTTGGATTTCCTCCATTTCTTTTTTCTCATTTGAATTGTATTGACACTGGCAACAATTGCAAAGGTTTAAGCTGTTGGGTTTTGTTTTTTGTTGGGGTGTGTTTGTTTGTTTGTTTGTTGTTTTTTTTTTGGGGGGGGGGGGTTAGGGGAGGGGGGGGGATGCCACACACCAAAGCTAATAATCTATCTTACCTTCTGCAGTTGTTGTTTTGTTTCTTGAAAGAGGTTGACAACTTCTTCATAGAGCGCCTCCTCATTCTCTGTCAGGTCGTCAGACAACTGCTTGTTCCTCTCCTTCAGCTCCTTGTTCCTCTTCCTCTTGGCGTTAACTGCCAATCGGTCAGGGTCTCCTAAAACAGCTGAAAAAAGACAAGAAACAAGTGAGTTCCTCTTCTCTTTAAAAAAAAAAAAAAAAAAAAAAAAGGCTGAAAAAAAGACAAGTAATGAATAAGTGTGTCAGCATTGAACTGTCTCCTAATATATATCTGTCAATGTCTCCTAAAACAGCTGAAAAAAGACGAGAAAGAAAGACAGCCGTCTCTTAAAACAGCTGAAAAAAGAGGATACGTATACATAGCTACATCTATTGCCATTCAAGTTACACCACTAAGCAGCAGCACAATGGTCTCCATCTCTCTGAATAAAATAGGTCAACCCCTAAACTCAATGGAAAGGTATGAAATGCCAGAATATTTTACAAAATGAAATGTTACAATACAAATAGAAAAAAAAAAAAAAAACACAAACAATTTTTATACCCCACACTTTTCTCACAAAGCAATGATTCAATGAAAGTCAACAAAAAGGAGCTTAAAGCAGGTGCATCAACAGAGGTGCACTCCCGGCTTATGAAGTTAGCATCTGCATCTGATCAGGGGGCCCAACCACCAACCACCCGCACACAAAAAGCGTGTTCTAATTTTAATCAAGCTGTTACATTTTCACGTGGATATATACACAAACACGCACATGCACATACGCATGCAATCACACACACACACACACACACACACACACAGATTATATATATATATATATATATATATATATATATATATATATATATATATATATATATATATATTATAAGTACATCACACAATAGCTCCAACTCGCAATGGCGAGATTGCTCTCTGCTATGGCACCCTGGCACCCACACGAAGCAAAGTGTGGCACTAATAATCAAAATTGTATAAAAAAAAAAGAAAAAAAAAATATATATATATATATTATATAATTATATATAGATATAGATATATTCACTCATGCTTCTAGCTTTGGTTCAGAAATGAATAAACATATAAACCCATTCATGGCCATGGTAAAAATATTTGATAATTCATCGATATAACCAAGCAAAGTGCCAAGGCCCATATTACAAATACAATGCTGTTGAAATGTCATGTTGAGAATAACTTTGTGTTGATGCATTGTACTTACAATCTGGGTCCATTTTCGCTCGTAAGCAGGCCTCGAACCTGCAATTCGGGCAGTTTTTGCGCTGTTTTTTTTTTATTGGGCAGACACCATCATATTTGCACGGAGCAAGTGGTTTCAATCCTCGCTTTATCTTCTGCATTGTCCGCTTGAAAAATCCCTGCATCAAAAAATCAAAATGGTTGGTATCATCTTCAGCATCTGGAACAGAGGCAACTGCCACAGCAAAGTTTAGAAAGTTTAAAAAGGCGGATACATTGTAGGCCTATAGAATATAAGCTAGACATTCTGCAGACCATTAGACCATTAGACTAGATTTAGTCCAAAATAGCAAATTGTAGATTATCAACTCGAGAAAGAAAGAGAGAGAGAGAGAGAGGGGGGAGGGGGGGGGGGGGGGGGGGGGTGCTGGATGCAAGTGTGTGTGTGTGTGTGTGTGTGTGGGTGTGTGTGTGTGTGTGTGTGTGTGTGCTTTTGGGACACACAGACATGAACACACAGGCTCAAACACACACACACACAACACACTCACACACACACTCACACACACACTCACACACACACACACACACACACACACACACACACACACACCACACAACTAAAATCATCTACAGATAGATGGGCAAGGAGTGCGGCCACTTACCTTACAGCCTTCACAGGACATAACTCGGTAGTGAAACCCTGAGGCATCGTCACCGCACACTGCACATATCTGTGACTGTGACTGGGTTTGAGGACTTTGCTCCGATTCTGCGGAACAATTAAATGATAAGAATCAAATGCTTAAACAACCGTTTTCAAACAACAAAAATGCACTCTGAAAAGAAGTTGTAAATCATACGAACCTACAACAACAACAGCAACAAAAGATTGGAAACACATTGAATAATATGTTACATAACAGTTTTACATACAGAATAAGAAAAAAATCATGCATCACATATGATTATTGGGGGGACGGGATAGCCTAATGGTCAGAACATTGCGCTTGCAATTTGACGACCCGGGTTCGATTCCCGTTTGAGGGAATTTTTCCCCGGGAGTTAACATCAGTGCTGACTCCACTCTCCCCAAAGTCCTTCGGATGAGACTATAAACCGAGGCCCTTGAGTGGAAACGCATGCAGAATATCTTGCACACACATTAAATCTTTTTCCGCTTTTTGTAAGAGAAGGCTACTGCATGCTGGTAGGAACAGATAACAAGATTTATAAAAATGCTTACACATGGGGACTGCATGTAAAAACAAAAAAATGTGTGCTTACTCTACTATCCTTGATATGAAAGAATACATTTATGAACAAAATACACTAAACAAAAACAAAATGACATAGAAAATTTGAATCAAGGCATGCTTGCTTCCGAATATACCTTTAGCAGAATCATTACAGCAATGCATTCAGAATCCCTACTCTATGCACTATACCCCCCCCATGCATGCGCACGCGTGCGCGCACGCGCACACACACACACACACACACACACACACACACACACACACATGCATTGTCTTTAGTGTCACAGACTAAACAGACGTAAAATCGCGTGCGCGCGCGCACTCACACACACACACACATGGCTTTAAAATCCTCTGTGGTAGTGAGTATCAACCGCATGTTTATTATGCCTTTGTCTGCTAAAGGTACCAAAAAAAATTCTTTTATCAGGCTCTGGAATACACACACATACAATAAGGCCATGAAATTATTGTTTCGGTTTTGTGTGTATGCGTGTTTGACGATTGTACTTTATACATATTTTCTTCCTTCTGTGTGAGATAGCTGGGTGTCCTCAGCTTCTCTAGGGGCAAGCATAATTTTTTTGTGGGTGGTGCCCATCTCCTCTCCCCTAGTCTCTCTTTGCTTTATTTTCCCGGTCCCTTTAAGAGGACAGGTACCCATTGACAGCTGGGGTGAACTGAGGGACTGTATTGAATTGAAGCCAAGGCTCACGAACAGTCACTGTGACTCATCCAAGAAGTAACCACGCTCAACTGTGCTAATAAATTTCCTTGGGGGAGAGCGAGTCTTCTGACCACTGAGCTACCCAGTGCCAAGCCCCCCTCCCCCCCCCCCCCCCTCTTTTCTGCAATTATGATTGAAAATGAAATGGGTCTTGCCATCTTGAAATTATATATAAGTGAAATTTACTATTTTCAAATCTTTTCTACACCATAGTCATACTTATACTCAATGGTGAGTAAGTTGTCATGGGCCACCTCACCTGCACTCGTTTCCCCACCCCCCCACCCCCCACCCCTGAGACCATTATTATTTTCTTCTTTTTCTTCAGTTTGATAATACACAATGCTGTAAGCTACTGAACCCAAGAAATTTTGGAACATACTGTCAGCACCAGACGTTTTCTTAGACTCTTACCTGACTTGGGTTTCTTTTGGGGGATCACAGTTGGCAATTCGGGGCTTTTTCGTTTCAACCTGCTCATGGTGATTGTCTTTGTGGGCTGGTCTGGGGCAGGCTCCTCCTGAGCAGGCTGCTGCTCCTGATCAAGCTCATCCGGATCAGGCTGCTGCTCCTGATCAAGCTCATCCTGATCAGGCTGCTGCTGAGTGTCCTCCACCATTTCCTTTGATTGGAAAGAAATATCAAACTTAGATAAATTTATAAAGAGCTAAGAAAGAGAGTGGCAGGGCAATTAAAACACTCGCTAATATAAGGTAGCGGCAGCAAAAAATTTTTAATGGAATTATGGCCTTTTTTTTGCTTTAGAAGTGAAGATATTATCAAAAGAAACATAACAAAAAAAATCAGCCTGATATCTTAAATAGTTTTTGAGATATGGCCTTTTGAATTTTGACGCTACTGTGAAGTGCGCGGAAAACGAATAATTGGCCAACTTTGAATGATCATATTTCTTGCAAATAATAAGGCACACTCTGAAAACATTCAAGCAGTTCTTTTATTTACCACAGAGAACATGAAAACCAAAAATGAAAAGAATCTGGTTGGTAGAAAAAAAGTTATGGAGCATCAAAAATGCAAAAAACCCATTTTCGAAATGTGCGAAATTTCACAAAGTACCATGTTTGGAGTCCATCAGTTTCAAGATTTTTCAATCAATTCTCTTGAAATTGTATGTATCTATTTCTATATACATACAGATTTAGCCTAATTTTTTTAGGAGTGGTCAGTTCATCCCTTTAGCAGTTATTTTGCTTCAAAGTTGGAGAAAAGGCCAAAATGACCAGTGCGGACCTCACATTTTTTAAAAATTACAAAAAAAGTCATAACTTCTGAATAAATAAACCAAATTACTTCAAATTTGGACAGAATATTGTTTATGTTGTGCTTTAAAGGTTGACATTATTTGATTTAAAATATTCTCAAGGACAAGAAAAAAAATTGTTAAAAGGTGTTATGTAATCATAATTTATAATGAAAATGATGTGACCCGACATGACCCTGCAACAGTTCTGGACCACATGAAATCAAAGTTGCTTTGTGATAAAAAGGCTTTGTTGGAATTCATTTTCCAGCAAAATGACACTAG
>CM060318.1:47545660-47576152 GCA_030674155.1 Stramonita haemastoma
GCTTGGATGCCCCGAGTGTTGTTGTCCGCAACAGTATTTTTTCTCGGTGTCAGTCTGCAAGAATTGTATGGATGGAGTCGATCACCTTCTTGTGTTTTGCCGTTTGTAAATGTTCTTCAAAAGCTCTGCAGCCACGGCTAGCATAGAGAATGTCGCATTGGCAAGCTTTGCATGATGTTTTGCCTGCAGCATCCAGTTTGCGAAAGTGCTCGCCAATCCGCACATTTCGATCCCAAACCTTGACTTCACCATCCACCACTCCCATGCATTTTTGCATCCTCTGTAGTCATAAGCATGAGTCCGATCGTCGATCGACGATCGTTCGTTCTCCCGCATATGCTAGCCATTTTGAAATCATGCCCTCTACCGGCTTTAGCTATTGAGTCAAGTGAGTGAGAACTGAGCCCTTTGACGACACTTGCACCATTTGAGAATATCATCCAGTTTCGTTTTTTTTTCCCCAGATTTTTTTTCCGCGGAAACTTTTTTTTCCGCGGAAATCCGCTTTAAAAAATCGGAAATCCGCGGAAACGCGGAGAATTCTATGCTCTGAAGCAGACAATGAAAGGGAAGTAATCACTGACGAGGAAAGTAATTTACATGGACGAGTTACATCCCTTGACCCCTTAGCGAGGGAGTTCTTTGACATATTTATATTTATTCTTTTATATCGAGGATAACAGAATAAGCAATCATGTGCTTTTTTTTCATCCAGTCCCCGTGTGTATGCAGTTTTGTAAATATTATCTGTTCCCACCGGCACACGATGGCCTAGATGGCCTACTCTTACGAGAACAGGATTTAACGTGTGGCAGTTGCATGCGAAGGACTTGTGGACCGGACTCGAACTCCGGTTGTCAAATTGTACTGACAGGCATATTGATACAAATCATAATCAAACACACGGAGCATTTCTTATTTGTTCAAACATTATATAACTTCAAATAAAATGTCACAAACACTAACACTTTACGCGCAGGCTTGCACACACACACACACACGCAAACACAGCCTACACACACACCAATGTTGAGATACAATACTCTTAAAAACCATTGACTAGAAAATACATGATCACCCGCACATATACATGCATGCACGCACACGCACGCCTGCGTGCGTGCACACACACACACACACACACACACACACACACACACACACACACACAGGCACACACACACACACGCTCCCCCCCTATCCATACACACCATCCACACCCACCGGTCCCCACCCCCCCCCCCCCCCCCCAGCACATAATTGGTAGAAAGACATGTGAATTTACAAACAATTCAAAAAAAATCGGAAGTTCGAAATTTGTTCCTGTGGATTTGATCTATCATAAAAATCTGCCAGTTCTAGAATCACACAAAAGAAGAAATAAGCTAATACATACCTTCCAATACTGCTGAACCAATGTCTTTTTCCAAGACATTGTTCTGAATAATGAAACAATCCTTGTCAAGAGCTTCAAAGTCAAAAAGCAGAAGTGATCTGAGCTGAAACAAATCTGTCTGACAGACAGGGGTAGAGTAGGCCTATCTTTCTGGCTCAAGCAGTCACTAGCCTAGGCCTAGGGCCTAGAGTTCATAACACCTCCCTTCTTAACAACGATTGGTTAGTTTCGGTCTGGAGGCGGGGCAATTGTCCACAACTCTCAGGCATGTCTTCCTTCACCTCAGAGAGGCTGACTTGTTACTGTGTTAAAGGGGTGGGGGGAGGGGGGGGGGGGGGGTTTGGTAGGGTCATGAAGGGGAGGGGGGGGGTCTGTCTGTGTGTGTGTGTGTGTGTGTGTGTGTGTGTGTTGGAGGGGGGAGAGGTTCTACAGGGAAAATGAGAGAGAGAGAGAGAGAGAGAGAGAGAGAGAGAGAGAGAGAGAACAGAACACTGAGAGAGAGAGAGAGAGAACAGAGAAGAGAGAGAGAGAGAGAGAGAGAGAGAGAGAGAGAGAGAGAGAGAGAGAGTAAACACTGAACACTGAGAGAGAGAGAGAAAACACACACACACACACACACACACACACACACACACACACACACACACACACACACACACACACACACACACACACACACAGAGTCAGGCACTAAGAGAAACAGACAGACAGACAGACAGAGATAGGCACAAAAGCACATAAACAGACAGACAGGGGGGAGGGGGGGGGGCGAAACAAAGACAGACAGCAGAATCAGAGAAAGAGAAAGATGGGAAAATAGAGAAAGAAAGGACGGAAGAAAGAAAGAAAGAAAGAAAGAACAACGAACGAAGGAACGAACGAAAGAAAGAAAGATAGAGACGAAATGAAACAGAAAGAAAGAAAGGAAGAAAGAAAGAAAGAAAGAAAGAAAGAACAACGAACTAACGAACGGAGGAAAGAAAGAAAGATAGAGACGAAATGAAACAGAAAGAAAGGAAGAAAGAAAGAAAGAACAACTAACAAACGAACGAACTAACGAACGAACGAAAGAAAGAAAGATAGAGACGAAATGAAACAGAAAGAAAGGAAGAAAGAAAGAAAGAACAACGAACGAAAGAAAGAAAGAAAGACAGAGACGAAATGAAACAGAAACGCAGAAAGAAAGAAAGAAAAAGAAAAAAAGAAAGAAAGAAAGAAAGAAAGAAAGAAAGAAACAACAACGAACTAACGAACGAAGGAAAGAACGAAAGAAAGAAAGAGACGAAATGAAACAGAAAGAAAGGAAGAAAGAAAGAAAGAAAAAACAACGAACTAACGAACGAACGAACGAACGAAAGAAAGAAAGATAGAGACGAAATGAAACAGAAACGAAGAAAGAAAGAAAGAAAGAAAGAAAAAAAACGAACTAACGAACTAACGAACGAACGAACGAACGAAAGAAAGAAAGATAGAGACGAAATAAAACAGAAACGAAGAAAGAAAGGAAGAAAGAAAGAAAGAAAGAAAGAAGAGAAAGAAAGAAAGAAAGAAAGAACAACGAACTAACGAACTAACGAACGAAGGAAAGAAAGAAAGAAAGATAGAGACGAAATGAAACAGAAAGAAAGGAAGAAAGAAAGAAAGAACAACGAACTAACGAACGAACGAACGAACGAAAGAAAGATAGAGACAAAATGAAAAAGAAACGAAGAAAGAAAGAACAACGAACGAACAAACGAACGAACGAACGTAAAAAAAGAGACGAAATGAAACAAAAAGAAAGAAAGAGAGAATGAATGAAATGACAGGAATTTCTGAAAATCTAATCTCAAAACAAAAACAAACAAAAATCAAAAAGAAAAAAAAGAATGAATGAAAAAAATGAATGAATAAATAAATGAAAAGAAAAAAGTGCATGTTCCGTGTGATTCCCGGAGTGTTTAGGTCGGGAGCATTCAACACTAACAGCAACTAAAACAATAACGAAAACAACGACAACAACAAAAACAACAGCAAAAACAATAACAACAACAATAAAACCCTCTAGACAAGGCTACTAGTCTGTCGCTCTTAACCATCATTCGTAAATTAACCTATGTGGTGAAAAAGAAGAGACAACAAACTGAACAAACCAGTGGCCTCTGTAGGCCGGGTCAATGACTGCCATTGCTCCTGTTTCGGACAGTGGTCAGCAAACCCTTGCACAAGGAATTCTAGGTACGCTTTTGTGTCACTAAGCGGTGTTCTTGTCGTTAACTAAGAGACATTCAGACCCGACAAAAAAGCAACAGAAATAGTATGAACATATTCAAACTGCTTTTAATAAGACTTCGCTTGATACCAACACAAATGAAAATACAACCTAAAATGACGGCATGCAATATATTGAATCTTGATAAGTCATTTTCAAAATGATTGAGAAGTTGGTACCTGCACTTGTTTTTTCTCACTGCGTTTTTCTCACTACTTTTTCTCACTACTTAATAAAAGTTATTGATGAAAAAAGGGATTCTGTTCAAAAAGAAAACCAACCAAATAAATTTCGTTTTGTTTGATGATGGTGTATAAGCTGTTAGCTTGTCGCTGCTCCAAATAGATAGATATACAATGTACTTCTTTACTGAATAAATATTTTGTTTACACCAAACAAATATGCCTACTACCAACTTTGCTGCGAAAATCCTCTGAGACTGACCTGCTTGCATGGACTGCTTTTACAGTTTGCAGTCTGGGCATCCGCATTTTTACCTGGTGAAAAAAGAATGGTTAATTACAGTGTACAACACATTTAGTTCAAAACTACAGTAAGTTTGTCATAAACAGAGCATTCCTGGGAAGTGGGGAAAGGGGGAATGGAACGGGTAAGGGGAGGTGGGGGGGGGGGGGGTGGGGGGGGGCTTAAGCTTGTTACTTAGTCATCCAGTCTTCTTTTCTTCTTCTTTTTTTTTGTTGGTATTCAGTTCAGTACCAGATTTAGTAGCCGTTTTTGTTGTTGTTGTTGTTTTGTAATAATTTTTCAGACCAGACGACCACCAATTCTGTTTATCGTCAGTAGGCAGCTTTTTGTTTGTTTGGGTTTTTTTGTTTGTTTTTGTTTTGGACGTTTACAAACCAGAGGACCAGCAGTTCTTATCTCCTGTCCAATATCTCTCCACTTCAGGACAATCCACTCCTTAAAGACTCTTCACGCCCAGGTCAGCATGGGGAGACACCCTCCCCATGCTGACACCCTCCCCCCCCCCCCCCTCTCTCTCTCTCTCTCTCTCTCTCTCTCTCTCTCTCTCTCTCTGTCTTTCTCTCTGTGTAGGCCTAGCAGTAGGTCTCTCACTTCCTCGTTTTGGGCTGGCTGGCATGCAGCGTTGTGGATAGGCTATTTTTATTCTCCTCCCCTCTGGTGTTTTTGGTAGGCCGGCACTAAGCTAGGGAGAAAACTATAGCTGTGTGAATAGGCTAGTTTGTGTTGTGTGTTGCTGAGTTTGCGTCAGCAATATCATTTCTATCATAATGTATGTCTCTGTCTGTGTTTTTTCCCCTCAGTCTGCCTTTTGTCATGTCTCTGCCACCTGTACAAAGAATATTGCAGAATGGACATCTGTACCCATCCCAGTGTTTTAATAATATCAATACCTGTTCGCCAGAATTAAAGGTCGCAGTCAAAATGTCATATTAATATGCTAACAGACCTTTTTTTTTTGAAACATTTGTTTGAGAAAAAAAAAGGCAGGATAATGGACGGGGAAGCCAGACAATACGGAAGAGAAATGAAAAAAGGTAAGGAGAAAGACAGAAACAAAGATAAAATGATAGAAAAGTGGAAAATTCTAGCACAGAGATTCCACAAGGCTGTTGTTGTTTGTTTGTCCATCGTGTTCGACGATGACCTCCAAAACAGCAATGGAGGCAGCTGCTGTTTCGGAAACTGAACAGAAATTTGATTATAGTGGAGATGCCTTGCCCACAGTACATCCCCACTCTCTCGGCCAAGAGGGCATAAGGACAGTCAGCGTTGGAAATGTTCTCCAAAGGCCAACTAGCCCCCAGGGCTGCAGCACATAAAGACTGTGCAAGTCAAGCAAGCCTTCTAGTCAGAGAGTCATAGTCGATCACTAAAGACTAAGCTGTAAAGTGGGATTCCATGAGTGGGAAAGCCACTGGTCATACAGCCTCTCACTTTGCTGTTGCCCCCAGCGTCAGTGATTTAGTCAAGAACTGTGATGAAGTCAAGGCAGAAGGTAGGGATGCTATTTTTACTGAAAGATCCCCGGCATCCCTAGGGGCGGAGTGACCTTGGTAGAGAACCCAACCCTGACAAGTATACAGTCTATCGTACACCTGTGACCCAGCGCTGGTAGGTCAGGTCGGGGGAGGACACTTTGCAGCATCTCTGTCCTATAAACAGGCATGCAGGTGAAGTCCAGCCAGCGCCCACACTAATGAATTATCACTTTGTTTTTGTCCCATCACCTGCCTTCTGATTATGGCTGTGTAACACACCACCTGTTGATTCCATAGCAGCAGCAGCAGCAGCAGCAGCTTGCAGTGTGTGTCATGACTCTGATTGCTTTATATTTTGATGCGTGTTCATTTCTTGCCATGATAGAGTTATGGTCCTCTTGTCATGAGCGTTGATTTTTGTGTTATTAGTTAGTAGTGCAAGAGGTTCTGTGCATAAAAATAGTTCTGTAACGAAGGGTGTGTGTGTGTGTGTGTGTGTGTGTGTGTGTGTGTGTGTGTGTGTGTGTGTGTGTGTGTGAGAGAGAGAGAAGAGACAGAGACAGAGACAGAGACAGAGATGGACAGAGAGAGAATCGGAGGGACAGAGACACAGAGACAGTGAGAGCATCCACATCCATTTGTAAAGGGAGTGGACTGGAGAAGAGTGGATTGGATTGCACTCACGCCCCCCCCCCCCCCCCCCCCCCCCCCCCCCCTCCCCCCCCACCTTTTTTACTGCTGTGCTAGTGAAAACAAAATCAACTGTATTGATCAGGTCCTTAGAATCTCAGATGAGAAAGAAAAAAAAAACTCACTGCAGGTGAGAATGACTTCAGTGGGATATTGATATAATATATAGAGATTTCAAGTCAAAGTCAAGTCAAAAACACTTTAATCATCCCTGGTGGGCAATTACAATGTCAAATATAAGTTACAAATTCACAAAACCCGCACGCATACTGGGGATTGGAAGTAAAACGAAAAAGCATATTATGAGTGCTTAGTCCACATAGCCTACCTGGATATAAAAGAATACCAAAGTAATGAGTATAAATAAACAAAATCCACTAAACATAATAAGGGACTGTGTAGTATGTGCAAGTATGGTTCTAGCCTAACGCAGGTTATTCCTGAAACATCATATCCTACTCACATAGGCTCAGGCCATAATTAACTGAATGCACCATCTGCGTCACTACAACCTATAGAGCTGTCCAGCTGTGACAGGACCCACTGCTTGCCAGGTCATGGCTGCTATGTATCGGTCACGTAGGGCCCTATAGGGAAAGGGGAGAAGGGGGGGGGGAGAGAAAAGGGTGGGTGGGTGGAGGGAGAGAGGGGGGGGGAGGGTGCTGCGTATGGACTTGTTGTTGTCAACAGCTACTGAAACGTGTGTAATAGGCCTATCTTGGCATAGAGCCATACGCACGCACACGCGCACGCGCACGCGCACGCGTGTGACTTTTTTTTCTGTGACTTTTTTTCTGTGACATTTTTTCCTGTGACTTTTTTTCCAATTACCGTTAGAGACTACGGCAAGGTGTCTGTTGCTTTAAGGAATTCCCAGTTGAATATTTGAATGTTCCCTTTGTTCACCTCTCTCTCTCTCTCTCTCTCTCTCTCTCTCTCTCTCTCTCTCTCTCTCTCTCTCTCTCTCTCTCTTCTCTCTCTCTCTCTGTGTTTGTGTGTGTGTGTGTGTGTGTTTGTGTGTGTGTGTGTGTTTGTGTGTGTGTGTGTGTGTGTGTGTGTTTGTTTGTTTGTTTGTGTGTGTGTTTGTGTGTGTGTGTGTGTGTGTGTGTGTGTGTGTGTGTGTTTGTGTTAGTGTGTGTGCGTGCGTGTGTGTGTGTGTGTGTGTGTGTGTGTGTGTGTGTGTGTGTGTGTGTGTGGTGTGTAAATAAATCTGTTAATCATATCTGTGGATGGTTGCATGGTGTAATTGATTCAAATGAGAACCACCAAGGCATGACCCAAACTGGTAGGCAATACGTAGTGAAACTGAACATTCCAAGCATACTGCTGACCCTACCCTCAGTCTTGTCTTCAAGTCTAGCCTTTAGGGTGAGGGTAGGATAGAAGGGAGGTGGGGGGGGGGGGGGGGGCGCACGCAAACAGGGCGAAATTGGACGTTTGAGAGAGAGACACGAAGGGGGGGGGGGGGAGGTGAGAATTCTTTTCATCTTGAGCACACCACACTGGAAGTCGCACTTACTTTGCCTTCAGAGTGTGACTCTCCCGTCAACAATGGGACTGGACTGAGATGGACCAGACTGGCTGACGCTAAAGCCGAGTGGTTAAGACCATTTAACAATACTCCTGTGGCATCACATGGAGTTGTGGGTTGAATCTCGACCTGGTAAATTAAAGGTCGGGGATTTTTACGATCTTTCATCATCATCATCATCCTTTTATACATGCTACCAATAACGATTGAGATTTTTAACAGTCAAATGTACACACACACGTGCGCGTGCGCACACGCGCGTGCGCGCACGCACGCACGCACGCACACGTGTAAAGCTGGGAAACGAGCAACAACGAGCAACAGCAGCAACAAGAACTGCATTGAATCAAACAGGGCAAATATAGAGGGAAGACCACTTCACGATGTACCAAAGACCAGGCATCGTTTTTTGGTTGGTTTTGGGTGGTTTTTGTTTTTGTTTTTGTTTGGTTGGTTTTGTTGTTGTTGTTGGTGGTGGTGGTGGTGGTGTTTTTTTGGGGGGGAGGGAAAATAGGGCCGGAGGAGGTTGGGAATTGTTGTTCTAGTCATTTATGCTATTGCTACTATTACTGTTTCTCTCTTTTCTGTTATTTTCATTGTTGTTGTTTTTAGCAGCACATACTTCACACAAAAAAAATGCTCAGAACTCTAATAGGGAGACAGACAGAGACACAGAGAGAGAGAGACAGAGACAGAGACAGAGAGACAGAGAGAGACAGAGACAGAGAGATGGTGTTTGTGACAGGATCACCACCAGCAGTAACAACATGAGCAACAGCATCTGTACTACTTTATAACAAATTCCATCTGATTTCTGTGGCTGGCTGTAGCCTATAGGCCTAGTTTGGTATTCAGATGAAGACGACCTGCCCCCCACTCACAACCGATACTGACCTGACCGGGACCCTCTGTGTGTTTGTCAGTTATAGTAAATTTACTCTGGGGCCTGTTACACGATCTTATCTACCCTACAATAAACTCGCTCTGCAGCTCTCCAACAGTATAGTATGGCTAGATAGAGTTTTGTGAGCTCGCTTACACATGAAATCCTAGTGCTCTTGCTGTTGTTGAAACTTAAATTACTATAATGTATGTTATTGTTGGGTATGGATGAGTTTAATGTCCTTCATAGCTGAAAATGCTTTTAGGGGCAAGTTGTTCTGGCATGGTAGTTTCGGATAAGTTGTTCTGGTATAGTAGTCTGGGCTAAGTTGTGTTTTTGTGTGTGTGTGTGTTTTTTACTTGGTAACCAGTTCCCTCCATTCCTCTCTGAAAGGCAGAAAGGAAGAACAGAGGGCAGAATGGAGAGAGAGAGAGAGAGAGAGAGAGAGAGAGAGAGAGAGAGAGGAGAGAGAGGAGAGAGAGAGAGAGAGGAGAGAGAGAGAGAGAGAGTATGTTGTATGTGGACCGCAGAAAGCATGTTTAATCACCCCTACAACCCCCTTTAAATGATAATAACATACAATATCATGCACCACAACAAAGTGTAGGGTCTCTGCCACACGCACAAACACAAAAAATCGCACACATATAAACAAGCGACTGCGTGCACGCGCGCACGCGTACACACCGGCTCATGCATAAGCTAGAGGCCCGTTTAGGAAAGATGTGACGAAAACGCCCATTTCGGGACCCTGCCAAAGGCACATTTTCACAGTTACAGAAGCCTGGGCACCAGGACCCTGCTCTGCTGTATGCATACAATCTTGCCCACCATTTTCGAGGTGTGTGGCGCTGGAACTGTGGCGACACCGGGGCCCCGAAGAGGGCAACCCCGTTTGCACATATGCAACTTTGGCGGAAAGAAAGAGGGTACAGTGCAGTCATTTAACCATAGGAGGCAGTGCTGATGTGGTGTATAGTTTGTTTTATGTTCCTACTAATTTGTGGCAGATCTACATCTTCCACATCTTCCATAGTACAGTCCATGAGTTTGGTCATAAAACCCCTCTACAAATCCAAACAGCCATCCAACCAACCAACCCAACCAAACAACCGACCAGCCAAGCAACCAAACAACCAGCCAAGAAACCAAACAACCAACCAATCGGCTTCCATCTCTTTTAATAATAATAATAATAATAATAATAATAATAATAATAATAATAATAATAATAATAATAATAATAATAATGGAATTTATATAGCGCTATATCTTGCAAAAACAAATCAAAGCGCTTGCATTCAACCAATTCTTGCGCATGCAGCCAACAACAATTTAGATTTTTAACAAAGTCAACACACACACACACACACACACACACACACACACACACACACACACACACACACACACACATACACACAGAGGTTAAACACTTTGGTAGGGCGGTGGATAGTTCGGCTGTTGAGAGCAGGGGCAGAAGATGAAACAGGATAGGAAAGTCTTAGCTTAGAAATAAGTGTGTCTTGAGGCTGGATTTAAATGTGTCATAGGTAGGCTTTTTACGAAGGGAGAGAGGGAGATCATTCCAGATCACTGGACCAGAAACAGAGAATGCGCAACGGCCGACGGTGTATTGATTGAATCTAGGTATTTGTAAGCGCAGGGTATCTGCAGCAGAGCGGAGGGAACGAGAAGGAGTGTACGGGTAAAGACATTCACAGAGGTAGGAGGGTGCTGTTTTGTGCAGACATTTATAACAGAGAGTACTGATCTTATAGTTTACTCTCTGTGGCACAAGCAGCTAGTGGAGAGATTGCAAGAGAGGAGTAATGCGCTCAGATTTTTTCTTTCTGAGGACCAGTCGAGCTGCAGAGTTTTGTATGCGTTGAAGGGAGTGGATAGATGATGCTGGCAGACCAGCCAAAAGAGAATTGCAATAGTCAAGGCGTGAAAGAATCAGAGATGTGACGAGTTTAGATGTTGCATCAGTGGACAGGTACTTTCGAATTGCACTAATACGTCTTAATTGATAGTAGCATGACTGGCAGGTCTGGGTGATGAATTTTTGCATGGATAGTGTGTTGTCGATAACAACCCCTAGATACTTTACAGCAGTAAAGAAGAAGATAAGAAGAAAGAAGAAGAAGAAGAAGAAGAAGAAGAAGAAGAAGAAGAAGAAGAAGAAGGCTGTGATGAACCTGGCTTGCTTGACCGCAGACATAGAGGTGATTATTGACCCCTAGCCTACCTGCTACATCTGTTGCTGAGAATTCAGGTCACCACCCCACCCCCACCACCACCACCTCCCCACCTCATCCCTCCCCCTCTTGCGCCACTCTATGGTCAGTACTCCAACCCCACCCCCTACTCCCACCCTTTGTGAGTAACCCTCTCACCACCACCTCCCCCACATCATCCCTCCCCATCTAGCCACTCTACCATCAGTACTCCATCCCCCACCCCCTACCCTCCACCCCTTGTCTCCCCCCCCCCCTTGCTTCTGACTTGCTGGAGTACATTTGTGTAGGCCTACTGCTCTCCTAGGAAACTGACTCTAAAAACTTTCCCACACCCAAAAACTGACCCTGACCTATGACTCATCAAAAGCGAACAACAACAAAAACAAACAAAAAAAACACACCACCAACAGAAAAAAACCAACAACTAACAATGACAGAATAAAGACCAACAAACAACAACAAACAAACAACAACAAAAAAAGCGCTTCAGCTTGGCACTTTTCACGACAACATAACTGCATACACCAAAGGAAACACAGAAACACTACTGTTACACTTTATAACCTTCAGCAGACACACTGAGCCAGTGGCCTGGAGACCTAGCTAACAGTGGCTAGTAGGTTAGGCTAGTAGGCTATTGACCAGTCGGACATTGCCCTCTACACAGACCAGCGGTAGGGGTAGGCTACACGCTACACTACCGCGGACACAGTCGACAGTCTTGGTCGATAAGCTGGCCAGTGGCCAGTCGGTCTAAGAATAGCCTAAGAATAGCCTCGGTTTCGTTGTACACTCGTGATTCATTACTCGCTCTGCTGGGCCAGGCTATCATTGTACAAATGAATACAATGCAAGGGATTTAACATTTTATACATATAAAATCTAGTGCTGTCTTCCATATGAGCACATACCCATGTCATGTCTTGGCACACACACACACACACATGCACACACACACACACACACATGCACATGCACACACACACACACCAAGTGTGAACAGACTTCAAATTGAACAACAACAGCAACACACACACACAACAACAACAACAACAAAACACACACACACACACACACACACACACACACACACACACACACACACACCGCATTTTTTAAATCTCGAAAGAGTTGTCCACAAACGTGAAGCTCTCTCTTTATACACCCTGGTAAGTAGGCCTCCGTCAGTCGGTGTTGACTATGGAATTCGCGCCAAAAGACAGATCATTTGTTCAGCGACAACGCCGGCTGTGGCTGGTCAGTCCGATGCGGGAGTGGCATCAGTCTCTGTTGCATCTGATGCAGATGTGGCTTGTTGAGGTGGCTGGAGCACATGTCTTCCGCTATACACCCTGGTATTCCTGAGAACCGATGGTGATGAAATAATCGAAGTCGAAAAACGAGAGAGAGGAGAGAGAGAGAGAGAGAGAGAGAGAGAGAGAGAGAGAGAGAGAGAGAGAGAGAGAGAGAGAGAAGAGAGAGAGAATGAATCATCTTTATTTTCCCAGGGTAACAGAGTAACCATTCACATACTTTTTTTCAACCGGCCCTTGCCCTGATTAGGGAATAGCAGAGAGAGAGAGAGAGAGAGAGAGAGAGAGAGAGAGAGAGAGAGAAGAGAGAGAGAGAGAGAGAGAGAGAGGAGAGAGAGAGAGAGAAGAGAGAGAGAGAGAGAAAGAGAGAGAGAGAGACAAGGCAAGGCAAGGCAAGGCAAGGCAAAGTATTTTATTCGAGGATAATAGATAAGCACTTGTGTGCTTTTTTACATCCAGTCCCCGCCCTTTTCAGGGTTACATCAAATTGAGAAGATACTAAACAATAAACTTTACGCAATACCAAACAACACCCAAGAATAAGGACACTATATATGAAAAGGTAATAAAAAAAAAATGCACTCGATCAGAAAACAAAAATCTGAAGTCACAATAAAAGATTTTGATTATGGAAGAGAAGAAAGCGTTAATGGATAAAGAGCAAACAAGAGAACAAAATGAAATAAACAACTCAAGAAAAAACATCAAACCACCACCATCTGTCAAAAATTATACATGTGATATAAATCATACATTTGGATAAAGGGAAAATTTTAAGAACTAATATCCTTATTTGAGGGGGGGGGGGGGGGGGGGGAGACATACTACCAATAAAAATATAATTAAAATAAATCAGATTTATTATCATTATGTTTTTTTTTACATAGAACATCCTAGATGTTTCAAAATAGGCAAAACATTTTTATCAATCGGATAATGTTCTACATACACTCACACACAGACACACACAGACGCACACACACACACACACAGACGCACACACACACACACACACACACACATAGACACACACAGACACACACACATTCTCACACACACATATACACAGAAACATACACTCAATCACACACACATACACACACACACACTCACACGCACGTACACACAAACACACAAACACACACACACACACACACATATAGACACACACACCACACACACACACACACACACACACACACACACACACACACACACACACACACACACACACACTTTTCACTGGTTCTCGCACATTTCATAAAAAAACACTTCATTCTAAGGAAATATATGCCTTGAATTCTGAGTGAAATCATAACCGAACGGAACACAAGAGGAATCTATCCGCTGTAAGGCACATATTATGGGACATATATACCCTAATATCTTATATCTTATCAATCTTCTGAGCACAATCATAAAATGTATGTTTCTAATTATATTTTATGTGGTAGTGGACAAAATTGTTCAGTGTTATTTTATCCTTTTTTTTACGATCATTAATTAAATTTTACATGGAAATCATTACATTCATCACACGTAATTATCAAAAAGGGAGTACAAGATATGAACAAACATTTCTCAATATGGATGGTAAGAGAGAGAGAGAGAGAGAGAGAGAGAGAGAGAGAGAGGAGAGAGAGAGAGAGAGAGAGAGAGAGAGAGAGAGAGAGAGAGAGAGAGAGAGAGAGAGAGAGAGAGAGAGAGAGAATCACTAACTAGTGACACACAAATCAAATTCAATATAGCTATAAAAATGAACATCTACACATCGTAGATAAAATACACATAGTTTATATATACTGTAATGATCAATCTCAGTGAATAGCCTATGTAATCACAAAAATGAATAACAACACAGCATAATTAAAAAACACATACTAACTAAACTTAAAACATTGAGATATTAAAATAACATTTATCAAACTCAATAATAATCAAATTTCAGATTAAAATTGAAAACATAAGTATGAATACAGCCTTCATCAAGATAGAAGAGACAGACAGAGAGGGAGGGAGGGAGGGAGAGAGAGAGGGAGAGGGATATGGTGATATATATACATATATATATATACATATATATATATATATATATAACATATACATATATATATATATATATATATATATATATATATACATAAATACACACACACATATACACATACACACATATATATGTATATATCCAACAGGATGAGTCTGATTCAGTATTTTTGATGCATCAAGTGAAATTGAAGGTGATTTTTGAATGTTGTCAATGATTGGTGCTGTTTAATTGAATCGGGAAGGGAATTCCACAGCACAGGGCCTGAGTATAGCAAACTAGACTTGAACAAGTCTATTCTTGGGATTGGGACACTTGGCTTTTCAGTATTTCTGGAATGATTCATTGGGAACTTATCTCTTAAGGATGTGGGAACAGCTCCTGCCATTATTTTAAACATCATTATGCCTTTGTTATATTTCAGTCTTTGTTGTAGGGGGAGAATACTTAACTGAGTGAAATCCACTTCAAGTAAGGTTGTTTTCTTCAGAAGGATAAGTTTGAGAGCACGTTTATGTAGGCTTAATAATGGTTTCATAGTGTTTGCACTGGCAGAATCCCAGAGGGTTGAAGCATAATCTATTGAGGATTGTATATAAGCATGAAAAAATAATTTCTTTGAATGGTAGTCTAGGAAATGTTTAATTTTAGTCAACTGGTATACTCTTTGGGACAAGAGAGAGAGAGAGAGAGAGAGAGAGAGAGAGAGAGAGAGAGAGAGAGAGAGAGAGAGAGAGAGAGAGAGAGAGAGGAGGAGAGAGAGAGAAAGAGAGAGAGAGAGAGAGAGAGAGAAGATTCTTTTATATCGAGGATAACAGAATAAGCAATTATGTGCTTTTTTTCATCCGGTATGCAGTTTTGTAAATCTTGTCATCTGTTCCCATTTTAATTTGTTTAAACTCTCAATTGTCATTGGTTGCATGTGTAAGAATTGGTTGAATGCAAGTGCTTTGATTTGTTTTTGCAAGATATAGGGCTATATAAATTCCATTTATGATGATGATGATGATGATGATGATGATGATGATGATGATGATGATGATGATGATGATTATTAATGTTATTATTTGCACAATGCATCCACTAAGCTATACTGATGCAATCACTCAACGGTTGACAAACAAACAAATAAACAACTGTAACAACACAATACATATTTCTATGAGACAAACAAAAATTCAATAGGCTGAAATTTTTCTATATCATACAGGCTTGGGGCGACAATGGCCGCGTCACGTTTGTAGATTTGCGACGTGCACCTGTCTGGCTGGCCACAAGCAGAACTGATGAAACAAGTTGTTGGGGAGAAGCTTTGAGCCGTCGGTGCCTTTGTTCCTGACTTGATATCAATAAGTTTTTTGGTGTGTGTGTGTTTTTTAGATCAGATTTTCCGGTTGTTGTTTTTCTGTCATCAACTGCGATGTGATAGAGTCACATGCCTAGTCTCGGGAATACTGACTAGGGAATCTTTGCTTTCCTACTGTTTTTGTGATGGACATGAATGATTGAGTATGCATTAAGATTCTCTCTCTCTCTCTCTCTCTCTCTCTCTCTCTCTCTCTCTCTCTCTCTCTCTCTCTCTCTCTCTCTCTCTCTCTCTCTCTCTCTGACATGAATAGTTGATTCAGGGCCAAACCAGTTTAGATCATAAGATTATTTTAGATCATAATATTATGATAAACCCCCCCCCCCTTCCTCCCCCAAACTGGCTATTCCCAAAAAAGGATGCCAACAACTCCATACCCCCTTCCTCCCCAACCCGCAAAACAAACCAACAAAACCCAACAACAACAGCAAACCAACAAAACCCAACAACAACAGCAAACCAACAAAACCCAACAACAACAGCAAACCAACAAAACCCAACAACAACAGCAAACCAACAAAACCCAACAACAACAGCAAACCAACAAAACCCAACAACAACAGCAAACCAACAAAACCCAACAACAACAGCAAACCAACAAAACCCAACAACAACAGCAAACAAACAAACAAAAAACTAAAAAACTCAAGAAAGAAAAAAAGCAAAAAAAAAGAAAAAAAAGTAATAACAACAACAAAGCTGCAAGAAAGCATGCCCAAAACTGCTACATGGAGTAATTAGGGGGTGTGTGTTAGTACCCTACTAGTACCCTGCTAGTACCTTACTAGTACACACACTCATAAAAACCCATGCAATTTGTCAGCTTTTTTGTTTTTCTTTCTTTTCTTTCTTTCTTTCTTTTTCTTTTTTCTTTTCTTTCTTTCTTTGGCTGTCTCATCCTCTGTGATGTTCCTGTCCTACTGTTCTCACACAGCTCATTCCAGTCTCTCAGCCATAACCTTGCCCAGATTCCTTACGCCACATCCCCAGAGTTAGATGTCCTCGGGAAAGCCCATCAATGTCAGGCTGCTGTGGGGTCACCAGCCAGAGGAGCCCTGCGCTGCTGCTGGGTCACTTTGATGGAGTTCAGTGGTGCCTGTTCTGAGCTAACGTACACAGATCACCACCTACTAACCCCCCCCCCCCCCCCCCCCCCCCCAATGACAATTACAGGTCCATGGCTAAGCTAGACTTCGTAAGACGCCCATTAGCGGTGGTGACCACTACAATGGGGTTTTTTTGTGGTTTTTTGTTTTGAATTCGCGCTATATACGCCTCCATTTTATTTTATTATTATATTATTATTATTATTATTTGTATCCCCAATGACCCCCTCCCGTGAACCTCCAACCCCAAAGGCTCTGACACAAACCTCATAACAGGCCCAACAGTGCATTGGGAAATCCAAACCGAGATCACCATGAGACCAAGAGCAACTGGGGCCACTGAAACCAGAGGAATCAAGGCCATTTTCTTTTATTGCATGATGATCAATAAGGATAACGACATGGTGCATCTATGGAAGTGCATGTGCTTGGAGACTTCTTGACAGGGATAAGATAAATTATCATAACATATCCAAAGGTTAATGAGGCCTGAGATGTACAGGCACCTTGCAGTGTTGGTCAGGTCATTTGAGCAAAACATAAACTTTCAACCAAAATGGTGGGAAGAAACTGTATGGTCCCAGTATTCCAATGAGCCCAAAACAAACTCACTTTGGGTTAAAGCTGATCGAAAATTTTTTTTTTTCAAGACATACGAGATTTGGACCCGGAACAGAGCAGTCCGCAACCAATTGCGTTAACCATCGCGCCAAGGCCTATCATCGTTCTGGCGCAAAATTATAGAGCTTAACCACAGCGGTAGGCCCTATATAGGCCTAATAATTATGGTTTAACGTCTCCCTGGGTCAATAATTATATCCACGTGGGACATTTGCTGTTTATATGCAGTTCCTGTGTAAATGGCGGCAGTTTCTTGATCGGGATTGAACTTAATGTTTCGTGAGCAAGCTTGTGATGCTACAGGAACCCAAGTGCGCATTCTGTGTAGTTCTCCAACAAGAATCGCTTTTAGAGAGAAAAAAGCCCCCCCCCCCCCCCCCCCCCCCCCCCCCCCCCCCCCCCCCCCCCCCCCCCCCCCCAAATGAAGAAAAAGCCATGTTGGACACAAAAGTGTTTATGCATAGATTTTTGATAAGAGATCAAAGTCTCTTTAGAGTGTGGGGAGAGAAAAGTCTGATATTTTGATGACACAAACATTTACAAAATACAGAGGCACAGACTCACGCACAGCCACGCGGGCAGTGGCCGCCATTTTTGTGACGTCACAACTTCACTGACCCTGCAAGTTTGCGGCCAAACAATAGAAGTGTGGGGTGTCGTTAAGTGAGTTTCTTGTTGCTAAGAGCTGCAAGGTAGATTTAATCTACAGTCGAATATTATATATATTTTATATTATATATATATATATATTATATTAATATATATATATATATATATTATACTATAGGCTATATATAATTATATTGACTTGGCAAACTTGACTGCAGCCAATTGCTAAACGATGGGGTGTTGTTAAGTGGTTTTCATCTCCCTATCTGGCATTAGAAGTTCAACTGTGAAAACCTGGCTCAAAGCACAGCTGGAACTTATTTAGAACTAAACTGCTCGGCACGTCCATTTATATCAATATAGATGAAAACACGGCTCAAACTAACGGCCAACAAAAAAAGATTATTAGCTAAATAAAAACTGACTGGAGAATATGGATGTGAGACCAGCCTTTCCTGGTTTTAGTGGGAAAATCTGTTCAGTTTAGAACTGATTGGCACACCTGATTGTGCTCTGCTATTTGCAGTCAGTGCAGCCCACCTGGTGATTGAAGAGGTGAAGGTGGGACATTCATGTAAGCACCTGACAGTTGTATTCAATTTAGGACAAAATAATATTCCTTGTAATCATAATACAACGGGGCAAGGGGGGGGGGGGGCTTTTTTTTTTTTTTTTGCCTTGGCATACGGTCATTTATTAAATACCGTTAGTCATAGCATTCTCAGGGAAGTTTCCTGAACTGGCACGGGGAGGAGGGGGGGGGGGGGGGGGGGGGAGAGAGATCAGTTCTGATCTAAGTCGAGCCTGTACACTTAAGGACAATAAACAATTAACGACACCCATCACTGAAGGACAGCCAACAATTATCCACATCCACCTTTTGGACACTTCAAAACAGACTTAACGTAGCGAATGTCAGGGGAAAGTTCTTTTAACTCGGGAATGCTTGGAAAGGGGGGCTGTCAGTATTAATAGCATTCCCACTTTCTGGAGATTCTGTGCTATGAATTTTCTTATTTCTATCCGTTTTATTTCTGTCTTGTTCCTTTTCTTCCTGTCATCCCTTCTTTGTCTTTTTGTTTCTTTTTTTTTTCCCTTTGTGGCCCCTTCTCTTGCTTTTCCTTCCCTGAACAGCCTCAGAAGATTAAAAAAAAAAAAAAATTCCCACGCCGAAGTCAAATGTGCTGGGCCTGACTTGTCAGGCGCTTAACGGCATCGTATCGCATTTTTTTTTCGCTCATGTGACAGACAACGATAGTTGTTGGCTGAGCGATTGAAGAAGAAGAAGAAGAAGAAGAAGAAGAAGAAGAAGAAGAAGAAGAAGAAGAAGAAAAGAAGAAGAAGAAGAAGAGAAGAAGAAGAAGAAGAAGAAGAAGGAAGAAGGAAGAGAAGGAGGAGGATAGTTCTTATTTGTTTCTTGGGGGGGGGGGGGGGGGGGGGGGGGGGTTCCTGGCTTTAATCAGTACTAAGCTAACCACAACTTTCGGCTGTTAGGAGATACAGCAAGTGATCTGAATTAACATCAGTGCTGTGACCCTCTAGAACTGGTGTGTCAAGTCTGATAATTATCAACATGTGTGTGTGTGTGTGTGTGTGTGTGTGTGTGTGTGTGTGTGTGTTGTGTGTGTGTGTGTGTGTGTGTGTGTGGTGTGCGTGCGTGTGTGTGCGTGTTTGTGTTTGTGTGTGTGTGTGTGTGTGTGTGTGCGTGTTTGTGTGCGTGTATGTGTGTGTGTGTGTGTGCATGCTTGCGTGTGCGTGCGTGTGTGTGTATGCGTGCTTGCGTGTGTGCGTGTGCGGGTGCTGTGTGTGTGTGTGTGTGTGTGTATGTGTGTGTGCATGCTTGCGTGTGCGTGCGTGTGTGTTGTGTGTGTGTGTATGCGTGCTTGCGTGTGTGCGTGTGCGTGCGTGTGTGTGTGTGTGTGTGTGTGTGTGATATTTGTATTTATTTCTAACGCCACTTTGCTTGCATTTACACCATGCCATTTCCATGCATATGTAGGCAGGTATCGCACACACGCACATACGCAAACGCGCGTGTGCGCTCGCGCGCGCGCGCGCACACACACACACCACACACACACACACACACACACACACACACACACACACACACGTGCGCGCGCACGCAGAATGAATGAATGAATGAATCGATCAATTGACTAATTTTATCAAAAAGAGTAGTAGAATAAGCAAGGATTACTTTTTATCATCAAGCCCTCTGGAGGGGGGGGGGGGGGGGGGGGGGGGGGGGTGTTACCAGTACGAACAGAAACACATAAGAGCGCACGCATACACACATACACGCACACCACCCACACACACACACATACACGCACGCACGCACGCACACACACACAATGTATCAAAAGAAGGGAAAATCTAAGAAATCAATATCAAAACAAACTCTATCACAAAATCCCCATACAACAGATCGGTGAAATGTTTGTCCAGCATTTAAACTTTCAATTCTCTGTAAATTTTCTCTTGATAAACTCATGTCGCACAAACGGCTAGCTTATCCTCATCCCTTCTACGCTATCGAAAGATCAACGAAAGGGACTTGTCTCTCTCTCTTTTGCACAAACTGTTTGCTGCCCATCGAGACTGTCACCCCAAAATACGAATCTGACCTTTGAACAGCCCTTTTTCAACATCATCATGAGATCTTTAACGTACATAATTGATGTCTTTGTCTGTCAGCAAAAAAAAAAAAAAAGACAAAAAAAAGACAAACAAAGCCAAATTGACACTGACAGATGTGAAATTGAAAAATGACTGAAAGAAAATGGTAAAATATGCCACCATCTAGACATGGTGTACCTCTCTAGGTTTTGAACTCAAGTTTTATGAGGGGTAGGCATGCCGGGGTATGTACGTATATATACATGTGTATGTTCGTCTCACGTCGTAAGAGCTGCTGATAACCAATCTGGACACATTATTCTTATCTGCACCGTAGATAAGTTTTGGAGGTTTTCTCTTCTGGAGGACCTCTTTATTCACCTTTCCACAATCACCTGTTCTCCACAGCGACTTTGAAGTATTAGTCAACTTATGACGAAGACCCTGATGAATCCTCAGATAGCAATGTTTGACAAACTCGTCTTTGTAAACAACCCGAACTGTAAAACATGCTGCTTCAATGAAAAAAGTACCAATAACAAAGTGTAAAGTTTGACAATAATCACTATCATCTTCAGGTGGTTGTTGCTGGGTTTTTTTTGTTTGTTTGTTTTTGTTGGGTTTTTTTTTTTTTGGGTGGGGGTTGGGGGGGTTGTAGGCTTTGCTAAATGTGTCGTGTAAAGTAAGTAAGAAAAGGGCGAGTAGAAAAGACAGGAATACAACAGGGTCAGTGGTGGTGGTGTTGCTATGGAGGTTTTTATTGGTACAATAAACGAAAACTGAGAGATGATGTAGATAAAGAGAGTGATAGATTCCAATGCCTATAAAACTGGGAAGCGAGTTTATCACCTACAAGCCTTGGCTTTCAACAAAGTATGACGGAACATTTTCCTAGGTACGGATATTGAGGTCTTCTTGATCTGCTGTTTTAGATACCGTGAGTAGGAGAAGAATTTGAAACCAAACCTAAGCAATTCAAATCTATGCAAATCGAATCTAAGCAAATCAAAGTAAATCAAATCAAATCAAGTGTAAGCAAATTAAACCAAAGTGAATCAAATCTGAGCAAATTCAAATGGAATCAAGGCGGACATCTTGAATGATGATTCCATAAGAAACGTTCAGGATGTATCAACACGACTCATACGAATCATATCACGCCAAACATTGGTGTGTAATGCATAAAGTTCAATGTAAAGTGTTTATATATGAATGAAGAGCACATAATACATTATTATAATGTATGTGAACTAAACCAAATACACGCACATCCACTGACCCTCCACCTCACACGCACATACATACACGCGCGTGTGCGCGCGCGCATACACACACCACACACACAAACACACACACACACACACCACCGCACTGAGCGCACATACACATACATATACGCTCACATGCGCACCTCATCCCCTCACCACACACGAGAGAGGAGAGAGAGAGAGAGAGAGAGAGAGATGGAGAGAGAGAGGAGGAGAGAGAGAGAGAGAGAGAGAGAGAGAGAGAGAGAGAGAGGAGAGAGAGAGAGAGAGAGAGAGAGAGAGAGAGAGAGAGCATGAACACTGAAAAGTATTTATTGAACTTCGGCCTTTGACCACAATACAATTCAGAGGGAAGGGGAAAAAATGAAGAAAATGAAATATAACTTCACGTGCACGTAGTCTTCGGTAATACGTTGCCATAATTATGAGAGAGAGAGAGAGAGAGAGAGAGAGAGAGAGAGAGGAGAGAGAGAGGAGAGAGATGAGAGAGAGAGTGAGAGAGAGGATGAGAGAGAGAGAGAGAGAGTCAAAGTCAAGTCAAGTCAAGTCAAAAACACTTTAATCATCCCTGAAGGGCAATTACAATACTGACAGGCATATTGATACAAATCATAATCAAACACACGAAGAAGCTACATTTTTATTTGTTCAAACATTATATAACTACAAATAAAATGTCACAAACACTCACACTCTACGCGCGCGCGCTTGCACACACGCAAACACACGCATACACACACACCAATGTTTAGATACAATGTTCTTAAAAACCATTGACTAGAAAAGACATATGATCACCATTATTTACACATTATACGCACGTGTTCACACCCGCACATATACATGCATGCACGCACACGCGCGCACACACACACACACACACACCACACACACACACACACACACACACCCCCCCACCATACAATCACACCACACGCCCCCCTCCCTCACCACACCTCCCCACACTACATACACACACGCTCCCCCCACCCCCTATCCATACACACCATCCACAATCCACACCCACCCGCCCCCCCCCCCCCCCCCCCCCCACCGCACATAATGGTAAAAAGACATGTGAATTTACAAGCAATTCAAAGAAAATCAACAAAGCCAAAAATAAGACATAACCATTTTATGGATACATATGCATGTGTGTGCACCCCTGTATGAATTGGCTACATACATAACAGTGGCAGGTAAGTAATTTAGAGAAGCTTAACACACACAACACACACACACACACACACAACACACCACACACACACCACACACACACACACACACACACCACACACACACAACACACACAAAAGAGCAAACAAACAAACAAAAACAAAAACAAACAACCTCAGTCAGTGTTATGTGAGTTTAGAACTCGGATAGCTACTGGCACAAAGGAATTCCTTTTTCTGTTTGTTTTGCTGTTGTGGCATTGAAAACGACGTCCTGAAGGCAACAATTGAAATTCTGAAAACAGAGTGTGGGAGGAATCGGCCAAAATGGCTCTTGCTTTACGTACAAGCTGCTGATTACAAAACGACCTGAGGTCTCTTTGTTCTTCTCCGATAATTTTAGAGCAGATTTTCACAATTCTCTGAAGACCATTCTTGTTCTTAATGCTAAGGTTATTGTACCAGCAAATGAAAGCAAAACTCAAAACGCTCTCTATATAAGACTTGTAGAACAAAGAAAGAATCTTTTTGTCGACAAAAAATGAGTTAAGCTTCCTCAGAAAATACACACGTTGTTGCCCCTTTTTGACAATGGCGTCAGTGTTAGCATCCCAATTTAGCTTGTGGTCAAAAACAGTTCCCAGATATTTGTATTTCAAAACGTTTTCAACTTCTTCACTATGGATGATGGTATTCTCAGAAGTGTGCTCCGATCTTCTGAAATCAATAGGAAGGTCTTTAGTTTTAGAAACATTTAGCTCCAGATAGGCCTCATCACACCAATCTACGAACTCGGTAAGGGCTGGACCGTGGTCTAGGACTGATCCAGATAAGAGAGACAGAAGAGCACTGTCGTCGCAAATTTTACCAGAAATGAGTTTTCATGTCTGCTTCTACAATCATCTGTGTATAGAATGTAAAGAAGTGGCGAGAGGACGCAGCCCTGTGGGGAACCAGTGTAGGTATATCTAACTGATGAAGGTATTTTGTTGGCAAAAACACGCTGTGGCCTGTCAGTTAAAAATTCAATCAGCCAACGTATAAGTTGATTGTCTACATCAAATTTTGAAAGTATTTTGTTAACCAGAATATGAGGCTGCATTGTATTGAAAGCTGAGCTAAAGTCAGCAAACAATATTCTGGCATGAGAATCAGGTGTTTCCAAGTGATTGTACAGCTTGTTCAAAATGAATAATTTGGCATCTTCGACACCCCTTCTAGATCTGTACGCAAATTGTAATGGGTCAAGGTTTTTCTCTGTAACAGAAAGAATGAGAGATTTTATGATATTTTCTAATGTTTTCATCACCAGTGATGTGAGAGCCACAGGTCTGAAATCATTAGGCCGAGTAGGATTGGGTTTCTTTGGAAGAGGTTATAACATTGGAAGTCTTCCAAATAACTGGTATCTGGCAAGTGTCCAGCGAGGTCTGGAACAGGTGCTGAAAGACACTTGCAAGCTCAGTGGCACAGAACTTAAGGGTTCTACCGCATATACCATCTGGCCCAGGAGATTTGTTAATGTTTATTGCCTTGAAGTGCTTGCAGATAACTTCTTCATCAACAATGACGCCATTCTCAAAAGCAGAGATTCTTTCAGGCCATTTATTTCCTCTGAAAAAATCATGCTTTTCAAAGCGAGTGAAGAATGCGTTTAAATGGTCAGGTAAGTTGTTATCACATACCCCTGCAGACTGATCTTTGACCTATGTGGTGACAGCTGTCATGTTTACTGCTGACATATTTTTGATTGCCCTGCCATGCAGCCCGAAAATTGTTCCCAGCAAACTTATTTTCTATCTGACATTTATACTCCCGTCTCGCCTGTGAAATAGCAGCTTTGACTTCTTTATTCATTTGTTTCTTTTGTTTCTTCTGTGCCTGTATTAAATACTACTTTCTTTTTGTTTAATACCCGTTTCTGGTCTTTCGTAACCCAAGGCTTGTTATTGGGGTAAATAGTTATCTCCTTTGTTGGAATAACACAACTGACACAAAAATGAAATATAACTAGAAACAACATCAGTAAGCTCATTCAGATCAGAAAACAGTTATGAAAATATCCCAGTCAGTGCAATCAAAGCAGCCTTGCAATGTAGCTATACTATCAGCAGTCCATTTCTTTGTGGTCTTGACTATGGGTTGGAGGCGCTGAAACACTGACTGGTTACATGGGTGCTAGTAAAATGCAGTTGTGGTCGGATGATCCCAGGGAAGGCATAGGCAGTGATTTATACGCGCCTGCTACAGTCCCATAGCACAAATCCAGAATTTATTACGACGCGTGGGGGAGGTCACGTACTGTTCATAGTTCTTCAATGTTTTACTAAGAGAACAACTATTAAAATCACCCAGGATAAACTTTGGGGCATCAGGGGATAAAGAATCAAGCACATGGAGGTGATTTAAGATGTATTCTGTTGCTCTGGCCACTTTTGCTTTGGGGTGGATATAGACTAAGGTTAAAAAATAGTTGTGGGAATTCCCGTGGTAGATAAAAGGGCCGTAGCGAAATAGAGAGCAGCTCAATGTCCTCCACAGACAGCGTCGATCTAATTATACCTCGCGGCACCAACTCTCATTGACGTAGAAGCACACACTGCCACCCCTCTCCTTCCCAGTCGCGTGTGTGTCTCTGTCCAGTCGAATGGGCTGACCGAAAACCGTCGATGCGAAGCTCCTGGCTAGGGACTGAGTCACTAGCCTAGGGCCTAAGCCACGTTTCAGTAAGGCGAGCAGCCCGGGCCTTCTTGTACTCGTGCATGTGGTTCACGCAGGCTTGCAGTTCGTCTATTTTGGGGCGTAGAGATTGTAGGTTGGATAATAGCACCGTTGGTAGCGGAGTTCTCCGATTATTTAAATTTTTAAGTCTTTGTCTCACCCACCTTTCTTTCCTCGTCTTCTTTTCTTAGGCCTGGTGTCTTTCCGAGATTCGTCATTATTAGGCTGGCTGTTGATGGCAGAATTACGAAGGGAAAGTTGCAGTCCTGACCTCAGCTAATGCACTGGCCGATTCCCTCAGGCTCAGCAGAAATTCACGAGTGTACAACCCGCCATGACTGCCATTCGGCGTACCTCGAACACACTCAGCTGATAAAAGAAGAAGCAAACTAACAGCGTAAATGCAGTTCTTCCCAACATTGTAGCAGTAAGTACTAACACTTCACACACAAACTCTGCTGAACTTGGAGCTGATACACACACACATAGAGTGAAAACAAGATAAAAAATATTGCCTGTCAGTAGAAAGTGTCGCCCACGTGAGCAGCGCCATCGAGAGAGAGAGAGAGAGAGGAGAGAGAGAGAGAAGAGTGGAGGAGGAGAGAGAGAGAGGAGAGAGAGAGAGGAGAGAGAGAGAGAGAGAGATTCTTTTATATCGAGGATAACAGAATAAGCAATTATGTGCTTTTTTTTCATCCCGGTATGCAGTTTTGTAAATCTTGTCATCTGTTTCCACGGTACACGATGGCCTACTCTTACGAAAAGCGGAACAGGATTTAAGCGTGTGCGCAAGATGTTCTGCGTGCGTTCGCACACGGGGCCTCGGTTTTTAAAGTCTCATCCGAAGGACTTTGGGGAGAGTGGAGTCAGTACTGATGTTAATCCAGGAGAAAAATCTCCTCGACCGGAATTCGAACCTGGGTCTTCAAAGAGAGAGGGGAGAGAGAGAGAGAGAGGGAGAGAGGAGGAGGAGAGAGAGAGAGAGGAGAGAGAGGAGGAGAGACGGGAGAGGAGAGAGAGAGAGAGAGGCAAGGCTAGGCAAGGCAAGGCAAGGCAAGGCAAGGCAAGGCAAAATTCTTTTATTCGAGGATAATTAGATAAGCACTCGTGTGCTTTTTTACATCCAGTCCCCGCCCTTTTCAGGGATAACATCAAGATAAAAAGATTACTAAACAGTTAAACCATACGCAGTACCACACAACATAAAGGAATAAGGACACTATTATATAATAAGGTAATTAAAAATGAACTCATTCAGAAGACGAAAATTTAGAAGTCACAATAAACTGATTGTGATTATTGAAAGAGAGAGAGAGAGAGAGAGAGAGAGAGGAGAGAGAGAGGAGAGAGGAGGAAGCGAGAGAGAAGGGAGGGAGAGATGAGAGGAGAGGAGAGAGAGACAGACAGGGCAGACAGACAGACAGACAGACAGGTGTGTGTGTGTTGTGTGCGTGGGGTGTGTATGTATGTGTGTTTTGTGTGTGCGCGGCGCGCGCGCGAGTTTGTGCGTGCGTGTGTGTGGTGTGTGGTGTGTGCTGCGCCCTGTGCGTGTGTGTTTCTGCATTGGGATTTTTAAGTGAATTTTTATAATATATATTATATTATTTATATTATAAACCCAAACCGAAAATAAAACAAAAAAAAACAGGAAAGAAAGAGCAAGACAGGTACGGTTGAACAAACGAGCTACATCTGTACTTGGCCGATACATGTCAAAGAAAAAAAAACGCCTTGGTCCAGGGTACTATTACATAATCTCGGCCCAGAGTGTCTCTTTGTTGCATCGTCACTGGGTCGTGGCGGACAGAAGCCTTTTGCTGTAAGAGGCAGTCTATATAGGTGAGGGTGGGGGAGGGTGAAGGGGGTGAAGGGGGTTACGGGGTTACTACACTCTAGCTGCAGGATTGAGGGCAATAGCCAGCCCGTTCACGGGGGGGGGGGGGGGGGGGGGGGGGGGGGGGAGGGGGAGGGGGAGAGGGGGAAGAGGGGGAGGGGGGTTGCTACACTCTTAGCTAGGCTACTAGTGTAGTCAATCCTTGCATTCGCAAGGACTTAATTGCAATAGTTTTCAAACTTGGTAAATTTGGTAGAAAAAAATACCATAAACAACATATCAAAAAAGTGGAAAAAGTAGGCATCGGCAGATACCGAAAATCAATAAACAAACACACAAATAAACGATATTTCACACTCTGAGACTGATCTTTTGCTATAGCTGGCTTGCTTCTGGGGCAGCGGCATGGCATCCCCTTATTTGGTAAGGCTCCCCCCAGTTTTGACCGAGAAAAAGGCCAAACGCCTTGACACTACTTATTCTTATTTCGTTTGCATTAATGACTTATCTTTTGAAATTAAACACACACCTAAAGTAACTGCTTAATTGTTTTTACGAGATGCATGACATGTACTGCGCTGATGTGCATATTTGACCAGACAGCTTCAAAACAACTGTCCACATGTGTTGGGCCAGTTCCTACATTAAAACAGTAGTGGAGGAATGTAGTATGTATGGTAAACCACTTTTGTCAAAATCGGCTCTCTGTGTGCTTTGTTTTGCTTTAGGCCTATTTTAAAGTTTTTTAAACTTTTTCATGAACATGGCCAGAGGTCCTGGCATGAAGAGAAGTAGTCATTGTTTAGAGTTTCAAGCCATGGGGTCATATTTATATATATATATATATATTATATATTTATATATATATATTATATATATATATATTACATATGCGCACACATGTGTGTAGGGCATATATATATATATATATATATATATATTATATTATATATATATATATTTATATATTATATATTGTGTGTGTGTGTGTGTGTGTTTTGTTGTGTGTGTTTGTGTGTGCAGGCAGGATACAGTGACTGAGCAGACGCTGGCAGCCAGAGAGTTTGCTCTTCGTTTGAAAAGCAAGTGCAAGTGCCGATGGTGCAAAAGTGCAAGTGCACTATTTGTGCCAACTAGGATCCAAACTTATTGTTACACTGTGTTGGCGAGTTGAATAGTATTGTTCCACGGGCTTGAGAAGGAAAGGACAAGGGAGGTCTAGCTAATTTATTCTATAGAAAAGGGTTTTCACAGCTTTACTATTGCCCCCTTACAAAACTGAGGGCAGGGGCAGGTGGCGTATAAACTAACTTCTCTCTTGTTAGGTCAGTTTTGTTAGCTGCCTTACCTATCCTACAGAACGGGGATTGTGGGTGTTTACGCTTTGGCAGTAAAAATCGTTTGTGTTTTTTGTTTGGTATCACTTTTTGCCTTATTACGCAAGTTTGATGTGCCCCTAGCCCCACTACCTCCCTCCCTCTGTCTTATTTCTTACCTGTTGTTTGATACTTGGTATGGTTTTGCTTCTTGGTAATTGGATCATTTGATTGTTCTTGTTTTAGTTGAGGCTGTCTTTTTATCTTGATGTTATCCCTGAAAGGGGCGAGGACTGGATGTAAAAAAGTACATGTGTGCTTATCTTTTTATCCTCGAATAAAAGAATTTTGCCTTGCCTTGCCTTGCCTTGCCTTGCCTTGCCTCCCTCCCTCCCTTTTCTTTCTTTCTTTCTTTTGATAACCCCATAACCTTTGATTAAAGCACAAGAGTGCTTATTCCATTATCCTCAATATAAAAGAATAAATCAAATCAATACCCTCCCCCCTCTCTGCTTGTGGTTGGAGCAAGAGCAAGTTGCATCCTCCAACAGTCGACCTTCTAGGACCAGAATGGGATAGGTTGGTCACGCAACAAAAAACACGCAAAAGATAACGCATGATGACGGGCAGTTCTCCCAGGTAATGTTGAGGGAGGAAGGAAGAAAACAAAAACAGACCACCAACCTCCTTCTTGCCGGCATCACTGAGAATAGGGGTCTGGGAGGGTAATGGGGGAGATCGTAAAAAATTTAGCAGAGACAGGGAGAGATGGTGAACCCTGGTGGCATAGTTCAGAGCTTCCTACCCCCATACAACAACGGGAATGGAGACAACTGAAGTGGACTGAATATACAAAACAGAGATATTCGATATTATTTGCCACTGCAAAATGTGTGATTGGCTATGAAAAAACGAACTGCAGGAAAAGTTCGATTTTAAAAAACAACAATGAAACAGCATTGCACCTCAGTGTATTCAAAGGTAATTGCATGTAAAAGAATATGCTTATGTTCTTGGAGTCTACCTTAATTAATGGTGGGAAAAAAAAACGGTCACATTAGCCAAAATATCTCCTGTTATATGCTTGATGAGGTTGAAGAGGAAAAATAGAGGTTACTACTATGCAAACACAAAGTTAAATCAGTCAACAATCTCTCTCCACATATTCCCCCTCCCCCCCCCCTCCCAACCCCCCCACCCCCCAATCCCTAAAAACCCCTGTATGCATCTTCACATTTTAAACACAAAGTTATAATCAGTCAACAATCTCCCTCCACATTATAATTTAGTCAACAATCTCCCTCCACATTCATCCCCTCCCCCCCCCACCCCCCCCATCCCTAAAAACCTCCTGTATGCATCTTCACACTTGTGTTTGTTCATTTCTCACCTAGTTGTTGTTTAGAGATTTTCACTAATTCTACCCTGCCCTGTTAGCAATCATTCTGAGCAAGTTTCAATTTAAAAGACAAAAGTGGTGTCAGAGAAGTACTTTGTTATGTATATATTTGTGCATGTTGTTTTGCTAAAAAAAAA
>CM060318.1:47583752-47586252 GCA_030674155.1 Stramonita haemastoma
CATTTTCAAATACTTCAGGGAAAATTTCATGCCATAGCTGTTTACCAAGACGTAACGGGGGTAGGGGGAGGAGGGTGACCCATGGAACTCGCCAAGTCGACCAAGCCAAACATACTTACCCAGTGAGCTAACCAAGCACTTATTTCCCAAAACTTCAGGATAAATTTTATGGAAGGCGCCAAGTGCACAAAGACCTGGCCAAAATCTCATGGAACTCACAAAGAGACACCACCAATGCCTAACTGATCTGTGCTGTTTGATGTAATGAATGTTTACTAGTTGACTGCCTTTATCTACACTTCTAATCCACATGCATTTTTTTTCGTCCTATTGAGATATACAACACTTTATATCCGTATTCTCATCCATAAAATCCACCAAGAACCTAGCAAGTCTACCTGGCAGTACAGCCATGTCTTGACCTTTCAGCTTATTGCCATGATTTTAAGGAACCGAGCAGCTTTAGTCCTTTCGCTTTCCAGCTGTTCCATTAAATAGCAGCCCTCTTTGACGCTGGCATATTGCAGCTTCTCTAACCTGGCCTGATCGATCTTCCTATCATCAGGGAAAGGAGGAAAGGCGAGGTTGGACATTTTGGACCTGATTTAAAGGCAAGAGAGAAGAGAGAGAGAGTGGGGAGAGAGGGGCAGAGAGGAAGAGGAGGGAGAAGGGGGGGAGGGGAGCGGAGGAGGGAGAAGAGAGCAGACAGCTGGACAGGAGAGAGAGAGGCCAGAGACAGAGAGATGGAGAGAGAAGAGACACAGAGAGACAGATACACAGGAGAGACAGAGAGAGAAAAGAGAGAAGACACAGAAGACAGAAGGAAGATGAGAGAGGACAGAAAGCGAGAGACGATACAGAGAGGAGCAGAAAGAGAGAGAAGAGAGAAAAGAGAGAGAGAAGAGGAGAGAGAGAAGAGAGAGAGAGAGAGAGAGGAGAGAGAGAGAGAGAGAGAGAGAGGAGAGAGAAGAGAGGAGGGAGAGAGAGAGAGAGAGGGAGAGAGAGAGGGAGAGAGAGAGAGAGAGAGAGGAGAGAGGGGAGAGAGAGAGGGGGAGAGAAGGGGGAGAGGAGAGAGAGAGAGAGAGAGAGAGAGAGAGAGAGAGAGAGAGAGGAGAGAGAGAGAGAGAGAGAGAGAGAGAGAGAGAGAGAGAGAGAGAGAGAGAGAGAGAGAGAGAGATTGATTTCAAGCATCACGGGGTGAAGGTTTGGTTAGTAGTTTATTCAGGAATCAGCAAGAGGATTGCTGTGAGTCTGGTGGAGTGCCAGTGAGGTCTAGAGATTTTTAAAGACATGCAGGCATATTTGCCTTTGCGCATCATGTCTCTGTCCGTCTGTCTGTCTGTCTGTCTGTCTGTCTGTCTGTGTCTCTGTCTCTGTCTCTGTCTGTCTCTTTATCTATCTATCTATCTATCTATCTGTCTCTGTCTCTGTCTGTCTCTTTATCTATCTATCTATCTATCTATCTATCTATCTATCTATCTATCTATCTATCTATCTATCTGTCTGTCTGTCTGTCTGGATGTCTGTCTGTCTGTCTGTCTGTCTGTCTGTCTCTCACACACACTCTCTCTGTGTCTCTGTGTGTCTGTGTCTCTGTGTGTCTGTGTCTGTGTCTGTCTGTCTGTCTGTCTGTCTGTCTGTCTGTCTGTCTGTCTGTCTGTCTGTCTGTCTGTCTGTCTGTCTGTCTCTCTCTCTCTCTCTCTCTCTCTCTCTCTCTCTCCTCTCTCTCTCTCTCTCTCTCTCTCTCTCTCTCTCTCTCTCTCTCTATCTCTCTCTCACACACACACACACACACACACACATATTATATACATATATATACACACATACCACGCGTTTGCGTGCGTGCGTGCTCGCGAGCACACACACACACATACACACACATACACACATCCTTCGGATGAGACTATAAGCCGAAGCCCAGTGTGCGAATGTACGCAGAACTTCTTGCGCACACGTTAAATCCTGTTCTGTTTTTCGTGAGAGTAGGTTATTGTGTACTGGTGGGAACAGATGACAAGATTTATAAAACTGCATACACATGAGGACTGGATGTAAAAAAGCACACAAGTGCTCATTCCATTATCCTCGATATCAAAGAATAAATAAATACATGAATAAAAAAAATAAAGACACACACATATGAACACGCACAAGTTCACCTACGTACGAACACACGCACATACAGACATACACACGCACGCATGCTCGAACACATAAACAGCAACAACAAAAAACTTGAAGACAATTTTTAAAAAAATAACAGGCACAGAAACAGACACACAGAGGGAAAAAAATATCCAAACAAACAGACCTTAAAAAAACTGAAGTACAGAAATAAAAGCTTTCAGAGATAAAAAAAAAAAGAGCTACTAAGACCATTAATGTGCCAATTAAACTCTATTACTCATTCTACAATGGCCAAGTCATTATTCTTTTTTTTTTTTAATGGATAATGCTCCCTCTAGAACAAAAAATACCATTTCCTTGAGAGAGAGAA
>CM060318.1:47591252-47598752 GCA_030674155.1 Stramonita haemastoma
ATCTCATAGTATATGTATTATCTTTAATAGGTAGATAGACAGGAAGTGTTGGTTTGGGGTTTGTTTTTTTTTTTATCTTCTTCTTTTCATCAATCTGGTGTGCTGTCTTATTATTATTATTATTATTTTGTTGGGTTTTTGGTCTAGTTTTTTTTTATCATTAATTTTCTTTCCTGCTCTTACTTTGTCTTTTGCTGCCTTTTTACTTCCGTTCTTTGGTGTGATGTTTTTGTTCATTTCGATTTGAAAAGAGTTACTTAAAGAAAGGAGCACGCGCTTGACAAACTGTCCAAAAACGGAGGGATGCTGACAAAAAGAGAGAGAGAGAGAGAGAGAGAGAGAGAGAGGAGAGAGAGAGAGAGAGAGGAGAGAGAGAGAGAGAGGAGAGAGAGAGAGAGAGAGGAGAGGGAGGGAGGGAGGGAGGGAGGTAGGGACAAACACACAGACTGACAAAACAGAGAAACTGGCAGAGAAGTCAGACCATAAGAATGAGACCCCCAGAGCTGAGGCACAGATGGAGACAAACAGAGAAACAGAGAGATACAAACAGAGACATACAGAAGAAGACAAGCTGAGACAGAGATGTAGAATGAACTATTCAGGCAATGAGACGGGTACACAGGTTGGCAGGCATAGATATGGAAAGAAAGAAAGAAAGAAAGAAAGAAAGAAAGAAAGAAAAGAAGAAAGAAAGAAAGAAAGAAAAGAAAGAAAGAAAGAAGAAAGAAAGAAAGAAAGAAGGAGGAGGAGGGAGGAGGAGGAGGAGGAGAGAAGAAGAAGAAGAAGAAGAAGAAGAAGGAAGAAGAGAAAAAGAAGAAGAAGAAGAACAACAACAACAACAACAACAACAACAACAACAACAACAACAACAACAACAACACAGTGAAAGTCCAAAAAGAAAAGTGACAGGCAAGTCGGCAAGCAAACCATGGCAATAAACACACTTCATTACAAACGTTTGACTTGTGTCCAGGCTTGAGAGATTGGAGTTGAGGCAACAAGACATGGTTGACATTGCATGTGGAAAACCCTGAAACGGCACTGGGTTCCTCTATTTTTGGCAAACCTTGACAGAGAAACGGCCATCATTGATCCTGGCTAACTACGCAAATAGAATATTGTACAGAAAGAGTTTGTTACGAGCTATCAAATCAGTGAAGTGATATGCCGTTAAAAGAGTCGTTGTTGTCGTCGTCTTTTTCTTTCTTTCTTTCTTTCTTTCTTTCTTTCTTTCTTTCTTTCTTTCTTTCTTTCTTTCTTTCTTTCTGTCTGTCAGTCTTTCTTACTTTCTCTCTTTCTTCTTCTTCTTCTTCTTCTTCTTCTTCTTCTTCTTCTTCTTCTTCTTCTTCTTCTTCTTCTTCTTCCTCGTCGTCGTCGTCGTCGGCGTCGGCGTCGAATGCTCAGACAGCAGCTATTGTTGTCTGTCGTATGAAGAAAAATGCGCTGCGCTGCCGTTTTTCACTTTACAAGCCAGGCCCAGCACATCCATCTTCGTTCCGCATGAGAATTGTTATCTTTTAGAACTGCAGTGGGGGGGGGGGGGGGGGCAGCAGAATTAACGAAGATGGTAGAAAATAGACAAGAGGGGTGTGAAAGGAAGAAAAGGAACAAGGCAAAAACAAAGAGAGGGATAGAAAAGATGGAATTTCTTGCACAGAGTTTCCACAAGATGGGGATACCATTTATGCTGACAGATCCGCGGCATCCCCGAGGGTCAATTAAAAGAATATTATTTAAGAGTTACATTAAATCATCTTTTGTTCCAGGACATTCAATGCCTTCTATTTTAGGTAATGACAAGGGTTGATTTGAGAAGAAGGTGTGTTTTTGTTTTCATTTCCTCAATTAATTCTATTCTGGCGTCTTCCCCATTCTTCTGATCTTTTCTAAACTTTATCAAATCTCTTTGTTCTGCAGATTTTCTTTCTGATGTTTGCCTGTTCCTGTGACGTTTTGTTCATGGTTTGCTCTATTCTTTCAAACGCACTGACAAATACAAGACAGTGTTGGACAACTTTAAAGAAAACGGGAAAGGAAGGCAAGGCGTGTGGAGGCTGAGGATACAGCTTTTGCTTCAGGGATACTCCTCTAATTTGTTGTGGGGTGGTTTGTTTTGTGTTTTTTTGGGGGGTAGACATATTGAGCATCAAATAATCAATGTTGCTCAGTAACGATAGCAAAAATAATGACTACACTGACAAATGCAACCAGAGAGAGACAGACATACAGACAGAAATGCAAAGTGACAAAGAGAATGTCAAAAAATTGGAAGTGTTTAAGACTGTTTGACTTCAACCCCATGCGTCCATGAAATCGTGGGTTTGAATCTCAGTGGGATAAGGGTGGAAATTTTATGACTTCCTAGGTCAACTTCAAGTGCAGACCTGCCAGTGCCTTTATTCCCTCTGTGTTTATACACATGCATGATATCAAACATGCACGTTAAAGCTCCTGTAATTCACGTCAGCTTTCGGTGGGTTACTAAAACACAAACATAACCAGCATACAGCCATGAAATTTAAATACGACTACCTTCATAGTGGGCAAATATGGCCACGAGTAAAAAAACAACTAACTAATGGTAAACCACGGAGCTCTAGCCGATGAACGAAAAGAAAAAGTAGTAAGACTGACATATTATCTAAAACACATACACAAAAAGTTTTGAACATGTCTCTTAACAATATTTCTTTCTTCTTAATTCCAGCATAAATGTGCCATTGTGGGAAAAGAATCTCAGAATGGCTCCTGCATTCTCCAGTTATTTAAAAGCTCTGAGAAATATACACAGTCGCATTTCGGCACCAATTTCCTAAGTTTAAAAGCCATCAAAAGAAGAGATAATTAGAAGCTACGGAGGAACTGCACCTCAGTTCTAATAAGCACTTGAGGATGTAACATCAAGTTTGTCTTTCCGCCTAGATTTTAGGGCTGGGGCTTCTGCTAACTGTAAACGGTCTTCGCTAATGAGGATCATTGATTAGAGGCGCGTGTCTTGCTGGTCCGGGTCTCCTCTGTTCTGCTATATCCAGTTCTGTTCCGTTCTGATTGGATTCCATTCTAAAGCGAAAGAAGACAGAGAGGGGAGAGAGACAGGAACGAAGGAATGAAGAGAGAGACTGGGGGTACAGACAGACAGACAGACAGGCAGACAGGCAGGTCTGGTCTGGTCTGGTCTGGTCTGGTCGTATTGATTAACTAATTAATCAATTTATTAACACCAACAAAGAAAGCAACACCCAAAAGCGACAAAAAGTAAAAGCAAACATACACCTCGAAACACAAAGACCGGAGAAAACTCATCTCAACAACAACAACAAAAACTCCATCACAAATGTTGGGCTCTGTCACAGCAGAAGGGCAGCGCTTGTGAACAATGCCGGGAACAAGACAAAGAGAGACAAAGAGAGTGATGACGTGTAGAGGATCTCAGAGCAGAATTGGGTTCCTTTCTTTAATGGCCAGTTCTGACTGATGGATGGACTGGTGTCAGTGACTGTGACTGTGGCTGACCACTCTACTCAAGGACTGCAGGAAGAGTGAGTGAGTGAGTGAGTGAGTGAGTGAGTTAGCAGCTATGAAGACAGTAAAGCTTTATGTTATAAAAATAATCGTCAACAACACATTGTCTGTTGTTGTTTTTCGTGTGCGTGTCCAGCTTTAAAAGCTTATAGAATTTGAGGTGGTAACTTTCAATGTTTGCTCTCTAGAAAATGGAGTATTTTACACAAGAGAGGAAGCCTTTTCTGTTCTGTTTAACTCTGTGGTGCTCTACTCTTTTCTCAATGATGAGAGAGAGAGAGAGAGAGAGAGAGAGAGAGAGAGAGAGAGAGAGAGAGAGAGAGAGAGAGGAGAGAGAGAGAGAGAGAGAGAGAGAGAGAGAGAGAGAGAGAATCTTGGTCAGATGAGGAGATAAATCACGCAGGCTCTTCTCAGCATGGACTCTGCCAATAAGGGAAGTGAGTGAAGCGAATGACGTCAACGTGTGCAGACAGCCAGAGTAGGCCTGCCTAGCTGGTGCCATCCATTTTCCACAGGTTCCACTGTCCCCTGCTCCTGTCTCTCTGCCCTCTCTATGGCATTGCACCCGACAATCCTGTTAGCGGCTGGTACAGAAATAGTCGCCAGGGGTGAGAATGATGCATTGACCCAGGTCTCAGCCCCTTGCCTTTGCCTCTATTCTTTCTAAGGAATATTAGCTAGGTGTGTCTGCTGCGGGTATTTGGGGGAAGGGAGCAAAGGGAGGGGGGGGGGGGGGGTAGGGGGGGGCAAAGTCCCTTTTGGTTTCTCTAATTCTTTGGTTCTTCTATTCATTTTTTCTTTTCTTTTCTGTTAGGATTTTTTTTTGCGGTTGCTTCTCTTTTTGGTTTTGTTTTATCTATCTTTTTATGTGTTTTTCGTTTCTTCTTGGGTTTTTTTGTTGTTTGTTTTAGTTTTTCCTTCCTTTTTTTCTTCTTTTCCCGCCTTTTCTTATCTTCTTTCGGTCTGTGTCCTTTTTTTTAAAAATTTCTTTCTGTGTGTCTGTTTTTTGTTGTTTTTTTTCTTTCTGTGTGTCTTTTGTCTTTCTTTGTTTCCTAAGCTCCTTGGTTCGTTTCTACACGCTTTTTTCTGTTATTTTATCGGAGGTTAGTAGGGGGGTGGGGGTCTTTATTTATGTATTTCTAAAAGAAGACGAGACTAGACTAAAAAAAACAAACAAACCAAAAACAGAAAGTCAAAGAAAAAAAGCGTTTTATTATTCGGTCGGTTTTATTTTTTTCAAACAGGGACACGATTTCAAAGGCAGCATAAATGGGATATTTCCTCCTGTGCTGAATAGGTGCTAAGGACGGTGGTCTAGGTGCTGTGGGGGTAACCTGATCTGTTTCCTCTTCTGGAACAGCTGCTAACTAGCCACATTGATCCCGTCTAATCGGAATTGATGAAGCTGCTCTTCCAGTTTTCAATCCTGCTGAGAAGGGAGTGACGCAGGTTCTGCAGTCTATTCAAACTATTTGCATCTTATTATTGAAACATGTTTTTTTGTTTTTTTCTTCAGGCTTTGGATCAGAGAGAGGTGGGGCTATATCTGGGTTTCTATCATTATATGACTGTCGTGATGTGTGGTGACTGTTAATATTGCCTCACGCATGGTGTCTATAAAATTTGGCTATCTTGTCTGCTTGAGAAGGAGCCAGTGTAGACTATATCGCCAAATGAAGAATTTATATACATGCATACATACATGTGTGTGTGTATGTGTATATATATATATATATATATATATATATATATATATATATATATATATATATATATATATATATATATATACATATACACATATACATATATATATATATCTATATATCTATATATCTATATATCTATCTATCTATCTATATATATATATATATATGTATATATATATATATATGTTGTGTGTGTGTGTGTGTGTGTGTGTGTGTGTGTGTGTGTGTGTGTGTGTGTTTACATATATATACATTATATATATATATATATATATTATATATATATATATATATATATATATATATATATATATGTGTGTGTGTGTGTGTGTGTGTGTGTGTGTGTGTGTGTGTGTGTGTGTGTGTGTGTGTGTGTGTGTGTGTGTGTGTGTTTTTCATTTATTTATTTTATTTATTTATTCTTTTGCATCGAGGATAATGGAATAAGCACTCATATGCTTTTTTACATACAGTCCCCGTGTGTATGCACTTTTGTAAATCTTGTCATCTGTTCCCACTGACACACGATGACCTACTCTTACGAAAAGCGGAACAGGATTTAACGTGTGCGCAAGATGTTCTGCGTGCGTTCGCACACGGGGCCTCGGTTTAAAGTCTCGTCCGAAAGACATGTGGGAGGAGTGGAGTCAGCACTGATGTTAACTCCAGAAGAAAAATCTTCTCGAACGGGAAACGAATGTGTGTGTGTGTGTGTGTGTGTGTGTGTGTGTGTGTGTGTGTGTGTGTGTGTGTGTGTGTGTGTGTGTGTGTGTGTGTGTGTGTGTGTGTGTGTGTGTGTATCTGTACATAGACTTGTTTCTGTTATTGCAAAGAACAAAGGTGGAGGTCTGTGTATGAAATAAGATTTGATTCTTCTGAAAAAGTTCCTGAGGTTGCAAATCAGTCACACCAGACCTAGACCACTAACCCCCACGATTTATTCAGACCTGAAAGAAATATATAGATCTATTCACATCTGTTGTCTTTGCATTGATGTCCATTTTCGAAAAACGGATGGCTTGATCTTTTTTTATTTTTATTTCTTTGTCTAGTCTTCTTCATCGAACGCTCAGATAATAACTATTGCTGTCTGTCATATAAGCAATAATTCATTACGCTGCCGTTCAGCGCCTGACAAGTCAGGCCCAGCGCATCCGACTTCAGTGTAGGAGAAAAGTGTTATAGTTTAAGTCTTTCTGGTTAAAAAGCAGGGTAATGGATCAAGAAGACAGAAAAGGGACAGGAAGAAAAGAAACAACGCAGAAATAAAGAGAGGGATAGAATGGAGGGAATTCTTGGTACATGGCTTCCAGAGGGTAGGGGTGTTATTTATACCGACAGGCCCCCGACATCCCCACGGGGGAATAGTCTGGTCTAGTCTCTTCTGCTCTGTTCTGTTCTGCGCTGTGGTTTTTATTCTTTAAAAAAAAGATAATAACATAAGGGATGAGTTAGAGGCAATGAAACAGGGAAAATGGTAGATAAAGGTAGGGGGAAAAAACTTACTTTTAAAAGGGGGGAGCTTGTAAACAGTGTCAAGACTTGTACAAGAGAAACTCCAGGGCCCCTGATGTCGTGCGAGTAGCCAGTATGTAGAAAAGAGGATTACATCAAGACGTGTAAACAAAAAAATATTTCCAGACTTTTCGTTTATATTCTGGGAAAACTCTAAGCTGGGTAAGTCAGTCCCATACCTTACTTTTTCTAAGCATTTATGGTCTAGTAATTTCGTGGTTTACATACACAGTTAAAAGGCGACTCCTATTTTGGTTCAATTCTAGTACAGATCAAACTGTTCCTTCTCGTTATGCTAAATAGTTTTAGCTGACTTATATGAGTGCTAATCTTTGGGGTGGCATGACAAGCAAATTTCCATGTATAAAAGTGAATAAATATCGTTGATATTTAAATACCCTTTATTTATACTTTAAAGGATAAAAACAGGTTTGCCTGAGATTTCGGTACCGATATTTGTGCTGTTTTATGTCAAACATGTTCTTGCTATAGATTAGCTTTAACCTTTGTTGATTTCTCTTATTGTTGAGATGATAAAGTATTCCAATTTATATGTATATACATTTAGCGCATGGAAAGTGGGCCCACAGTTCCAAGAGCACTGTTTTGAAGAGCATTTCCAAATAAAAACATCCTGTCATAATCCAACAGAAAACACAAAGAAAAGGGATTTGAAGATGGCGACATGATGTCTCCAGAGAGAGCCGCCCAAGTTCCACAAAGAAAAAGCTCTCGCAACAAGAGGATGAATTTA
>CM060318.1:47601252-47604415 GCA_030674155.1 Stramonita haemastoma
TTAAAATGTTTTACGTTCTTTTCTTATGTTATTCTTTGTCTAGTTCTAGGCAAAACATTGGAAGTCCAGTGTTGTGTAGTCCAGTCTAGTCTGTTTTCATCCAGAGTATCGAAAGGACAGAAAAAGGTACGTTAATGCAGGCAAGCTGTCCAGCTATTTTATATTTGCAGACAAAGTGGGAAAAACGATCAATGGTCAACAAGGAAATACAGAAATTCTTGAACCCTTCTTCTTCTTCCTCCTCCTCCTCCTCCTCCTCTTCTTCTTCTTCTTCTTCTTCTTCTTCTTCTTCTTCTTCTTCTTCTTCTTCTTCTTCTTCTTCTTCTTCTTCTTCTTCTTCGTCTTCTTCCTCGTCTTCTTCTTCTTCTTCTTCTTCTTCTTCTTCTTCTTCTTCTTCTTCTTCTTCTTCTTCTTCTTCTTCTTCTTCTTCTTCTTCTTCTTCTTCTTCTTCTTCTTAATTCTTTTTTGCAATTCTTCTTTATTCTTCTTCACATTTCATTTTTGCATTTCTTCCACGCAATTCTTCGTCCTCTGTTCCTTTTTGTTTGTTTTGTTTCCCCCTCCATGCTGCCACCGAAGATAAACAGAGTCCTATGTTACGTGGGTAAAACACGAAGTATACCTCAGAGATATCGTGGATCTGTCTGTGGCTTCTAAAATTCCCTGCAGAGCACTATAGCTGTTTGATGGGCTGTAAAAGGAAGAACAGTACTATAGAGAGTGGACCGGCATTTATGGACACAAGGCACAGATCAATCCTTCATGGTGTTCAATTTGAGGACATGAAAGACGAGATGATCATGTCCAGTTTTCAACTATAAAAAATGTAATCGTCTGTTGTGCTCCTTCCACTTAGCAAATATCATCTATTTTTCAGGCTACCTCGTGGGGATGCCAGGGATTGTGTCAATATCAATAGCATCCTCACCACCTGGAATTTTCTTGCAAGGGTTTTCCCTTTTTCTATCCTTCTCTGTGTTTCTGCCTACGGTCCTTTTCTTCCTGCCACCTCCTTTTTGTCTATCCGAAGTCGCCTGCGAAAGTGTAATGTATTTTAGCTTATTAGACAGAAAACAGTAGTTGCTATTTCAGCATTCGAAGAAGAAGAAGAAGAAGAAGAAGAAGAAGAAGAAGAAGAAGAAGAAGAAGAAGAAGAAGAAGAAGAAGAAGAAGAAGAAGACATGATGATGACGATGATGACGATGATGACGATGATGATGATGATGATGATGATGATGATGATGATGATGATGATGATGATGATTGATGACGATGACGATGACGATGATGACGACGACGATGATGACTACGACGACGACGACGACGACGATGATGATGACGATGACGATGACGACGACGATGATGAAAAAACAACAAGAACACAACAGCAATCTCTTACAGACCCGATCTACAGACTCCGGTATCGTGTATCCTCAACCTCATTTTTTTCAGAAGTGTCTTGAACTTCTCAATACGAGTCCTGTATTTGCTTTGGCTGCTTGCTGATGTTTGCCTCCCAGATTGGGAGAGTCTATCACTCAGGTGTTATATCGCCACTGACGCCACACCAGAAGGAGACCCGCTTCAACACGGGTTTGATTTGGTGTCTAGTGTTAAGTATCAGTCAGCTCTGCTGTGGCTTGGGTGGTTTGGATAAAGCTTTAGAGTTTGTGAAGCACACTACGTGTGGATCGGTGGTCTAGCTTGATGTAATACACTCGCCTAGAAAGCAAAAAGTGTGGGTTTAATTCATGTGTGAGCAGGAATTTTTTCGTTCATCTACTAATCTACACCTTGGATGGTGATTTGGATGATAGTCTTTTAAATGGGACGATAAACAGACGGTCTCGTGTGCAACACACTTTCGGTGCCTGTAAAATATATTTTACAAAAATAATAATGATAAGCGCATTGCAGCAAGAGTGTTGTTCTTGACAAAGTTCTCTAGAAACAGTCGTTTTTATGTGGAAGAAAATCACATGCGAACGGGAAAAGTTTTTTTTTTAAAAAAGAGTAAATAAACGAATGAATACATAAATAAAGTGTGTGCGTATTTGTGTGTGTGCGTGCGTACTTGCGTGGGCATGTGTGTGTTTTCTTCAATTTGGAGTCTAATGACGTCAAAACTGGCAGATGAAGTATATTATGGCCATTGCCCATTGTGACTGAATCTAACATAACAAAGATTGGTAACAAGATAAGGGGAGAGTATGACACGGTGTCTTGCAAAGAACCAGATGACAGGACGGCCTCCTCCATCCATCACAAGCTGTAAACTGTGAGAGGCAGTTTTTATGGGCTGAACCTCGCGATGGCAATGAATATGCCTGTAGAATTAGGTTTCGTCCTCCCGGTTCCATACACTGGAAGAAAATGAGAACGTTCCCCTGTGGCTATTAACCCGCGCTTCTTGTATTCGTTCTGCCCCACTCCCTTCCACTACCCCATCCCCCTCTATCCAGTTCCTATCATTCTCTATCCTTTTTTTAGCACTTTATGAACAAGCTTATATCAGATAGTTCGGGATAGCTGGGAACGGGATAGCTCAGTGGCCAGAGCGCTCGCTTTCCCCCAGCCAGGTTAATTTAAGCAGCGTCGAGCGTGGATGTCAATTGGATAGGTGACCGTTTACGCGCCTTGGCTACAGTACAGTTCTCCCGGTTCACCCAGCTGTAAATGGGTACCTGCCCTCTTTAGGGTCAGGGAAGGTGAAGCAGCGACTGTGAGGAGATGGGCGCTGCCCTCAACATGCTGGCCCCTAGAGAAGCAGAGGTCTCTGACGCCTCGCTCCCCTACGACGACACAGGTTATGGGACACCTTTACCTTTTTATATCAGATGTCTTAGTGGGCAGAATTAGCCTAGTGGTTAAAGCATAGTGCTCGCCATTGACGGCCCGGGATCGAGCATGGGTTCCAGCCAGCACTAAAACGCTCGTTCAAGGGGATGTTCGCACTAGAGTTAACATCAGTATTGACTCCACTCCCCCGAGAGTTCTTCAGATGAGACTATAAACCGAGACCCCGTATGCAAACACATGCAGAACATCTTCCGCACACGTTAAACCCTGTTGTGCCTTTTTGGAAAGGCAGGCCATACGTGCCAGCAAAAATGGATGCCAAAAAAGTGTATTTAAACAAGCACATGCACACTCATGTCGTATT
>CM060318.1:47604515-47607015 GCA_030674155.1 Stramonita haemastoma
GCACTTGTGGCGACGCGCTCTCCCGGGGAGACCAGCCCGAATTTCACGCAGAGAAATCTGCTGTGACATAAAGTGGTACAAAATACAAAATACAAAATAGCGCAGATAAGAAAACTTGAAGTCTGGAAATCTTTTATGAAACGTTGCTGTTGTTGTCGCTGTTGTCACTGTTGTTGTTGTTGTTGTTTTGTTGTTGATCATGATGAGGTTGCTGCTTTACCTTCCCCGACCCTCAAGAGGGCAGGTACCCATTTACGGCTGGGTGAACTGGGGGACTCCCCCGTGGGACTCCCGGGAAATGCTTGCAAAGCGAGCATTACAAGAATAGGGTCCCTGCCCGCCAGCCAGGCATGTCGTAAGAGGCGACTAAGGTGGCCCCACTCCCCCAGGTAGGGGGTTGGACACAGGGCTAACAACCCCGTTCTGTAAAAAAAAAAAATTGTTACAGAAACAGCAACAAAGAAATTCAACACTACTGGGTGCGACGGGCTTCCAGAGTCATCGAAAGATACTCGTATGAATGGCAGTGGTGAAAGCCGAGAGGAAGCCACTGACAGGAAGATGGAAGTCTTGAGCGCCAAAACCAAAACCAGAATAGGATTCTGGAATGTTAGAACGATGTATGAGACAGGAAAACTGGCGCAAGTTACAGCAGAAATGAAACGCAATAACCTACATATCCTAGGAGTCAGCGAGAGCCGATGGACAGGATCAGGCAGATGCAAAACCAACACAGGAGAGACAGTGCTGTACAGCGGCAGAAGGGACAACCAGCACCGTGAAGGAGTAGCCATCATCATGAAGAAAGGAATAGAGAAGTGCCTGATGGAGTGGAAACCTATCAGCAACAGGTTGATGAAGATAAGAATGAAGGGGAGACACATTAACACCACTATCATCCAATGCTATGCACCAACTAACGACAGTGCAGAAGAAGACAAAGACGATTTCTAGAACGTGAAAAGTTTGGGGTGGAAGTGTGATTCAAAACCCATTTCTGCCCAAAACTTTCCCCCCATCCACTAGACCCTGAGTGGTGGTCTGGGTGCTAGTCTTTCGAATGAGACGGCGCTAAACCGTGATGCCGTGTGCAATTCACAGTTTGCGCACGTAAAAGAACCCAGGCAACTAAAGAGTTGTCCATGGAAAAATTATGTTAAAAGAAAGCTACTCTGATAAGGAAACAAATACACATGCAGACATAAAAAAAATGGGTGGCGCTGCTCTTGTGGCGACGCACTGTCCCAGGTGGAGCAGCCTCACGGGACACTTGAGGTGACTTTTAGAGTGGTAGACTATACAGCACAAATCATCCTCTGCAAAACTGGTCTGTTTCCAGAGAAATCTCAAGCCTGGTCTACAGACTACGGTTGAGTGCTCTTCGTACACAATACAGTTTAGCACAAAAAATAAATAAATAAAAAAGATAAAATAAAATAAAATGCACGTGTCGAAAACAAAATAAGTGCCAGTCATCTGATAAATCCATGTCCGAACATCAAAAAAATCATTGCTAGCAAACTAAATGATCCAGCTTCTTGTCGCTTCCTCAGTATGGGTAAAAAAAAAAAAGAAAAAAAAAAGAAAAAGAAAAAAAAAAAAGAAGCATCTTCGTCTTCATTTTCGTACCCTTTTCAGTCACGGCAGATTTCTCTGCGTGAAATTCGGGCTGCTCTCCCCGGGTGAGGGTGCTGTCGCCACAAGAGCAGCGCCACCAATTGTTTTCTTTTCCTGTGTGCAACTGTATCTGTTTCCTTATCAGAGTGGCTTTTTATACATAATCTTGCCAGGGACAACTAACTCTCTTGTTGCCGTGGGTTCTTGTACGTGCGCTAAAAATTATGTATAACACACAGGAGCTCGTTTCATCGTCTCATCCGAAAGACTAGCACCCAGACCACCACTCGTGGTGTAATGGATGGGGGGAAAGTTTCGTGCCCAAATGGGGATCAAACCACCGCACACTTCCGACCAGGACTTTGCGCTTTCTGGGTAGGCGCGTTATCACTAGACCGCGGATCCACTGTGAACAATTTTGAACAAGCATGCAGATGTACCGTTCTGCTTGATTTTCTGAATGTTTGATAGAAAGTCCAGTTGGTCTTCAGTCTGTGATTGATCAGTTTGCCTCAGGGTCATACAGCGCACTGTAAACTCTCTTAATGCATACCCCCCCCTCCCCCCGCTCCTTCTTTTTCGTTTTATTTCGTGTTAGGGATTCCAGGCTTATTTACAAATTTATGTGTACGCCTATTCAAGTATTCCTGTATATCCTAGTATGTTGTTTTTTGATTGCCCAGTTTATGTTTTAACCATTACGATTGATTGGTCATGTTAACACACACACACACACACACACACACACACACACACACACACACACACACACACACACACACACACACACACACACACCAAACACCACACACACACGCGCGCGTGAATAAGAGCACACACACACACACACACACACACACACACACACACACACACAGGTGTG
>CM060318.1:47612015-47617015 GCA_030674155.1 Stramonita haemastoma
CACGCACGCGCGCGCGCACACACACACACACACACACAAAACACACACATACACACACACAAACACACACACACACAAACACACACACACACACACACACACACACACACACACACACACACACAGAGAAAAAATATGAGCCGGATGCTGTGTGGGTGTAAAGTTTAGCTTGCTACACGGGACCTGTACTGATGTTTGAGCACAATAACAGACTGAACTTATATCCAAACCCTGATGTCAGAGCGTAATTAACTATTTTATCCATTCTCTCACAATTGTGAGCCTGTATCCAATTGTTGTAAAACAACAGTGAAGCCTTCAATACTTTGGAACACACTTGAAAAGAAATGGCTGGCACAAAAACAGACCCCAGGGCTGTAGAGAGAAGGGTGGGGGACCCACACGAGTATGAGAGAATCGAACAAAATTGATCTACTAACATGGGGAATTGCAATTAGTGTGTTTGTACTCAGAATTGCACATAAAAGTTGTTGTTATTGTGCGTTTTCCAGCTTAACACTCTGGAGGTGTTAAGCTGGAAAAACGCACAATAAGACTGTGCCTCTGACTCACTCATCCCACCTGGAAATCGCTGTGAGATTGAAATTGCACACTGAATGAGAAGTTTGCATGTATGACTGTTTTCAAGTACCTCCCCATATAGGCAGTCATACTCTGACTTCAGAGGAGCATATAGAAATAATATCAAGATGTGCTGTCAGACATGTACTTTTTCTGTATCCCCGCTACAGTCTCGCTTTAGCTTTTGGATCAGGTAGTCATGAAAACGTTTGGAGGAAATGATCATCAAATGAGGATTGCTTGTGTACAGCGTGAATGTGCATACTGTAGTTAGGACGCTATTACTTGTGTTCCTAGTGTTGAGCTGCAGCAGGTATTTTGCAGTAAGGAAGTTAGGGGACAAAGGATTTAGGGGGTAGATTGTTTATTGAAGAAAAGTCCTTCTTAAACATTCAAATCTAAATAAAAAAAAGAATACAAAATGTTATGAGCATTTATCCAAGGAGAAGTCTTTCACCAACAACCTGGTTTGTACCTCTGTGGATGCTTTAGTTTGTGCAGTATCAACACAAGAGTTTTGTTATAGGAAAACAGAAAGAAAAGAAACCCAAAAATCTAAATGTGAGGTGTAGCTAAGCAGGGCTCCAGAAGGTCAAGGTTTCACAGAACCTTTCCTGACACCATGGGCAGCTCCCTTGTGATTGGTCAGGCTGTGTGGGCTGTGTGCAAAGCCGGAGGCATGAATAAACACGTCCATGCCAATCGACCAGTATGATGCAAGAAATGACGGCATCTGCCCCAGTTTTTACCCACTAGTTTCGGCCTGCTGTGACTTTGAAAGTTGTTCTCTCTGACCCTTGTCTCTCTAAGTGTGTGTGTGTGTGTGTGTGTGTGTGTGTGTGTGTGTGTGTGTGTGTGTGTGTGTGTTCGCGCACGCGCGCGCGTGCGTGTGTGTGTGTGTGTGTGTGTGTGTGTGTGTGTGTGTTCAAGTCAAGTAACAGCACTGACAACCACGCAAAGATAGTGAACTAGCAAAAACATCACTACTCTTAATTTACTGTTTTAAAATTTCAGGACTATTTCAAATCACACACACACACACACACACACACACACACACACACACCACAAACCACACAAGAGAGAGAGAGAGAGAGAGAGAGAGAGAGAGAGAGAGAGAGAGAGAGAGAGAGAGAGAGAGAGAGAGAGAAGAGAGAGAGGTTGCTGTACAGAATGCAGCAGAAATAGACATAGCTTTTCCTCTTCTTTTTCTGCTTTTCTTCTTCTTTCCTCTTAGCATTCTGATTCTCTTTCAATTCTACCCCCCCTCCCCCCCATTCTTGCTTGCCCCAAAAGAATACACATCACACACACACATACACACACATACACACATACATACATACACACACACACACACACACACACACACACACACACACCCGCTCCCTCTCCTCTCCCTCAACTGCGTAGAATGCACGATCTGTGCACTGGCTACCTGTCTCACAGGTAAGAGAGAAATAATAAAATTCATTCCCTCTGTTACAAATGTATCATCTACAAAGCTGCATCCTCATAATCTCTGCAACTGTCTTCACCTATATATACTCCACGTTGCTCCCTCCCTTCCTCTGCTGCCGATTCCTTACGCTTCCAAACGCCCAGATCTACTAGATTCAAACAATCAAATCTTTGCCGTCGCTTTTTCTCTGTTTCTGGTCTGTCCGTCTAGCAGGGCATCGTTTTTTCACTTCGCCAAAAGCCCTACATCCGATACTTTCAAATCCAGACTATTTCCGACCTATGACCTTTCCCAATTGTCACACTTTTTATCAGTTCGTACTAGACATCAACATTTCCATCTCCCTGCCTAAGAATAAATGAATGAATGGATGAATAATCTTTATTTTCCAAGGGTAACAGAGTAAGCATTCACATACTTTTTTTTCATCCGACCCTTGCCCTGGTAAGAGAATAGCACCCACCCCCAAACACCTGCCGCTGCCCCCCCCCCCCCCCCCCCCCACCAAAAAAAAAAAAATCCAAACCAACAGCAAAATATAGCAAAAGAAAAAAAAAAACCACCATCGCCAATAATGAAATTCGACCTATGATTTATAAAAAAGGGACAGATATACATTGAAGACATAATTCCCACAAAATACATTGACAATCATATAAACAAAAGAGGTATATATTCACGAACGGCGCACAATTTTAACTAGCCCGAACATTATAGTATGCGAATCAAATAGATTACAATTGAGAGAAGACAGCTGAGAAGAGAGTAGCCCAACCAAATAAAATACAAATAATGAAGCATTTTACTTTTTGGGGGGTAACAATAATATGAAGAAAAGGAATAAAATAACAAGATAAACTAACAGCAAACAAACATAAAAAAATCAGCAACATTACAATGTAACGCCCAAACATAGTATCTTTTCAAGACGTATTTAAGCACATGAGTTTAAAAAGTTCAAAAGGTGTGACAAATATGCAGGGAAAACGAGAAAGGGAGGGGACAAAAGCAACAATCAAATAATGAAGCTAACAGACGAACACAGTCCGTTTTTATTTAGACGACAAAATACAATTTCAAGTTCAACATAAGAACCACAACATTTCTATCTAATGGCAAGTTTAGGAGAGAGAGAGAGAGAGAGAGAGAGAGAGAGAGAGAGAGAGAGAGAGAGAGGGTAAATTCAAAATATGTTAGGCCTAATCTTTTGTGAACGGTTGCAGGCGTGTGCATGTTTTGAATGCAAACACTTTGAATTGTCTGCTTTACAAGATTCAGCACTTTACAAAGTCCATTATTTATCATTGTTATTACTTTTTTGTGATTGCATGTAGTCTAAATGGTCATAGGTGTGAGTGGAGTTTGGAGTTTTATGTCTGAAAGTTTTCATGATGTTTGCTATAGAAATCTTATAACATTGAGATCCAGGTATTAATGTTCCCTTCATTTTTTGCTCTGTTCTGCCTTTCTTATGGTTTCTCACATTAATACACACACACCTGCCTCTGTAGGAGTCTGGTCAAAGGGAGGTAATTTTACATGTTGATTAAGAAAAATAATAAAAGGCTTTCTTGACTTCATGTTATTCATTCCAAAGCTTTTTCGTAGAAAGGAACACACGCGCGCGCGCGCCACACACACACACACACACACACACACACACACACAGACACACACACGCACGCACGCACGCACGCAAGCATGCTGGCACGCACACACATACATACACATACAACACACAACTATCTTATTTTGATCCGGAGGCAGGGCATAGTACGGTCAAAGTGGAGATAATCCGGCGGTCGGAGCGAGGAGTTTGTGAATACGCTGTTTTCAGCTCTGTGGACATTATGCGTCGTTAGTCATTCAGATGAATAGAATTAAAGTGAGATTCCCTAAAATGTCTGATGAACATGCGAGTTTCTGACATCAACTGTATTCCAGAGTATATTACATTCCTTTTTATGCATTTTTGAAAAGGGGAGGGGAGGGGGGGGGGGGGGGGGGGTAGCCTTTTTTATATTTTGTTTGTACTGTCTCTTTCTTAGCGTTAAGTTTTGGAGAGTGTTTCCCCCCACCCCCGTTTTTTGTAATGTTAAAAAGAGCATGATGCATATGTATGGATGTATAGTGTTCGTGAAAGCCATTAATCTGATGCTTTGTGGTTTACTGGAATTTTTTTTTTTTCCAAACAAATCTAATATGTCAGTTAAAGCAGTAAGTATATAGGTTGTTCAAACAATAGAAACAGATGTTTTTTATATAATAATAATAATAATAATAATAATAATAATAATAATAATAATAATAATAATAATATATAATAATCATCATCATCATCATCATCATCATCATCATCATCATCATCATCATCATCATCATTCCTAAAAAAATCATATAAAATGTCTGATGAAGATGCGAGTCTCTGACGCCAGCTGTATTACAGAATGTTACATTCCTTTTTATGCATTTTTGAAAAAGGGGGGAGGGGGTAGCCTTTTTGGTATTATGCCTGTACTCTTTTTTAGAATACTATTTGGAGAGTACCTCCCTCCCTCCCCATTTTTTCGTATCCTGATGTTAAAAAGAGCATGATGCATATGTGTGAATTTATATAGGCGATTTGTCTGATACATTGTGGGTCACAGGATTATTTTCTGTATTTTTCGTTTTTGAAAAAAAATCTAATAGGTCAGTTAATTAAAGCAATAAGTATAGAGGTCTTTCAAACAATAGAAAAAGAAAAGAAGTATAAAAAAATTATTATTATTATTATTATTATTATTATTATTAATTATTATTATTATTGACAAATCTAAAAAGTAAGAAAAAGCTGTGTGTGTGTGTGTGTGTGTGTGTGTGTGTGTGTGTGTGTGTGACCTACCCAACCCCCTCCCATCCCCCCCCCCACACTGTTTATGTGCTAAAAATTAATGTGCGTTCAACGGCGGGCATG
>CM060318.1:47627015-47637015 GCA_030674155.1 Stramonita haemastoma
TAATTTCTCTGTCTGAGATTAAAAAAAAAGAAAAGAGTATTTGAATCGAATTTTTGTTTTGGCGTAGTCAAGGTCGACTGAATGGTGGAAAAAGCTTTGGTCATTTTTGGTATGTAAAATAATAACCGTCCATATTCTCAGAGCCCCCCACCTCCCCCCTCCCCCCTCCCCCCCAAAAAAAAGAGTTGGAAGGATTGTTTAAAGGGAGAGTAGGTAGTAGTGGGTGGAAGCAATAAATGGTGAAAGGGATGAGCAATGAGGCCAAAGTTCAGGGAAACTGACAAGGGGGGGGGGGGGGGGGGGGGGTGGGGAGAGGGGGCTGAAGGAGGGGACTGATAGGCAGTGAAACCGGCAGTGAAATTGGCTTTGTCAAAATTCAAAAAATGTTTTTAAGAAGCACAAAATTAATGACTTGTTGATAGATTGTTCCATCTCTCTCTCTTGTTGATACATATACACTTTCTCTCTTCCCCCTCTCTATCTCCCGCAAGCTCTCTTTCTCTCTGTCTCTCAGAATGAGTATTCATTTTTACAATGAGCTGCAACACACACACACACACACACACACACACACACACACACACACACACACACACACACACACACACACACACACACACACACACACACACACACACACAGAGACAATGTGGTAATGGTAACATTTCATCGGTGCTTTGAACTGAATGTACAAATTTGAAACGAATGTACAGACAACTGGCAAGAGATGAACAGCGTGGTCAGTACAGTGGGATGTACCGCCATTTATGTGTCTAGGGTGTAGCAAAGCATGCCAAGCTTCCATGGAACAGAGCAAAACTTGCCTTGATACACCCCATTTCAATTTTTAAAAAGTCTGTGAAACATTACAAATCATTATAGTTTAATAGACATCTGAGAACAGTTGCACAACTCGTGCATTTGTGCAGAGGATTATGAAATATATAACATGATACGTATCTAGACAAATGTGAAGCAACGGAAAGAAATAATATTTTTAACGTTGATAGTAATAATTTTATATATATATATATATATATATATATATATATATATATATATATATATATATATATATATATATATATATATATATATATATATATATATATATATATTCAAAATTGAAATCATAAAAAGAACTACGGAACACAATGTCGGAGAAATACTTTATATTCAGCATTATACGCTTCCTTCCAAAACGTTGTGTGTGTGTGTGGGATGATTGATGAAAGGGATAATAAAAAAAAAGATCCCATTATAAAGTTTGATTCTAAAATATGCCTCAAGGGGGACCTAATATATTCAAAACAGATATATGCAATCACTATCGTTGATTTATCACGCGATTTGAGGGATAGCCCGTACAGGGAAACAATAAAAAGAACCTTACAAAACTTGTGAAATATTTCTTCATATTGAGCGTGGATAATAATAATAATGATGATGATGGTGATGATAATGATGATGATGATGATGATGATGATGATGATGATAATGATAATAATAATATAATAATAATAATAATAATGATGATGATGATGATGATGATGATGATGATATGATGATGATGATAATAATAATAATAATAATAATAATAATAATAATAATAATAATAATAATAATAATGATATACACAGGCATCTGGCTTACCAAAATGAATATAAATGTAGAAAAAAATGTGGACATTGCAGTATACAGGAAAAACATTATGATTTGTCTATGTGTAACACTATTTTAGAAAAAAGCGCTGTATAAAGCCCTATGTGCAGGGAGGGGTTGTTCACAGCAGAAATTTCACCATCTCCACATCTGTGCAAAGCAATCTGGAAACAGTGCGTAGTGGTACAAGCTCTATGTGTGTGATCACTAATGTGTGTGGATGAAGTTTACATGAAAAAAAAAGACCTTTGGAGCATGCTTGATGTTAATGATGATAACAACAACAACATCACTAATAAATGAACAATACAGAGGTGACCTTTGGAGCATCTCCATCGAGGTCGTTCTTCGTACAAAATCGTATATATTGACAAAATCCACGCATATGTGCACAAAATATACAAAGTGATCGTAAGGGAAAATATTAATCTTATAATTGTTCAAACATTTTTGTCAGTGTAACGCGTTTTACATACATCACAATTATATATATAATTTGGCTTTCAAAAATAAAAAATACAGACAGACAGACAAACAAACAAAACACACAAGCGAACAAACGACAAGACAACCCACACAAACATGAAAATTCACAACTTTTCAGCTCACAAAGAAGGAATGACTCAGTGATGATTATAGCAATAGTTATTTCGATCATGATCATTATCGTGAATAAATGTACAACAAAAATGACGATTTTGATACCATAGTAATAGCAACAACAATCTAATATACAAACTCCTTTGCAATGAAAGTGATGATGATGATGATGATGACGATGACGATGATGATGATGATGATGATGATGATGATGATGATGACGACGACGACGACATCAATAATAAATGAACACATACTACAGAAGTGACAAACAGACAACAGAATAGTGAAGGCGTTTATTTGCAAATACTCTTATTCAAATCACTTGGCGTATCTTTAAAAAAAAAAATTATTATTGATTTTTCTTTGTGAAAGTACTGTATAATCATTCTCCATATCTTTTTTTTTTTTTTTTTTTTTTCCAAATTGCTCTGCATTTTTTCCCCATTTCAATGTTCCAACTACCATGCCATTTTGATAGGGGTTTTCCACTTTGAACTTAGTTTATAAAAATAGCAAAGTTATAAAAGTTGCAGTTAAAAAAATGTCCGACAGTGTACAGTTCTGTCCCTCCTTCTCCCTCTCCACCCCAACGCATACTGCTTATCTCACCAGCAATAGAATAATAGGAACCATTTGTCAGCTGATTTGCTTGTCAGAATCTATATTATTTTTCACACAACCACGAAAGACACAAAATCAAGACACTGACAAAAATATCATGACAGAACGACAAATCAAGCCCAAAGTGAAACTTAATTTTTCAACAAGTCAAACAAATGAATAAACCTCTCACACATCCACCCCAACCCCCTGCCCCCCCCCCCCCCCCATTCCCCAAGCCAAAAGTCAAGCATAAACACCCAACAAGTCAAAAATGCCACCCACCTACCCCCCACCCCAACTCCAAACTAAAACAAACAAGCAAGAGTTTTTCTATCCATTCAATCCCCGAAGTTGGAATACTGCTACCTTGTTGGTGGGCAAAAATGGCCCAAAACAAAAAAAATTCACCTTTAATGTATGTCAGAGCTCTAGTCAAGGAACAAAGAAAAAAATACTCCCCCCCCTCCCCCCCAAAAAAAAGAACCCAACAGCACAAAACAAGCCAAAGACAAAACCAACCCAAATCCCAACCCAGACGAAACAAAGCAGTCAATTCAAGTCTTATTCCATCCTTTTTACTACTTATCTCTTGTCCTATTTTAGGTTACAATTTTGCATTATATGTCATATGAAATCATATTTTTAAAAACTATTTTTTACATTTTACATTCTATACCACTTTACGTCACGGCAGATTTCTCTGTGTGAAATTCGGGCTGCTCTCCTAGGGGAGAGCGCGTCGCCACAAGAGCAGCACCACCATTACATACTTTTTTCTTTTCCTGTCTGCAACTGTATTTGTTTCCCTATCAGAGTCATTTTTTTAACAGAACTTTGCCAGGGACAACTCATTTATTGCGTGTGGTTCTTTTTCGTGCGCTAAATAGTTATGTGGAAACATGGGACCTCAGTTTATCGCATCATTCGAAAGACTAGCGCCCAGACCACCACTCTGGTCTGATGGATGGGGGGAAAGTTTTGGTGCCAAACGGGATTCGAACCACCGCACACTTACACTCGCACTTTTCACTTTCTAGACAGAGCGTTACCTCTAGACCACCGATCAACATTGTGTCATTTTTCCTAGCAAATCACAACTGGATCATTTTAAGTAATGCACGTTTTACAAGATGATATCATAACATCACCTCATATACCGTATTTGAGACAACAGACATTACAGAAACGCTTTTTCATAGCTAGACTTCCTTGTGTACTTCTCCAAGGGTATGTTACCCTCCACCCCGCCCCAACCCCATCTCCACCCTCACCTTCCTTCTTGTCTTTCCCTTCCATTTTTCGCAGATAACTTCAAGAAATGACGACAAACACAAGACAAAAAACAAACAAATCCAACAAGACCTATCATTACGAAACGATATTCCAATACTGACGGCTTGCCGGTGTGTGCAAATCTGATAGTTTCTTCGATACCACAAGAGAAAAACGACTTGCTAAACTTGGACCGTAAATCAAACAGCAGAGCAATTTACTCCCCCCCCGCCCACGCCTCCCCCCCACCCCTCCAGTTTGGAGCAGGGCGACTTTAACAGGGGAAAAAAAAGGAAATAAAAAAGGAATAAAGGCAGAAAATCGAAAGAGAGAACACGAACCAACTTGGAATCGATTTCAACAAGGACAAGTGCATTTCTGCTTCTATTCTGAGAAACAGCGATAGATTTTAGTTTCTTTTTATATAATTTTATTATTGGTCTTTCTCTTTCTTTTTTATTTTTTTTAAAAAAAGGGTTCCAATTTCAATTTTTGTAGCTGATACTCTGGTTCTTTCTATGTACTGGCAGGGTTTTAACCTAATTATGCGCTAGAGCACACGCATACACACGCACGCGCACGCACACGCGCATGTACATCATCCCCCCCCCCCCCCCTCCTTAGAAACACCGATTGTCACATAAAAGAGGACCGTCACGCAAAACACTGATCCTCTCTGCCTCTGTCTCTCTCTTAGATCCTACTAAAATTCCTTCCATTTTGAGCTGTATCACGAGTGTGTGTGTGTGTGTGTGTGTGTGTGTGTGTGTGTGTGTGTGTGTGTGTGTGTGTGTGTGTGTGTGTGTGTGTTGTGTGTGGTGTGTGTGTGCGTATGTGTGTGTGTGCGTGTGAATGTGCGTTTCACTTATACCTCTTCCCCCTCTCTCAACTCATTTTTTTAAGCTGTTAAAGAGCAGGTTTTTGCCTTTTTCGTGTGCAAACACTTTCTTGGTCGTTCATTTCAACTCAGTCCATCTTCTTTTTACTTTAATGTTTCTTTTCTTCTCCTACATATATTCCTCCCATTCTGGTAACAGGGTTTCCTACTTCCTTTTCCAAACTGGGCCTGCCTGTCTTTTTAAAAATATTTTTTCCCCAGTGTTTTATCTGTCGCACAGATAACAGTGAACCGGGAAGGCTGACAAAGTTATGACACTATTTGCTGGACAAATCATTGCCAACTTTTAATGCTTCTGTCAAAAATGCTGGCATTCGTAATTCATGTCTCTTGTTATGATTCCCGATTCACACATTGTTTATAACTTTGATTTTATTTTTGCCCAAATTTTACCCCAGCAAAGGAAAACGAAACAAAAAGAAGCAACAATAAAAAGCTCCCAAACAAACAAACAAACAAACAAAAATTAAACAAACAAAACAGACATACCAATCCGAAATAACTTCATAAAGACAAAACAAAAGCAAAATACAAATATAAGTCTCTTCCTCTCCCTCCAAACCCAAAGAAATATGATCTAGATCAAGTTAGCAAAGATAACACTACAAACACATATATAGTCCTCCCTACTCCCTTCGCTGACTCACAGACACATAATTATCTAAAAACATACATGCACAGCCGTGCGCATACTTACATACACACATGCCACCATATCACACCCACATCAACACCCACAGAGAATCACGCGCACAGGTGTCCATATAAGTATCAATGCAAGAACAAACATACTATTAAACGTATTTTCTGGGTCTGGAATAAGTCACATCAGGAGGAGGAGGAATGAAGTTCACGGTCACCATTCATCAAGTGTTCATTCCACATTTCCAGGCAAGAAGCGTAAGCATGAAAAAATTTATATTCTGTGTCAGCTGCTGTCTGTCAGTCATCATCGCCAGGAGTATCGGAGCAGCACAAAGTGATGCAACCAGCAGAATGTTGTACTTTAGTCTTCACAGTTCCATCTGTTTGTTTTTGTTGTTGGCGCCTTAATCATTAACGTTGTGCCCCTTCTCTCTCTCTTACAAAAAAACAACAGCCCACAAACAAACAACAAAACAAAACAAAAAAAAGCTTCCACCGTTAGCAATCATCGTTGTTAGGCGACTAACGTTGGCGCAGAACTGAACACACCCTCTCTCTTTAATAAAAAAACAACAACAAACAAAACAAAACAAAACAACCCCCCAAAAAAAACAACAACCCAAAAAGAGCAACAACTCTCCTGCGCCCTTTCTTTATTACACATACACATACATATCTATTTATATTTTTGAGTTATGGCTGTCTTTCCAGTCCCCACTATCCTTCAGCCGTTATCAGGAACGATGGCGGGCCAGAAGATGACGAGGAAGATGGCGGTCATGGTGGAGACGATGCCCAGCACGCTGCACAGCATGGACACCTTACCCTTCACGCGCGCCAGGGACACATTGCCCTTCTGGAAGTCCTGGTTGGCCTTGACGGAGAGCAGGACGGCCAGCAGCCCGAAGGGGATGTTGAAGCAGACCAGCACCACCACCGCCAGCCCCATGTAGTTGCGCGGCTCCCGGGGGCTGTGCTGCGCCAGGCTGCTGCCGTCAGGCTGTGTAGTCACCACCTGCAGAAACAAGAAAAGAAAAGAAAGGAAAGGAATAAGAGTGGAACTGGACATCACCCTCTCCCCCTCCTGTGGGGATGCTCGGGGTCTATGAGTATAAACAGCATCCTCCCACCTTCTGGAAATTTTGTGCTAGTGTGATGATGGGGTGGTAAGTAGATTGCCTCCCATGCGATCAGAGCCCTGTCCCAGCGTTGTGTTACTAAATCTGGACACACCTGCGTATTGTGCGATGCTCTGTTTTCTTGGGTGGTGGTTGAATGTCCTGCATTGCATTCTCTTTGCCTTCATTGATGGTGAACTTTAGAATTTGTGCAACTTCTTTTAACAGGTCACATCCTAACTGGCTAGCTGTACCCACCTGAGAAGCTGTGCAGAGATGGGACATCACATGGGCCAGTGTCCACTCTGTTACACAAGGAATTCCTTTTTTTTTTTTTTACATTCCTCTATTTGTTTCTCTTGGTAATTGCCCTTCAGGGATGATTAAAGTGTTTTTGACTTGACTTGTTTCTACCTTGTTTTTTTTTTAAAATCTGTTACCTACTTCTTGTTTATTTTCTGCCGTTTTGGGTCTATTCTCCTGTCTTTTTTTCCCAAGAAAGATTTAAAAGATAACAATTCACTCCCACAACGAAGTATGATGCGCTGGGCTGATTTGTCAGGTGCTTAACGGCAGTTCAAAGCCTTTTCGCTCATATGACAGAAAAAACTAACTGCTGTATGAGCGTTGGACGACAACGAAGAAGAAAATCGAACATGGAACACTGTTAAGTTGCATTGGACTCTTTGTTTATTACGTTGTGTTAGTCTGTATCCAGTTGTGTTGTAATGTGCAGAACTGTGTTATATTCTTTGATGTTATAATATCTTATACTTATTTGCTCTGCGCAGAAACCCAACTTTTATGGGTCGAGGGTGAAAAACTCCGTAGTAGCATCTCGACACCAAGTCGATGTGGGTATTCCCTTGATGGGGACATGGGGCAGGGTGGGCACATCCTCAAGCTGTGGTGAACACAGCATGGGCATGAATGGGCAGCTGTAATAACAGACCTTGTTCTGGGCATCCTCTATCATTAAGAGGGGTCACAGGCTAGACTGGTCAGCAGCTGTTTGAAGTCCCAACGTGTCAGCACCAGCCAGCGGGCAGGCCTCTTGCTCAATCTCCAGCACAAGAGAAGATCAGGCACTATGCATTCCACCCAACAGATGCATGCTTGGCAAGGAAACGCAGAAGGAGGTTAAAAAAAGGTAAAAAAAAAAGGTAAAGGTGTCCCATAACCTATGTGGTCGTAAGGGAGCAAGGCATCAGAGACCTCAGCTTCTCTGGGGGTCAGTATATTGAGGGCGGCGCCCATCTCTTCTACCTCGCTACTTTACCTTTCCTGATCCTAAAAAGGGCAGGTACCCACTTACAGGTGGGTGAACTGGGGGACTGTGTTGAAAGCCAAGGCGAGCAGTCGGTCACCCATCCACTTTGTAATCACGCTAGATGCTGCTTTACCTTAGCTTGGGGAAAGCGAGTGCTCTGACCACTGATCTAACCCGTCCCTAAAAGAAGAGATGCACTATTTTGTGCTGTGAATAACTATGCTGTGTGGGTCTGTACCTTAATGCACTGGATTGTGCTGTGCTGCATCGTACTGAATTCAGCTGTACTGTTCGGTGATGTACTGCGATGTGTTGGTCTACTGAGCTAGACGAGACTGTGAGGAGGTGTATTGCAATGATCCATGCTGTGCTTGCAAAACACACACACACACACACACACACACACACACACACACACACACACACACACACACACACACACACACACACACACACACACATACATACACACACACACACACACACACACACACACACACACACACACACACACACACATCAAATGTACCTTCTAGAAATATAATTCTGACTTTGACTTTAACTTGGACTTGGACTTTCAACACACACACACACACACACACACACACACACACACACACACACACACACACACACACACACACACACACACACACAATTACATCCCCCCCCCCACACACCTACCTTGCACCAGTCCTCCTCATGGTTCCTGTCATAATAGGTGGTGGTGGCGGAGGCGGTGGAGTTGTTAGCCTTCCGCATTGAGGACATCTCCATGTCTGAGCTGGTCTGGCCGGAATAGCAGATCATCCTGCTTCACTGCTGCTGCTGCTGCTGCTGCTGCTACTGCTCCTGCTGCTGCCGATGCTGTTTCTGCTACTTCAGAAGGTGGGCCAGTCTCATCTCAGACTGGTGTTGCCCGCGTCAAGCAGCACTTCAGATGAAGTTTGGCACTTCAAGTGTAAGAGGCTCATGTATGTATGTATGTTGAAGTGGTAGTTAAAATAAAAAGCACTTGTGCCGTTTGAGTATTTTCTTTTTGAAAGTCAGAGAAAAACCGTGAAAACTGGAGCAAAAGCGATATAATGTACACTATGCTTGGATTTTGAAGAAAACATCCACAGAAAAAGTGTGTCAGATTATGCACATCTAAAACACTGAATTTCGTTTTCTTTTACTGTTGGAATTTTTCACGAAAAGAATTGAATAACAAAATAGAATTGCAACTGTGGTAAAAAGCACAACACTTAGATTAGTTTATAATGAGGTTAAAACATGCGACAAATTTTCTCCAAAGCATTGGGTGTTTTTGGTTGCAAATATTTTTAAAGCGTTGTTTCCAGCAACAAAAAAATATCAATTTTAAAAAATGGTGGGCACACACTTTGTCAACGGATTGTTTTCAGCTGAGAGATAATACACTTTCGTGTTGTATATTTATTTTTTAAAGAATAAATTGACCTGTATATGAATTTGTCTTCTGCAAATGCCGGTCCACATGTAAGCACAGTGATCAGAATATGCAGGTCTATGCAATGCACGCACACAAAGTCGTAGACAATTCATTCCAGTCTGCTTGTTCGTGAATCGCTACTCCATGCAAAGAGATATTGCGATCCTGAAACACACGATGTCCGCACACACTGAAATCCAGGGAACGGTCACTTTCTGAAGCGAACTCCTCCGATCCATTGACGAATACAAATTTCTATATGTCAACGTTTTCAGAAATATATCGTATAAAAAGTGAAACACACATGTAGCACCAACGGACTGTTCTTTTCTGATTAAAGACACAACCATAAGTTTTTTTCTTCTTCTGAGAACGGTGGGATACTGTTTTGTTCTAGTGAGACGTTACTTTGGATAATTTTCTTATTTATACTGAGTCATCAGATGAGCAATTCATATCACATGAGCCACTATATA
>CM060318.1:47659515-47662015 GCA_030674155.1 Stramonita haemastoma
AAAACCAAAAGCAGAAGAAAAGAAAACAAGGGGGAAATGCCCTCCTGTTAATTAACGCAAGGTGTTTGATATTTGTCACCTATTCGAATTGACAGGTAAAATTTTAATGACAGTACAGGTGGAGAGGGAAATGTTAGGGTAAAGGTATGTGGTCGTTGGGGAGCGAGGTGTCAGAGACCTCAGTTTCTCTAGAGGCCAGCATTTATTTTTAGGGCGACGCCCATCTCCTCTTCCTCGCTGCTTTTCCCTCCCTGTACCTAAAGAGGGCAGGAGGAAAGCGAGTGCTCTGACCACAGAGCTATTTACAGCACGGTGAACTGGGGAACGGTACAACAGCCAAGGTACACGAATGGCCATCCATCCACTTGGTAACCACGCCCAGTACTGCTTTATCTTGCCTGGGGGAAAGCGAGTGCTCTGACCACAGAGCCATCTCGTCCCGTTTTGTTAGAGGTAAAGGATAACTGATATTGTCTTTTCTCCCTATGTGTGGAAAATCTACTGATTGGGATCTGCTAATATAAGATTAAGATAGCTGAACAAAAAAGATGATGATGATGATGATGATGATGATGATGATGATATGATGATGATGATGATGATGGACGATGATGATGATGATGATTATGATAACGAGGAGGAGGAGGAGGAGGAGGAGGAGGAGGAGGAGGAGGAGGAGGAGAAGAAGAAGAAGAAGAAGAAGAAGAAGAAGAAGAAGAAGAAGAAGAAGAAGCAACACAGCAGCAGCAGCAGCAACAAGAACAACAACGACAACAACATCATCAACAACAACAACAACACACACACACACACCACACACCACAACACACACACACACAAACACACACACACACACAACACAACACAAAGACACACACACACACACACACAAAGACACACACACACACAAAGACACACAAAGACACACAAAGACACACACACACACACACACACACACACACACACACACACACACACACACACACACACACACACACACAGAGCTTTCTTGGAAGGAATTGCATTATGTTTAAATTCATCCTCTTGTTGCGAGAGCTTTTTCTTTGTGGAACTTGGGCGGCTCTCTCTGGAGACAGAATGTCGCCATCTTTCAATCCCTTTTCTTTGTGTTTTCTGTTGGCTTATGACAGGATGATTTTGTTTGGAAATGCTGTTCAAAACAGTGCTCTTGGAACTGTGGGCCCACTTTCCATGCGCTAAATGTATATACATATAAACTTGAATACTTTATTATCTCAACAAGAAGAGAAACCAACATAGGTTAAAGCTAATCTGCAGCAGAAACACGTATCACATAAAACGGCACAAATATCGGTAGTACCAAAATCTCAGGCAAACCAGGTTTTATCATTTAAAGTATAAATAAAAGGTATTTAAATATCAATAATATTTATTCATTTTTGTAATGCAAATTTGCTTGTCGTGACACCCGAAAGATTAGCACTCATATAAGTCAGCTAAAACTATTTAGCATAACGAGAAGGAACAGTTTGATCTGTACTAGAATTGAACCAAAATAGGAGTCGCCTTTTAACTGTGTATGTAAACTACGAAATTACTAGACCATAAATGCTTAGAAAAAGTAAGGTATGGGACTGACTTACCCAGCTTAGAGTTTTCCCAGAATAGAAACGAAAAGTCTCGAAATATGTTTTGGTTTACACGTCTTGATATACTCCTCTTTTCTACATACTGGCTACTCGCACGACATCAGGGGCCCTGGAGTTTCTCTTGTACAAGTCTTGACACTGTTCACAAGCTCCCTCCTTTTCAAAATAAGTTTCCTTTTCCCTACCTTTACCTTTTCCTACCTTTTCCACCGTTTCTTTGCCTCTAACTCCTCCGTTATGCTATTATTTTTTTTAAAGAATAAAAACCAGAGGGCAGAACAGAACGGAGCAGACGAGACTAGACCAGACTATTCCCCCCGTGGGGATGTCGGGGGCCTGTCGGTATAAATAACACCCCTACCTCTCTGGAAACCACGTACCAGGAGTTCCCTCCATTCCATCCTCTTTGTTTCTGCGTTGTTCCTTTTCTTCCTGTCCCTTTTCTGTCTTCTTGATCCATTACCCTGCTTTTTAACCAGAAATACGTAAACTATAACACTTTTCTCCTACACTGAAGTCGGATGCGCTGGGCCTGACTTGTCAGGCGCTGAACGGCAGCGTAATGAATTATTGCTTATATGACAGACAGCAATAGTTATTATCTGAGCGTTCGATGAAGAAGACTAGACAAAGAAATAAAAATAAAAAAAGATCAAGCCATCTGTTTTTCGAAAATGGACATCAATGCAAAGACAACAGATGTGAATAGATCTATATATTTCTTTCAGATCTGGTTAAATCGTGGGGTTAGTGGTCTAGGTCTGGTGTGACTGATTTGCAGCCTCAGGAACTTTTTCAGTAGAATCAAATCTTATTTCATACACAGACCTCCACCTTTGTTCTTTGCAATAACAGAAACAAGTCTATGT
>CM060318.1:47672015-47677015 GCA_030674155.1 Stramonita haemastoma
TATGAGGCATTACCCCATGCTGCCTTCCCAGACAACGACCCAGCAGTTGAACGGACAACCGCCTCAACCTGATGGTCCTGCCCCCGCCCACTGGGTTTCTTCAGATCCTCTGGCTGACTCCAGGAGTCAGACTTTCCGACCATCTTCCTCTACACGGCTGTATGGCGGTGATAATGAAACTGTTCATCAATTTGCTGATGCCCCCAGTACCTTGCATCCCAGACCCTACCCCTACCCTCTCCAGACCCAGTGGAATCCCCCCCCTTCATTTCCATACCCCCCTTATCTGTATCCCACTCCTCCCCAGCCTCTCCAGACTGTAGCTGCATCAGCGCCACCACCCAGCAGCCAGTGTCCCGATCCTCGTCTGCTGTCTCAATCAGGACAATATGCTTACCAACTCTTGAATATGGCGTCCCAAATTCTTTCTCAATATAGACCCTCCTGAAGACCCCCCCCCCCCTCCCCTGTCTATAGGAAGATCATACTGAATTGAGTGTAGGCCCTTTAGTTCGGACTATAGCAGCTGTACAATTCTTCTGAAGTGCAAACCAACAATGTCAGAGCATCGGAGTAACAACAATGTGTGTGTGTGAGCGTGCCTGTGTTGTGTGTGTGTGTGTGTGTGTGTGTGTGTGTGTGTGTGTGTGTGTGTGTGTGTGTTTTGTGTGTGTGTGTGTGTGTGTGTGTGTGTGTGTTTGTGCGCGCGCGCGCGCGCGCGCGCGCGCGCGTGTGTGTGTGTGTGTGTGTGTGTGTGTGTGTGTGTGTGTGTGTGTGTGTGTGTGTTAGTGTAAATATGTTTGCATAATGTGTTGTATGTATGTGAGTATGTGTGAGTGTGTGTATGTGTGTGTGCACGCATGTGTGTTTGTGGTGCATTTGTAGATGCGTGCGTGCGTGTGTGTGTATGACTGTTGTATGCAATTGCGCTTATCCATGTGATGGTCCCCGTGGTGTCTCATTGTGGATGCATACATGCTGGGCTTGGTGAAAGGGACATGGATCTCTTGCTTCCTGACAGGTTGATGCATGCTGTTCTTGATGGGTGGTACATGTTGTTGTGCTTCCTGAAATGTGCAGGAAAGGTGTGCTTCCTGGAGGGGCTTGCATGCTGGGTTTACTGGAAAGGTGTACATGATCTGTCTCCCCATTGGGACTTTTCATGTTGAGCATCCTGAGGGATGATTGCGCATTGTGTGGTTTTGATTGATGCGGCTATGTTGTGCACCATGAGGGGCATACGCGTGCTGTGCCGTCTGCAGAGCGCGTGCATTGTGTGAATCCTGGGGATGCCTGCGTATTGCGCTTCGAGAAGGGCATGCCTGTGTCTTGATTGTTCGTGTGTTTTGTGTGTGTGTGTGTGTGTGTGTGTGTGTGTGTGTGTGTGTGTGTGTGTGTGTGTGTGTGTATGTGGTGGGTGTGTGTATGTGGTGTGTGTGTGTGTGTGTGTGTGTGTGTGTGTGTGTGTGTGTGTGTGTGTGTGTGCGTGTTGTGTGTGTGTGCGCGCGTGCCTATTGTTTGTGTGTGTGTGTGTGTGTGTGTGTTAACAGACATTGACCTTGTGGGATGTTAAAATGAATTGATTACTCAGTGGCTATTTGATATAATACTGGGCTTCGGATTGACAGACAGAGAACACGTACTTATTCAGATTTTTTGTGCTTGAAATCTGTTAGTTGTCGACTAGTTTTTCTTGAAAAATTGTGTGCATCTTTGTTGTGGGTTGTTGGTGGTGGGTTTTTTTTTTTTCTTCTTCTTTTTTTCTTTTTTCATTTAAACTGTTTTGTGAATTGTCTTTCTTGGTTTCTTGCATGCACATGTGTGCCCTGGACCAAATGTGAACAAACATAGTGTTTTGTTACCTGGGTTTTCTTTAACCAAACTTGTGGTTACTTACATAGTATTTGTATTTATACAAAACGGACAGGTTTCATAATATTTTCCCTCGCTGTTTTTGTCTTTCTTCTTATTATTTTTTTTTTAAAAAACGTTGTTGTTTTTTGTTTGTTTTTTTTACATGTAATACTTAATGTGCTGATTATTAATTCCTTTTTGTGTTTATGATGTCCTTGACAAACACTATTGATGTCTGGCCATCAAGAGATGGTCTGAGAGTAGGGTTCCTTAATATAAATCATTTGTATGGTAAATTAGTGGATGTGTCAAATATTTTATCCAACTCTGGGAAATTTTTCCATATTTTTGGCTTTGCAGAGACACGCCTTACAGCTCATATTTCAGATGAAGAAATCTCTTTTCCAGGATATTCTTGTATTCGTAGAGATCCTAAACATTCCAAAGAAACAGGACTTCTTGTTTATATCCACCAGACAATAAACTTCAAGCAAATACACCCTATAGATCTGCATAATGTTGAATCCTTATGGATACAGGTTAATTTCAAAAAAGCAAAACCTATACTCTTGGGGTTCATTTACAGAAACCCAGCTGAACATGCAAACTGGATAGACAATTTTACTTTATTAATGGAAGACATAGCTATATATTCTGATGAGACAATATTGTTAGGTGATTTTAATATTGATTTACAGAAACGTCAGTCAACCTGGACACATACTTATGAATCTTTCCAACTGGTCCAATTGATTGACAAACCTACAAGAGTCACAGCTACTTCGAAAACCCTGATTGACCATGTTTATGCTACGGCATTAAACAATATGTTAGAGGTGTGTTCTCCAACCTATGGATGTAGTGATCATTTCCCTGTGTGCTTTACATGGTCAAGAAAGGGAGTTAGTATTCCAAAGAACAGCCATAAGTGGCTTAAATACAGAAATCTTAGACATTTTGACATAAACAGTTTCCTTTGGGATTTAAATAATTCACATTTTCCTTTAGTTTACCAGTTCACGGATCCAGATAATGCATTTGAAATTTGGTATCATAACTTTTTGAATGTTTATGACAAACATGCACCTTTAAAAACTAAACGAGTTAAAACTGACCCTAAACCACCATGGCTGACTAAACATGTTGAAGATGCAATAAAATTACGAGATTTGTTATTGATCAATGGAACAAGGGATGAATTTATTAAACAAAGAAATCTTGTCACATATTTGAAACGACAGGCTAAAAAGGAGTATTTTCAAAAGCTTGTTTCTGACAAGTCTAATAATAAATCTATGTGGAATGCCATAAAACCGCTTAACTAAAAAGGATTTTAGATCTAAATCTTCACTTCCTTTAGACATAGTGCCAGATAAACTCAATGATCATTTTTGTAATATAGCTCAATCAACTATCCAAACTAACACCTCTCACTTAAATAATCTTAAAGTACTAGATGAGTTCTGTGCTTCTAAAAACATCTCATCAAAACTTAATATTCCATTTATGTCTGTGAATGAAGTTTACAATGCTTTCACCCATTTAAAACAAACAGGCACATGTGGGTTAGATGGTATCAATGGTAAGATCTTAAAAATAGCAGCTCCAGTTATCTCAGAAACATTGACCTATGTATTCAATCTATTTATAGCAAAAAATCGTTTCCCAAAAGCTTTCAAAGTTGCCAAAGTTTTGCCACTCCATAAAGCTGGTGATCGTTCTAATCCTGCAAATTATCGACCTATTTCTATATTATCTAACTTATCTAAACCTTTAGAAAATCACATTAGACAGCACATTCTTAGCCACTTCAATAAGCATGACCTATTTCATCCCAATCAATCTGGATTTCGAAAAAACCATTCGTGTCACACTGCACTAACGAACTTAGTTGACAAATGGCTAACCAACATAAATAACAATTTAATTACTGGTGTCCTGTTTGTTGATTTTTCAAAAGCATTTGATTTGATTGATCACAAGCTTCTTCTAAGAAAACTGAAACTGTATGGTCTTTCAGATAATACAATAGAACTCATGTCATCGTTTTTAGACAAACGTAAACAACTTGTTTTAATTGAGGAATCTAAATCTTCTATTTTGCCCATTTTGTTCGGTGTTCCTCAGGGTTCCATCTTGGGACCCATACTATTCTCAATATATATTAATGATTTACCCCTCTGTTTAAAAGCTAACTGTGAAATGTTTGCAGATGACACAACATTACATACTAGCCACACTAAATTAGTCGACGTGATTTCTACCTTACAGACTAATATAGAACAACTGATAAAATGGTCTGATTCAAATCACATGAGCATCCACCCTCATAAGAGTAAACATATGATTATAACTACCAGACAAAAACGGCAGAACCTTCCTAAAATACGTGGTTCATTGGACATCAGTGGTAATGTAGTTCAAGAAGTTAATTTTCATAAAGTTCTAGGATTAGTAATTGATAACAATCTGTCATGGTCTGAACATGTAAGAATGGTGTGTAAAATCATATCAAAAAAGATTTATCAGCTAATGAAGATAAAACATTTCCTAAATTCACACTCTCGTAAACTGTTTTATCATGCTTTTATTGAGCCACACATAAATTATGTATCCACAGTTTGGGATACGGCGAGCGAAAACACTTTAAAACCATTGGCAAGTATGTACAGACGTGCTCTTAAAGTACTTCTACTAAAATCATCATCATTGTCATGTAATGATTACATCTCGCTTGATATTCTCCCTCTGAAATGGAAGTTAAGATACAATAAGGCAATTTTTATGTTCAAAATTATGTCTGGCTCTGCTCCACCTTCATTGATAAACAAGTTTAAGATAAATGAGTGTCGCTATTTTCACAAAATAATGTTACCACTGCCCAGAATTGATCTGTTCAAATCTAGCCTTACTTACTCTGGTGGTTTATTATGGAATGATGTTTCATCCTCAGTAAATGTCAATACTAGTTTATATACTTTTAAAAACAAGTATCATTCGATCCTTATGAATGAATATACAGGCACATTCACATGATATCTTCTCTTGTCTGGCATTGCATTTTATTTTCCTCTGTGCTCATCTCTCTCTCTCTCTCTCTCTCTCTCTCTCTCTCTCTCTCTCTCTCCCTCTCTCTCTCTCTCTCT
>CM060318.1:47687015-47689515 GCA_030674155.1 Stramonita haemastoma
CTTGAGAAATAAAGACAGTTTATTCCCTCCTTCCTTCCTTCTTTTTTTCGTTCGTTCGTTCGTTCGTTCGTTCGTTCGTTCGTTCGTTCGTTCGTTCGTTCGTTCGTTCGTTCGTTCGTTCCTTCTTCTCTCTCTCTCTCTCTCTCTCTCTCTCTCTCTCTCTCTCTCTCTCTCTCTCTCTCTCTCTCCTCTCTCTCTCTCTCTCTCTTCTCTCTCTCTCTCTCTCTCTCTCTCTCTCTCTCTCTCTGAGATAACCTACTCCATTCTAATCTTGAATAAACTACCAGCAAGTCTTTTTTGCAAAATGATGATTGGGATCAATTCCTCAACCTTATCTATCTCTTTGAATCTTTATCTCTCCCCTCTTTATGGCTCTTGTTGATTTTTCCTTTTCTTCTTCCTTCTAATTATGAGTAAACTACTAGAAAGAGTTTTTAACACAAATGATGCTTAAGATCAATATCAGTTTCCTCTAATCAGGTCTAAACTACTCAGCCTCACCTTTCCTTTATGATAGGAGTATCGATTCTTCAAGGATGAAGTGGAGCAATAAATAAGCGCTGTGCAAAGGATGGCCGCTGAGCAGAGTAACAGAGAACTGAATGGTCTAAAGCGGCTTGCTGGCTTAAAATGATCGGCAATAAGCTAAAAAAATCACCAGCTGCCTTGGCACAGTGTTAGGGCTTTGGGTTACGGGCTGCAATGTCGCCGGTTTGAGTCTCGTAGGAGTAATATAGGTTTTAAGGTTCTTGCCGGCTCCTAACCAGAATAAATTCGCTATGGAATCATTAAAAAGGTTTGGACCACACAGTCAAGCTTCATCCACTTCATGGATTCCAGTTTTATGTTGTTGCTCAAAATACCTGACCAACACTGCAGGTTCTTTAACTCTCGGGCCGTGTTAAAACCGGGATATATTAGTATAGAAAGCGTAGAGCATATTTCTGTCAAGTAGACATCAGTACATCATCCTCATCACCATTGATCACCATGAAATAAAGAAAATTGTCTCTGACTCAGTTGATCCGGTTGCTCTAGTCTCTTGGTAGCTTCTGTTACAGTTTTCAGTACACTTCTGTCATTGTGAGTTGACATCAAAGATCACGGGTTGTAGGTTCAGTGGAGTCGGCCTTTGGAAGGACACTGGTGGATCTCACCCTGAGTGGTGGTCTGACTCAGTCTGCCTCTGCATCTTAGCTGTCACTGTCGTCAGCAGGGATCATAGTAGGTGATGCTTTTCCTACATTAACTCAAAAAAGGCGTCTCTCAACACCACCAAAGTGACCCAGCAATAGTGCAGCCCCCTGTCCTTGTCTGGTGGCCTAACAGAGGCGTAACACTGATAAGCTCCATGTGGACTTCTGACCTCATGGACACATGACGAACCTTTGTATGGCTGATGTGGATGAGATTAAAATGAGTGGTGTTGAAACCGCTGGAGAGCGATGTTACATAAAATGGCACAGCACAAGCCCCCACCCACCAAACAAAAAACAAAAAAAATACCACTTTCCTCCCAAAAGAAACAACAGACTAAGAATGAACAACAACAAAGTAAGAAGATAAGAAAATAGTTTTCTTTTTCTTTTTTTCTTCTCTTTTTGGGGGCAAGTTCTGTGAAGACTCCCCCCACAACGTTGCAAAGTGTGCGGTTTGGGTTGTTAAATGATCACACGCACCATTCAGTCTGAGTTTTTGTCTTTCCCTTCCTGTCTGTCTGCATTTTTTGTCTTTCCATATCTGTCTTTAACACCCATCATATCTCAATGCTCTTCTGAAACCTCTTTTTCTAGTCCATTCTTTTTCTTCGCCCCTTTTCCACCTCCCATCTAATACCGTCTTCTTCCATCTTCTCTTCTCTTCTGCCGTTACCAACGAATGTCCAAACCATTTTTTCGAATTCTGTAATTCTTACCTAAATTCTGCTTCATACACCCGAAACGAGCCAAGGGTTTGTTCACGTTAGCAAGGTTGTAATAATCCACTTCTTTCATCTCCTTTCCTATAATGGGAATATTGACGAGTTCTTGAAAAAAGCGATAGGCAATGTGAGCTGACATTGTGCAGTGCGGCTTTTGATAAGGTTTTCTGATAGCCCGGGATTGGAAGTTTTATTGCTAGGCTGTGGATGAATATTGTTATTAATGAGCTGCTTGCTGAAGTGGACACATCTGTTTTTTGATAGATCTCTTTTGAATCCATTTCAAAATGTCAATATTATGTTTTTGTTTGTTGGGAGGTGGAGGGGGTTGATGATGTCATTGAACTTTTTTAATCATTAGAAAGAGTTTCGGAGGCATAGAAAATCTGAGATCCTATTACGCGATTATCAAGATGCAAGCACGTTTAATTAGAAGCTAGGCTGCACTACTTTTGTCAAAAGGTACGTATTTTTGTTTTATTCATTGTGAGTAAAATTGATAGTTTGTCTTTGATTTTCATGTTTTTACGCGCTGCTTTTGTTATTGCAAATTTCATGTGGGCAAAATTGATAAGCTAC
>CM060318.1:47699515-47700656 GCA_030674155.1 Stramonita haemastoma
TGTGTGTGTGTGTGTGTGTTTGTGTGTGTGTGTGTTTGTGTGTGTGTATGTGTTTGTGTGTGTGTTTGTGTGTGTTGTTTGTGTGTATGTGTGTGTGTGTGTGTGTGTGTGCGCGCGCGCGCGTGCGTGCGCGTGCGTTTATGTGTGTATGCGTGTGTGTATCACACATGCATGTGCGACATCAGCATATGATCTCACATTAATTGTTAAAGCCTTCATCCATAATCATTGCTCTGACTAGCAACATCTACAACCCTCCTCCACCCCCATCCCCCTCCCCCCCCGCTATGATTGGAATCAAAATGTCATTTCAGAAAACTAGTATGACAAGGGAGCAGCTGTAACCACGTTACATGTCTGCCAAGTCTGGAATCACGATTACACATCAGCCAAGCGAAACAATCAGTGTCTGGTCTGCAAAGACGATAGACGACTTTCGGAGTTTAAGGAGACACTCGTGTTGGTTTCTGTCAGAGATTGTTAAAGGGACTACTCGGTGTGGGTGTAAGCGTATTTGTATACTACTTTATGTCACGGCAAATTTCTCTGCGTGAAATTCGGGCTGCTCCCCTGGGGAAGAGCTCTTCGCTACGAAAGTAATGCCTCCCATTTATGTCTTTTCCTGTTTGCAAGTGTGTATGTTTCTCTATCAAAGTCGCTCTTCTCTACGGAATTTTGCCAGGGACAACTACTCTTGTTGCCGTGGGTTCCTTTGCGTGTGCTAAAGTATATTTCAACTGGGACCTTTATCATCGAAGGACTAGGTCCCAGGCCACCTTTGAAGATCTGGCTGATGAAGGAACATTACCAGGCACAAACTTGAATATAACCCCACTTTTCACTTTCTAAGGAGGTACGGTACCTTATTTCTAAACTAGCGATCCACCGTGTTGTGGATATTGTAGTAGGCGTATAATCAACTTGAGTGCAAGATAAAATTTCATATGATCTTTTTAATATTTTAAGGCACAAAGGTTCACCAGGTGCTTATTTTCTCTTATCCAATTTTTTGCAACCTGCAATCTAAACATATTTTCTTTCTTTTTTTATCGGCGTCTTTTGATGGCAGCTTCAAAAGGCCACAGGGTAACAAATATTCTTGTGAATGCAAATGACACTTTTGAATTATGAAAAGTCTCTT
>CM060318.1:47700756-47715756 GCA_030674155.1 Stramonita haemastoma
GTTATACCTTGAGTATAAAATCATGTAAGAACGCAGATATGCACGTATACACGCGCACATACTTACATGGATGTACGCACGCACGCAAGCACCACACACACATATACACACACACGCACGCACACACGCACGCACACACGCACGCACACACGCACACACACACACTTACAAAATAGATGTGTTAATTCTTTTACATTACCTTTTGTTAATAAAAAGTGATGCATGACAATCATACTACTGCAATGTAATGATGGCACTGTGGTGGGGGTAGGAACGATGTTGATGTTGATGATGACGATCATGATGACAATGATGTCAACACTGGGAATGACGATGATAAGTTAGAAACAGGAAAAAATCAATGAACAATAACAGAACACCAGCGAGGAGGCTTCTGAGATGAATGATATCGATGATGATGAGATTCTTTTTGTTCCTCGGCTACAGCTCCAAGGTTCACTAATGGGGAATTGTTTGCGTGTGCGACCGTTCTCTTGCCCCCCATCATTTAGGAAGCGGCATTCCATCTTCGAGGTAATGATATAAAAGATGCCTACATAACCATCTATCAAAAATCCCGAGACAACAATCACTAATATAATGACAACTGTATTTCTCAATAACAGAATGCCAACATCAAAGCTCTGACAGAAAAAGTGATCGAGAAACACCCCAGACCATTTGGCCACAGATAGACAGACACCTCTCTGTACAGCTGTGGCCGATCATCTGCTCTGCCTTATCTTTATGAGCCTGAGGCTGCAATGCCAGACCTGGAAAAACAGCAAGCTGAGGCTGCTGGTTCTGTTCTGCTATCCAGTGATGCAATACATTTTTTCGATGAATTTGATTATAGATAAACAAAAAGAAGACCTGCTAATTCGCGGATATATCAATAAACGAATTGGCATGTAGACAGGTTGACAGATAGATGGGTGTACACTCACACACACACAGAGATATATATATATACATATATATATATATATGTATGTATAATATATAAACTATATATGTGTGTATATGGATATATATATATACAGGTATATAGTTAGATAAGTAATAGATAGACAGACAGATATACAGACAGATATACAGACAGACAGACAGACAGACAGAAGAGAGAGAGAGAGAGAGAGAGAGAGAGAGAGAGAGAGAGAGAGAGAGAGAGAGAGAGAGAGAGAGAGAGAGAGAGAGAGAGAGAGAGAGAGAGAGAGAGAGAGAGAGAGAGAGAGAGAGAGAGAGAGAGAGAGAGAGAGAGAGAGAGAGAGAGAGAGAGAGAGAGAGAGAGAGAGAGAGAGAGAGAACTCGAACTCGAACTCGAACTCGAAAAGTTTATTCACAAAAAGGCCATTGGCCCATACATGAAGGGGGTTGCCAAACTGCTTAGTGTTTTGGTGGAATAAAAGACAACAGCAATGAAAACAGCAGAATTGTATAGCAACAAAAACAGTAACAAAAATATGACTTACGATAATAAAGTATCTCTTATTCTAAAGGCTTTACACAAATATAGAGTGAGGCTGCGCACAACCTCAGGCTGACTTGATGCCATGGAGAGAGAGAGAGACAAGGCAAGGCAAGGCAAGGCAAGGCAAGGCAAGGCAAGGCAAAGTCTTTTATTCGAGGATAATAGATAAGCACTCATGTGCTTTTTTACATCCAGTCCCCGCCCTTTTCAGGGATACATCAAGTTAAAAATATACTAAACAATAAGACTTTACGCAGTACCAAACAACACACAAGAATAAAGGACACTATATATGATAAGGTAATGAAATGCACTCTTTCAGAAGACAAAAATCAGAAGTCACAATAAAAAATTTTGATTATGGAAAAAAAGAAAAGCGTTAGTAGATAAGGAGCAAACAAGAGAACAAAATGAAATAAACAACCGAAAACATCAATCCACCACTATCTATCAAAAATTGTACATGTAATATAAATCATACATTTGGATAAAAGGGGATTTTTTTTTTTAAACCAGCATCCTTATTGGAGGGGGGGGGGGAAGACATACTACCAATAAAGTTATAATATAAAAAAAGAAGAAAAAAACACATAAAACATCCTAATTGTTTCAAAAAATATATCATTATTTTCAATCGGATAATGTTTTACACACACTCACACTCATTCACGCACAGACACACACACAGACACACAGATACACACACACAGACACACACACAGACTCACAAACACACTCTCACACACACATACACACACAAACATACACTCACACTCACACACTCACACACACACACACACTCACACACACAGACACACTCTCACACACACATATAACACAACATAACACACACACACACACAACACACATACATACACACCACTACTACACTCACATGCACACATGCACACCACATACACAAAACACTCACACACACACACATAAAACATACACACACACACACATACACACATACACACACGCACGCTCGCACACACACACCCACACTCTACACACACTCACACACACACACACACACCACACGCACAACACACACACACACACACACACACACTCACACACACACACACTCACACATACACACACACACACACATTTTCACCGGTTCTGACACATTTCATCAATAAACTTCATTCAAGGAAAATATATGCCTTGAATTCTGAAAAATCATAAAAAATACACGAATACTCTATCTACTGTAAGGCACATATTTTGGGATATATATACCCTAATATCATATCAATCTTATGATTACATCATAAAATTTATGTTTCTAATTATATATGTGGTAATGGACAAAGTTATTCAGGTTTAAATTTTTTTTTTTTTTAACGATCATTAATTACAACTTTACATAAAATCAATTACATTCATAACACGTGATTATCAAAAAGGGAGTACAAATATGACTAAAAATGGATGGTAATAGGTGAGACATTCGGGAGAGAGAGGAGAGAGAGAGAGAGAGAGAGAGAGAGAGAGAGAGAGAGAGAGAGAGAGAGAGAGAGAGAGAGAGAGAGAGAGAGAGAGAGAGAGAGAGAGAGAGAGAGAGATTGTAAGTGTAGGCTACTGGTAAAGATGCTAAATATCTTTATTATATAACAAGTGGGATAGTGAAAATCAGTCTTAAAAATCAGCTACAATGATACAATGGTAAAATACATGTGAAACATATAAACGCGCGCAGACACACACACACACACACACACACACACACACACACACACACACACACACACACAAACACACACAGACACACACACAGAGGGGGGGGGTGAATGGGGAGTGTGGTTTGTTATTTTTGATGTTTTAAGTGGTTTAGGAGGTGATTTCTGAAGGTTGTTAATGATTGGTGCTGTTTAATTGAATCAGGAAGGGAGTTCCACAGGGTAGGACCTGAGTATAGTAAACTAGATTTGAACAAGTCTATTCTTGGGATTGGGACTCTTGGCTTTTCCATATTTCTGGAATGATTTATTGGGAAATTATCTTTTAAGGGTGTGGGGACATTTCCTGTCATTATCTTAAACATCATGATGCCTTTGTTATATTTTAGTCTTTGGTGTAGGGGAAGAATATTCAACTGATTATAGTCCACTTCTTGCAAGGTTGTTTTCTTCAATAGGACCAGTTTAAGACCACGTTTATACAGGCTAAGTAACGGTTTCATGGTATTTGCACTGGCGGAATCCCACAGGGTTGCTGCATAGTCTATTGAGGATTGTATATAAGCTTGAAAGAACAGTTTCCTTGAGTTGAAGTCAAGAAAGTGTTTAATTTTAGTCAACTGGTAAACTTTTTGGGACAAGTATTTGCATAGATGAGATATGTGGTAGAACCAGCTGAGATTTTCATCAATTGTTACTCCTAGTACTTTGTGGTGAGAGGTTTGTTCAATTGCTTCATTTTTTATGTAGATTTTAAACAGTTTATGTGATAAATTCTGTCGCTTTTGTCTGGTGGTGATAAGCATGCATTTTGTTTTTTGGGGATGAATAGACATGTGGTTTTGTTCTGTCCATTTGACAAGTTCGTCAGTGCTTTTTTGTAATATGGTTGCAAGATAGTCGATGTTGTTATGGCTCGTATGTATGGTTGTGTCATCAGCAAATAGTTCACATTTGGAATGGATATGTAAAGGAAGGTCATTTATGTATAATGAAAAGAGAATTGGTCCCAATATGGATCCCTGTGGTATTCCATAATGAATGGTTTTTAGTTTGGAAGTTGATGTAGCTATTGAGACACACTGTTGCCTGTTTGTAAGATAGGAATCTAGTAGTTGTATGGTTTTTGTTGAAATGTTATACAGGTCTAGCTTTTTAAGGAGAAGTTTGTGGTCAATTGTATCAAATGCTTTTTTGAAATCAACAAATAATACTCCACAAAATATTATTGTCATTAATGTTTGATAGCCAATTGTCTACAAGACTGATTAGTGCTGTATGGCACGAGTGCTTTTGTCTAAATCCAGACTGATTAGGATGAAGTAAGTTATTTGTTTCAATATGATGGACTAAGTGTTTATTCATATGTTTTTCCAGGGGTTTTGAAAGGATAGGTATAATAGAGATTGGTCTATAGTTTGAAGGATCTGAGGTATCACCAGACTTGTAGATGGGGATCACTTTAGCACATTTGAAGGCATTGGGGAAATAGTTCTTATCAAGGCAGAGGTTGTATATATATGTTAGTGTGTCTGTGATAACTGGAGCTGATAATTTTAATATATTGCTGTCTATTCCATCAAGACCACGCGTTTTTGATTGTTTGAGGTGAGTCAGATAGTTATAGACCTCTGAAACAGACATGAATGGTAGGTGAAGTTTTGAAGGTATAAGCTTTTCTTGGCAGTATTGTTTTAATTTATTGAGGTCATTGGATTCTGAGTTATCATTGCTGATTACGTTAGAAGAAACATTGATGAAGTGGTTGTTAAGTTTTTCAGCAGAGATGTCTTTGATTACATTTGATTTGGAAGATGATTGATTGTTAGTTATTTGATTTATTGCTCGCCATACTGTCTTTGAATTTTGTTTGGAAGATAGTAAGTCTTGGAAATATTTCTTTTTTTCCCGCCGTTTTTGTGAGATTATGGCATTTCTTAATTTTTTTGATTCCTCATAATATTTGTGTTCTTTTAGAGAGAGAGAGAGAGAGAGAGAGAGAGAGAGAGAGAGAGAGAGAGAGAGAGAGAGAGAGAGAGAGAGAGAGAGAGAGAGAGAGAGAGAGAGAGAGAGAGAGAGAGAGAGAGAGAGAGAGAGAGAGAGACAATGACAATGACAATGACAATGACAATGACAAAAGTTTATTATGTAAGCAAAAGATGCCCATTCACAAGGGGACAGTGGGAGGGGGACAGGGCACAAAACACATACACTGAGAACTTAATACATTATAGACCAAAAAGTCATCATGGCATGGATTCCACAACATGGTTACATAGCATAATTATTAGATCCTTTTTTCTTTTTTTTTCTTTTTTTTTTTTTAATAAGCTTTGGTCGGCCCTTACAACACGAGCTTGTTAAGGGGGGAGGAATTTCCACAATGTACGAATCCAGAGTCAGCATCTTAGATCAAACTGGTTTGCGACAAGGAAACCAGGCAGGTCACAATGTCTCTTCTTCCCTTTCAATCGTGGCTTGTGCAACTTTGCACCCCTAACACGCTAACACGGGATAATTTCGTGATGATCCAGGTGGCATGTGGGTACAGCTATCCCGTCTCTCTCTGTCTCACGCACTTTCTCTTACACACACACACACACACACACACACACACACACACACACACACACACACACACACACACGTGCGCGCGCGCACACACACACACACACTCTCACACACACAAACACACACGCACTCATCCACACACGCACACACACACACACTCATCCACACACGCACACACACACACAAACACGTTCATACACACATACATACACTACCTACACACACACATACACATCCGCGTGCTCAAACACACACACACACACACACACACACACACACACACACACACACACACACACACACACACAACACACACACACAAACGCACACACACACACACACACACACACACACACACACACACACACACACACACACACACACACACTCACACACACTCGGGTTATCCAAGCAAGAATCGAACTGCATCCACAATCACATGCAACACATCAAGTCCGGCACTGATACGATCTTTCAGTTTCTCCCGGTCAGCAGGGGACCACAGCTTCAGTTTGTGGTAGACAAGTCTTTCCTCCTTGGTCATCAGCCTGTAGTCCTTCTTCACGAACCAAAACAAATCCGGGGGGGTGTCACCAGCAGCAGTCCATTGGAAACGAAACACAAGATCGTCAGTTTCACAAATCAGCGTGTCTGGATGCCGTTTGCTGGTGAACACGCGTCCGAAGTCCTGGTTCCTGCGTGTGTCCCTAAGCCTCCGCTGCAAGGATCTGTCACTCAGATCAGCCACGTGGTTCTTGATGACATCTGCACTGGTTCCAACAGCCTGAAGTTTCGCCAGAGGGTCGTCACAGTGCGAGGTTTCCGCTGTACACACGTCGGCAAGGTCAATGCCACTTTGCACGTCAGCACGCTTTTCGTTGCCCTCTTTGACAGCACTTGCTGAATGACGAATTTCACGTGCACTTTCTTGTGACAGTGTGTTGTTAGCAGACGATGGTGTGTCGGTGTGTAACACAGGGAGATTTAAAGGAGGTGTGGGCACAAATAAACATGGCAAATGTTCCTCAGTCGTGACAATTTCATTTTCCTCCAATTCTACTTGCCTCTGTGCTGTTCTCCTCTCCTCCATCCTCCGCCTGTCTCTGTTGACCTGACTTGGCGGCTTGCTTCGGTAGCTGTGGGAGATGACAGGGTTTGCTGTTGCGCCATGTTGCTGTTGTTGGCAGGGCTAGCTTTCAGTCGTAACACTACGACTGTACTCTCTCCACTTCCACTTATTTTCCAGGAAGTGAGGCGCTGTTCTTGAAGCAGGGCATCCAAAGTGACTTCCAACGCTGTTGGCAGACCGACAACGGGCATGGTGTTGGATGTAAATGTGTTTTTTGACAAATAACTTCACAGCAAAATTTTCTTCCTGCCTACCTTCACGGGAGATCACCCACCGCCGAGAGAGAGAGAGAGAGAGAGAGAGAGAGAGAGGAGAGAGAGAGAGAGAGAGAGAGAGAGAAGAAGAGAGAGAGAGAGAGAGAGAGAACACTGAACACTGAACACTGAACACTGAACACTGAAATTGTTTAATGTACATCGGCCTTAGACCACAATACACTTTCAGGGGCAAAAATGGAAAGATGCAAAAAAATGAAGTATAACTTTTCGTAAACTTTGATACGATTTTACCATAGTACTTTGGCGTGTAATGAAAGAGAGAGAGAGAGAGAGAGAGAGAGAGAGAGAGAGAGAGAGAGAGAGAGAGAGAGAGAGAGAGAGAGAGACAGACAGACAGACAGACAGACAGACAGACAGACAGATAGACAGACAGACAGACAGACAGACAGACAGACAGAGGTACTAAGGTAACAAGTTAGACAAACAGAATAGCAGACATACAGACCCAGGCAGGTTGACAAGGGCACAGACAGAGAGTTGCAGCTTTGTATTTTGTCTTGTCATTTCCTGGGAATTTTTTAAGAGAAAATGCATAGGACCTACCACATGATTCTGTCTGTCTGTCTTCCTGCCTGTCTGTCTGTTAATATGTCTGTCTGTTTGCCCTTCTATCTGTCTGCTTGTCTGCCTGTTTATCTGTATGTATATCTGCTTTTCTATCTGTTTGTCTTTTTGTCTGTCTTATTCTCTGTCTTTCTCTAATTATTCAAGGAGTGGCAGATATTCATGTTTCAGAAATCCGCTTTCTTCAGACAGGCTGACAAGCAAGGAATCGGGGCAGCCGCCCACAGAGAATGAAGACTGACAAGTCCTTGTGTTGCTTTAGACCATGATCCCCATCCCTCTTACTGTATCACGTCTGTATGATGGAGAAGGGGGGGGGGGTTGGAACGGGGTAGATATGATATAGAGAAGAGAGTGAGATAGATAACGAAGAAGAGGAAGAAGTATTCAAACCATTCCAGTTGCACAAGTTGATCTCTTTTTGATTCCCAACTTGATTGCAACTCCAAGCAGAACAGATATTCACCATAGTGTCAGAAACACCCCCCTAGGGATGACTGTGGCCTATCAGTTTCAATACCACTTCCACCTTCTGATAATTATGTGATAGAAATTCCCTCTTTTGTATCCTTTTCTTTGTTTCTGTCTTGTCCCTTTTTCCCCTATGATATTCTTCGTGGCTAATGTTTGCCTTCTTGGTACACTGTCCCGCCTTTTTTCCAGAAAGACTTAAAAGATAACAATTCTCTCCCACGTCAAATTCAGATACTGCTGTGCCTGACTTGTCAGGCATTTCACGGCAGTGCAGCACATTTTTCGTTCAAATAAAAGAAAACAGTAGTAGGCATGAAAGAAGACGAGCTGCAAAGAAGGAGAAGAATTGCGAAGAAGGAGAATTGCGAAGAAGAAAAAGAATTGTGGAGAAGAAGAATTGTGAAGAATTGCACAGATGACGAAGAAGAAGAAGAAGAAGAAGAAGAAGAAGAAGAAGAAGAAGAAGAAGAAGAAGAAGAAGAAGAAGAAGAAGAAGAAGAAGAAATATCAGAACAACTGGCTGCCACACTCCGCAACAATAAATACTGCCGTTACTGTCAAAGCCTTGGATCTAATTGGTACCACAATGGGCTCCCAATGCCAGATATGGACAATAATTGTCAGCTGGTGAGAAGTTTGGCAAGAGCTTTGGTGAATGTGCTGCTGTTACTATTACACACACTGGCGCTTTTAATGCAGTAGTAACGGCGGTGTCTAAAAGGAATGCTATCTAGAAAGAGTGAAAGTGCCATTTTCGTTTAAGTCTTACTGTTATCATACTTGCCATAAAGTTTGCATAAGTACTACTGAGGATAATTTGGAAGGCAAGAGCATCCCTCTCTGTCTACGTCTCTATTTCTCTTTCCCTCCCTATTTCTGTCTCTGTCCTTTTCTCTGTCTCTCTCTCTGTTTGTTTGTCTGTCTGTGTGTATGTCTGTCTGTGTGTCTGTGTGTCTTTCTGTGTGTCTGTGTATCATTATTTGTCTGTGTATCTTTCTGTCTGACTGTCTGTCTGTCTGTCTGTCTCTGTCTCTCTCTCTCATATTTCCCCCCTCTTCTTCTTTGCTTATTATTTTTAAAAACTCTTTGTCTTTGTTATTTGGAAAGTAAAGGATTAGCTTATTTTTCTCATCGGCATCCTCTTCTCTATGTTATACATCCAAACCCTTTTATCTCTCTTTCTCTTAAAGTGTAGTATAAGCTCCGTATAGATCTATGTATAATAGCATATCTGCGGGAAAGAAAGGGGCTGAGTCATTGCCTTGGGTGTATATATATGTATATTTACGACACGACGAGGTAGCACGTGTGAGATATAGGAAGGGTATTGCTTGTGCAATAGGATACGTAGCAGATCCCTCTGTTCTTTCCCTTTATCAACAACCCATGTACACTGTTACTGGGGCAGCTTTCTGGTACCGCTGTTGGAAAATGTCGTGCAGAAAAAGATACACCAGGACAGGCAGATAGGCAGATATGCAGTAAAAAGGGGTGCTCAGACCTGATGAGAGTGTTGTATGCGGGAATGTGTGTGTGTGTGTGTGTGGGGGGGGGGGGGGGTTAGTTTGGTGTGTGTGTGTGTGTGTGTGTGTGTGTGTGTGTGTGTGTGTGTGTGTGTGTGTGTGTGTGTGTGTGTGTGTGTGTGTGTGTGTGTGTGTGTGTGATTCAGGTTCAGGTGCAGATTTAGAGTCAGATTCAGAGTATTCTATTGCCATTTAAGTCAAGTAGACTTATTTGACAAAATAAACATCTCTTTTAATTACATTTCTGCCCAAAATCATGTCCATTAAAATTATGTTGCATTCTTCTTCTTTTTTTTCTCTCTTTTCAAAACATTCAAGGATGTAATTAGGACCATATGTTTTCAAACGAAAAATAATACAAAAAAGGGTCTTTGGAGCCCACGTGTTCTATAGAGAAAGTATTTGAGACTAAGAACATCTTTCAATAAATGTAACTTGTTTAAACCAGTAGGGACTGCGTGTTTATAACTGAGGTAGCATATCAGAAATAAAGAGGCACAAAATAAATTTGTTATTCAGCTTACACATGAATGTTTAAATAGAATGTTAATCTACTTTAGATTCTTGCTTAATAAGTATACTTTATGTCTGAAAACATCAAATGTGACACTCCACCACATAAGGAGTCGCATCCCACGAGAGGACAGTTTTTAGTTATTGACAAATTATGAATCTGCAATAAAAGGGCTATCCAATACAAAAAGCAGATTGAAAACCGGAAAATTGTGTGCAAAGTTATTACAAATTGAAATGATAGACTGCAGGATGTGACAATAAGGAGAAACAGGCAAGTTTTTTTCCATAACAAGTTGTCAGAATGAGGGCTTGGGTATATTCAAAACACATTTAAAGGCTGTCGGGTTTTGTTCCTGCTATGTAGCCCTCCATTGTTATGCTGCCCTTCATTAGAAAAAGACACTTTTTCGGGTAATATCGATCTCCTGAAATAGTTTACAGTGCTGAATGTGTAGGTAGATATGTTAACACCTCTACGAAAAGGTGGTAAACTGTTGCCATCTCGTATAATTTATTTTTCTTGTGTTGAAAATCAAGTCATCGCAGAAAAGTACTGCTTTTGTATGTCTGTTTTGTCTTTCTGTCTGTGTCTTCCTTTTTTTTCTCTGTCTCACTGTCAATCTGTCTGATTGTCTGCCCCCCCCCCCACCTCTCTCTCTCTCCTCTCTCTCTCTCTCTCTCTCTCCTCTCTCTCTCTCCTCTCTCTCCTCTCTCTCCTCTCTCTCTCTCTCTCTCTCTCTCTCTCTCTCTCTCTCTCTCTCTCTCTCTCTCCTTTCCCTCTTTGTCACTGTAGCTTTGAACACGAAAATCAAACTTTTTTTTTCTTTTTCTTTGCTTTCCTCCACTTCCGAATCTACATCCCGAAACGCCTACACTTCTTCCTTTCTTTCCTGGTGCAGCATGTATGAAATCCACACATAAAGGCATACCTCGGATAAAGAGGAGATTGAGCCTGGCCCAGTGTGTATGGTATGCATGCAGCCTGGCAATGCATGGGGTATATGTGAGTGGTGTTGCTAATGGCCCAAACATAAATGGCAGATCCCTCTGTTGTTTTCCTTTATCAACAACCCGCGTACATTGTTACATACACAACTGTCTTGCTTCGTACTTGTGATGATAATATACGTTCAGAGAAAAGAGTAGTCAAGCAGGCAGAAAGAGATAATGATGAAATGGGTGTTTGTTGTATTTACTTTTCAATGTGTTTTTTATTTATTCGTTTTATGTTTATCCTTTTATTTCGAGTATAATAGAATAAACACTAGTGTGTTGTTTTCTTTACATCCAGTCCTCGTGCGCATGTGTTGGTAAATTTTAACACCCGTTCCCACCGGCACACAATGGCCTACTCCTCCGAAAAGTAGTGTGTGTGTGTGTGTGTGCGTGTGTGTGTGTGTGTGTGTGTGTGTGTGTGTGTGTGTGTGTGTGTGTGTGTGTAAGTGTATAATATATATATATATATATTATATATATATAATATATATATATGTGTTTGTGTGTGTGTGATGTGTTGTGTGTGTGTGTGTTGTGTGTGTGTGTGTGTGTGTGTGTGTGTGTGTGTGTGTGTGGTGTGTGTGTGTGTGTGTGTGGTGTGTGTGTTCGTGTGTGTTCGTGTGTGTTGGTAGTGTGTGTGGTATGTGTGTGTAAGCGTCTGTGTAGTGTAAGTGTGTGTAAGTGTGTATGGTGTGTATGTGTGTGTGTGTAAGTGCGTGTGTAAGTGTGTGTGTGTGTGTGCGCGCGCGCGCGCGTGCATGCATAATCATAAGCGTAGAAAGCAGGAAGGAGAGTGTGTAGATGACAAGGCAAGTGAAGTGAAGTAAAAATGATCTTTGTTGGAGGGAAAAGTAACCTTAAGTTTGCAAGCTTTTATTTCAAGCAAGCACCCACACATCCATTCATAGATGCAAGTACTTTTCTCTTCACGTCTTTGGCATTTCTGTCAAAGACTTTTGTCTGAAAGAATGTACTCTATGCTCTGAACTACACAATACAATGGATGGCATGTGTAGAGAACGATTCTGTCGTGTAAAGTAGGAAACATTTACTAAATATGAATGTTAATACCCCTTTGCAGACAGAACGTTTTTATATTATATTGTTTGACTGTTTTGAAATCTGAATAATATTTTTATTGTAAGGCACAGCTATTACAGACTGAAATTTTGAGTACACCCTAAGGTATTAGGTAGAGTGTGAATCTATGTGAAATGTAGCATATTAGGTATGCTACCTAAAATTAGATAGGATTTTATAATGAAGGTTTTACAATGTTAAAACACACATTTCCAAATTTGTAATTTGCATTTCCAAATGTGTGATTTCAAATAAGAGTTGATTTTTTAATCAAAGATAAAGCAAATGGAAGGAGAGTAAAATTGTAATGCATGACAAATTGAAAGGCAGTTAAACACTTAGAATTAAACAATGAGAAACAAAAATATACAAACATGTAATTTGATTAACAAGTAACACATTTCCAGATTTGTACATTTGTAATTTGCATTTCCATATTTGTGAGTACAAATTAGAGTTGATTTTTTAATCAAAGATAAAACAACTAAAAGGAGAGTAAAATTGTAATGCATGACAAATTGAAAGGCAGATGGGCACTCAGAATTAAACAATGAGAAACAAAAAAAACATACAAAAATGTAATTTGATTCACAAGTAATACATACATAATTATCTACAACATGTTAACAAAGTATAAAGATAATCTCCGGAAATTTTAGATTACATTAGTACTGATTAGATTAGTACTGATAAAATAGGGAAGTCATACATTCATAGGGAGACAGCTGCGTAAACCTTTCAAGTACAGCCGTCTATCTTAAAGAAGAATAAAATGCGTGCCTCACATAACGCATGGATCTTTATCACCAAAAGCTTACATTCTCCCCTGTCTTCTTATGGGAAAACACATACTTTACGGCTCGTTCATAGAATTTCGCTAACACAGCATGGATGACGTAACAGGAAATTGGGGTCTCTGGAATATCTTAGTGTGGCAAACATTGAGAAAAGGTGTAGGTGTTATTTGTTGTTGTTGGACAAATGTTCGAAAATTGTCTCTTTTTTGGTCTTTTTCTTTCTTCCTGTGCTCGTTTTTTTCTTTTTTTTTTCTTTTTTCTTTCCTTCTTCTGTTCCTTTTTGTATAGAGATAGATGTTTTTTTCCTTTTTTCTTAATTTTTTTCTTGCATTTATTTGTTTGCTCATTTGTTTGTTCATCTTCCTCCTATAGATATTTTTTCTTTCATTCATTTTCTTTGTTTATTCCTCTAACTTTATCTCTCAGTGTCTGTGTCTGCTTCAGTGTCTGTGTCTGCTTCTCTGTCTGTCTGTCTGTCTGTCTGTCTGTCTGTCTGTCTGTCTGTCTGTCTGTCTGTCTGTCTGTCTGTCTGTCTGTCTGTCTGTCTGTCTGTCTGTCTGTCTGTCTGTCTCTTCTCTCTCTCTCTCTCTCTCTCTCTCTCTCTCTCTCTCTCTCTCTCTCTCTCTCTAATGCATTTATACGCATGTACGCGCGCGCGCGTGTGTATATTGTGTGTGTGCTGCATGCGTGTGTGCATCCGTGTGTTTGTGTTTGTATGTGTGTATGTGGGGGGGGGGGGGGAGGGTAGGAGTGTACATGCATGAATGTGTGTGTGTGAATTTTCATAAAATTGTAGATATATGCATACCTGCAAATGTAGAAAGGGGAAGTGGAAATACATCAGTGATAAGAAAAGCACAGGTGTGTGTTTGTATGCGTGCTTATTTGATCAAAAAAGCTTGCTTGCATGTGCTTACGTCTTTTGTAATTATACCATGGATCGTTGTGTTGAGGAGTATACTCAACTGTAAGACACAATGCATGTCGTGTGTATGAAACACTTGGTGGTAAATCAGCAAGAATATGATTATTGCACATGACTTTCATTGCGCTGTTTGTGGACAGAAACTTTTACATACAATTGTTCCACATTTTAGAAGTATCGTTACTGTCTGTTTGGCAAGCGGTAACCGTTGCAGAGTGTGCTTTTAAGCAAACTAGGATGTATCAGGTAAAGTATACATCCTTTACAATATTTTAATTGCTGTTAAAGAGTGAAGCATTTTTAATGATCAGTCCTTACATGTTGCAAGAGTTGATCATGTCTAAAATGGATATTGATGCAATTTTTATTTAAAAAGAAAATTAAAAAGTACATAAAAAAGCATAACGCCAGGTCACAGGAGGAAATAAACTATGACTGACACAAGAAAAAAGCAAAAAAGTTAAAGAAGCACTACTGGAAACATGATTCACAAGAAACAAATACCGTATCTACGACATGTAAACACACGCTAACAATATATTGTGATAAAGCTTATCTCCGAAAATCTTAGACTCCCTCCTTTCACAGTAATATATTTGTAAGTTTACATATCTGTTGCAAAAGACAGCTGCCTAAACTGAAACCGCAGATGTCTATCTCAAACAAGAATTAAGTGTGTCTTATATAACGCATGCATCTCTTTATCTCTGAAGGCTTACATTCTCGTTTGTTTTTGTAGGGAAACACATGCACATTACAGATCGTTCATAGAATTTCGTTGACACAGCGTGGATTGCGTAACAGGGAAATAGATTAGTCTGCAGTTTTTACAGTTGGAAAAAATTGAGGAAGGATATCGCCTGTGTTTGTTGTTGTTGGACAAAAGTTCGGAACTTGTTATATCTTTCTGCTTTTTATTCCTTGTTTGTCTATTTCTCTTTTTCCTGTTTTTACTTTTTTGCCCATGTTTTAGTAGTTTTGTATTTAT
>CM060318.1:47718256-47720756 GCA_030674155.1 Stramonita haemastoma
CAAAATTCAATCTAAATAATTAAAAAATCTAGAAAATAATATGTCAATAACAGCATTTTATGCTTTTTTTTTTTTTTTAGCAAGAACCATGCATTTGACCTAACCTGACTGGAGTTTCGGATCCTGGATGAGCCTTTGTCAGAGGTCCAGGTGATTAGTGAAGCTTCCCCCTTGTTGAACAAACCGCTTTTATGGTAGACAAATCATGTCTGAATTACTGTTTTGGTGTGTTGTTGTTGTTGTTGTTGTCTTCAATTTAACGTCTGTTCACACTCAGTGATATTAGACGAGGAAAGTGGAAAGTAAAGAAGTTGAAGAAGGGAGTGGAAGGAGTGGGAGAAGAAAAGACTGAAGAATTAGCGTGTGGGTGGATGTTTTTGTACATGAACAGGTAATAATACTTATTTAAAATAAAAAAATTTAAAAAAAAAAAATCTGTGTAGACTCTAAGTCGGTACTGTATGCTATAAAATCCCCAAATTCCAAGAAAGTATCCAGAATTGTTTTTGAAATTAAATACGTCATACACCTTCTAAGTTTAAGAGGTATTCCGGTTCATTTTGTTGGGTACCTTCACATGTTGGAATATTTCCAAACGAGTGGGCTAATAGAGCTGCAAAAAAGAGGGCAAGACATGTTTTGGAATCAATAGAACTGCATGTTCCCTTATCTCTACAGGAGGGATACCGCATATTAGAACAAAAGTCATGGAGTAAGTTGAAAGAATCTGTTCAATTCAAGGAACAATGTCTAAAGAATGGTCTGACTAGTTCCCTATTTCATGTTACATGTCTCCCTCTAAAATACAGTCTAGTGTTATAACCGCAAGAAGAGTAAATGCATTGTATTTTAGAATGAAATTAAATGCATTCATCACAAAATATTGTAAAAATGTCAAATGTCTATGCGGAGATCATATTACAAATACTCATATCATATTTGAGTGCCCAATTGTGAAGCCCTTCTTACCTGTATTTTCCGAGCAGTCTCTGAAAAAAGTATTTGAAAATTCAAAGTTAGCCTTTGCCATTGCTAGATGTTTATTGCACAGTCCACTTGAATATTTGTTGTAGCTACATTATTGATGTTTTGGTGTGTGTGTGTGTGTGTGTGTGTGTGTGTGTGTGTGTGTGTGTGTGTGTGTGTGTGTGTGTGTGTGTGTGTGGTGTGTGTGTGTGTGTGTTGTGTGTGTGTGTGTGTGTGTGTTTGCGTGTGTGTATGTGTGTGTGTGTGTGTGTGTGTGTGTGTGTGTGTGTCGCGCGCGCGCGCGCGCGCGCGCTTGTGTTTTAGTATTTTGTCATATTTATATTCTTTTTATTTGGTTGCGTATGAACTAATGTACCCTGTTGCAGCAGTCTACACTGCCAGCATGAACCTTTCCAGAAAACTACCTGTATCTGGTGGGACAGGTGGAATGTAAGCGTGCAGGAATGTTGCAGGGATTGTTCCGCCATGTAACTAGACAGGTGTCTTGTCACAACGCAAGACACTAACTGGTCAGGACACTTGAGGTCTTCTAGGCCTGGCACAGTTGGTTAAGGGTGTGACTACCAACATCGTCTGCACAAACCCTATCAGCGGCATGACACAGTGGTTAGCACATTGGTGCAAAACTGAAAGGTCAATTTATCACTGGAATATTACATCCTATACATTTTCTAATCCTAAGAGGCACTCATGTCACCTTTTGCTGGGTACCTTCTCATTGCAATATTGTATTTAATGAAAATGTTGATAGATCTGCTAAAACTGCGGTAATGCGTTTCGATTGTGCTGATACTTTAAGCATACCAATGTCTGTCGATGAGAATTATACTTTACCCAAACATGCATGCTGGAAGTATTTTAGAAAAAAAAAAACAAGAAGACACTGGGAAATCTCATCATCATGTTTTCTTTCCTAACCTTAGTCATTGTCTCTGTGTACGTTTTGGGCTGGAAAAGTTGCGTCTGAGATCAGTCATTAGTCTCATTAACAGACTTGAATTAAATGCCTTCCAAACAAAGTATGCTAAAAATATGCGTTGCATGTTCGATACGATTTTAGTCAGTCATTTTTTTTTTTACTGTCCTGTTTTAAAACAGTGTCTTCCCATCACAAGTGAGAACTCTTTGGAAAAGATTTTAGGCAACTTTGTGTTGCTGTGTGAAATCGCCGTGTCGCTGAAGAAGACTGTAGTGCTTATGAACATGTCAGTAGCTTGTTTACGAGATAGAGACATTGATATCGTGCTTTTTCTTAATTCCTTAAACAGTTCCGATTGGTTCGTCATGGTTTACCTTTACCTTTTTGTTATGTTTTACTTACTTTTTACTTCTACCATTGGCTAAAAGTTCTACAAGTAACAGTATAAATTTTGTTTGCATTGTTTTTTGGGGGAGTGTCCTTTTTTGGGTCTAATGTTACTTACATGAACAGACATTAAACTGAAGAAGAAACACACACACACACACACACACACACACACACACACACACACACACACACACACACACACAC
>CM060318.1:47725998-47733498 GCA_030674155.1 Stramonita haemastoma
TTTCTAGCACTTGCTATAGATAAAAAACCTTTTCCAAGTTTGAAATATTTTAGTTATGGCGGCCCAATATTTATCATTTCCATGGCCAACAGTACATAAAATTGAAGAAATATGGATTTATTTGCTTAAACGTTCTAACATGGGAGATTATGACAAGGACTTTCTATGTGTGATGAATGTACAACACCAGAATTAACATCATTGATCAGACAATCCCCTTGAGGGAAACCCGCAATGTAACGCCTAATCTGTCAGTTCTTCCTTCTGGATTATCAGTCAGAAAATCCATTGTTTCCAAACAGCAGCGCACGACAATCTTGTGTTAGCGCTTATCCAAACTGATACTGCTCCTCTGCCTTCCTCCCTTCTCTTCTCTCTTGAACTCTTGAGCAAGTTGACAAGCTTTCAGCACTCAGAATCAGGAACATTTACATGAGAATATCCTCTCAAGTGTTGTAAAGAATATATTCTTTGTGGGAACGTATTAGACAGCATTCGGCTTTTACACCTTGAAGGAAACAGAAAAAGGTTGAGAAGTGAGGTGAAGAAACTTACAGAGGACACAATGTCTTCAGCCTCACCTCCTTACCCTGTCCTGGTTTCTTCCCCTTTTCTCTCGCCTGGTTCTCATGGTAACAACTCCCAGGTCCGTTTTTACGGAATTTAAAGCTTGACTTTGTTCAAATAATGTTTGAGTTCAGCAATAGATGTCAGGCCATATTGACGTCACTGGCAGAGCAAAACCCCTTTGTGGCCTCATGTTTATTGCATTACAGCCCTGTCCACAGATTGCCCTGTCACTCTCAGGTAAATCATTGTCAACATGTGCTGTGATTGAATTTGATCATCGGTTGTTTGCCTGATAAGTTTTAAATCAAGTTTACAACCCATACGCATTTTCTGCTGTGTTTTACTATAATGGATCATGTTAGTTATTTGGCTGCTTTGTATTGTTAACCTTCGATAAAAACCACTGTCTATATTGTTAGATAGCAATAACTATATCAATCCAAAAGAGGTGAACCTGAACATGATAATATATTTTAACTTGAATCTATGATACATATGGTGTATAATTCTGAAAGCAATTGTCTAGAGACAAACTAACAAAGTTCGCAAAAAACAGCGAAACCCTCCTTCACTTCAAGTGAAGTTTTGTTTTTGTTTTTGCTGTTGCTTGGGTGTTTTGTTAATAACAATATAGAAAAGATAGAAACAGATCAAGAAAAAGTTCTATACAATATTAACAATTTGATCTCCAAAACCTTCACGTAAAATTCAATTTAATATCTTCATGACTTAACTCTTTAATTTTCTAGGAATGTTGGTGCGCTCAGTTTAATAGCAACCTTTTAGTCTTTTGCCATATAAAGTAGGATTAGAAAGGCAAGTTAAATCTCGAAAAGATGACATTCTTTATCTATAACAGCACATTGTAGCAATCAGACTTACAACTGCCCATGTCTGCCTCATATCACACAAATATACGTAAACGTTATGCCACAGTGTTGTCTATATAGACCCATTCAGATTTTGTTTGTTACTGATTGAATATTTTACGCGCATGTACACCGCCATACACTCTTTTTAGAAATGGCCAGACCCCATTGAAAAAAAATCCTTTAAGTTGGAATGCAGCTACCTTCGTGGTCTGTTTAAAACGGTCACATACGCAAAATTTCACCATTGGTGAACCTCGGAGATCTAGACGAGGAACGAGAAACAAACAGAAAGAAACAACATAACCAATAAGTGACATTACGTCAGATTCGTTTTGAGCTGTGGGCATTTTCCATTTCAGCTAGGCGTAGGAATTAGTCACGCTCACTGCTCATCGTTCTTAAGTCTCCAGGGGTTGTTAAAGTTCAAATTGTTCAATCAGAAAATCCATTTTTTGAAGAAAAGGTCAGATTGGGAAAACAAGAAAAACTGCTGACATTATTTTTCTATGGTCTTACAAAACTTTCAGGAGATTGTCTGTCTGTGTAAGTTTTAAACTTTTCTGTTTACTTGTCGAAAGAGGTGTGGTGGTTGGGTGGGGAAGATATCCTAGTGATCAGAGCGTTGTGCTCACGATTTGACACCCTGAGTTCGAGCCCAGGTTGGAGCCACAAACGAGATGCCCATTCAATGAGATGTTCTCCTCGAGTTTAGCGCCAGTACTGACTCCACTCCTCGGAAAGTCCATCAGTTGAGATTATAAACCGACGTCCCTTGTGTGAACGCACGCAGAACATCTTGAACACATGTTAAAACTCGTTCTGCCTTTTGGAAGTGTTTCGTGTTCAGATGGTTATCATCCCCGAGGTCGGAATGTGGATACCTAACAGGAGGTGGGGGGTGTTTAAAAATGGCCACATACACACAAAAATGTCACAATTGAATTTTAGTCCAGTCCTTTAAAACTGTGGCAATGTCTTGTGCAATGTCTTGTTTACTGTCTGCCATACAGTTTAGTGTCTCTGTAGCATGCTTGCTTTAGATGGTCCTTCCTCAAGAAAGCTGGCTGAGCTGACCTTTAACTTCTGTAGTCACGGGGACTAGATGTAAAAAAAAAGCAGAAAAGTGCTTATTCCATTATCCTCGAAATAAAAAAAATTAAATTAAAACATGACCAAAAAATGATACTTTCTGATCCTTATTTTTAAAAGTGTGGGGGGTTAGAAAGCAACTATGCTGTAGAGCAATCTTGTAGTATTACCATGTATTAGCATCTCACTGGCAACTGTGCAGCAAAGATGCTGTACATGTACTACGTTAGTGACTGCTTTCTGCTGGATGTGAACTGTGTTTATTGTGGGCTGCAGTGTCTCATGTTACACTTCGTCAAACATCTTCTTGACATCCATAATGACGTGTTAGAACTCTCTCTTGTGTTGGGGTCCTTCTTTTGTTTATTTTTCGAATAGGGTACATTATATTTTTTTTTACATTGCTCTGATAATTATGTCTTTGCAGAATCAAACGTGTTTCCTTTCTGTAATAGTGATGTGTGTGTGTGTGTGTGTGTGTGTGTGTGTGTGTGTGTGTGTGTGTGTGTGTGTGTGCGTGCGTGTGTATGTGTGTGTTGTGTGTGCACGTGTGTGTGTTCTGAAATTCTCTAATTCTATTACACATTTGTTGACATCAGTTTAGAAACTCGAGCTTTTCTCCTGCCCCTTTCGACTTGTTGAGAGATGAGAAAAAATGTTCGTTCGGTCATTTAACTTGATATACCCAATCAAGGCCTGAAAAAGAAATTTACCATTTGAAACGATAGTCTAGCCAAGCAAGCAAAATTAATAATAGGAAAGTTAAATGTTTTTGTCTAGAGCTAAGATCGTTTTCTAACTCAAAGCTGGCAAAAGTTGCAAGTTGAAACAGAAAGTTTTCTCCTGAGTGTGATCATTTTTCAAAGGTTAAGGAGCATTGGGTTTCTTCCAATTAAAATCTGCATGCATAAGGATCATAATATTCGAAAAAGGCGGCATTCTCTCTCTCCTCTCTCTCCTCTCTCTCTCTCTCTCTCTCTCTCTCTCTCTCTCTCTCTCTCTCTCTCTCTCTCTCTCTCTCTCTCTCTCTCTCTCTCTCTCTCTCTGTCTCTCTGTCTCTCTCTCTCTCTTGTCTCTTGTCTTTCTCTTTTCTCTTTGTCTTCTTCTTCTGTTTCTGTCTGTCTGTCTGTCTGTCTGTCTGTCTGTCTGTCTGTCTGTCTGTCTGTCTGTCTGTCTGTCTGTCTTCTTCTTCTCTCTCTCTCCTCTCTCTCTCTCTCTCTCTCTCTCTCTCTCTCTCTCTCTCTCCTCCTCTCTTCTCTCTCTCTCTCTCTCTCTCTCCCTCTCTGTCTCTGTCTCTGTCTCTGTCTATGTCTCTCTCTGTCTCTGTCTGTCAGTCTGTCTGTCTGTATGCATGTATATATGTATGTATGTACGTACGTACGTACGTACGCACGTACGTACGTATGTATGTATGTATGTATGTATGTATGTATGTATGTATGTATGTATGTATGTATGTATGTATGCATGCATGCATGCATGCATGCATGCATGCATGCATGCATGCATGCATGCATGTATGTATGTATGTATGTATGTATGTATGTATGTATGTATGTATGTATGTATGTATGTATGTATGTATGTCTCTTCTCTCTCTCTCTCTCTCTCTCTCTCTCTCTCTCTCTCTCTCTCTCTCTCTCTCTCTATCTCTCTCTCTCTCTCTCATGATAGGAAACGCGTGTTAATGATTTTTTTCTTCTTTTTTCGTTCCTAGGCTAGAGCTTAGAAGTCGACTAATGATGAGATCTTTGCACATGTGACCGTATTTGTCCACCATGTAGTTAGCTGCATGCCAGCTTTGGGGATGAGGTCTAAACATGGTACTAGTGTGTACATGCTTTCATGTGTGTGTGTGTGTGTGTGTGTGTGTGTGTGTGTGTGTGTGTGTGTGTGTGTGTGTGTGTGTGTGTGTGTGTGTGTGTGTGTATGTGTGTGTGTGTGTGTGTGTGTTGTGTGTGTATGTGTGTGTGAAAACACGTACACACTAGTATATATATACTTGACAACCCCTTTATATATGTGTGTTTGTTTGTTTGTTTGTGTGTATCACTGCGTGTATGCGAAAACCAAAACTAAATGTACCCGTATCTACGCTTTGATATTTCTCTGTGATTCACCTACTTAAAGAAAAATAAAACAGGATCTACGAAACAAAAAGTCATAAAAACGCATGATTTATAGAGGGTATTACAGAATTGAAACTCATACCAATAGATCAGTTTCTAAACATTTTATCTGTCACTTGCTTTCGCCAAGATCAATGCCAGGTTTAGTACCTGTTTTCTTCAATGTATAAAAAACACAACTCCTTTCATTCAATAAAAGATAACCTTTCGTGTTCATCAATTTAAAATAAACACAAGCAGCCCCTCTCCCTTTCCCTCTATCCAATCCAAACGAAACAAACTTTTTAAAAAAGCCCGCAATTTGGTGAAGAGGTGGCTGTGTGACAGTGAAAACACAGCAGGCAGGGTGTTGATGACAGGCCAATGGGATAATGGGATGGCGTTGCCTTGACAACAAACCCTGGAGCTCTGCATGGTCCTCCCATCCCCAACAGAAAGCAAATAAACGAATAACCAGGCACCCGGGACGCTGGCCTATTTCCACATTAACAAAAAACGACAACTACAAACGAACAAGCAAATAAACATAGAGACAGATGGTATTACAGAACCGAAACACATAGCAATAGATCAGTTTCTAAGCCTTTTTATCATGTCACTTGCTTTCGCCAAGAACAATGTCACAATACAGAAAGACAAAACAAAGATATAAGCAAGCAAACAAGCAAATAAAACCCCAAACACTAAAACAAATTGTAAGTGTTTAGTCTCTCATTTTTTGTCAGAACACACCCAAACTATAGACGAAAAACTTGCAGCATCCAGACCACCTCTTTTGCTCAAATGGGTGTGACAAAACTTCATGGTTAAAACTGGGAGTGAAATTCTTCTGACGACTCACCATTTAGACTGGTGCGTTGTAGACCACAAAAAAAATCATTTTGATTAAAAAAATCTTGTTTCAGAAATCCCTGATAGAGATAGTTCTTGATTATGAAGAGTAAATAAGCAAAAATATACCAGCAGATCAAACTTTAAATGCTTCTGTGATCAATAAAGTTTTAAATCTTTTAAATGTACTTTCTCTCTCTCTGACTGGGGTGCTTTCCATTGTGAAAAATAAGCATCTTAAAAACATAAGCAAAGATAAAACGCAACTTTACTTTGCTGTCAAATAAAAAAAAAGCAAACAAACACAAAACTTACTTTCTTTGTGCATATCTCTTTAAACCAATGACAGCACGATAGCATAGCAACATTTATTGACACAATGTTAAAAACTGATTCTTTTTTTTCACTCTCTGGCCTTTGACAGCACAGAAAAAAATCAAAATGAAAAGGAAAACTAAAAAAAACTAATCAGATAAATCAATTAGAATATTTCATCTTTTTCTATATTAATTTTGTGGTTTTCTTCCCACTGCATTGAAGATCATGGAATTGAAGCCTTATCCGTGGTCATACTGTTAATGTATACAGTGCAATTTTTATCTTTTTTTTGTTTCAGCAGAAAATGTACAATACCCTGCCTTAAAAGGAGGCAACAATTTTTTCTCTTTAATTTCAGAAACCAGAAATTTAGAGCAGGGAGACGGTATGAATGGATTGAAGGCTCTGACAGTGAAGACACGTCAGGGAAAGATTTGATGAGAGGCCCTTGAGACCATGGGATTGCATTGTGCTGCTCAAGATTGGTTGTTTAGAGGTAACACGTCTGCCCGCAAAGTGAGGAATGTGGGTTTGATCCCTGTTTATGACCAAACCAGACACACACACACACACACACGCACGCACGCACGCACGCACACACACACACACACACACACACACTAACGCGCGCACGCACGCACGCACGCACACACATCATACACACACATTTATACAGAGAGAGAGAGAGAGAGAGAGAGAGAGAGAGAGGAGAGAGGAGAGAGAGAGAGAGAGAGAGAGAGAGAGAGAGATTCTAAATCGCGCACAGAATGTCAAAAAGTAACAAAACCACACCAGCAGGCAAACTGAGTTGGCAAACAAAGTATTAAAAAAAAATGCATGGCTTTAAAGAAAAAAACAACAACCCAAAACCAAACTCTGTCCACTTTCCATCATTATTACTGACCAGCAAACAAAACCCCACAGAGCTCATATCCTCAAACCAACCTTCATTGCTCCCCAATCATCTCAGACAACTGGCTGGGCCAAGTCTCCAGCAGTGAGAAGCCAGCAGTGTGACAGCTGAGGACGGGGAGGCAGAGGAGAGAATAGCATGGCGTTGCCTTGACAACAGCCATCAGGTTGCTTACCAGCTTCCCCGTTAACCCTCAGTATCCAAATAGGGACAAGCTTGAACGTTTCAATGATCAGGTTTACTGAGATAGATTTAGAGCCAAAAAATCCTAGCGGACACAACTTAGTGATTTCATGAATGGAGTGTGTTGAAACTTGACTGTAGTTTGCATTTTCTGTGTCAAGGAATACACTTCTTTTTTTTCTTTTTTACCTTTTAACTTAAAGAAATATTAAATTTCATTAAAAACTATTTCCCTAAGAATATGACATATCATTTACGAATTCAGCTATTTGGTTTTCTTAAGCAAAAGTTATGATTTTGGTAATGTTCTTTCAGTACATTTAAACCCTAGATTGATATGTTAAATAAGCCAAAAAAGATTTCTTATTTTAAAAAATCTAGCAAATGAAGAAACAACACTGACTACGTTTATTTGTTCATCATCCTGTTTTGCTTCTACAACCTACAAAAAGGTTACATATTTATGAAAAAGATGTATCGTTTACACTAACATTTATCACTTGTTGATCATATGCGGTTCTTTGACATCAGCAGAACATCGTGCGTGCCCTGATGACAAAAAATATCAACTTTGCATACCATTGATCCAGGAGAG
>CM060318.1:47738498-47743498 GCA_030674155.1 Stramonita haemastoma
GGGAATCAGAGAAGAGGAAAAATTTGCAAATCAGGAGAAAAAGATGTAAAATGAGGAGGCGAAGGAGGAGGAGAAGGAGGAGGAAGAGGAGGAAGAGGAAGAGGAGGAGAAGGAGGAGGAAGAGGAGGAAAAGGAGGAAGAGGAAGAGGAGGAAAACGAGGAGGAGGAGGAGGAGGATAACAATTACAACAACAGGAAGATGACCAACGATAAGAACAAAAACCAAGAACAGACCGTCCACCGTGTTGCAGTGGTTAATACCTTGGGATACGGACTGAAAGGTCACGGATTCAAATCCTATAGCAGTCACTGGGAATGTTTGGACTGTGACCAGCTTCTCGCCAATGCGAGTGTGGTATGGGCTCAGTGGGAAGACTGGTACTACAACATCGAGCTGCATCCGTTTTACGGATACAAGTTTTGAGAGTGTTGCTCAAATTACCTGACCAACACTGAAGGTGTGTGTGTCTCTCAGGCTGGGTCCACACCGGGATATGCTATGGTAGGAAGCGTCGGGTACAACCCTGTTAAGAAATATAATATTACATGAATATCCATAGCGTCATCTTCACTTCGCCATCATAATCATCATCATTAATCAGTCATCTTGCAATAAAAGAAAACATGTCTCTGTTTCTGTGGCCCTAGTTAGTCTTGTCTCATGCTCATGGGGGCCTCAGTTTTGGTTCCCCATAAATTCCTGTGCCTGTGGTGACTTTGTGGTCAAAGCCTTCAGGGTTGCATGTTCTTCGGAGAAGGACGCTGGAATGATACTGTTGTGGTCGCCACCCTGGGAAGGTGTCTCACTCAGTCTGGCTCCGCCACTGAGCTGTTGCTGTCATCAGAGTGGGGCTTAGTAGATGATGCCTTACGTACGTTAGCTCACTGAACACCATTACCGTAATCCAGCAGCAGTGACGTAAGTACAGCGCCAACACTACTACTATTGAACAGACAACCCCATGAGGGAAGAGCCACAATCTAACATGTTTCTAATCTGTCACGTTTTTTAGCTTCTTACAGATCAGACGTGAAATAATTCCTCTGGTTCCAAGTAGCAGTGCACAGTAGTCCGGTGTTCTGGATATACAAACTGATACTGCTCCTCTTTCTGCCCCCCCCCCCCCCTTCCCTCTCCCTCTCCCTCCATCATCCTCTGGTGAACTCTTTAGGATGTTGACAAACTTTCAGCACACTGAATCAGGAACTTTTACATTAGAATATCCTCTCAAGAGTGTGAGGAATACATTCTTCAAGGAAAAAGATTACGCAACATTCGGCTTTTACAACTTGACGAAAGAAGAAAAAGGTTGAGAGCTGAGGTAAAGAAGCTTACAGCGGACACAATGTCATCACCCCCACCTCCTTACCTTGTTCTGATTTCTCCCCCTTTCCTGTCTCTTGGTTCTTGTGATATTGTCTCCTCCGTCAGTCTTTACGCAATTGAAAGTCTGTTTTTTCTTTGTCGAGATGTGTTTGAAGGCATCTATAAGAGTCTGTGGTGGGCTCACCATATTTTTTAAAGTTTGTTTATTTATTAATTTATCTATTTATTTATTTATCTATTTATTTATTTTATTCTTTTATATCGATGATAATGGAATAAGCATATTGTCAATATGTGTGGTGTCACTGGCAAAGCTGTTGTCTTTGCCTTCCTGTTGATTATACTGCAGCTCTGTGTACAGACTGGGCTGTCACTGGCAGCTAAATAACTACTGTCTAAGCAGTCATCGAAATAGATCTTCAATTGCTGCTGCGTAATGTTCAGCATAGGGCATCATATTTTTGTCTAAGTCTATATTAACATGTGTTGTGATATCTTATCATCGGTATGAGAATGTTATACTCCTGGACATTGATAATCCTCAATGAAATCATTCTGTGCATTACGCAATTAAGAAAATCCAGCTTAAACAACAAAGAGATTCAACCCAAAACGCAAAAGCTGTTTAACTTTTGTCTACAATATATGTACGGTGCTCTATTCTGGACTCAATTAGCCAGAAGTTTGATAACAAAGCTTACAAAAACATGTTCTTAACACTGCAACCATTGGAGGATTTCATGACAGACAGCAGTAAAAGAAAAAAAATCAGCAAGGATTAGTTATTTCGTTAGCTTAATAGATCTACATCCAATTACGTTTAACATAAAACAGTTTGCCATTTGAGAAGATAGGCTAACTTTACCTTGCAGGTGAAAACTCTTTTTCTTTTGGTCAGTAACGAAGTGAAGTGTTTCACCCAATGCTCAGGAACTGTTATTAAATCCAAGCGGGCAAGAGTTCTTCCTTGAAGTGGGATCTGCTCTCCTGGGCCTGATTGTCTTTCCCAGGTTAATGAGGACAGGGTTTCTTTCCGTTACAATCTGCAGGCATCAGCGTCAGATGGCAGTGAGAGGGGAGATTGAAAAACACAGCATGAAACTGTTTGTCTGTTTGTCTGTTTGTCTGTCTGTTTGTCTGTTTGTCTGTTTGTCTGTCTGTCTGTCTGTCTGTCTGTCTGTCTGTCTGTCTGTCTGTCTCTGTCTCTCTCTCTCTCTGTCTCTCTCTCTCTCTGTCTCTCTCTCTCTCTGTCTCTCTGTCTGCCTGTCTGCCTGTCTGTCTGTCTCTGTCTGAGCCTCTCTGACTGTCTCTGTCTCTCTCTCTTTCTATTTCTATATCTGTCTCTATGTCTCAGTCTCTTATTTCAGAGAAGAATGTCCTTTTGATGCAACGGCATTTAAAAATGATTAATCAGATGAAGGAATTAAATTGTCGAGTGTCAGAATTAAAGGGATAACATCAGTGCACATGACAGGTTCATACAGGCAGAAATGATATGTGACAGCGGAATTGTGACCTGGCCAATCTTATTTCCGTTAGTGCCATAATTTTCAAATACAAAGAAGAAACAGAATACGTGGAATGAAAGAAGAAACCATCGTTTCTCCTTTCAGTCCACTCTGCCCCCCCCCCCCTCCCCCCTCCCCTAACCCCGACTCTCCTTCCGTTCCCCATCCCTGATTAGGTTTTAAAAAAAACACAACTTCGTATGATTTTTTTCTTCTACTTTTTGGCGGAATTTCACAAAGACCTTAGTGGGCTTTTGGGGATCAGTGATACAGTGGCGTCACAACGTGTAGCATGATCCATTTTAAATTAAGTTGACAGGTAAGGAGTGTCTTCAGATGACCAGGTCAACTGTGCAGGACACCTCTGTGGTCTGTGTGACCCCACAAGTTCGAATCATGAAGGGAGGGTATTGTGCAAGTTCGTCCTATAGTCTGTAAACGGACTGGGTTTGGGTTAGCATTATCATTATTTTGATCGATTACCGGTACCGTGATGATATAAAAATGAACACGTGCTTGGCCAGTGGTACTACAGTTCACGGTGTTACCGCTATTTGTGGATGACAAAACTTACAAAAACTGAATGAAATTGGTGACTGGAGGTAAGAAAAAGCTCATGAGTGCTTATTTCCTTATCCTCGAAATATAAGACAAAATGAAAAAAATGCTACGAAATTTTTAAGTGGTTGCCTCAGCACACTACTCGGTGTAACACACTACACATTCGATGTCGATTAGACTACAATTAAACGAGGAAACATAGAAAAAAGAGAGGAGAAAATTGCAAATCTGCTCAACGTAGCACAACAAAATGGAAGGAAAGCAGAAAGAACTGAGCACCTCAGACAAATGTCACAGTTTTCAAGAACTCCCATGAAACCATCCTTTGCAGCTAGATCTAGATACAGGTAACACAGCAGACTCAACACTGATACTAAGCAAACAAAGTAAATGAAACTTTATTGTCATGACAAACAAGTCTTGGGTAAACAGGATGTCCCTGTTAGTTGACATAAGACAAAGGCCACACATGTTTTGAAATATGACTGACAGTACCAGAATGATTTACTTACCTGGATGCTATTTCAGTTAAAAGTTTAAAAAGGTAAAGGTGTCCTTTAATCTATGTGGTCGTAGGGGAGCAAGGAAGTAGAGACCTCAGCTTCTCTATGAGCCAGCATAATGAGGGCGGCGCCCATTTCCTCTCCCTCGCTGCCTTACCTTCCCTGACCCTAAAGAAGGCAGGTACCCATTTACAGCTGGGTGAACTGGGGGATGACACTGAAGCCATGGTGCGCAAACAGTCACCCATCCAATTGGTAGCCAAGCTTGATGCTGCTTAACCGTAGCTTGGGGAAAGTGAGTGCTCTGATCACCTAGCTATCCCATCCCCTTCTATTTCATTTCCGAGCTGGAAATCTTCCAGCCATGTTCGTTTAATGGATTGTAAAATTAACTTTCGTTTTATGTATTAGTTATCAAACAACAGTATATATCAAAGAAATATATATTGAACAAAATTCGCTTTACACATTTACGCATGCCTCTCTGTCTATGTGTGTGTGTGCGTACGTGCGTGCGTGCGTGCGTGTGTGTGTGTGTGTGTGTGGTGTGTGTGTGTGCGTGTGTGTGTGTGTGTGTGTGTGTGTGTGTGTGTGTGTGTGTGTGTGTGTGTGTGTGTGTGTGTGTGTGTGTGTGTTCGTTCGTTCAAAAAACAAGACGATTTCTTAGTGCAAATGTCAGAGCGTTTCTTTCATGTTTGATACCCCAAAACCATATTATATCATTAGAGATTGTGGGGTTTTATTTTTTCATTTTCAGCCCTTTGAGTCTTTGTCAAATCTTTTTGATGACAATAAAATTGTTTCCATCAGTTTTCTTTTAACCTGTAAATACACACTATCCTTTTCCTTCAATGAAAAATCCCCTTTTCGTTTCGCCCATCTAAAAGAAAAAAACAGAAGCCAAACAAACAAACAAACACCAGCATCAATTTGGGGAAGAGGGGGCTGTGTGACAGTGAAAACACAGCAGGCAGGGTGTTGATGACAGGCCAATGAGATAATGGGATGGCGTTGCCTTGACAACAAACCCAGGAGCTCAGCATGGCTCCAGATCATTAAACAAATAAATAAACAGACAAGCCAGCCAACGGATTGACAGAC
>CM060318.1:47756685-47771685 GCA_030674155.1 Stramonita haemastoma
TTACTCTTGTTATTTTGTAGTTTGCTACGATTTTAAATATATGTATTGTTATAAGTATGATCTCTATCACTTTTCTGCTTGTGTCATTGCTATAGGGGATATCAATAATAAACTAGAGGTAATCAAGTTGTGGTGGTGGTGGTGGTGGTGGTGGTGGTGGTGGTGTGTGTGTACATGTGTGTGTGGGGTGTGTGCGAGCGTGGTGTGTGTTTTGGGGTGTGCGTGTGCATGTGCGTGTGTGTGCGCCCGCGCGCGCGCGCGCGTGTGTGTAAATGAGCACAAAAAAACTCCCATCAACTGTCATTACTCTTCATCCGAATTCATTCGAAACATTAACCAAACTGTGTTTAATTGGAACCGAACCGTCAGTCCAAGAATCAGTAAGACCAAGAAAACAGTTACTGTTACCACGTAACATGACTGCCGAATCAGGAATCCCCCCTACACGTTCCCCCTCCCCCCTTCTTACTCATACTATCAGAGTCAAGTTAGCAAGAAACAAAGAAATACTTTTAAAGCTTAACGCAGACAGTTATGACAAGACCAGAGTCACCCTTAGTCATATACTTCCAGAAAGGACTACTCAGTTTTGGTTTGACATCAGGGTGTAATTTGTGGAGACTGTGCTGTAATCAGTCGGGGTACTATCGATATTTTGGTGGACAATGGTGTTGGCAGATTTGTCTGACCAAGTCCAATCCAATTATTAGTGGTGTTTTTTTTTTTTGTCCAGCGCAGAGGCTATATCATGGTTATGACCTCAATGAGTCGGAGTGGAATATATTTTCAATATATAATATGTCAATAGGAAGGTTTATTGTAGACTCCTGTGTGTGTGTGCGTCAAGTGAAGTCAAACTTTTATTTCCAGATGGTACATTGAAAAAGCAGTGTTATTTGCTTTTTCTCAGCAAGCCATCAATCTATAAAAAACAACAACCCACACAGAGACACGCACAGACACAGACACACAGAGGGACAGAACACATTGACACACCCAGACAAACAGACACGCACAAATACACACACACGCACACACACACAATATATATATATATATATATATATATTATATATATATATATATATATATTATTTATATATATATATATATATATATATGTATATGTATATGTATATATAAAAGTATGTATATATATATATGTATATATGTATATATGCATGAATATATGTGTGTGTACGTGCATACGTGCATACGCGCGTTCATGTGCCTGCGTGCATGCGTGCATATGGGTATGCCTCTGCATATGCAAGATCAGCAAAACTACCTCACATTATATGTCAGAACAATTATTTTAAAAAAAAGAATGAGGGACATGACCAAGCAGTTTATTAATCCAAATCGAAATGTCAGTTTAGGGAACTAATATGACCAGCAAACAGCAGTTACCACGTTCCATGTCTGCTCAGTCTGGAATCAGCGTCACGTAGAAACACACACACTGTACAATCCTGTCTGCTATGTAAAGACAGCAGGCGACTTTTGGGGTTTAATGAAGAGACTTACGACAGGAGTTGGTGTGGATCTTCGCCACAGTTCATCAAAAGCATTGCTCGACGGACGCTATAACCGAGTGGCTAAAATCGCTTGACTCCAATCTCATAGGTCCATGAAGTTGTGTGTTCCAATCTCGATGGCGTCTGGCTAATTAAAGGTGAGGATGATTTTTTTTAACGAAATTTCAGGTCAACTTCAAACGCAGACCTGCCAGTATTTTAAACCCCTTCGCGTATATACACATGCAACAGTTGAAATATGCATGTTAAAGATCATGTATTTCATGTCAGCGTCCAGTGGGTTACAAAAACACGATCGTATCCAGCATACATCCCCCGAAATCGGAATGCAGATGCTTTATCGTGAGCAAAAAACGGTTGCATGCGAAAAATTTTACCATTGATAAACTGGGGAGGTATAGCCCAGGAACGAAAAAAACCAAGTCACTATTCCTTCTCCTCTTACTATTCCTTCTCCTCTTACTATTCCTTCTCCTCTTATTATTCATTCTACTCTTTCTATTCATTCTCCTCTCACTATTCATTCTCCTCTTACTATTCCTTCTCCTCTTACTCTTAATTCTCCTCTTGACAGTTTTATGTGTGTAAGTCGTGGATGAGGTGACGACACTATCAGTCTGGGCGCTACAGACATTTTTTTTGTTAATAATTTTTCACGCCCATTCAATCTGACTCAATCCAGTCATTAATGATTGTTTACGACCAAGCGAACTAAAAGGGGCTATATCACCCCGTCATCGTAGTCTGACGGTACGGAGCTGTCAATATTATCAGACATGATGTCCATGATGTTGTTTTATGATATACTTTGCGTCATGTGAGTTAGTGAGTGAGTGAGTCAATGCCAAAGTCAAAATTTTATTTCCAGATGATACATTGAGTAAGCAATATTTTTTTTTTTACCAAACCATCTGTCTAACAAAAAATTGAGTGAGTGAGTGAGTGAGTCAGTGAGTCAGTGAGTCAGTGAGTGAGTGTGAGTGAATGAGAGAAAGAGTGAGAGAGAGAGAGGGAGAGAGAGAGTGCGCGCGCACGTGTGTGTGCGCATGTGTGTGTGTGCATGTGTGTGTTTGTGTGTGTATTGTGCGTGTTATACATGTATCCACACACAGTTTCAAACGTGCATGCACAATGTAGGCGCATGTGTGAGAGTGCTTGTATATGCGCGCCGTATGAGTGCGTGTGTGCATGGGTGTGCGTGCGTCTGTGTGTGCAGATGCAAGATCAGCACAAAACCTCACATCCAATATCAGAGCAAATATTAAAAAACAAAACAAATCAGAGTCATTACCAAATAATCTATCATCCAATTCGAAATGCCAGTTTAGAAGAACTAACACGACAAGCAAACCACTGTAACCCAGTTACATGTCTGTTTAGCATGGAATCATGATTGCACAGAACCCCAAACCGTGCCATTAGTGTCAGGGTTGCAGAGACGGCTATCGGGCTTTACCAGTCTGATGGAGACACATATGACATGAGTTATGTCCTACTTATCCATACTGAGTGTCATATTTTCAATGTTATACTGTGTATCTTCTTTTTTTCAATGTCTTTCCACTAAACAGGGCTATCAGACAGGAAAGGGTGATGTCACTCTTAGTCATACTTTATTTGAAGGAGGTGCTTGGTTGCGGGTTGACAGACTTATGGGTCTAGGTTGCGGATATGGTAGCGCTATGGTTAGTTTGAGTGCTACAGAATTTGCTTGTTTAAAGGTTGTCAGATCAGTCACATTCACTCCAGTTCAGTCCCATGCTTTATGGCTTTATTAACTACACAGGTCACATCAGGGTTGTCATTTTAGTCAGTTAGGTTAGTCGAGGGTTTTAGACAGTACGTCATTGATTGGTTTTATTGTCTTTGTAGGGTCATTTGTGTGTGTGTGTGTGTTTGTGTGTGTGTGTGTGTGTGTGTGTGTGTTTGTGTGTGTGTGTGTTTGTGTGTGTGTATGTGTTTGTGTGTGTGTTTGTGTGTGTGTTTGTGTGTATGGTGTGTGTGTGTGTGTGTGTGCGCGCGCGCGCGTGCGTGCGCGTGCGTTTATGTGTGTATGCGTGTGTGTATCACACATGCATGTGCGACATCAGCATATGATCTCACATTAATTGTTAAAGCCTTCATCCATAATCATTGCTCTGACTAGCAACATCTACAACCCTCCTCCACCCCCATCCCCCTCCCCCCCCGCTATGATTGGAATCAAAATGTCATTTCAGAAAACTAGTATGACAAGGGAGCAGCTGTAACCACGTTACATGTCTGCCAAGTCTGGAATCACGATTACACATCAGCCAAGCGAAACAATCAGTGTCTGGTCTGCAAAGACGATAGACGACTTTCGGAGTTTAAGGAGACACTCGTGTTGGTTTCTGTCAGAGATTGTTAAAGGGACTACTCGGTGTGGGTGTAAGCGTATTTGTATACTACTTTATGTCACGGCAAATTTCTCTGCGTGAAATTCGGGCTGCTCCCCTGGGGAAGAGCTCTTCGCTACGAAAGTAATGCCTCCCATTTATGTCTTTTCCTGTTTGCAAGTGTGTATGTTTCTCTATCAAAGTCGCTCTTCTCTACGGAATTTTGCCAGGGACAACTACTCTTGTTGCCGTGGGTTCCTTTGCGTGTGCTAAAGTATATTTCAACTGGGACCTTTATCATCGAAGGACTAGGTCCCAGGCCACCTTTGAAGATCTGGCTGATGAAGGAACATTACCAGGCACAAACTTGAATATAACCCCACTTTTCACTTTCTAAGGAGGTACGGTACCTTATTTCTAAACTAGCGATCCACCGTGTTGTGGATATTGTAGTAGGCGTATAATCAACTTGAGTGCAAGATAAAATTTCATATGATCTTTTTAATATTTTAAGGCACAAAGGTTCACCAGGTGCTTATTTTCTCTTATCCAATTTTTTGCAACCTGCAATCTAAACATATTTTCTTTCTTTTTTTATCGGCGTCTTTTGATGGCAGCTTCAAAAGGCCACAGGGGTAACAAATATTCTTGTGAATGCAAATGACACTTTTGAATTATGAAAAGTCTCTTACTGTAAGGTACCACAGCAGGTGGAGCTTCAATCACTGCCGGGACCTCTGATAAACGCTCACCCTGGAGCCAAAACTCGAGTCAGGTCAGGCCAAAGGCATGGTTCTTACGGGAAAAAAATGCTTAAAATGCTGCCATTGAAACACATTCTCTAGAATTTTATATATTTTAAAGAATTTTTCAATTGAATATTTAATAATCGTTTTCAAAATGATTGAAAAGTTGTAAGTGGGTATTTGCACTTGTTTTTTTCTCCACTACTTTTTCCTCGATAAGATAACACTTTATTTGAATGTCATATCAGTCAAATCCAACTGAGTATTTATATCTCCTCCAAATTCTCAGGCCATTTCAGGGTTGTGACTTTAGCTAATCAAATCAGAAGGTTATTTCGGCTATAAAAGCGATCGAAAATCAATATGTTCATAATTGTTCTAGTTTATCGCCTTACACATATGTCGGACTGTCCATTTTGAACTCTGTAAGTGTAATTGCTCCTCAGGGAATAATGAAATAGTTTTTCACTTTGACGTGAATTGTATTTGACTTTGATTTACTCCCCCCTCACACACACACACACACGCGCGCACACACACACACACACACACAACACACACACACACACACACACACACACACACACACACACACACACACACACACACACACACACACACACACACACACACACACTCAGACACACACAGAGTCTGAATTCTGAGAGAGAGGAGAGAGAGGAGAGAGAGAGAGAGAGAGAGAGAGAGAGAGAGAGAGAGAGAGAGAGAGAGAGAGAGGAGAGAGAGAGAGAGAGAGAAGAGAGAGAGAGAGAGAGAAGAGAGACAGAGAGACAGAAGAAGATGAGACAGACAGACAGACAGACACAGATGACAGACAGAAGACACACAGAGAACAGAGACCAGAGACACAGGTCACAGAGAGACAGAGACAGAGATCCAGAGACAGATCCCTTGTAGCGTCCATTCTCTCTGTCTATCTGTGTTGAAAGGCTTATCTTCCTGTCTATCTATCTCATTTGTCTATCAGACTGCACATACTGATGTCTTACCTGTATATGGAAAGGTAGACTGGAGAAGCTGCACAACCTTGTCACGTTTCTTCTTCATTCCCAGGAGAAAATTGCCTCCTGTAAACAAAGAAGGAAACAGAATGAATACATGAATAAAGTAACCCCAGCCGACTAAGTAACTCAGTGGATGAATGGGTAGGTGAATAAATAAACAAAGAAGTAAATAATTAAATACATGATTCAATACATAGATAAATAATATATGAATGAATAGTAGTAGTAGTAGTAGTAGTAGTAGTAGTAGTAGTAGTAGTAGTAGTAGTAGTAGTAGTAGTAGTAGTAGTAGTAGTAGTAGTAGTAGTAGTAGTAGTAGTAGTAGTTAGTAGTAATAGTAGTAGTGGTAGTAGGCACCCATCAGTCTCGGAAGACTATGGAGTTGCGCTCTCACTCTCTAGAGCGCAAAGCCTGGGTAAGTAAGTATGGAGGGCAAACTATTACCTTTGCAGCAGCCCCCCCACCCTCCCCACATCTCCACGCCACTGGAATGATCCATTGGAAAGGCAAGGACCGATACGAATGGTTCCAGTACCGTCGCAGGAGCCACCAGAACGTTGCCATGTGCAGCCCCGAGCCGCCCTGGGACTCCAGCTCCACGATTTTTCCTGTGTGTTTGCCCATTTTTCACCCCTTCTCTTGTATCTGTTTGGTATGTTTCTCTCAGGCAGTGTGTGTGTGTGTGCGTGCCTACGAGCATGCATGCGTGCGCGCTCGCTCGCGCGCGTGCGTGCGCGAGTGCGTGCGTGATTGTGTGTGTGTGTATGTGTGTGTGTGAGAGAGAGAGAGAGAGAGAGAGAGAGGAGACAGAGAGAGAGAGAGAGAGAGAGAGAGAGAGAGAGAGAGAGAGACAGAGACAGAGACAGAGACAGAGACAGAGACAGAGACAGAGAGACAGACAGAGAGTGAGACAGACAGACAGACAGACACAGACACAGACAGACAGACAAAATCAGACACAGACAGAGACACAGAGACACAGACAGTCATGCAGACAGAAGGAGACAGACAGAGGCAAAGACAGACAGAAGGAAAGAGCAAGAGAGACATGTCTCATTTTCTCCCTAGGCCCTGCCTGTCATTCAAGTTGTTTCATTCGAACCCTGTATGTTTGGTCAAGAAGACTGTACACACTGAAACACACAGCAAGAAAACGAACAGAAGCACAAGGAATCAATGCTTCAGGCTTCTACAGATAAACTTTGGTCTGACTAAGCAAGTAATTTGACAGAAAAGCGCTATTTTTTTTATGATCTCAGGTATTGACACAGACACATAATTATACAGACACACACAACAGACACACTCAGACACAGACACAGACAGACAGACAGACACACTATACACATATAATATGTACATATTATATACATATACACACAGACATACAGACACACACATAGACACAGACACACACACAGACATACATTAATATATATATATATATATATATATATATATATATATATATATATATATATATATATATATATATATATATAATAACACACATTGTGTGTGTGTGTGCAGATAGAAAGAGAAGAGAGGCAGATGCAAACAGAGAAAGAGACAGAGAAACAAGGAAAGGAGAGACCAGACAGCAAGACAGAGACAGGGACAGAGACATGCATACATACAGACAGACAGAGAGAGATGAATAGAAGACAGAGAGATTGGACTGTCTCCTTTGCTTCCTATCTGTAAGTCCCGTTCCGTTGTCTCCTACAAATACTATGTATTTGGCCAGGAAAACCTCTGACACCGAAGCACACAGCAGCAGAGAGAAATGAACACAGTCAGGGCGGGGAATGGCTGTGGTAGGCTTCAGGAGATAAGCTTTGGTACTGATTGAGCAAGGGGGACTTTGTGGGCGAGGGCTGATTTCCTGATGACCTCTAAGTAAAAACGCGGAGACAGAGACAGAGACAGACACAGACAGACATACATACAGACAGACACAAATATATATATATATATATATATATATATATATATATATATATATATATATAATACATACATACATACATACACACAGACACACAGACACACAGACACACACACACACACACACACACACACACACACACACACACACACACACACACACACACGCACACACAGACACACACACATACACACACACACACACACAGACACACACAAACACACACAAACACACACACATATATATAAATATAGATATGTGTGTGTGTGTGTGTGTGTGTGTGTGTGTGTGTGTGTGTGTGTGTGTGTGTGTGTGTGTGTGTATGCGTGTGTGTGTGTGTGTGTGTGTGTGTGTGTGTGTGTGTGTGTGTGTGTGTGTGTGTGTGTGTGTGTGTGTGTGTGTGTGTGTGTGTGTGTGTGTGTGTGTAAGTATAATCTTTAAAAGTGAAGGAAGGTGACAGTATGATTAACACGTTTGCCTGCCAACAAGTAAACCATGAGGTTCTAGGTTCGACTCCTAGCTTTGCCCTTTCTTCCCAGTTTGACGAAAAAATTGAACTGAATGTCAAAGTCATTCGGATGAGACTATAAAGAGAGATCATATGTGCGAACGCATGCAGAACATCTTGCGTATATATTAAAAACCCGTTCCGCATTTCGGAAGAGCAGCCCATTGCGTGCCGGTAGGAGCGGGTGACAGCAACATAAAAAACCCGGCGTGGACACAGATGTCGTTTTTAGACACCATCCCTGAAGAAAAATCAAGGAGTCGGAGTCCGCAGGGCAGTTTGGGGCTGTATATGCCAACGGTCTGGCGGCCCCTGCGACAGTACTAGGACCATATGACTTGTATCGACGATTGCCTTTCCAATGTTCCATTTAAGCCAGACATTTCAGACAGGCAGACAGACGTACAGACAGACAGACAGACATACATACACAAACAGACAGGACGTAGACAGAGACCGACAGATAGACAGACAGACAGAAGGACGTGGACAGACCGACAGACCGACAGACAGACATATAAAAACAGCAAACTTTGACAAGTTACTAGTATATACCATCAACTTCACTCTCTGGCAAACAAGTTCAACTTGTACTCTGGAGACCTTAATTCCATAAAAAATGTCAGTCTTCTTTGGATGGGAACTGAACGTAACAGGACTCTCAAATCTTCCATTTAGTTGAACTCGTAGACCCAAGATATGACAGCTGAGGTTCCCCCCTCCCCTCCCCCGCCCCACCGCGCCCCTTTAATACAGATAGTATGTGATAGTGGCAATAATCTTGTTAAAAACAAGACATTGATGTACTTCTGTGTCTGTTTTTTTCTCCCTACATTGTGAAACTACCAAAAAGGAACCAATTTTGTATTCATTGCTGATACGAGTACATGTGTGTGTGTAAGATAATGTAGACATCATTTGTTTTGCATTCAACGATATTTTTGTCTGTCTCATGCCGTGTCTCTCACAAGGACAGAGAAAGAAAGAGAGGGAGAGAGGGAGAGAGGGAGAGAGGGGAGAGGGAGAGGAGAGGGAGGGAGGGAGGGAGGGGGAGAGAGAGAGAGAGAGAGAGAGAGAGAGAGAGAGAGAGAGAGAGAGAGAGAGAGAGAGAGAGAGAGAGAGAGAGAGAGAGAGAGAGAAGAGGAGAGAGAGGAGAGAGAGAGAGAGAGAGAGAGAGAGAGAATGCAGATTGGGTTGCGCTGCTCTTGTGGCGACACGCTCTCCCTGGGGTAGCAGCCTGAATTTCATGCAGAGAAATCTTCCGTGACTTAAAGTGGTATACAATACGATACAACACAACGCAATAGAATACAATGCAGTACAATACAATGCAATGCAATACAATGCAAAGCAGGGAAAAATAAGGATAATCAATTTTGGGACTGAAAACGATTTTGAAATAATCATTTTCGTCCAAATGTGAATTTGAAGTGAGTCTTTTCTTTCCCCTCTTTTACTGTGTCCTTTCGTGCTGTTAGCTACGTTTTTATTATGAATTACACATGATATGATAACCACAGCTACCTAGTAAGTAAAAAAAAATCTCGCAAAGATATTCGTGGTTAGTATTATTTTTAAAAAAAAAGTATTTATGATCAAGACTGACTGTTCTTGAAATTCATTTTTCGCTGCATTTAAAATTAAAAGCTTAAAAACGATGATTCACGATGATGAAAATCTTTTCTTTTTTTAAAAATAAATTATTATACATATCAAAACTTGGCTACATTTACATATTCAATGTTCTTAAAGTTGTCTACGACACATTGACACAGATAAGCATCAGTTTCTTTTTATCACAGATTGCCAATATTACATGTAGTCCACTTACCTCCAAGTAGCCCTCACTCAAACGTAATATGGCAAGCAGGACCACTCGAGTTTGATGGGCATAATAAAATCAATGGAACCATCAGAAGAAGTAACATGAGGAAATTTTGGCACTAACAACCTGCGCTCATGGGGAAAGTAAAGATTCTAGCATGACTATCTGAAAGTGGTCTTAAAACTATTGCCTGATGAAAAAAGTTGTTTTTATTTGTTTTTTCTTTCGTCCTTTTTTTGGTTATTTGTTTGTTTGTCTGTTGCTATTTTTTCACAGCGTGTGTCATAATTCCTATCTCTGTGAGATAGCTGTGTATTGCTGCATTTTATTATGTAAAGAGCTTTGTGCTACGCTTGCAAAAGAGATGTGGGGTGGGGTGGGGGCAGAGAGGGGCAGAAAGCACTCTAAATTTGTCCATTGTTATCACCAGTGTTGTTGTTGCCATCATCATCATCATCATCATCATCATCATCATCATCATCATCATCATCATCATCAATGCACATTATCATCATTAGTTATAGACACACAGATAATCCCATGCTTGCAGTGCATGTGTATGTGTCTGTGTGTGTGTGTGTGCGCGCGCGCGCATGCGCGAGCATGCACGCTCACAAATGTAAAATAGCCAAACAAGGACACATACAGACCCTCCTCTCCAAAAAACAACAACAAAAAGACCAAGCAAACAAAGCCGAAACAATCTCCAGGGACAGTAGAAGGAAGACAGCTAGGCTAGAGTAAACATGTACCCGTGTCTAACGTGTCTGCTGACGTTTCTCTCCAGCACACAGCTTACAGCTGGAGCTCCAGAGACCCTAGCTCCATTAACAGCTGTCACTTCTCTTCAGTTTCCAAACGGCCGTAACGGTCTTCTCCAATCTTAGCATCTGTTGAGCGGAGAGTCCCTGAGTCCCACAGGTTTTTGCTGCTTTAGACCATGATCTAGGAGAGGGAAACCTCTCCCCCCCTGGGGGGGATTTTTGACTTTGTTTTTCTGAAAGCTTATGATGTTGGTAGAAACATTTGACATGTTACCATCTGGGATACAGGTTATTTCAGGAGTGAGAGGTGTATCAACAGTGCATTTTCCCCTCTTTGCGCCCTATATTTAGGTTTTTGGGGTAGGGATGTTCACGCTGCGATTATTGCACAAAATCTGGCTTAACTTCTCATAATTTTATTGTGAATAGCATCTAGTATAATTTTCCCGATTATATAGGCACAGTTTTTTGCTGACCTATTTAAAACAAAACTACAGTGATGACTTTAATGCGCGGCTGTCCGAACCGCACGCAGCTGAAATCTGTCTTACCACTCAACCACAGCCAAGGGCTGTTCCGTTCTCTCACCATCAGTTGAGCGGCACTTTCTCATCTCACGCCTTGTGTGTCCGGTGCCAGAAATGTATCCAACTATCAGTATGTTCCACAAAGTGTGCACAAATAAGTCTAGATCAAGATGTTATTATTGATCAGAGAATGTCTGTAACACACAGTAAGTACTGCAACAGCCATAAGTATCATTAACGAAGAGGATGTGTTAACCACAGGGCTTTGAGTCTATGATTTTTTTGAGTTTCTTTTTTTTCCTCAAGAAATATACATAATATGCAGATCAGTCGCGCGCGTGTGCACGCGTGTAACACACACACACACACACACACACACACACACACACACACACACACACACACACACACAGCACATTCAAGTGACACACGATAACATACATCTAAAAATAGAACAAGGCGTGGTCATAATTCGTTGTTCTTTTCAGTTCCGCGTCCTCCACCACAAACGTTGGGGATAAGGCAAACTGTTGAGTAGTACTTTTAGTATCCATTTTAACCATCATGTTTCAGGTCATTTTATTTATTTATTTATTTTTTATTCCTTTATATCGAGAATAATGGAATAAGCACTCATGTGCTTTTTTCATCCAGTCCCCGTGTGTATGCAGTTGTGTAAATATTTTCATCTGTTCCCACCCGCACACTATGGCCTACACTTACGAAAAGCGGAACATGATTTAACGTGTGCGTAAGACGTTCTGGGTACGTTCGCACACGGGGCCTCGGTTTACAGTCTCATCCGAAAGACTTTTGAGGAGAGTGGAGTCACTGGCAAGTGTGCAGTCTCTCACTGAAAGTGTATTTCATCTTCCCTGTGTGACGTTTCCTGTATAAAATGAACATTTCAACATGGCAGATGAACATCCAGTGACCTTCAAAAGTACTTTTAAGTGCAAAAGAAAAACTTCCAGGGGTGGGAGAATTTGTATAATTCATTTCCAAAATAACAGAAAAGACTGTAACTCCACTAACTGAAGAAAGCACAAAAAAACTATTTAAAAGTCTCTTCACTTGAGACGTTCTTCAGATGTGGCATGTCATAGACTAGATGAGATTTGTAATTGTATTCCAGGAGACCTTGACTTTACACGCCATGGTTATCACAGAAGCTGTTATGCACAGTTTACAAGTGTGAAATTTTCCAGGAAAAGAAAGCGTGAGACAGGTAGTGAAGAGGTTGCAGGACCATCAAAACCTAAAGGACTGTCGCTACTTCAGGCCCATTGCTTCCAAAAGACAGTTGCATTTTTTGCAAGAAGAAATTCAAAAAGAAAGTTTCAAAAGGGGTTCCATGTTTTTGGAAAACTTGGAAAATGTATCACCAAGACAGCAGAACAGTCTATACAGGATGCAGCCAAAACTAAACAAGATGACATTTTCACTCATTATCAAGATACAGATCTTGTAATACGTGAAGCTCACTATCACGAAGGTTGTAGAAAAGACTATCTGAGATGTGAAGACAGGCATGCTGAAACATCAACAGACCAGAAAACTACTGAGCGGCTACAGGCATACGAGAGGGCATTTGAGTACATATGCGAGTTTGATGAAAATGCAATAATCAGAGGTTCACAGGTGGAGAGAATGACCATGCTAGGTGAGAAGTACTGTGAATACATGCAACAACATTCTCCTGACTTCTACAACCCAGGATACAAGACTTACAAACTGAAAGAAAAAAATAATGAGACATTTTGGCTTCAGAATTCAATTCTGGGCTCCGAACCACCGCAGTGATCTTGTTTATTGTGATGAACTTGCCCAGGGTCAGGCAGTTGAGACAGCATTTGTGTCAGCAGCTTCAGAAGAAAGACGTCTTGAGGAATCTGCATATGTTCTTCGCCGATACATTATGGATGCTTTCAGGGCAACACCTGATATGCCATGGCCTCCTTCTGCAGAATTTCTTCAGTCTGATGCTGTTAAACCTCCAGATATTTTCACAGACTTTCTAAAAACACTGCTATCTGGAAAGAGTAGTTCTATGGAGCAACCCAAAACCACCAGATTGGCATCCTTAATTGCCCAGGACATATGCTAATCTGTGACAGGAAGGAAATGGAAAATGCCTAAACATTGTTTGCTTGGAATGTCCGTCAGACATGTAACTGGCAGCTCTGAAATCATAAGTCTGTTGAATAGGTTTGGTCATGTTGCTGGATACAAAACCATTGTGCGACTTGAGACTGCTATGGCCAATTCTGTACTTCAGTGCGCAAGTCTTCTTCCTTCAACAGTGAGTTTGACAGAGAACAAGGTTATCCATTTTTGCTGGGATAACTTTGACCTGAACGAAGAAACTCCATCAGGAGCCAACACCACCCACTCCACTCATAGCATTGTCATTCAAGAGGTTACTGGGGACACAATGCCTGACACTTTTCTGTCTCAGACAGAACCTCCTCCTCATTATCAGGACCGCCAATGCTCAGTGCAGTATGAGCCACATGATGTTCCTCCATGCTTTGCTAAAGTAAAGGCAGAACCTAAGTTGCATGTTGTGGAAACTCATTTCTCAAACACAGAGGCAGTCTACAAAGCTCAACTTGCTGGTTTTTGGTGTGTTTTTTTCTCCAGATTCTAGGCCACAAATGGAAGTCAACTTGTCCCTGGATGGGTAGGGTGGGTATCACTCACAGGAGAAGGGACAGAAAAGAAGCAGTCTACTGTGGACTATATGGCACCCATCCACCACCCTGTCACTGAACATAATAATAATAATGATGATGATGATGATGATGATGATGATGATGATGATGATGATGATGATGATGATATAATAATAATAATAATAATAATAATAATAACAATAATAATCATAATAATGATACATGGAACTTGTATAGCGCTATATCTTGTAAAAACAAATCAAAGCGCTTGCATTCGACCTACACAACACACAAGCAATCAACAGCAATTTACAGTTTTAACAAATTCGAATGTACACTCACTCGCATGCACACACACACACACACACACACACACACACACACACACACACACACACACACACACACACACACACGCACGCACCCGCACGCACGCACGCACGCACGCAGCATGCGCGCGCACACACACACACCTATAAACGTTATACACTTTGGCAGGTAGATGTTGAAGGCAGGACAGGATTGTACGGCGTTTTCATTTCAATTTTCTATTTTGTTTTTAAAATATGGGACAGGCGTTCCTTTGTGCAGTGGTGACATTAACATATGTTGATAGCCTGTTTAATACCCTTTATTTTGGTACCAAATTTGATATGAATGTGTAATAATATATTTATATAAATAATGTAAATTAACCTCACCCCCTAAATATTTTCCTTCTGAAGGGTTACCATATTGAATTGCTTGTATATCCTGAAATAACCTGGTTACATGAGGGTAACATACACCATAAAACGTTAAAATAAACAAAGTTTCAGAAAAATGCACCCATAAATCCCCCCCGGGGGGGGGGGGAGGGGGGTCTACGGAGGGACCAAGGTCTACTTGTACTGTACACGGGGTAGCCAGCTTTAGGAGAGTCACAACTCTTGCTAATGCCAAGTTTTTAGAATGTCTGTCTATTCTCGTTTACTTGGGAAACCAGAGACACCTTCTATTTTTGTTGTCTACTCATTGGTAGCTCCCACTCATATTGCAGAAATATGATAAGGATGGTAATTTCTGTATTGTCATCCGTTCTCACTGG
>CM060318.1:47776685-47804185 GCA_030674155.1 Stramonita haemastoma
CACACACAACACACACACCACACACGCACACACACACACACGCACGCACGAGACATGCTCGCATGCACGCACGCAAGCACGCACCACACCCACACACACACACACACACAAAACACACACACACACACACACACACACACACACACACACACACCACACACACACACACACACACACACACACACACACACACACACACACACACACACACGGGACAGGATAGCTTGGTAGTGAGAGCATTGCACTCGCGATCTGACAGCCCGAATTGGAGCCACCATGCAGATATCCGTTTCAGAGGACTTTCCCCTCTGGAGTTCACATCACTGCCGACTCCATTCCCCCAAATGTCCTTCGGATGAGACTAGAAACTGAGGTCCTTTGTGTGAAGGCACACAGCTCCACCTTTCACACGAGTGGACCGTTGTGTGCCTGTGGGAGCGAAGACGACAATTCACAAAAAAACTGCATGCGGACTAAATGTAGAAAAAGCACACGAGTTGTTCTTTATTAACATTCAATTAAAAAATTAAAAAAAAAGAAAATAAAAAAACAACACACACACACACAACACAACACACACACACATCAAACACAAACATATCATCATAACACACGATTTGAGAGGATAAACTTATCATAAAAACTTGATGTTAATACAAAATACTTAATCCATATTAAAGCATACAAAGACAAAATAAAACACCAACCAAAAGCCCCCCCCCCCCCCCCCCTGTTTTCAATCACAGTTGCTCTGAAAGAATCACCAAATCAACACAATCACGAGACAATGCACAGGTTCATTGGCATTGAGCCTATACATGTGAACATGGACCTTGTGGTGATGCATCATAAGCGTTTGGATTGTCAGAGTAATTTCCTCCCCTGACAGGTTATTTCCCATGCAGGACATTCAGGACACATTACCGACACCAAGAGATTGTCTCTAGCACAGATGAATGTCTCTTTAGCACTTTGGAGAAGAAGATGAATTTAGAAATCTGTTATCTGTGACGTTGCTCATAATAACTTGTCACAAAGAGCAGAGAGATTTGTACACGGACACACACACAAACACACACAAACACAAACACAAACACAACACAACACAACACACGCAAAACAACACAACACAACGCACACACACACACACACACACACACACACACACACACACACACACACCACACACACAACCACACACACACACAGAGATGTACACGACAACACACACACACCACACACACACCACACACACACACACACACACACACACACACACACAACCCCAACACAAAACAACACAACACAACACAACACAACACAAACAACACACCACACACCACCACACACACACACACACACACAACAACAACAACACAACAACACACCACACAAATAAACATTGTACTCAATGCATAGATCTGAAAAAAAATCATCCAGTTTTACCCAGAGACACTGTGGTGTGTGTGTGTGTGTGTGTGTGTGTGTGTGTGTGTGTGTGTGTGTGTGTGTGTGTGTGTGTGTGTGTGTGTGTGTGTTTGCGAGTGTGTGTGTGTGGTGTGTGGTGGTGGTGCGTGGTGTTGCGTGCGTGGGTATGTGTGCGTGTTTTGCGTTCGTGCATGTTCTTTGTGCATAAAACAGTCCTGTCTGTTTCATGTTGTTATTGTTGTCGCTTATTTATTTTTTGACTGTATTAAAAAAAAACTCCACAGCATACGCTGTCAAAATATTTTAAGCTGGACAAACCAGGTTTCGAATGTAACCATGAAATACCCAACAATCACATTCATTATTTTTACTTTTGTTAAAAGAGAAAGCCATTCGTTTTTTTTCTCTTTTTCTGAGAATGCTAACAGACTTCAAAGAGGCGAGGTGTCACACTGATTGATATCGTGACCAGGCATAACGCTGGGAGGTTTGCAATAACGCCTTGCTGATGATACAGCAGAAATGGGGTCAGTAAATCCTGTTGTCACAATCGTTATGTAGGATTATCTGACTGGCTCCACATCTAATCTCTGTCTCTGTCTCTGTCTCTCTGTCTGTCTCTGTCTGTCTGTCTCTGTCTCTGTCTCTGTCTCTCTCCTCTGTCTCTGTCTCTGTCTCTCTCTCTCTCTCTCTCTCTCCTCTCTCTCTCTCTCTCCTCCTCTCTCTCTCTTTTCTCTCTCTCTCTCCTCCTCTCTCTCTCTCTGGGGGACGGATAGCCTAGTGGTCAGAACATTGCGCTGGCAATTTGACGACCCGGGTTCGAGTCCGGTCGAGGAGATTTTTCTCCTGGAGTTAAGATCAATGCTGATTCCACTCTCCCCAAAAGTCCTTCGGATGAGACTTTAAACCGAGGCTCCGTGTGCGAACGCACGCGGAACATCTTGCGCACACGTTAAACCCTGTTCCGGTTTTCATAAGAGTAGGCCATCGTGTGCCAGTGGGAACAGATGACAATATTTACACAACTGCATACACACAGGACTGGATGTAAAAAAGCACAAGAGTGCTTATTCCATTATCCTTGATATAAAAGAATAAATCAATCAATCAAATCAAATCAATCTCTCTCTGTCTCAGTCTCTCTCTCACTATCTCTGTCTGTCTTCTGTCTGTCTGTCTGTCTGTCTCTGTTCTGTCTGCTCTCTCTCCCTCCCTCCTCTCTGTCTCTGTCTGTTGTCTGTTGTCTGTGTGTCTGTGTGTCTGTTGTCTGTTGTCTGTCTGTTGTCTGTCTGTGTGTCTGTCTGTCTGTCTGTCTGTCTGTCTGTCTCTCTGTCTTCTCTCTTCTCTCTCTCCTCTCTCTCTCTCTCTCTCTCTCTCTCTCTCTCTCTCTCTCCTCTCTCTCTCTCTCTCTCTCTCTCTCTCTCTCTCTCTTCTTGACCTGGTCACCTAATCTTATAAGAACAACCAAACCAACAAACCAAACGAATCACATTGGCTACAGAGGATACTGTGCCAGCTTTTTTTTCTTCTTCTCCTTTTGTAATCTTGCTGTTGATGTTTTCTGATTTGGTCTCTGCCCTTTTGCCCCTTTCATCTCATCCTTCTATTTTTTCTTTTGGTCTTTTTTTTCATCGGTCTGTCAATCTATCAGCCTATTTGTCTGTCTGTCTTTTACTCTCTCTCTGTTTCGTTTTTCTTTTGTTCAAGTATTTCTTACTTGACTTATAATTATGTCCGTGCTTGAATGTTTGTCTAATCAACTGCCTGTCTGTTTTCTATGTTGTTTGTACCTTTTATTCTCTCGTTCTCTTTTTTCAGCGCGGCGCGCGCGCGTGCGTGCGTGTGTGTATGTGTGTTGTGTGTGTTGTTGTGTGTTGTGTGTGTGTGTGTGGTGTATGTCTGTGGCTGTGTGTGTGCGTATGTGTGTGGTCGCACGCGCGCGTTTGTGTATGTATGTGGCTGTGTGTCTGTGTGTGTGTGCACGCGCGCGTTTAATAGACAGAAAGACAGACAGAAAAGACAGACAGGACCAGAAAGACAAATATGAAAAAAGACTGTGACAAGCAAAAAAGAAACAGGGACTGAGTAGCAGTGTAAACTTTCCCAAGTTACTGATGTGTCTGCTGGCTTAACTCCCCAGCAAACACTCTGCAGTTCTGTGCTCCCCAGACCCCTGCTGCATTAAAAAGGTGTTAGTCTCCTTCACTCTGGGACTGACTCGTAACAAGCTCCTGGCATCTCCAGCTTTGTTGGACTTGCAGTCCCTAAGGATCGCAGCTGAGAAGTTTGTTTTTCTTCTCAATATGTACCCAGGATAATGCTGGAACTGAGGTGCTTTTGTGTCCATTTTGTAGTACTTGTGAAAGCATGACATACAGACCTTCTTCTTGTTCTTCTTGTTCTTCTTGTTGTTCTTCTTGTTCTTCTTGTTCTTCTTGTTCTTGTTCTTCTTGTTCTTGTTCTTCTTGTTCTTCTTGTTCTTCTTGTTCTTCTTGTTCTTGTTCTTGTTCTTGTTCTTGTTCTTCTTCTTCTTCTTCTTCTTCTTCTTCTTCTTCTTCTTCTTCTTCTTCTTCTTCTTCTTCTTCTTCTCTAGTTTGCTTTACACCGTCAATGTGTCTGGAGAAAAAAAATCATGGCATGTCCTTTCCAGTTCTCTCGTGGGCTGTACAGCTTGGTTTGCAGGGTGATTTCTGTCGGCCACACTTTCTTTCTCAGGTTGCTGTATAGACTTTCTAATGTATGAGTTTTTTCTTTTACAAGCCCTGAAAAGACGATGTTGGCATCCGTTTCTTTGCACTTCATGATTGCTGAGATGATTTATAAAGTTAAAAGGAAACTTCTTTTTCCTTTCTCTTTTTTTGTTTGTGGAGTTTGCAATGCATTTATTTTGATTTCCAGTCTGGATAAATGAGTACAAAGTCTAAGGCAAAATAAATGAGGTAACCAAAAAGATGTTGTTAGCTTCATATCCCAAGACTATTTATAATTTAAATGGACTATTTCAAGGTTCATACTATTTTCACACCATATGACATTACACTACATTTTTTGAGTTTTCGAATTACTTTTGCTGAAAAAATACATCTCTAAAATACATTGAAAACTGTAGGAAAATACGTTTATGGAAAACTTTGAACGGTGACATAAATTGTGTCATTTCTGTTTATATCATCTAAGCCAGTGCAAGTATGATATCCTTAAGTTCTGAATAAAACCAACTTCGCTAATATTTTCAAGCAACCAGAATTAATAGGGCTTGATAGTTGCACTAAAAACGATGGGGCTGTGATAGAATAATGTGATAGTCTAGTGACTAAAACTTCGGAACCGACTACCACGCTCTTGGGTTATGTGGGTTACATATTTTTTTCTTATCTTGTTATATCTTTCTGTATCACTCGAGAGAAAGAGGGAAGAAGAAAAAGAGAGAAAGAGAGGGAAGAGAAAAAGAGAGAGAGAGGAGAGAGGAGAGAGGAAGAGATTGAAGAGATAAGATGAGAGAGGAGAGAGAGAGAAATGAGATGAGAGAGAAAGAGAGAGAGAAAGATGAGAGAGAGAGAGAGAAGAGAGAGACGAAGAGAGGGAGAGGAGAGAGGAGAGAGGAGAGAGAGAGAGACACATACTTGTATATATATTGTATATAATATATAACAGTGTGTATGTGCGTGTGCCTGCACGTGCGCGCGCGAGCGGGTGTGCGTTTTAAGCGTGTGCGATTGTGATGTGTGACAGACAGTCAGACAGACAGACAGACAGACAGACAGACAGACAGACAGACAGAAGACAGACAGACGCACACACGCACACGCACACACACACATCCACATCCACCACACACACACACACACAACACACACACACACACACACACACACACACACACACACAACACACACAACACAACCACACCACACCACACACACACACACACACACACACACACAACACACACACACACCACACACACACACACACACACACACACACACACACACACACACGCACACACAGACATAGCACAAAACAAGACAGAAAAAATGAGAAAAAGAAACTTGCTGAGAGTACAGATCGAGTAGCAGAGTAAACTTTTCCAAGCTACTAATGCATCAGCTGACTTCACTCCCCAGCAAACACCGTTTACTGTCTACACTGCTCTAGGGACCTGGGCTCTGTAAAAGCCTGCCAGTCTCCTCTGTCTAGGAACGGCCCATAACAAGAATCTCAAATCTTCAGCTCTGCCGGACCCCTGGTCCCTAAGGATCACAGCTGATGGGGTTTTCTCAAGGTGGTCTTGACCTTCCCTTAGCAAACCAACATCCCTATCTAGCAACGAGACATTATGGTGTTTTTGTGTACATGTTTATCAACTTGTGAAATCGTTGTATGAGGGAAAGTTTCTCTTAGTGTTGTTGGTGAATGTGCAAGCATAATGGAAACCATAACGTCCAGAGCTTTGGCTATTTAAATTGTTTTTCTGTAGACGTGAATTGAAAGATTTTTTTTCTTGTCTTTTTCTGTTGTTGTGATGTTTGCTACACACTTCCGTGAATTATATAGGTAGATAGAATACAGCAACCTAGTAAGCAAAGCAAAATAAGAGCGAACAACTAGGAAAAAAAAACCTTGCAAAATATATGGTTAGTATTACTTTTAAGAATATCACACGCAGCTCTTGAAATTATTATCTAGGTGATTTTTACAATTTAGAAAATAATTCAAGATGATAACAAACATATGCATTTTAAAATATTTTGTACAAATAGAAAACTGTAACAAAATATATTATTCAATCTTCTTTTTAACAAAAAAAAAAGTACCCAGCGACACAGAATGGCACCAGCCAGCTTCCTCCTTTTATCCTGTATTGGCCGGGGTAACAGGTAATCTCTTTGTCCCCAAGTGGCTCTCGCTGTAACACAGTTTGGCAAGCAGGACCACTCGAGTTTGAAGGGCACTGTAAAATCAATGGAATCGTGAGAAGAAGCAGTCTGGTGAAGTTGGTGTCTGAAGCTCTGGCCGGCACTGGCTACTATTCCCTCCAGGAGAAAAGATTCTGCTGGGAAAATTTCAAAGTAGTTTTGATAGTTTTATGAACGCATCATTTTGTTTTTTTATGTTGTTTTTTTGTTGTTTCGTTTTCTTGTTTGGTTATTTGTTTGTTGGCTTGTTCGTTCGTTTGTTCGTTTTGTTTGTTGCTTCTCTCTGTCTCTGTCTCTGTCTCTGTCTCTGTCTCTGTCTCTGTCTCTCTCTCTCTCTCTTGCCCCCCCTTCTCTCTCCATCCCCCCCTCTCTCTCCAACCCCCTCCTCTCCTCTCCTCTCTCTCCTCTCTCCTCTCTCTCTCTCTCCTCTCTCTCTCTCTCTCTCTCTCTCTCTCTCTCTCTCCTCTCTCTCTCTCTCTCTCTCTCTCTCTCTCTCTCTTTCTGTCTCTCTTTCTATATGTATATACACATATATCTCTAAGAGTAGATAAAGAAGAGTGAAGGGACAGTCAGTGTGTGTGATGTGTGTGTGTTGTGTGTGTGTGTGTGTGTGTGTGTGTGTGTGTGTGTGTGTGTGTGTGTGTGTGTGTTGTTGTGTGTGTGTGTGTGTGTGTGTGTGTGTGTGTGTGTGTGTGTGTGTGTGTGTGTGTGTGTGTGTGTGTGTGTGTGTTCGAGTCCGCGTCTGTGTCCGAGTCCGTGTCTGTGTCTGTTAGTAAATATCAAAATCAGACGTAATTTAAAAAAAAACCCAACAACCCAGAAATGTTTTAATCAACCCATCAAGGAAAATACGGACAAATACAAACTAAACAAAGACAGACAAACCAAAAAAAACTCCACAGACAGTAGAAGGAAGACAGCTAGGCTAGAGTAAACATGTACCCGTGTCTAACGTGTCTGCTGACGTTTCTCTCCAGCACACAGCTTACAGCTGGAGCTCCAGAGATCCTGGCCAGCTCCATTACCAGCTGTCACTCCTCTCCAGTCTACACACGGCTGTAACGGTCTTCTCAATTCTTGGGATTTGTCGAACTTAAAGTCCCCAAGCCCCCACAGCTAATAGGATTTTTAGAGACACGGACTAGCTTTAACAGAACAACACGTCTTCTACTAAACATTAGGCTTAAATCACACTTTCTAGTTTTCACCACCTGCCAAACCAAAGATACTTTGTTTTCCCTTGGGGATGTTGGGAGGGGGGCATGTCAGTGTAAATAGCATCCCCACCTTCTGAAAATTCTGTGCAAGGAGTTCGATCTTTCCGACTCCTCTCTTTGTGTCTGCCTTTTTATTTTTCTTCCTGTCACCTCCCTCTTTTGTATATTTTCTGAGAGAGAGAGAGAGAGAGAGAGAGAGAGAGAGAGAGAGAGAGAGAGAGAGAGAGAGAGAGAGAGAGAGAGAGAGAGAGAGAGAGAGAGAGAGAGAGAGAGAGAGAGAGGAGAGAGAGAGAGGAGGAGAGGGAGGGAGGGAGAGAAAGTGATAGACAGAGAGATAGAGAGAGGGACAGAGATAGAGATAGAGACAGAGAGACAATGACAATGACAAAATGGTTTATTGTTCAGACTTAGAGTGTCCATAAAGAAAGAGAGACGAATAAACACGATCATGGTAAAATATCAAATTTAGCTAAACGTTTGATGAGACAAAAAAGAACAACCAAATCAGTATCAATAATCACATGACACGGCTTCCAGAGACAGACAGAAACAGACAGAGAGAGAGAGACAGAGAGAGGGAGAGAGAGAGAGGGAGAGAGAGAGAGAGACAGAGACAGAGACAGAGAGAGAGAGGCAGACAGACAGACCGACAAAGAGACGTAGAGACATAGTGACGGAGAGACAGACAGACAGAGAGACAGAGACAGATACAGAGAAAGATAGAGATAGAGAGAGACAGAGAGAGAGAGAGACAGAGAGGAAGAGAGATAGACAGACAGACAAGCAGAGACGGAGAGAGACAGACAGACAGACAGACAGGCAGACACGCAGAGACAGACAGACAGAGACAGAGACAGAGACAGAGATCTAGAAGCAAAAACATTTACCAAGTGCCTACACGTCTACTTGTTTCTCTCTCGAACAAAACAAAAGGCTACAATTAAAAACCCTGAAGACAGAAGCCGTTTATATATATATATATATATATATATATATATATATATATATATATATATATATATATATAATATATATATATATATATACTATATATATATATATATATTATATATATACATACACATATAAAGTTGCCAGTCTCCCCCACCCTCAAAATGGCAACAACAAGAACATTCTCAGGTCTTCATCCTTGTTAACCGCGGGGTCGTTGAGGATAAGAGCTTGGAGATGGCTTTTCTACGTATACCTGGCTGCTTAATGACAATCCAAGTTAACGACAGGCATGAAGATGGCGTTAGCCTTTTTTTTTTGCCCCTCAACAGTAAAACCTTGAACGATTTTTTTCTCCGTTTACGTAGCGCACACCGCTTCTTTTTGTACTCAAAGTACGATATAATCCCTCCGCGAGGGGAAGAAAAGTATTTTTAAAATTCATTTGTAGGGGTTTTATTATCATTGCTCACTGATACATACACTGGGCAGATGATGGCAATATACATTTGTGCTCGACAGTAACATCAGCTGGTAATTTTATTTTGAATACCAAATGAAAACCAGAGTTTCTGTTTTTTTCATTCTGATAAGATTTCGTGTGGCGATTGCTGCCTATATGTTTTGGCATGCATAGTGAAAGAAAAAAAGTTGCCAAAATAGGAAAAAAATAATAACTTTTCAGATGGCATTAGTGCTAAACAAATTCAGTCATTATGAATAACAGTCCTTAAAAATACCCGTACCCGTATCGGACTTGAAAGTTTGTACTATGGTTAATTAACACTGGCAAAACATTAATTTAAATTGAAAGATGCCGCAAAACAGCGTCTCTAGATGCTTTTAGAATATGTGATACATCTTAAGCTTTTATAGTCCCTGTGGAAAAGGTAGTTTCTATCGTCTCTTAAAATCATGCATGCAAGTCTAGGTCTGTCTGTCCGACTTTCATTATGTCGGATTTGCGTATGCAACCAAACATCAAACCAGAATGCACACACACACACACACACACACACACACACACACACACACACACACACACACACACACACACACACACACACACACACACACACACGCACTCACACACACACACACACACACACACACACACACACACACACACACACACACACACACACACACACACACACACACACACACACACACACACACACACACACACACACACACACAACGCACAAACACATACACACACACACACATACACACACACACACATACACACACCTTTCCCCCAAAACACCTACTGGCACAAACACTATGGAAGCCATGCAAGTTAACAAAGCATGTACGGACTTTACACTCCAGCAAACCCACTGCCGCTTTGGTCTTTGAAGACCCCACCCAGGTCTATAAAAAAACCCTGTTAAGTCTTCTCAAGCCTTCAGACAACACTAACGCTTTTCTCCGTTCTTCAGCTTGTTAGGCCTGCAGGCAGGGACGTCCCGAAAAGACACAATGTTTATTACATGGCTTAACAACAGCTCCCCAGTTTTCCTCGTTAGCAACAAAACAGATGATTTTGAATTAGTTTTTCAGATAAATGATGGAATTGTAAAAACCAGGGTAATGTTTCTAATGATCAATAAAATCACACAACCCGAGGATGCATCATTTTGATGACCACTGAGCCATGTAACCGACTTGATTTATTTCATTATCATGGACATTTCAAAGCTTGATTATATGTAAGAAACTAAACTGGTTTGTTTATTTCTTTGACTTTGGAATGGTGAAGGGGCTTTACTAGAGTTTGTGACCAATAATAAACCCATTAAAATAGACTGAATTATTGTTATACAAGCAAAATCCATACAACTGGACTAACCACTGTAAATGTTTCTGTCATTCACTGAAAGAAGTAAACAAAGCTACAATCACATTTTGTTATGTACACAGCATCCCCATAGTCAGAATGTGGCATCCTAAAGGGTAGGTCAAAACTGTAGGATATGCAAAAATCTTCACATTGGTGAACTTCGGAGCTTAAGCCAACGAACGAAAAAAAACACACAATATTCCTCTCAAAACTGTAAAACTAAACTGTAAAAACAGGGCAAAAACAGAACTGATTCATGGTGAAACCGTAAAACTGGAGTGAGTTTCTTGGAAATCAGTTATATTTTAGGAATAGAGTAACATTTCTGGCCATCAATAATCACCACTGAACAGCCGTAGATTTTTTTGATAAAACATAAACTATGCAGCTGGACTAGCCATTCCTATAATAAGGTATTTCATATTTTCCCACCTAATTTTCAAAGTTGAGTTCGTTTCCTGATTGCTGGTAACCCACGAATTTAGACTGGATTAATTCCCCGTAGAGATGCAGGGGCATGAAAATGTAAATAGTATTTCTATCTTCTGGAAATTATGTGCGAGCAATTCCCTCTTTTCTATTCCTCTTTGATTTTGCCTTATGTTTTCTTTCTTTTTCATTTGGGACGACGAGTGATTTTTTTTCAATAGATATGATCTAAAAAAATAAAGGTGGACAATGTGGTTAACTTTGCAATGTAGTAGCAACAGATTTTAAGCATGATTGAAATTGTATTTGGTTTGCTTTAGGTGCAGTTATTTCTGTACAAGTTTTTTCTATGAGAAAAACAACAACAGAGAAACAATTTAGAAAGAAAACGTCAGATTAAGATCAGCACTATTATTACTTTTGTTCCCATTTTTTATTGACCTAACATTTTGCTCACAACAACAATGAACTTAAAAAAAGTATCAACACACACATAATAAACCAGTATCATAATCTGCTAGTACAAATCTTACCTCTGAACTCACAGAGCCTCAATAAAACAACATAATATAAAACAGTATTGTATTGACAATGTATTCAACCGTTTTCAATCCTGTTTACTGTACCAGTACGGACAGAGGACCACAAAGCCTCAGCAACATAGGAGAAAAAAAATCGATACAATCCTGATCACAAACGAGATGATGAGGTTGGGGACTGGAGTCTGGCATGGACTGCCTGGGTGTGTGGAAAACCAGAGTCCAGTGTGGAAATCAGGAACTGACCTGGTTTGTCTGGCATGGGATGAGACTGTCAGTCTGCTTCGTGTTCACTCTGTCTCATTCACTCAGGCTTTTTGGAGTGTGTGTGTGGTGTGTGTGGTGGTGTGGTGTGTGTGTGTGGTGGTGTGGTGTGTGAGTGTGTGTGTGGTGTGTGTGTGTGGTGGTGTGTGTGTGTGTGTGTGTGTGTGGTGTGTGATGAGTGTGAGTGATGAGTAGTGGTGAGGTAGTGTGTGTGTAGGTGTAGGTGTGTGTGTGTGTGCTTGAGTGCATGCGTGCGTGTATGCGTGTGTGCATGCGCAGCGTGCTTTCCACCTTTGCACTCTCTTGAGATTCAATGTGTTACAGTAATCGCAGAGTTTGGCAGATTAATGATGTGTTATTTCACATTCACCAGCGGAACATCAATAAAACAATAGCCACAAACGCTATCGCGATAGCTAGGACAGAAGCTGTGGCACAGCTTGAAACAGTTCAGTAACAAGATACCAAGAAGTGAATGTGTTCTTATCTGTGTGGTGCTCCACAGTGTTGGTCAGCTTAGCTATCTCACTGCCCTTTCCTTCTTCCTAACCATCACTCCCTTCCCCCCCCAAAAAAAAAAATCCACAAAAAAAAAACAAAGCAGTTTTTGGATGTCAGCTGCTCTTACAGGCAGCAAGGGTATCGCATCTCGGGCTTTAGGGACATTCTCTTCAGAGAAGCCATTAGGCTCCTACCCCTGTCTCTTTTTTATAACCATCTGTGTGTGTGTGTGTGTGGGGGGTGTGGTGTGTGTGTGTGTGTGTGTGTGTTTGTGTGTGTGTGTGTGTGTGTGTGGTGTGTGTGTGTGTTGTGTGTGTGTGTCTGTGTTTCTGTCTGTGCTGTTGTGTGTCTGTATGTCTGTCTGTCTCTCAATCTCTCTCTCTCTTCTCCTCCACTCTCACTTTCTTACTTTGTATCCCTCACTCTCTATCTCCCTCTCACCCTTTCTTTCTCTCCCTTTATTTTATGCCGCTCCACCCCTTTGTCTCTTCCTCTATATGCCTCTGTTTTTCCTGTCGTTTTCCGACTCTCTCTATCTATCTTGTTTTATTACTATCTTTCAGTCAGTCAGTCGTCAGTCAGTCGTCCGTCTCGTCGTCGTCCGTCGTCGTCAGTCCGTCTCAGTCGTCCAGTCCGTTGTCCGTTGTCCTCTCTATCTTATCGATCTCGATCTATCTATCTATCTATCTATCTATCTATCTATCTATCTATCTATCTATCTATCTATCTATCTATCTATCTATCTATCTATCTATCTATCTATCTATCTATCTATCTATCTATCTATCTATCTATCTATCTATCTATCTATCTATCTATCTATTGCTTCAACAAAATAAGGTGTTCTCTTAATCGATAGCTCAAGCTTTAGTCTCTACTATATATGCAGTACATACACGCAGCAAATAAGGAAGTGTAGAAAAGCTAACAGTGAAAAGAAAACAACAGAGAAACAAGCCCAGCATATCCTTTGTCGGCTTCATATCCAAATACAGTGTTCCCCCTTCAACTTCTGTTATTGAAGACAGCATGCGGATGGGTTCGTATGTGTTGCATGATTCTGCGTTATCTAAAACAGCTCTAAGAGCTACAAGAACTGACAAACACGCATGAATCACACGCCCACTCAAACGCTTAAAACAAAGCAGAACATGCAATTTTGATGAACCTGACGTCCCCTGAAGTCGTATTGATTAAAGTATTATTTTTTGCTTAAACTGAAAACAAGACAGACAGACAGACAGACAGACAGACAGACAGACAAGACAGACAGACAGGCAGGACAGAAGCAAGGCAGGCAGGCAGGCAGGCAGGCAGGCAGGCAGGCAGGCAGAGAACACACCCACACAAAGTGGACTTTCTGGTCTCTTGGCAGTTTGAGGAGAAGACAAGAGAGGCTAAAAAGAGCATTGATTTTATAATGTGATGACGCGGATAAGATGGTCACACACCAGGCACTGCACCTTGTATTGTTTTCTTTTAACCTTTAGTTTAAAGTCCAAAACTGTTTTTTTTTTTAATAGTTTTGTTTTATTCTTTTCTTTTTCTTCTTCTGTTTGTCGAACGCTCAGAAAACAATTGTTGTCTGAAATGTGAGCGATTTCGGTGTGGGGGAGAGAATTGTTATTTTGTACACACACACACACACACACACACACACACACACACACACACACACACACACACACACACACACACACACACACACACACACACACACACACACACACACACACACACACACACACCCCACACACACACACACACACACTTCTCCAGTCTCCAATATTTCCATTCTACAAACACAGGCTGTAAGACCATCACGACCGCCTTGCAAAGTGACTTATGGAACCATCTCCATCTTCAGCTTCACAAATCCCCCCCAAAATCCCTCAGGAGTAACCGTGTTTGTTTCTCTCCATAACCTCAAGCCTTGAGAGAGCAATAACGTTTACAGATCAGGTAAGGACTGGTTACCAGAGGATTCAGAGTAGATTTTCTGATTTACAGATGAGTCAGACACTGGCGCAAGAAGTTGATAAGGACAGGGTTACCTGGTACCATACCACAGTCAGAGAGTTTTGTTTCGCCAGGGGTAACACGCTGAGATTTTGTTGGACACCTTTTTTCTCTGTTCCATTAATTTTGTCTCTGTCTGCTACATATTTGACTGAAGAAAATGCTGGATACCAAATGAATTACCAAGCAAATTAAGACAGGGTTACTCTCAGAGAATATGTTGACTGATTCATATTCCTTGACTCTGTTCGAAGATGCCAGGTAAATAAGTAGCTTGATTGAGAATATCAATAAACATTTTAATCGATATATCAAATTTTCAAAGCTATACATGTAATTGCATGCTGGGAGACCGTCAAGTTTGAGATAATATAAGAATACCAGATTTTGAGCCCTTTTTTATAGATAATCTTAAATTTGTTTTTAGAGCTGCAGATGAGAGAAAAAGGACATTGTGAAGACTTCTCTAGACCGTTTGTTTTGCGTAAATATCGTTCCTTCTTTTGTGTTTTTTGTTTTTGTTTGGCTGTTTCTTCTTGTCTTTGTTTCATTTTCTCAGTACTTTTCTCTAAAATTTAGAGCATGTACTTATCCGTCATTGATCATTCCACACAAGTATCTGTTATAATGTTGGACATACACACGCACAAACAATACCCATCAAAGAAAGATAATGAACCACACACACACACACACACACACACACACACACACCACACACACACACACACACACACACACACACACGCACACACATGCACACAACACACACACGCACATACAAGCACACACACAAGCACATATGCACGTACACACACACACACACACACACACACTAACACACACACAAACACGCGTACGCCTACGCCAGTGCGCGTACACGCTCAAACACACACTGACACACAAACACACACACGCACACGCACATACACACTTCCGACAATATTCTGAAACATACCAACAAAATATAACAGATTCACTCCATAAGGCTCCCACAGGGTTTAGAGCTTTAACAGCAATATCTTACCTGCCACTACAGGCACCACCCCAAACCAATGCCTTCAAACCCCCTCAAGCACAGAGACAAACAAGCATTTCCATGTTGCTGCTGATGTGGTGGGCTCCCCAGTCGCAGGTCAGGCAAGAGCAATAGCATCAGTTAGTGCAGAAAAAAACAACAGAGTGTGATTCCCCAGTGCGTCTGCGCTTGCTATTGGGGAACTGATAAGGACATTATCCATTTCGTGGTATTGTTGCACAGATATGATGGTCAATTCATCATCGACTTCTAAAATGATATTTTTTTGGTCACTTTGCAGTTTGGGTGCAAAGTTTGGTGGTCGACAAAAAATGCATAAGTGTGTGTTTGTTTAATCGCATACACGTGCACAACAAATACACACAACTTGCACAAACACACATAGAGACACATCAAATACACGCAGACACAGACACAGATCTAGACACACCCATACACAGACACCAACACAGACACACACACACAGACACAACACCACATACCAAGCACACAACACAGACACACAGACACAGACATACACAGACACACACAGACACATACACGCGCGCGCATGCATGCATGTTCGCACAAACACACACACACACACACACACACACACACACACACACACACACACACCACACACACACACAACACACACACACACACACACACACGCAAACACCCAAAAGTTATTGCCTAACAAACAGACATCACTTTTTATTCATCAGGCTCCCTCAAGACTACCTCAGCTCTTCTACAACACCAGGCAACCTTTCAAAAAACAAAGTTCGTCAATCTTCAGCTTTTTATTTTACTTTCTACAAGCTTTCCAATGTTGCTGCTGATGTTTTCGGGTTCCCCATGGCAGGTGAGGAAAGAGCAATGCTATCAGTTAGTGGAGAAACAACAGAGTCTAATTCCCCAGCGCCTCTGGGCTTGCCACTACAAACTGATAAGGATATTAGCGATTCCGTGGCGCTGTAACACAGATAGGAGAGTCAATTCATCACAAACTCTCAACCGATTTTTAAAAGTTCACGTAGATCTTTGGTTTAGAGTTTTGCTATCTACACATGTGCAAACACACATGCATGTGCACGCACGCACACATACACATACACACACACACACGCACACATGCACGTATGCCCGCACCTACGCACGCACGCACATATGAATGCACGCATGCACATACACACATCCCTGGAAAAAAAAGCAAACGTTTTTGCTAAACACACACATCCTTTCTCCTTATTATTCTTTAGGCTGCCACGAGACATCAGCTCATCTATAACACCAGGAACCTTTCAAAAAACAAAGTTCGTCAATCTTCAGCTTTTTTTACTTTCTACAAGCTTCTCAATGTTGCTGCTGATGTGTTTGAGTTCCACATGGCAGGTGAGGAGAGAGCAATGCTATCAGTTAGTGGAGAAACAACAGAGTCTAATTCCCCAGGCCTCTGGGCTTGCCACTACAAACTGATAAGGGTATTAGCGATTTTGTGACGCTATTAACACAATAAGAAGATCAATTCATCACAAATTGTAAACAGATTAAAAATAATTTTCACGTCACCCCTTTAGTGCAGAGTTTGCTGTCTTCGCATGTGCAGACACATGAATAATGTCGCACCGCACACACACACACATACACACACACAACACACACACAACATACACACCCCCCCAGCAGGCAGGCAGCAGGCACGCACACACACCACACATACACACACACACACACCCGCACACACAGGCACAACCACACAGATAGGTACAAATGTGCATGCGTGCATCCATGTGTGTATGTGTGTGTGTGTTTGTGTTTGTGTGTGTGCGTGTGTGTGTGTCTGTGTGCTTGTGTTGTGTCTGTGTCTGTAGTCTGCTTCTGTGTCTGTGTATCTCTCTGTGTACATGCATACACGCACATATAATTGCTCACATGCATGTACTATGTACATATATAAGCGACGGCTTTGACGAAATGTCACCCTTTCCCACATACATGTATGTTTTTCCTATCTTCCCTACGTGTGTATACAGACAAAAGAGGGAGACTTTCTTTAGGCAGAAAAATAAACGGAAAGAGAGAAGGGTAGACTCATCTTCAGAAGGCTACTCTATAAACAGTGTCACAGAAGAAAGGGACAGTAAAGGGGAGGAAAACCAATAGCTGGGGGAAGATGGATGGATGGATGGATGGATGGATGGATGGATGAAGGATGAACAGAAGACGAACAAAGAAGAGATGATTGCGTGTACACGTCATGTTGGGACTAGAATGGAAAACTGAGATAGGTAGACTGGTCATTAGGATACTGAAGCTTGGGAGCGATCTAAGATGAAGGGAAGATCTGAGCGCTAGAGGGATAGGTAAAGACATGTTTCTGGTCTTTTTTGGGGGGAGGGGGGGATGTTCCCGTTTTTTTTGTCTTTCTGTTTTTACTTATATTCAGTTATTTATTCTTTTTTTCTGACTCTTTTCTTTCTTTATATGTTAGTTATCATTTCATTTCTTTTCTTTCTTTCTTTCTTTCTCTTTTTTTCCTTTCCTTCTGTCTTTCTTTTCCCTCTCTGTCTTTCTTTCTTTTGTTCTTTCTTCTTTCTTTCATTATTTCCTTCCTTCTTTCTTTCTCTCTTTTCTTTCTTTTCTTTTTCTTTCTTTCGTTTTTGTTTTTAACTTTCTTTTTCTTCTTTCTTTCTTACTATCTTAGCTCATATCTATCCTTGGTGTGCTTTTCCCCTGTTCTTCTTCCTTTTCCTAATTTTTGTCTATCTTTTTGGTTTCTTTGTTTGATTCAAACGTTCCTTCCCTTCCTGTCTTTAGGGTTTAATTTTTGTTTATCTTCTCTAGTTCTTTTCTTCATCTGTTCTTCTTTAGCTCATTCAATCTTCGATTTCTCCAAAGTCTATGAGAGGTGTTTCATTTATGCAAAACAAATAGCCTCAGAAAATTTGTTCAGTGAAACATCTATATATGAAAGAGCCATTTTGTTTTGTGCAGTTTTAAAATGTGAAAACGACACATATATGTAATGATGAGAAAAAAAAGGTGACATGATGATAATCATGAAATGAAAAAAAAATAGCAGGAAGTTGGAAGAACAGTGCAGATCAAGGATAAATCCATGTCGCTAGAATGCAAGCAATCAACAGCAGAGGGAAATACTTGCTATTATGGGGATGAGATTGAAAACAAAATTCACTTTGATTTTTTGGATGGGGGAGTGGGTTAGGGGGACATGAAATATGGTGATATCAACGGCAAAATATATATTAAATGGGACAGAGACCTAAAAACTGTTCACAAACATATCAGTTCTAAGGATTAAAAGAAAATCCCTGTACTATGATTATCTTCTAAAACTATCTGTAAGAAGTAAAGAAGAATGGACAATTATTTAATGATGATATATATGAAAGATAACAAAAAGTAAAGATAGGCTGTCAGCACCAAAAATACCAACTTTACAGATTGAATGTCGACTCATGTGCCCCATGTACTGCTGCACATAACAAATACCCAGGGAGCTAAAGATGTCTGTCAGTATAAACAGTCAGATCCCCAAGGCCAGTTGTACATGAATACATATTCTCTTTGCACTCTCTCTGTCTCTGTCTGTCTGTCTGTCTGTCTGTCTGTCTCTGTCTGTCCGTCCGTCCTCCGTCTCGTCCTCGTCCTGTCCGTCCGTCCGTCCGTCTCGTCCGTCCGTCCGTCCTGTCTCTCTTCTCTCCTCTCTCTCTCTCTCTCTCTCTCTCTCTCTCTCTCTCTCTCTCTCTCTCTCTCTCTCTCTCTCTCCTCTCTCTCTTCTCTCTCTCTCTCTCTCTCTCTCTCTCGCTCTCCATTCTCTTAAATATCAAAACACACAACGTACCGGATGACGCAAGCAAAGCAAAGGCATCTCAGATCTCGCCAATATAATCTCCATCCCTGACCGTTGCGTGCGCGTGCAACGGCATCATCGGTTATACTGTCGTCTGTCTCCCCCCCCCCCCGCCCTCCCACATCTCCCCACCCTTTTTTCTCAGCTTCTACTTTAACTGTTCACTTTTGGAGAGGGAAATTGCAGAAAAATGATGGATGGCATCCTGTTTTTAGAGACCATAGAAAAAAGTGTTTATTTTTCTTTACTGGGTCAAAAATGTTGATGAGGCGGTTCTGCTGTAATATTCTGCATATCAGCCCTCATTTCCGCCTTACCTAACTTCTGCGGGTGCGGGATAGTCTAGTAGTTAGAGCGTTGCACTCGGGATCTGATGACCAAGAATTGAGCCTACCACGAAGGCATCCGTTTATGCGATTTTACCCTAAAGTGTTAATCAATACTGACACAATTCGTCAAAGGTCATTCGGACGAGAGTTTAAACCGAATATCTGTATTCGAACGCACGCAGAACATCTTGAGCACAAGTGAAAACCCGTTTTGCTTTTCGGATGTGTAGGCTATTTCATTCCAGTAGGAACGGACGCAACCCCCCCCCCCCCCAAACACTCCAAAACTTGCATGATTAATGGTGTCGTGTATAACACCATTTCAGCAAACTGAACTGCAGCTACTTAATGGCGATTAAAACAGTCACATACACACGCAAAAAGCACACGATTAGTGCAGGTCCTAGCTAAAAATGAGAAACAAATAGAATCTAGCGATACCCCCCCCCCACCCACAGAATCAAAACGAAATAACATCTGCCAAGAACAATACATTTATTTACTTTATGACAGATACTTTTGCTATCAAATTTTGTTTTTACATCATACAGTTCCAATGACCTTCTTTAACAAAAAAAATCGCGTACAAACGCAAAAAAATAAACGTAATAAAATAGGCCAGACATTTCAAAATAAATCTGTATTAAGTAAAATAGTCGGTGTTAGGAAAGCCTTCTTAAAGCTATGTAAGATTACAGAACCATAATCAAAAACTTTCGGAACAAAGCTTCTCAATAGAATTTTTACTAAAGCCCACAAAGTACAAAACTTTTCACGCTTCGTATAAATGAATTTCCCTGAACACATGCCATACCATTTTGCAAAACAGGAAACAGGAGTGATGAAGAGGAAGTCCCTGAATAAGATAGCCTAGTAGTTTCCCTTTGCCTGGTGCAATCAATGGCGGAGACATGAAGATACAGAGCGCAGCAGTTTGGGTTAGATGTCGTTTTAGTAAAAAGGTGACTGACATCGCCTTCATTAATCACAGCACAGTACACACAGGAAACACCGGAAGAGACTATTTCCGAGAACGTATGTTGTCATTAGCTGAGCTGACAGAAAGTGGTGTCCTGTCTGTCTGTTTGTCTGTCTGTGTGTGTCTCTTTATATATATATATATAATCATATACATGATAATAAAATAATATAATACATAATACATAATAATAATACATATATAATACTACATACATACATACATACATACATACATACATACATACAATACATACATACATATATACATACATACATACATCATATATACTATATAATATATATATATATATAATATATAATATATATATATATATATATATATATATATATATATAATATATATATATACACTCCTACACTCCCATCATGTGACTTGATGGTCTAGAACACTGAACACTGAATACATTGCAATGGATCATTCCAGTGGCGTGGAGAGGGGGGGTCTGCTGCATGGGTAACAGCTTGCCCTCATACTTACTTACCCGGGTTTTGCACTCTAAAGACTAGAGCGCAACTCCATTAGTATTCTGAGACTGATGGGTGCCTCTAATCTATAGGTAATAGATAGATAGATAGATAGATAGATAGATAGATAGATAGTAGGTAGATAGATAGATAGATAGATAGATAATAGATAGATAGAAGACAGAAGACAGACAGACAGACAGAAAACAGAAGAGAACAACCACACACACACACGACACACACACACGACAACACACACAGACACCACACACACATATGTGGAAGGAAGGACGTGGCAAGATGGTTAAGACGTTCGCCTGCCAATATGTAAACCGGAGTTTCTAGGTTCGTACCCAGCCTCACCCTTTCTTCCTTGTTTGACGAAAAAATCGAACTGAATGTCAAAGTCATTCGGATGAGACTATAAACCGAGGCCCCGTGTGCGAACGCACGCAGAACATCTTGCGCACACGTTAAAACCCCGTTCCGCCTTTCGGAAGAGCAGGCCATCGTGTGCCGGTAGGATCGGATGACAAAATTATTATTAAAAAAACCCAGCATGCACACAGGTGTTGTGTTTAGACACCACCCTGAGGAAAAATCGGGGGTTAGAGTCCCAGGGCGGCTCGGGGCTGTAGGCTATATGGCAACGTTCTGGTGGCTCCTGCGACGGCACTGGATCCATTCGTATCGGTCATTACCTTTCCAATGGATCAATCCAGTGGCGTGGAGAGGGGGGGTCTGCTGCATGGGTAACAGCTTACCCTCCATACTTACCTACCCAGGCTTTGCGCTCTAAAGACTAGAGCGCAACTCCATAGTCTTTCGAGACTGATGGGTGCCTACTATCTATCTATCTATCTATCTATCTATCTATCTATCTATCTATCTATCTATCTATCTATCTATCTATCTATCTATCTATCTATCTATCTATCTATCTATCTATCTATCTATCCTATCCTATCTCATCATCCATCCATCCATCTATCCATCCATCCATCTCATCCATCCATATCCATCCATTCCATCCTATCCATATCCATCCATCTATCTATCTATCTATCTATCTATCTATCATATCTATCTATCTATCTATCTATCTATCTATCTATCTATCTATCTATCTATCTATCTATCTATCTACTATCTATCTATCTATCTGTGTGTGTGTGTGTGTGGTGTGTGTGTGTGTGTGTGTGTGTGTGTGTGTGTGTGTGTGTGTGTGTGTGTGTGTGTGTGTGTGTGCACTGAAGTCAAACACAAAACTGCTGTAACAGAATTCCCCTCTACCCACAAACGTGGCTAAAATGACAAACGCCTACACTCCCATCATGTGACTAGATGGACTAGAACACAGACAATGCAGTTTCCAAAAAGCGGAAGAGGAAGAGACAAACCGAAAGGACGTGAATCCGACAGTAGAGTTTCCCTTTAATAGCTGCAATCAGGGACGGAAACAGAGGCGACAGAACTGCACATCGCTTTGGTGAAAATATAGCTGGAAAATCCTTCACTAAGGATGCCGGCAGAGGAAGGATTAGGGAAGAAAATATCTACCAACGGTTTTAAAAAAAAAAATCAAATTGTCGAAAGCCAGACTGGAAAAGTGATGACTTTTTTTAAAAAGTATTTTAGTCACTTCTTCAAAACCCCAAGAGGAAAGCCAATTATCTGTATTTGAAACTAGATGCTACAAGGCACAGACTATTACCATCAAAACAACTTTCTCCTCTCTCTCTTCTCTCTCATTCTCTCACCTTACCTCTCGTCTCTCCCTCTCTCTCTCTCTCCTCTCTGTATTTGTCTCTGTCTCCACCCTCTCTCTCTCTGTCGCTCGCTCGCTCTACGTTTATTCGTTTCTCTCTTTGCCTGTTCCGAGCGTTACACACCAGAGACTGTACTTAGGGTCTGATAACTCAGCCTTGTGTTCTGCAATGTACAAACCAGACTAACACGTCTTGCAAACCTATAATAATAATAATGACGATGATGCTATAGAATTGCATGTGCTTTTGAGATCACTCGACAGGACTGTACTCCTATCAAAATATATCGACGCGTCAAACGAACCTGGCAGAAACATGCACATGCAGCTTTGATCAGGCAATTTTAGCACCATTTAAAACGTACATATATAAACATGGATGAAGCTGGACTGTGTGGTCCTAGTCTTCCCAATCACCCCATAGCAAACTTACTTAAGGTAGCAGCTGGCCAATGTCCAAAGAAAAATCCATTTGACTCTTATGGGATTCGAATCCAAGGCACTATCCACTGCAGATGGCTGCGGTGAAATCTTGATCCTCGTATTATTAGAGCCGCAGAAAAGACAAGAAGGGGTGACAGGAAGAAAAGAACAATGCAGAAACAGAGAGAGTGATAGAAAAGAGGACATTTCTCGCAGAGAATTTCCAGAATGGGGAGATGCTTTCTGTAACTACTGACAGGCCGCCAGCATCCCAACAGGGGGAAAGTGAGGGGTCAGTACAGGAGAAGAAAGACAAGAGGAAATGAATCTTAAGTGTAGACAATAAAGGATTTCTTGTCTCCTAGGGGCATAGCGGACATATGGATTTTTCGTCAATATATCGCCAGCTTCTTTGCATACCAGACGATGCAGAGATAAGGGAGAACCCGAACTGGAATTGACAGGTGAGGAAAAATCTTACCCTCCTCCCCTCCACCCCCCTTTGCTTCCATCATTGATCCGCTTCTGGCGGTTTTTCCTTTCTTTTAACAAAACTTTGGATTTCTCTCCATTCTTAACCTTTTCTTTTTTTTTGGGTGGGGTGTGGGGTGTGGGGGGGGTCTGAAGTTTGTCTATCTGCCCGTCTGTCTCGTCTCCTTCTCTGTTTCTGATACACTGAAAATATCCCTTTGACTGTTTTACCACTGTCATTGTCTGTCTGTGTGTCTGTCAATCTGTCTCTTTCTGTTTCTCTCTGTTTCTTTCTGTTTCTCCCCTCTCTGTTTCTCTCTGTTTCTCTCTGTCTCTGCTCTGTCGCTTCTCTCTCTCTCTCTCTCTCCTCTCTCTCTCTCTCTCTCTCTCTCTCTCTCTCTCTCTCTCTCCTCTCTCTCTCTCTCTCTCTCTCTCTTCTCCCACTCTCGTCTCTCTGCTCGTCTCTCTCTCTTTCTCCAGTGTGTGTGTGTGTGTGTGTGTTGTGTGTGTGTGTGTGTGTGTGTGTGTGTGTGCATGTGCGTGTGCGTGTGGTGTGTCGTGTATGTCTGTGTCACACACACCCTTGATTGCTCACTAGCTCACTCTCAGACAGGGGGGGGGGGACTATTTACACCACACAAATAACGAGAACATTCTTGAAATACCTGAATTTTTTCTAGTGATTGAAAATCAAAATGACAATTAATAAAATGATATTTAAATGATGTAATATTTTTGTTTTAGAAAATCTAAATCATGACATGAAATTATACATTTAAGGTGCATTAACATGAGAAACAGAAAAAAATTCAACGGAGAACGGGTCATGCTAAGAGAGAGAGAGTGAGAGAGAGAGAGAGAGAGAGAGAGAGAGAGAGAGAGAGAGAGAGAGAGAGAGAGAGAGAGAGAGAGAGAGAGAGAGAGAGAGAGAGAGAGAGAGAGAGAGAGAGAGAGAGAGAGAGAGAGAGAGAGAGAGAGAGAGAGAGAGAGAGAGAGAGAGAGAGAGAGAGAGAGAAGCTTTTAAACTCACACTGACATGAAAACCACCAGTTTTCCATGCAAAATAAGAAGAAGAATATGGAGATAGAAATGCATCAGCACATGTGACTCCAGAGACTAACAGATCAAGTAAAAATCCACAAAATATGCAAAATGAAGAACTCGCAAATAAAGAACAAGTATATGATCAACACGCCTATGCTTTACAAATTAGATATGCCCTTTTATCACAACACACACACACACACACATCACACACAACACACACATAGATGCAAAAACAACACAAAACACACCACACAAAAGTACCTACACAACACACACCCCACACACACACACCTCTCTACTCATTAACATACACACAAACATCCATACCAACCCCACTCACCTCTCTCTCTCTCTCATCTCATCTCATCTCCTCTCTCCTCCTCTCTCTCTCCTCATCTCTCTCTCTCTCTCTCTCTCTCTCTCTCTCCTCTCTCCTCTCTCTCTCTCTCTCTCTCTCCCTCTCTCTCTCTTCTCTCCCTCTCCCTCCACACACTACTCCACACACCCCTACTCCTACACAGTCAAGTACACACAAGCTACACAACAACACACAACCACACGCCCCGCACACACACACACACACACACACCACGCACACTAACACCAACACATAACGCGTGCACGCATACCCCTGCACAACACACATAATCCTCCAAAGATAGACAGCCAGTCTCAACGCGCTAAAAAAGCAAAGAATCAAGTCACATCACAATCTGCGATGACTCATTGAAACCATTTCTCCAGTACATCCATATAATGTGAGATTTTCAGAAAGCCCCAGACAGTAATCGACCTCATGAAACAAAATCCAGAGTTTACCATTCACTTTACGTCCCGCACCAACGGATGTGTTCAGAAATGCCACAGACTTTCAAAGTGTCAGACTAAATGTCCTGCTGTGAAACCTCAGGCTACATTCCTTAAGGGCTGGACCAGACTGACGCCTTTATGATGATGCACTTTGCGTCTGAAATGCAGCTGATCTTTTCACAGACTTCAAATGGGACTATTATCATTGCTTGTCACATTTCACCGATTTCAAATAGGACTATTATTGCTTGTCACTTAAACAGACTTCAAATGGAACTATCATTGCTGGTCACTCTCACCGACTTCAAAATTAATGGGCCTATTCATTGCTTGTCACTTTCACAGACTTTAAATGGCACTATCATCTGTATCTGTCTATCTTTTTGTCACACACACACACACACACACACACACACACACACACACACACACACACACACACACACACACACACACACACACACACACACACACACACACACACACACACACACACACACCATCCCCCCTCGTCCCAATATACCCCCAACCCCAAGCCTCCAATCATAAACGAGTTATGACCACCTATGGAAACAATGATCAATTTTTAATTTCACATAATAGATTTTGAATATAATCAGTCGCCTCATATAATCTCTCCAGAAAAATATTGCAGCTTTCTTACAAAATGTAAGATTCAAATTAGCATTGGGAGGCACCGCACTCCCCCGTGGGGATGCCGGGGGTCTGTCTCCCTAAATAGCATCCCCACCTTCCTGGAAATTCTGTGCCAGGAATTCCCCCTTTTTCTATCCCTCCCTTTATTTCTGCCTTGTTCCTTCTCTCCCTGTCACCCTCTTCTTGTCTATTTTCTACTTTCTCGGTCCATTCTCTGCCTTTATTTTTCCAGGAAGTCTTAAAAAGTAACATGTATTTCCTATGCCGAGGTCAGATGCACTGGGACCTGACTTGTCAGGCGCTTAACGGCAGCGCAACACATTTTCGCTCATATGGCAGACAGCACTAACTGCTGTCTGAGCTTTTACGACGACGACGAAGAAGAAGACGCCACATAAGATGCATTGTTATCGGCTCCTACGTAAGCAAGCACAGAGCTTGCAGCTATCTCATAAGCTTTTAGAATGTCAGAATAATTACCTCCCATGGGGGTTATTTCCCTTGCAGGACACTCCGGACACGTTAACAACATCATTAGTTTGTCTACAGCACAGCTGACGATCCCTATAGTCACCTGAGAGAAGGATGGAGACTTGAAATTCTGTCTTTTGAACCCCAATTCATTGTAACTATTCTTCAAAGGAGGGTTTTGTATACAAGCATGCAAAGCACATGCACAAACTATGCTTAGGCAGAAATAGACTCACATTCGCATACACACATTCACATGCAGGCATGCACGCAATACACACACAACACACACACACCACACCACCCACACACCAACAACACCCTACCCCAAAATTACATAACTAGTTATAAAACCACTTATAATAAAAACAATCCTATCACTTCTTTTTATATCATTTTTGCATTGGTTTGTCAGCTATATTTTGCGTGTTTTCTATTTTCTTGTTTTTTTTTCTTCTGGCTATAGTCTATTATTGTATCCATAATAACATAACTGACTAAAAATAAGTTTTAAACAAATCTTATCACTCCGCATCACATTCTGAATCTACTTAGTCGTCTCATGATATCTCCCAAGAAAAAAAAACAAAAACACAAACACTCTCACACAAATCTAAAACCCAAATCAGCATTTGTGAAACACCACACAAGATGCACTGATATCGGCAATACTTAAGGAAAATCACAGCTGAAAGCGCTATCTCATAAGCTTTTAGATTGTCAGAATAATCCTCTACCCTGGCAGGTTATTTCCCTTACAGGACACCCCAGACACTTAAACGACATCATTAGTTTGTCTCCAGTACAGCTGAATGTTTCTAAAGTGACTGTAGAGAAGGACGTATAGACTTACAAATCTGTCTTTTGCTACTATTCCTTGTAGCTTGTCTTAAAGGAAGGATCTAGGATTCGTATACGCAATTGCAAGCGCGTGCACATATGCTCAGGCAGTCGCATACACACGCACACATACACCACACACACTACGCACGCACACACACACCACACACACACACACACACACACACACACACACACACACA
>CM060318.1:47811685-47824185 GCA_030674155.1 Stramonita haemastoma
GCGGACAATATTGACATTGGCCTGTTGTTTGATGGATCTGAAGTATTTCCTGATTATTTTTTTATGTAATGGAATAATGTTTGCCCGTTTTAAGATTTTAGCAAATGTGTTTTTACTTATGCAAAGATTGTAGATATATGTAAGTGTTTCTGCTTTGACAGTGCAGATAGTTTAAGAATTTTCCCATCTATTCCATCAAGACCACGTGTTGATGACTGTTGTAGACGATTTAAAGCTATGAATACCTCGTGAACAATAATACACATTATCTCAATTTCAGATCGAATATTCTTATCATTACAAAAAGATTTCAAGTTTTTTTTAAGTCGTTGTCTTCTGACTTGTTATTAGTGATTAACTGACCTGCAACAGTTGAGAGAAAGAGAGAGAGAGAGAGAGAGAGAGAGAGAGAGAGAGAGAGAGAGAGAGAGAGAAGAGAGAGAGAGAGAGAGAGAGAGACAGAGACAGAGACAGAGACAGAGACAGAGACAGAGACAAGAGACAGAGAGCAGAAGAGACAGAGACAGAGACAGAGAGACAGAGAGAGACAGAGAGAGACAGAGAGACAGAGACAGACAGACAGACAGACAGACAGGGACAGGGACAGACAGACAGACAGAGACAAAAGAGCAATATTCTGGGCACAGACATATGACATCTATGGATGTGTAAAACCTGTATGTTTCATGTGGCTGAAGGAGAACATGTACTGTGCCCCTACTTGAAAACTCTGGCCAGATGGGCTATGGATTTCCCTAGCCAATCGATTCGGTCATCATCCGCCATTCACCTAAAGAGCAGCATCGTGGGGAAGAGAGCAAGCCTGCCTATACGTCTGTTGGGTAGTCCGTCTGCCTGATTCGGTGTCTCTGTCTCCCTCTGTCTCTCTTGTCTCTCTCTGTCTCTCCCTTCCTCTTCTTCTCTCTTTTCTCTTTTGTCTCTCTCACTCTTTTGAACACTTGTGTTCAGGCGCCATCATATAAGTTTTTATTTTAGTCAGGTGTTTCAGCGTACACTGTGAAACAAGCTGGCCTTAATTTTCCTTTTTCATTCTGCACTATTTGAATTTTCTCGGAACATTCCTACCCCTGACAACAAACAACCCCCCTCCCAAAAAACAAACCAAGACAAACACAAACCAAACCACCAACCAACCAACCAGCCAGCCAACCAACCAGCCAACCAACCAACTAGCCAAACGACTGGCCAACCAACTAACCAATCAACCAACCAACCATTCAACCAACCATCTATTCCAGCAAGCAAACAAGTAAGCAAGCAACCAACCAGCCAAATAATCAAAACCGCCCGAAAATACTGGAACGCACTCGATAGAACACAACATTGTCCAAGACCAGCAATACCTGTGTGGTAGCAGAGCTGTATGAGGTGGAGTGATAGTCTGATCACGGAAATATGGAAGCTATCAGTGTGAAGGCTATAATCATTATCATCGTCTGGCTCAAAGGGGAACTGTAGCATTACTTGCTAACCTTTTTGCTATACGGGCTGGGTATGTCCCGAACCAATCAGTTCTATTTGTCTTTCGCTGAGGAAAAATGGTGTATGGCAAAAAACATGTACCAAAAGAAATAAGCTGGGATTTTTTTTCAGATACGCGTAAATTGAAACACAGAAAATACTTGAAAAGTCTGGGAGTTTGTTTGCTTCTCTCTTAGTTTAATTCTTTCTTTTTTTTCTTTCTGTTTTTATTTCTATTTCTACCTTTCTTTCATGGTCTACTTATCTTTTTATTCCTGAACTTTTTTTCTCAATGTTTGTTTGATTGTTATTCTTCGTCAGTTTTGTTAACATTTTTTAAACTAGATTTCTCTTTCACTCTCCATCTGTCCAAAGTCTCTCTTTCTCTCCCTCCCTCCCCCCCTCTGACTGTCTGTCTGTCTGTCTGTCTCTCTGTCTGTCTCTCTGTATTTCTAATCTGGCTCTGTAAATTTTTCTGTCTCTTTTTCCGTTCTTATTTTCTTTCTTTCTTTCTGTCCTTCTTTCTTTCTTTTTTTCTTTGTTTATTTGATTGATTTCTTACTCCCTTCGCGCTTTCTTTTCTTCCCCTTATTATACCTGATTCGCTTTGCGTCTGTGCTGCTTTCTTCGAAACATAGTTTCTGGATCATTGTCACTACCCAAGGTGTTCCAGGTTAATGGGATTAATGGCTGAGGTAAAGCAGTGTTCAGCATGTTTGCCCCATGTATGGATGACTGTTCATCTACCTCGACTTTGGTACAGTCCCCAGCTGTAAATAGGTACCTGCCTTCTTTAAGGAAAGTGGAAGGTAAAGCAGCGAGGGAAAGGAGATGGGCCCCACCCAGAATTTACTTAAACTTAGAAGAGATGAGGTCTCTGACACCTCGCTCCCCAACGATCGCATAGGTTGTGGCAACAGCTTTACTTTTATTATCTCTAAAGGAACAGTTCTCTCCATGTATTGCTTAGAAAGAATTCAAGGAGTTTTAGTTAACATTATAATCACCAAAAATCTGTTGACAGCAAGTATAACTTCGTTTAGCTCGAACAAGGTTTTATTTGTTCAATACACTGTTTAAAAACATGACAAAAATATGAGTTGAAGAGAAACAAATAGCTTGGAGTTTATATCGCGCTCTCTTACAACATCGCCTTTTAGATGGTGAATAGTAGACCCTGTAACAACTGAAAAAGATATAAGAAAATATCAGTCAACAGAATCACAACTTAATCAACATTAAAAGAGTTATAATATCGGTCACTTACATCAAAGATAGAGGAACTCTAATTATGGAAAGAACCCATAACATTTTATAGAAAAAAGAACCCAAAGGAAAAAGAACCTATCAACTTACTTTTCCCTCTAACCTTACTTTGTTAAAATCAATACATTCTCATGTCCTTTACCCTACCTCTTCCTATCAACAACGTTCCCAAAAAGTGTTATTTCAGGCCTAAAGCTGGGGTAAAGCTGGTATTAGTCTTAGGACTGCGTTGTCTCTCTTAAAGCAGAAAATGGGAGACAACTTGAGAAGTTTTCGCTAGTAAAACAGACAAGCCCTTGTTGGTTCTCGCGTGATCTGGAAACAAAATGTAAATATGGCCACGAACAAGCGTCAAAAGTTTGGAAGTAAAAAAGCAAGTTCCACTAGAATTCTTGAGTTATTTAGACTGTTCTAGAAAACTACGTTTACTACTTTAAACGGACTTGTCTTATACAAGCAGACTACTCTGCACAAGAATGACGAGAGAGAGAGAGAGAGAGAGAGAGAGAGAGAGAGAGAGAGAGAGAGAGAGAGAGAGAGAGAGAGAGAGAGAGAGAGAGAGAGAGAGAGAGAGAGAGAGAGAGAGAGAGAGAGAGATTTCGAGGATCATAAAGAGGCACTTGTGTGCTTTTTACCATCCAGTCCCCACCCTTATCAGGACAATAAAAAGAAATAGAAAAAAGATAGAAACAAAACCGCTACACTCAAGAACAACAAAACAAAAGCTGGTAGACCAGCACACGCTCTTAAAAAACACCCTTTAAAATCTGTCACCCTATAGTTTAAACAGTAAACAATAAACGGAATGCACCCGCCTCGTTCCTTTGGAAGGTTAAAAAATTGCTGGATCATACCTTATAATCCTTTCACTTGAGACGAGTGCGTCGGCTCTCATTATCAAATAGATCAAACTTTTGTAAAAAAGACAAAACAAAAAAAAACGAAACAGATCGTCCTTGTGTTTTAACGACACATCTGGGAAGACACTTTTACTAGATTTTTATCTGTTTTGATCTCTATCTTTGAGGCCAACAGAACAGCTGCCATCCTAGAGAGGAGGAACAGACGGAAACAGCGTCCTGCCCCATTGGACTCCTATCCCTGCACTGTCTGCACGCGAACTTGTGCATCCAAGATTGGTCTTTATTCCCACATGAAGACTCATTCCAGCAACTGACCTGTCTGCCTACTTATCTGTGGTACCGACAGGAGAGTCCATTATCTGTTTTGATCTCTATCTGTTTTGATTACAAAGAATAACGTTGCAAGCCTAAAATTTAAAAGCTATGTCGTAAGCTATTTTTAACACGAAAGGAGGAAACGGAAACGACTGCCATTAAATGTCTAGGATAACAAAACGACGAAAAAGAAGAGGAGGGAAAAAAAGAAGAAACCCTCCCCCAAGAAGATATGCTTTTACCTTGCGTTTGTATTTTCATGGTGCCAGTATCAATCCATTGGCAAAAAAAAGTGCAGGTGAAAAAACTCACAACAAACAGAGAAAACGACATCATCCAAGTATCTATACCAAAGCAAAATTAAAAACCAACACAACTTTGACTAGAACAATCATTATTCATTGATAGCACATTGACCATAACTACAACAGACAGGAGCAAGACACAGAAAGTGGTCAACAGACAAACACGCAAACAGAAAGAGGGAGATGGTTAAAAAAAACAAAGAAACAAACAAAAAAAGATTTGTACTCGAAGTCGGAATGCTGCTTTCTGAACGATGGGTAAACAGTCACATACGTGAAATTTCACCAGGAGTTTTAGCTGAGGAGGAAAAAGGGAGAAGGGGAGAGAAACTTCTGGAACTTTGCTCTTTCCTGAATAAGCAGATTTTCTTTGACTCAGACCTAATCATTATCACCTCTCTCTCTCTCTCTCTCTCTCTCTCTCTCTCTCTCTCTCTCTCTCTCTCTCTCTCTCTCTCTCTCTCTCTCTCTCTCCTCTCTCTCTCTCTCTCTCTCTCTCTCTCTCTCTCTCTCTCTCTCTCCTCTCTCTCTCTCTCTCTCTCTCCTCTCTCTCTCTCTCCTCTCTCAGCAAACAAACAAGAAGAAAAGAAAACCACACCACAGCAATGTGAGCTAGAATCTTTTTTTTACCGCCTTTTCTCTTTCGTCTAGTGAAGTGACATTCTGGCAACAGAAAAAGTAATTTTCCACAGATTATGGGCAAGCTAAGCAGGATCAGAAGGATTATCATCGAAGAAAAAAAGTGATAGGAGAAAAAACGTATATATAGAATAAAAAAAATAAGAAAGTAGGCCACATCGAAACCACAAACAAGCAAAGAAAAAAAGAAGAAGAAGAAAAACCTCTAAAAGTATTGGACAGAAAAAGAGGCGTAAATATTAATCCTGTTTCTGTCTCTTCCCTTTCTTGTCGTTTTGTCTTTCCCTCTTCGCTTGTTTGTTGTTGTTTTTTCCCTGCTTGTATGCTTCTATCTCCTTTAGTCTGTGTGTATGTGTTTGTCCTCCCCCCCTCTCTCTCTCTCTCTCTCTCTCCTGTGTTGTGTGTGGTGTGTGTGTGTGTGTGGTGGGTGTGGGTGTGGGTGTGGGTGTGTGTGGTGTGTTCTTCTCTCTATCTTTCTATCTTTGTCTATGTCTGCTTGCTTGCCTGTCTGTCTGTCTGTCTGCCTGCCAGTCTGTCTGTCTGTCTGTCTGTCTGTCTGTCTGTTTGTCTGTATGTCTGTTTGTCTGTTTTTCTGTCTGTCTGTCTGCCTGCCTACCAGCATATGCGATTGTCTGCCTGTCTGCCTATCTCTCTGTCTCTTTTTCTGTCTGTCTGTCTGTCTGTCTGTCTGTCTGTCTGTCTATCTGTCTCTGTCTCTGTCTGTCTGTTTGTCTTTCTCAAACCTCTGGCTTGAGCTAAGAAGTATGTAAATTAGTCGACACTTGTGGCTAAGAATCGATGATTGTGCAAGAGTACGTATATAAGCCGGTGTGTGTGTGTGTGTGTGTGTGTGTGTGTTGTGTGTGTGTGTGTGTGTGTGTGTTGTGTGTGTGGTGGTGTGTGTGTGTTGTGTGTGTGTGTGTGTGTGTGTGTGGTGTTGTGTTGTTGGTGGTGTGTGTGGTGGTATGTGTGTGTGTGTGTGGTGGTGTGTGTTGTGTGGTGTCGTGCAGTGTGTGTGTGTTGCGTGCGTGCGCGCAGTGTGTGTGCGTGCGTGCGCGTGCGTATGTGTGTATGTGTGTATGTGTGCGTGCGCACGTGGGTATGTGTGTGTGTGCGTGTGCGGGCGTATATATGTGTGTGTGTGTGCATGTTCAGTGTGTTTGTTTGATGGCCTAGAGGTAAAGCAGGGATCATGAATGCATGTAGCTGTGGGTTTCATCCCCCTTTCAAGCCGCGACTACTCCCCCTCCCCCACCCGTCCATCCTCTAGTCTGGTGGTTGGGGTCTATATCTGATTTTCCTCTGCCAAGTCGAGATTTGCCAGGAAACATATTTTGGAGTTTATCCAGTTTGTAAAGACCTATCGTGCTGTCAATGTACATAGGATTGCTCTGTTTCTCCATAGATCACCTTGTTTGGAATTACAGTTTAATTTTGCAAAACCTCCAGATCTCAGAAGCATATAATAGCATAGGTTTTCCCTGAGATTCAAATGCATAAAATCACACAAAAATACCTATGTTTCCCAAGGTCGATATTGCTTTCTCAATATTTCAAAATTATGTTTGCACGCCGAGCATAATCTTATCGTGCCTTATCAAAAGACATTTTAGTTATAATCGTGACACCAAGCTATCTGTAACTTTTAAGAACTTCAACATTTTCACCTTTGAAATACCACTTGTCTACTTTTTTCTGAACATCAAGATTTTAGTTTTCCAAGGAATTACAGTTTAGCGTTAAGCGTTAGCTGCTCTCTGCAAGTTATTCAATTGGTTTTAAAGGTCAGTAGGGCTATAAGAACACAAAACAACATCACCTGCAAACAACAAGAGAAACATTTCCTGCAGGCCTGGTAAAAAAAAAAAATCTGAAAAGCATGTTTAGCATGCTGCATCACTTTTCCCTGTATCTTAGGGATTAACAATGAAAACAAATACATAGGATACAGAACCGATCTTGTTTCACCATAGATATATTAAATAAAAAAGATATTTCAGAACCTCAGCAAACACAGCTTTGAACACAGCAATTCATTTTTGATGAAACAATTTTTTCCATACACTTTTTACATCTGTTAAGATCAGCTGTATCAAGGGCCTTTGTGGAGTGAGTAAATGCAACATACAGTTTACGTCCTTTCTGACCATGTAACCATGACCTGATCATCGACACAAGATGTCGTGGTACCTCTTGTCTTTGTCCATCCGTATTTGTTTGTCTGTTTGCCTGCCCACCTGTCCGTAATGTCCTGCCAGCCTGCCTGCCTGCCTGCCTGCTGCCTGCCTGCACTGCCTGCTCTGCCTGCATGCTGCATGCCTGCCTGCTACCTGTCTGCCTCTGCTTCTGACTGTCTTTTCATTGATTGGTATGCTTCTCGTTATACCCAATCACCAGTGCCCAGACGTCATTAACAATCTAGGGTCGTGCCAGACAGCAGCATGCATTGTGTCCTCATATAATTATATAAATCAGCAGAGAGGGCTAATCATAGAAGCCTTTTTTTTTTTGGAACGCTCCTGATTACGAGCAGTCACTAATGGGAGTGGTCGGGATGAAAGTACACCCCAAAGCTCAACATGAATATAGAAAGATAGGGATGGTGTGTAACTCTCTCTCTCTCTCTCTCTCTCTCTCTCTCTCTCTCTCTCTCTCTCTCTCTCTCTCTCTCTCTCTCCTCTCTCTCTCTCTCTCTCTCTCTCTCTCTCTCTCTCTCTCTCTCTCCTCTCTGTGCCTCTTTCTTTGTCTCTATCTCTATCACTATTTCCCAGTTAGGATGATATACGGGGGTGTGGGGGATAGAGGAGGGGGGAGGAGAAGGAGGGGAGCAAAGCATTTTATTTTATTTTATTTTTTGTCTTCATGTTTGATTGGTCTTGTTTATTCATTTAATTGGTTAACATATGTTGTCTCTCAATGATTTCCTGATTCAGCAATAATTGAATGAAAAGATGACTGATGGATTACCTTTTTTATATATCATATTCATTCTTCTGTTAATGTATTGATTTATTCTTTTTCTTTCTTTTTTTCATATTTTCGCCCATGAGGGCCTGGTGTAAAGAAGCCTCTGGCTTATCCAATCACCCTCATTAAAATTTCGAGTTTCGAGAGTTTTCTGTCTTTCTGATGTTTGTCTGTCTATCTGTATGTTTGTCTGTATATCTGTCTGCCTGTCTCTCGTTCTTTCTCTTTTTTCTCTGTCCCCTCCTCTCTCTCTCTTCCCCCCTCTCCCTCTCCCTCTCTCTCAATCATCATCTATCTATCTATCTATCTATCTATCTATCTATCTATCTATCTATCTATCTATCTATCTATCTATCTATCTATCTATCTATATCTATCTATCTATCTATCTATCTATCTATCTATCTATCTATCTGTCTGTCTGTCTGTCTGTCTGTCTGTCTGTCTGTCTATCATCTATCTATCTATCTATCTACTCTATCTATCTATCTACATCTATCTCTCTATCTTCTTCTATCTGTCTCCCTCCCAACTTCATGAGGAGTCATTGGTGTACTACGTTGAATGATTATTTCATGCCGAGTATCTTGGGTAAATTGGAACTGGTGGAGCTTATCCCTCTTCAGGGGCTTATAGTCGGAAACATTCGATGGTATGTTCATGTTTCCGTAATCATTCACCGAAATGCTGACAGGAACAGAATTAATATTTATTCATAATCCGAATTTTGACAGGAAGGATAACAGTTCTAACATCCATATTTTTTCTTCTGCGTACAGATATTAACACAGGAAAATGAAGCTACTGGCAGGTCTGCGATTTGAATTGACCTGGAAAATTGTAGAAATAAAACCCCTCAAACTTAAATTACTGGACATTGCTTTCCCAGATTCCAACCTATATCTTCGTGGGCCCCTAGAATGAAAGGGCAACGGCTATCATCTATTCAAATCTACTGTCAGCTGATGTCGCATTGATAGGTAAGGGTAAAAGTGTTCTCATAGACTGTGGCCGTGGGGAGCGGGGTGTACCAGAGACACCAACTTCTCCAGATGCCAGCTTCTTGAGGGCGGCACCATCTCCTCTACTCGCTGCTTTACTTTTCCCTTGCCTTAAGAAAGCAGGTAACCCTTTACAGCTGGGTGAACCGAGGAGACTGTACTAAAGCCAAAGCACACGAACAGTCATCCATTCAAGAGATAACTACGCTCAATGCTGTTTATTTAACCTTAGCTTGGAGGAAAGCGAGTGCTCTGACCACTGAGATATCCCGCCCCCATGTCGCATTGATAAAACAATGGGCAAATAGCTGTCTGCAACAGGGGGCATTAAGGACTGGGGTAGGAAGGGTCTGATGACCTATGGCAAATGGCTGCTCATGCCGCTATAGCAGAGGGCTGCTGATGGGTGTAATGAAGTGGAGGAGGGGGAAGAATGGGGTTGATTGATTGAGGATGGTATCAATCAGCTTGTTGTTGTTGTTTGCGCTGAGCATCTCTCTTTGTGTCTCTGACTCTCATTTCCTGTTTATCTCTATGTTTTTGTTTGTCGCTGTTTGTCTGTCTGTCTGTATGTCTTACTCTCTGTCTGTTTGTTTGATATGTCTGTCAAACCGTATCTCATTTCCTGTCTCTCAGCTTGTCTCTGTCTTGACTGTCTTTTATCTGTCTGACTGTCTGTCTACGCATATATACTATTTCCTGTCTATCTGTTTGTCTGTCTCTCTGTCCGTCTGTCTATGCATTTATTATGTAATATCTATTTGTCTCTGTCTGTCTGTCCGTCCATCTCTGTCTGTCTTTCTGTCTCTGTCTGTCTGTCTGTCTTCTGTCTGTCTGTCTGTCTGTCTGTCTGTCTGTCTGTCTGTCTCCCTCTCTCTCTCTCAGGATGGAAAAAGTATGTGAATGCTTACTCTGTTACTCTTGGAACATAAAGAGCATTCATTCATTCATTCATTCATTCATTCATTCATTCATTCATTCATTCATTCAGTCTGTCTGTCTGTCTGTCTGTCTGTCTGTCTGTCTGTCTGTCTGTCTGTCTGTCTGTCTGTCTGTCTGTCTGTCTGTCTGTCTGTCTGTCTCTCTCTCTCTCTCTCTCTCTCTCTCTTCTCTCTCTCTCTCTCTCTCCTTTGCCCCCACCTTCCTTTTCTACTTTGCTCCCCTCTTTCTCCTCCCCCTTTCTCTCCCCCCACCCCTGTATATCATCCTAACGGGAAATCTTGTCACATGGATAGTTTGTACATCAGGGTATCGTGGATTGACGCAAACATTGTAAGCTGTTTCGCTGCGTTGGTCAGATTTCCCAGCAGAATTAATCATAATCAGTGTGTTAGTAATAAAAACAGGACGAAAAAGAATTATATTCACAGTCAGCTCTTAACATTTTCTCTCTGGCTATGTTTTTTCTTTCTTTCTGTTGTGTATGTAGCTGTCTGTGTTTCTGTCTGTTTGTCTGTCTATGTCTTTGCATTTTTTGTTATGTTCGTCTGTCAGTGCCTCTGTCTATTTATTTGTGTCTGTCTGCCCCCTTCTCTCTCTCTCTCTCTCTCTCTCTCTCTCTCTCTCTCTCTCTCTCTCTCTCTCTCTCTCTCCTCTCTCTCTCTCTCTCTCTCTCTCTCTCTCTCTCTCTCTCTTTCTCTCTCTCTCTCCCCACCCACCCACTTCTTTACTCTTTCACATCTGGCACCAGACAAATTTGTCTGCTGTCTGACAGGTTGTCTGGAGGCAATCGCCAAAACGCATCCCCTGGCTGTTATGTTATCACATCTCCTTCATACAGTGTGGGCTGATGGTTATTGCTTTTCCAAAAATGAGATTTCTGGATTTTTTGTCCGTATCAGTCTTTTGTCAGTCCCAGTGCTTCTGCAGTCTTGTCAAGTCAAGTCAAGTCAATTCAAGTCATAAACACTTTAATCATCCCATTAAGGGCAATTACAATAGTAATCGTTCCATCTTTTCCATCTTGTCATCGTATCTTTTGTTTCGACTTGCTGGGTAAACGATTGTTTATTTGTTTGTTTGTGTGTTTTGAACGTTTAGGAGATGTTCCAACAGTAGCATACCATTCCCCAGTTGTTTTTTATGGTTTTAAAACACAGGGATAAAAGAGGGCTTGTAATAGAGCTCTAAAAACCACAGGGAAAGCTCATAACTCTATCACAAGAAAAAAACACCTCTAAAGTAGAAAGTTAAAAATTATCATCACCATCATCACCATTATCACCATCATCATCATATCATCCATATCATCATCATCATCATCATCATCATCATCATCATCATCATCATACCATCATCATCATCATCATCATCCATCATCATCATCATCATCATCATCATCATCATCATCATCATCATCATCATCATCATCATCATCATCAACCGTGAAGCATGCATGAATGAAACCAACAAGTCAATAATGTACCAATGGCTATATGATTACATGACTGTGATACGCTGATAGAATCATGGTGATAACCAGAACGACAACGAATAATCTTCACCTATGATAGTGACAATACCGCTGCTGTTGATACGATGCTGGTTGTTGCAGTAAGGGTGGTGGCCATCTTTTTGATTACTTCTACGTATAACTGCACCAAAATCCGCCGAAACCAGGCATGTGCATCCAGGTAAGTTCCCTTTCTTACTGAAACTCTATGCTGCTCGTACAGTTGTCCCCCCCCCAGGAATCTATAGACCTTGCGTTAGCCATGGGGTTCATTTGGATAATACTCTATAACAGATTTTGCAATTTCCTTGATGGAATCTGACCTGAGGGATGATCACTGGTAGATAGTACTTGGGATACAGCCGCTGAGAATACTGATTCATACGATTTGTAAGGATATAATTTTTTATGTGTGTTTAATAGATCTAATTTTATGTGTGAAATTTAATGCATGAATTGAAAATGCAGTTTTTTTGTTTGTTTTTATTTCATATTCATCCTTAGGTTATGTTAATGTCAGTTGTAATAAAAGATATATGTAGGCAAAAATCAAGGTGACAACATGCACATGTTTAAAATGATATGCTTATGTGGCTTCCTTTAACTTCTCTCGTTATCATCTCTCCTTCCAGGGGAGTAAAAGCACCTGGCAGTCAGTGTTGTGCTCGCAGTTAAACGGATCGGATTCGTGCAAGTTTTCCAGCACCCACCGAGATACCCATTCAAGGACATTTTCCCCCTGGAGTTAGCATTGGTACTGACTCCATCCCCTTGCGTATATATCAATACCTGTTCTATCTTTTGGAAGACTAGGCCATTTGTGCTGTTAAAAATGGATGATACAAAGTATTAAAAATGCTCATGTACGATGGTGTGTTTAGACATCATCCCCGAGATCGAATGTGGATACCTTAATGGTGGGTAAAAACGATCACACACAGAAAAAAAAATCAGCGACAAGAACATTGCCATCAGCTTCAAGACCAGGCTGATGCATTTTTTGATAAATGTCCATAGTTTTGTACGCATGTGAAACGTGGACCACAACAGCAGACATTGACAGAAGGACACAGGAAATGGAGATGAGATGCTTTGGCAAACTCCTGGATCATACATAGATCACTTCACTATTAAGGAAGGGGAAACCGAAATTAAAAACCCCATTAGACCATATTGTATGAAGAGCTCCCGAATTCAATGAAAAGGCGAA
>CM060318.1:47826685-47834185 GCA_030674155.1 Stramonita haemastoma
ACCCACTTTACTAGCGACACCATCAGAAGTGATGGCGATGATGATGACGATGATGATAATGATGATGATGATGATGATGAGGAGGAGGAGGAGGAGGAGGAGGAGGAGGAGGAGGAGAGGGAGGAGGAGAGGAGGAGGAGACAGAGAGCAGGAGAGAAGGAGCAGGAGATGAGAAGGATGAGGATGAGGATGGAGGAGGAGGAGGGAGGAGGGGGATGACGACGACGACTACGACGACGACGACGACGATGATGGTGGTGGTGATGATGGTGATGGGGTGTGATGATGGTGATGATGGTGGTGGTGATGGTGATGCGGTAACTACGGTGATTGTCTCCTGTTAATACTTTCCTTTAAGAAAGCAACAACAAGAACGACAAGTAAACGATACCAAAACAAATGTTGTCCTTCACCCATTTCCCCATCTACTATAATTATTTCAACTTTTAATCTTGGCAATAATCCAAGGATTCTGCACACTAGCTGACAGACAGACAGGCCCAAGGCACGTTTTGTACCGTCTGACTTGACATACCTGTCCCTAGTTTCAGGACACAATGCTTACTACAATAGAACTGAAGGAAACCACATTCATGTCTCTTGTTACCTTCTGATAGAAATTGAATACACTCAACCCAAGCTTTTGTTTTCTCCTTCTTCTTCTCCTTCTCCTCTACCTCCTCCTCCTCCTCCTCCTCCTCCTCCTCCTCCTCCTCCTCCTCCTCCTCATCATCATCATCATCATCACATTGTCGCCATCGTTGCCATCCTTTTCCTCTTCCTCTGCTTCCTTATCCTTCCCATCATTATCACCATCGTCACGTATACGTGTGTGCAGGCTTGCTGAATATATGCTTGCTTGCGTGTACACCTTTCTGTCTCTGCACGCACGGACGTGCAGCCGTGGGAAATAACTTAGCTGTTCGAGGGTCATATCGTGAAATGAGGGTAGATAAGGTCGTGGATTCGTGTCCCCACTGACATGTCTATTTCTAATAATTACGTGTCTATTTTCAGTCTATTACCTATGGGCACAACATCGGTACTGGTTCCACTCCCCCAAAAGCCTCCAAGAAAGAGGCTATTAAACGAGATTTTATGAGCAAAAGTATGCAGAAATGTTGTGCCAAAGTGAAAGTCTTCTATACTGCTCACTGGAGAGTAGACCACTTATTGCTAGTGGGGTGAAAAGTAAAAAGTCCAGCATGCAATCTGCTATCTGGGGGAAAAGATGGACTCCACCATGTTCATATCCTCACAACACGTTATCTGAATCATTCAGGGCAGTGCCTTAGTAACTTTTCAGAAAAAGTTAATTTATTTACTTTATCCTATTCCTTCTATTATATCGAGGATACTGGAATAAGCACCCATGTACTTTTTTACATCCAGTCCCCGTGTGTATGCAGTTTTGTAAAGAATGAATTTAGTTCAGGCATCTGTCTTTGAACGTGTGCATGTCGTACATACGTGAACAAAAAGTTACAAGTGTTTAATGCATCTCAGTTCCCCTCCCCCCAAAAGAAAAAAACCCCAGTGAAAACAGACAATATCTCGATACTTAGTTGAAATTTCTTTACAACAAGTACGTGAATGACACAGAAATAAAGAAGAAAGAAGAGCCCGAGTTGAAAAGAAATGTGACAGAAAAAAAGAACAAAGTTCACAGAAAAAAACCCGTTAACGACACAATTACAATGTACTGCAGGAAGACTCTCTAAGCCATTCTACAAAATAAAGACTTTAGAAGCTACCTAAACTATAATACAACAGACCCTGCCTTCTCTCTCAGATCTGAAGCACCAATATTATAAAGAAAGTGACGGGTTCCTGTCCTATTTCCTCTATCCGATCACGAGCCATAATGCGTCACTAAAGTACCTAGGGGCTAGCTGTATGATAATCACATCCCAAAGCTTTCTAGCTAATCAACCAAGAAGATTACAAACATTAGTATCTATTCTGACAAAATCAGGATAACAAAGACGTGCTCGTTTCGCACTTCTTGTTACAAGCGTGCATTTGCTTGGATCGTGTAGATGGAATTATACTCCCGCCGCACGTGGACATTATAAGCACAAAGGAGAAAATGATTGGAATCTGAAATCAACATTAACAAATGGCCGTCTTTAGCTGAGGAATAAAACTCTGCTCGGAAAGGTACTCCGATGACATAGGGTATGTGTGGTTGTCTATATCATACCAGTGCATTGAGTGGACACTAACGGCTGTGATTAAGTGGGAGAAAGGAGAGTAGGATGATGATTAGCAATCATATTAGTGAGTCGTGACTTTTTGCATATCTCTCTCTCTCTCTCTCTCTCTCTCTCTCTCTCTCTCTCTCTCTCCTCTCTCTCTCTCTCTCTCTCTCTCTCTCTCTCTCTCTCTCTCTCTCTCTCTCTCTCTCTCTCTCCTCTCTCTCTCTCTCTCTCTCCCTCTCTCTCTCTCTTCCTCTCCTCTCTCTCTCTCTTCTCTCGTCTTCTCTCTGTCTCCTGCTGTCTCTCGTCTCTCTCTCTCTTTCTTTCTCTCTCTCTCTCGTCTCTCTCTCTCGTCTCTTCTCTCTCTGTCTCTCTCTCTTTCTTTGTCTCTTTGTCTCTCTGTTATGGACATGCCTGTAAGTGATCATTTACTGAGTTCTGGTCTCGGAGCAATGGTCAGTATAGTCAACACATCGGTGTGAGGAATCAGGACAGTCACACAGAGACAGTGTCATACTAAGATGCGGCAAGTGACCAGTCTTGGCAGTGAACCTATCAGTGATAAAAACATACGATCGTGACGGCGTAAATGAAGCGAAAGGCAATAGGCCTACCTGTAATGATGTAGATGATAGGTAGGTAAGAAAAGGAAACAAAGAAATAAAACCAAGTCAGACAAATGTCCTGCACACACAGAGATACACACACACACAGACACACACACAGATAACACACACACACACACACACACATACACACACACACACACACACACACACACACACACAACACACACACACACACACACACACACACACACACACACACATACACACACACACACACACTATGAAAAAAAGAAGCCAAATTCTCAAATTTCAGATTCATGCATTATTTATGAAAAACCATCACCAAGAAGAAAAGAAAACACACATGAAGGGGAACAACCCCCCCCCCCCCCCCCCGAAACAGTCTCCTCTCCTCCTGTGCTGTATTCCCCTGTGTCAACTATTTTCACTTCCACAATGGGGATGCCCGGGTGGTGGGGGGAGGGTGGCTGGCTGTATAAATTGCATCTTCACCTTCTGGAAACTCTACACCAGTCCCTAAAATCGGAAATCTCCGCAGGGACGTTACTTTAATCACAAACAACAACAACTGGAAACTCTGTGCTACGAATTCCCTCTTGTCTATCCCTCTCTGTGTTTCTGGTTTGTTTGATTTTTTCTTGTAACCTCCTTCTTGAGGGAGAGGAGACGGGCGCCACCCTCAATAAGCTGGCCCCTAGAGAGGCTGAGGTCTCTGATGCCTCGCTCCCCTACGACCGTCTAGGGTATGGAACACCTCTACCTTTACCTCCATCTTTTGTGCTTTTTTGCTTTCTTAGTCCATTCTCCTGCCTTTTTTTCCAGAAAGACTTCAAAGATAACAATTCTCTCTTATGCCGAGGTCGGATGTGCTTAATGGCAGTGTGACGCACTTCCGCTCAAGTAATATAATAATAGTTGTTGTCTGAGCGTAGCGACGACGCGACGACAACGAAAAAGAACTGCGAAGAAGAAGAGTTGGGAAGAAGAAAATTGCGAAGAATGAAAAAAGAATTGCAAAGAAGAAGAATTGCAAAGGATTCCGAAGAAGATTTGCGAGAAGAATTGCGAAGAATTGCAAAGAAGAGAATTGCGAAAGAATTAGCCAAAAGACGAAGAGAATTGCGAAGAAATTGCAAAGAAGGGAAAATTTCGAAGAAGACTTGCGAAAGAAGAAGGATTTCGAAGAAGATGCAAGAAGAAGAAGAAGAAGAAGAAGAAGAAGAAGAAGAAGAAGAAGAAGAAGAAGAAGAAGAAGAAAAAGAATGCAAGAAGAAGAAGAAGAAGCGAAGAAGAATTGCGAAGAAGAATTGGAGAAGAAGCGAAGAAGAATGCAGAGAAGAAGAATGAAGAAGACTTGCAAAGAAGAAGAAGAATTGCGAGGAAGAATGCGAAGAAGAAATGGGAAAAAGAATTGTCGAAGAAGAATTGCGAAGAAGAATTGCGAAGAAGAATTGTGAAGAAGAATTGCGAAGAAGAATTGCGAGAGAAGAAGAATTGCGAAGGAAAATTGCGAAGAAGAATGAAGAAGAATGAGAAGAAGGAGGGAAGAAGAATGAAGAAAATGGAAGAAGAAAGAAGAAGAGAAGAAGAAGAAGAAGAAGGGGAAAGAAGAAAAGAAGAAAGAAGAACTTTCACTTTTCCCCACCCAGGTCTAGTCTATCGCTTCTCTTTAATCTCCTTATCTTCCTCTCAGGAAGTTTAGCCAGTCGGATAGTTTGCAAATCAGGATACCGCTGATTGAGCCAAGCCCTTGAGCACTTTCACAGCAGACGCTAGATTTCCCTGAGGAATAGTCCCGTCTCCAGTAGGTCTCGAGGGAAAAAAACAAAAAAAACACAAAAGAAAAACAAAACAAACCCAGAGTACTTATCTGTCTGTCTTGTGTGTCTGTCTCTATTTGTGTGTGTGTGTGTGTGTGTGTGTGTGTGTGTGTGTGTGTGTGTGTGTGTGTGTGTGTGTGTGTGTGTGTGTGTGTGTGTGTGTGTGTGTGTGTCTGGGTGTGTGTCTGGGTGTGTCTATGTGTGTCTGTGTCTCTGTGTGTCCGTGTGTGTCTGTTGTGTATCTTGTCTGTGTGCCTTTGTAAGTGCCTATCTCTGCTTCCACCACTTTATCTCACTCCTTCGATCTTCGTGTCTGCCTTTTATGTAGTCCATCTGACTGTGCTCCATCTCTGTCTCTCTCTCTTTCACGTATATGTATGTAATTATAGGAGACGTGGAGGAAGCTGGTTGCAGAATCTTCAGTTGTGCCCCCACGGTCCACGGGACTACGGGACAAGTGAAGGATCTCTCTCTCTCTCTCTCCTCTCTCTCTCTCTCTCTCCTCTCTCTCTCTCTCTCTCTCTCTCTCTCTCTCTCTCTCTCTCTCTCTCTCTCTCTTCTCTCTCTCTCTCTCTTGCTGAATGTATGAAAAAAACAGATACGTGTCAAAAAAGGTCTATCAAATGCTACATGGTTTGATAATGAATGTAAAAGTATGAAATATAGGGTCAGAAAACTTTTGAAGACTTACCGGAAAACATTAAAGAATGAAGACAAAAATGTGTACTGTGTCTTAAGAAGGGAATATAAATATATGCTAGAAAGGAAAAGAAAACAGTATAACATGACTTTACTTGCAGACATGATGTCTTCAATCTCTTCTCAAGTCCAGTTCTGGAAAAGTGTTAAGAAGGCATCATTTAGAAATAGTCAACCAAAGAATAATATATCAGTTGACAGCTGGTTTCAACATTTCAAAACCCTCTTGGAGAAAGACTCAATAGACATCTCAGTGAATAATGATGCTGACATTGATGAAACAGAGGAAGATTTTGATCGTCCAATATCTTTAGATGAAGTATATAGGGCACTAAGAAAGCTAAAGAATGAGAAAGCAGCTGGACCTGATCAAATCATTGGAGAATTGCTAAAAAATGGAGGTGAAGATGTAGTGCTTTTCCTTCTAAAATTATTCAACAAAATCTTTGATGATGGTCTTTTCCCAGATAATTGGACTGAATCTATAATCCTAACATTACACAAAAAGGGAGATGTTGATAACCCTAATAATTACAGGGGGATTTCTCTTAGTGACATAAGTAGTAAGTTGTATAGTACTATTATTAATAACAGGTTACAGGAATGGGTTATGAAAAATGATATTACAGGTGAACACCAAGCTGGTTTTAAGAAAGGATACTCTACTATAGATCATATGTTCACTCTGCTTGCGTTTGTTCAGAAACAGTTTAGTCATAACCGTAAACTCTATGTGGCATTTATTGACTTTGAAAAGGCATTTGATTCTGTTAATAGAAACTTGTTGTGGCCTGTTCTCCAGAAAAATGGTGTGACGGGTAAATTATTACGTTGTTTGAGAGCCATGTATCAGAATGTCAAAAGTAGAATAAGATGTGGTACTAAACTGACTGACATAATATACTGTACCACTGGTGTTAAACAGGGCGATGTATGTAGCCCTTTACTCTTTTCTGTTTTCATTAATGAGTTAGCCAGAGAAGTCATCAATAATGGTAAACATGGTGCCACTTTCATCCAAGATGTCACAGAATTGTTTATTCTTCTACTTGCTGATGATGTTATCCTGCTATCTGAAACAGTTGTTGGCTTACAAAAGCAGTTAAATAGCTTGAGCAGTGCTGCATCTGCACTTGATCTTAAGGTTAATCTGAATAAGAGCAATATCGTTGTATTCAGAAAAGGTGGTCATTTAGCTGTTCATGAAAAATGGTTGTACAATGGAAAATTCATGCCTGTGATTAATGTATATAAATATTTAGGAATCTGTTTTTCTACAAAACTTAGTTTCACAACTGCATGTAAAGATCTGGCAAGTCGAGGTAAACGAAGCTTGTTATTGGTTTTGAGGAAATTGCGAATATTGAATAATAACTCTTTTGACCTGTTCATTAAAATATTTGATGCCCAAATACAACCCACTGTGCTATATGGTGCAGAAATTTGGGGTTTGGATGCAGCTGTAACGCATTGTGAATCAGTGCACCTCTTTGCATTAAAGCAGTTCTTAGGCTTAGATAGACGAACACCCAATGACCTTGTGTATGGTGAAACTAATAGATATCCTCTCTCTGTTAATGCTGCGGTAAGATGTATTAGATACTGGATTAAGATTCTACATATGGATGAGAACAGGCTACCTTTTAAATCTTACAAGATGCTTTATGATCTAGATGTGAAAGGGAAAAACAACTGGGCTACACAAATACGCACCTGTTTATGTGAACTTGGTTTTGGATTTGTTTGGCTCAATCAAGGTGTTGGAAGTTGTAGAGAATTTATAAACACTTTCAGACAAAGACTGATTGACTGCCGATGGCAGCAATGGAATGATCATATACAAACCAGTGAAAGGTATCAAATGTATAGACAATTTATAAGTGCACATGATATCAAACCTTATTTAAAGCTTGATATGGACATACATTTGAAAAGAATTATGTCAAAGTTTAGACTTGGTGTATCAGATATAAATGTTCATAAATTCAGATACAGAGGATATGATGTTGATGACCTCAGGTTACTATGCCCGTTATGTAAGCAAGCACCTGAAAATGAGGTGCATTTTGTGTTATGCTGCCCAGTGCTAGAGGATGTTAGGCAGAGTTACATCCCTGTGAAATATAGAAAGCAGCCTAATTCATTTAGACTCTGTTTACTCATGGCATCAAGTCAGCCTGAGGTTGTGCGCAG
>CM060318.1:47836685-47841685 GCA_030674155.1 Stramonita haemastoma
ACTGTGGCTGCTGGTTATGCTGCTGCTGCTGCTACTACTGCTGCTGCTACTTCTGCTACTGCTACTGCTGGGGCTGCTACTTCTGCTACTGTTGCTGCTGCTGCTACTTCTGCTACTGCTACTGCTGCTGCTACTTCTGCTACTGCTGCTGCTGCTGCTGCTGCTGCTACTTCTGCTACTGCTGCTGCTACTACTACTTCTGCTAATGCTGCAGCTGCTACTACTGCTGCTGCTGCTGCTGCTACTTCTGCTGCTTCTATTGCTTCTGTTGCTACTTCTGCTACTGCTACTTCTGCTACTTCTGCTACTGCTACTGCTGCTGCTACTGCTAGTGGTGGTGGTAGCTGTGGCAACAACGTAGACGGTCATAGTTATTGATGTCTGGCTGTGATAAATAGTATCAGGACCTATATCTTGGCCTTTCTCTTGTTGCGAAATACATGGAACAGTGCAGAACACTGCTGTTTCCGTGAGATCCATTTGACAAACAACACTGAACAGGGGGTTTTATGTTCATATTGTGCAAATGGCAAAACGGGCATGAAGGGTATCATTATCGGCAACAGCAATTGAGAGACCGTTATAGAGAATGATGAGTTTTACGTTTCATAAGCAAATAGCAGCTCCCAAAATAGCTGATAGTTTGGTGTGGTTTATTTTTACGGCGTGCTTATATATTGGTTTATCTTGTAAGATGTTTATACAATATTGGCAGCAGTAGATGCTGAGGATATTGGTTTATAAGTTTTTTGTTAAGCACTTAATGGTCTGTGTGGTGAAATGGCTGTTTTTGTGAGTCGTTTCCTTTGTGGTATGGCTTGATGTGGTTTGCTTGTTTGTTGAACTGCTAAGTGTTCGTCTCCTTTTTTTTGGATACGGCTGTGCTACTGTTGGTTGCATTGATTAAGATTTGTAGGCAAAAATAAGTCGTATTGCATCCATGTGTGTGTATGCCTAGATATGGAACGCTGTCAATCTTTCTCCCGCTTCCTTTTGCCATCCATACATCCATCAGTCTGTCTGTCCATCAGTCCATTTATCCATCCGTCCACCCTTATGTCTGTCCATCCATCCATTCTTTGTTCATATGTTTGTCCGTCCACAGTCAATCCATCCATCCACCCGTTCATCAATCTCTCTGTCTTTCCACAAGCATGTCCACCTGCCTGTCCACCCTTCCATCTACCTTTCCGTCCGTTTGTCTGTCTGTCTGTCCTTATGTTCGTCCATTCATCCAGCCAGTCATCCAGCTATGCATTCATCTTCAACTGTTTTCAAAATGTATGCAATAGCAGCTGAACTAAGTTGAACTTTTGTCATGATATGTCCATTGTGTCTTCTATTTGTCTGTCTTTGTGCCTAGCTCTCTGTATGTTGTCCTTCGTCTGATCAAAGATTCTGTTTTACTTGTCCAGTCACTACCTGCTGGGTGCTAACAAAGACTTTCTCGTTACCACCTGTCCATTTTGTTTCATCCAGCCTTTTCGGTTCTGTAGTAATTACAGCATTCCCAGAACTGCCCAAGAGCCAGACTGGCTAAAAGCATCTCGTAATTTCGTTGGGTTTATAGTGCAATCTACAGTGGTAAGTAAGATACAGTGCCAGAAGCCATGAAGGTAGAGATAGACCAGTATCGAGCTCTTATCCTCTGATTGTAAATTAATGTGTGTGTGTGTATGTGAGTGTGTGTATGTATGTATGTATGTATGTATGTGTGTGTATGTGTATGTGTGTGTGTGTTTGTGTGTGTGATGTATGTATGTATGTATGTATGTATGTATGTATGTATGTATGTATGTATGTATGTATGTATGTATGTATGTATGTATGTATGTATGTATGTATTATGATGGATGGATGGATGGGTGGATGGATGATGGATGGATGGATGGTTGGATGGATGGATGGATGGATGGATGGATGGATGATGGTATGATGATGATGATGATGTATGTATGTATGTATGTATGTGTATGTATGTATGTAGTATGTATGTATGTATGTGTATGTGTATGTGTTGTGGGTGTGTTGTGTGTGTTCTGTGTGTCTGTGTGTCTATGTATGTGTCTGTGTCTGTGTGTGTTGTGCTTGAAATCTGATTCACTCATTAGTTTATAATCTTGTCAGACGAATTTGAACCGATCTTTTTTTTAAAATCTAAATTTGCTTTCAGAAAAAAGACGGCAGCTGAATGTTGTCTCAGAAATTTAGCACACGCGCTCTCTCACTTACTTATTCGCTCATTTACTCCTTACAAAGAATATTTAAATAGCGGCCAAAGCTAAATACTTACTATTTTTTAAACACACGTTCAAACCTGTAAGATAAAGTGCGATTTTTACATGACATGATTCACAGTATCAACATACAATAGCTAACAGTTGTTTACCACCACCCTCTCTCCCATCCTCCTCTCTATCGCTCTCTGTCTCTCCCTCTTCCGCCTCTCTCTCCCTCTCTCCCCCTCTCTCCCCCTCTCTCTGACTTACTTATACACGCAAAGCTATGTGATTCTGCCCAAGAAAACCAGTTGAAGAGAGAGGACAACAGCCTTTGTTGCAAATCTTATTTCCACAGCGTCTACTTCGTTTAATAAACCAGGAGTGGGCAAATTGGAGCATCCACTTCCATTAAAGAATAGTAATTTCAATTTTCTACTTTTCCTTTACGGTCACTAAAAGTAGGGCACAGCAGACTATTAGATTAAACAAAGCCCGTAGGTGTTATCAGGTCTGCTTGGTAGGTAGTTTGGATTCTTCTTTCTTGTCATGTCTTCTCCAACATTGCTTTTGTTATTGTTGTTGCCTCCAGTATTGGCTTTTCTGTTACATATTATTTTCTCAAAAGAAATGTACATTTGATGCCTTATAATACTTTGCCAATGTGGGATGCTTTTACGAGAAAAAAAAGAGAAAAACCACGGCTCCACATGGAACATTGATGTAAAGGGTGAGTTAGGTAGGTTTGTATGTTTGATGCAAGCTGAAGGCATTGATTGGTAAAAATGTGAAAGTATACTTACATAGTAAAAAGAAGAAAAACAAGTTAAATGATAAATGAAAGGTTGAAGAAACTAGGGGGAAAGTAAGAACAAAAAAGAAGAACAAAAACCTTTAAGAGAAACGTTATTGTCATTGTGACAAACGTCTTCTTTTTCAGGTCTTCAGAAGGAAATGCGACGTATCCTTGCGGCACTTCTCCCATGGCAGTGGAACACTTCCTCCAGACCTGTCCAATACGCCCAAACCTGGGGCCAACATCTGGTCTACTGACCTGCCGATGAGGGACAAGCTCTTTGGACCCCTGGAGGGCCTTCGGCATACTACAGTATTTGTCAGGGCCTCTGGAGCTGCTGTCTGAGCGTTCGACGAAGAAGAAAAGGAACTGAAACAACTGTTTGTACTAAACAGATATACAATGACTATTGTTCTGTTGAAAATTACAACAAAACAACACTATGAATATGAAACATTCAAACATGCACATTGTCTGGCCATAGCTATGTAGCGAAACTCTGTTGAATGTCAGCACTGTACCAATAAGAGACACATAGGGAAAAAAAGATACAGAAGGACGGCATCAACAGAAGCATGAACTTGACATTTACAATCTTTTGACAGAGAGGTGCAGAAAATAGACATGGACTGCGGATGATGTTGCCGCAGCTGCAGTTGTGTAGAGCATGTAGTTGTAAAATGTTGTGACACACTGACTTACAGTCAAAAGTGTGAAAGTGCGAAGGTGCGAATTCTCTCTGTCTGTATCTGTCTGTCTGCTGTCTGTCTGTCTGTCTGTCTGTCTGTCTTCTGTCTGTCTGTCTGTCTGTCTGTCTGTCTGTCGTCTGTCTGTCTGTCTCTCTCTCTCTCTCTCTCTCCTCTCTCTCTCTCCTCTCTCTCTCTCTCTCTCTCTCTCTCTCTCTCTCTCTCTCTCTCTCTCTTTTCTCCTCTCTCCCTTACCTCTTTCGACATCACGCCACCTCATCTGTCAATTCCCTTGACTGTCTTCGCTCCGTTCCCTTCCACTTCTTTATTCCCTTCCCTGTTCTCTTCTAAGGTTTCCGCAAACTCTGTAATGGGTTTAGTATGTGTAGGTGGGCTGTTAAAAGGTTTTGTTTTTTCCTCTTTCAACAACAGACTGAAAAGCTTCTCGTCTGCTTTTCTTCCCAGTGTGCCTTCACTCCCATTACTTGTCCATTCATCGCAGCTGACACATGACAGACCAGCGCCTGTTTCTAAAGCAGCACACGGGCTGGATGGAAATGATGTTTTGCTGCATCAAATTGAAACACAGATGGTTTTGTTTTTGTTGTTGTTTTTTTTGCCTGGCCGTATCGATTTGTTGCTGTTTTTTTTTTTTTAAAGCAAATTGAAACAGTGTTGCTTTTTGTTGTTGTTGTTTTATGTTGTCTTGTATTGGTTGTCTATTCACATGTCCATGTGTGTCTTCTTACGTCACCGTCACAAAGAAACTTTCAGTTTCAATATTGTCATGATATCGACAATAATAGCTTCTTTAGACAAAGAACATTATAAAAAAGGTTTCTAATCATTTGATATCCATAGCAACATGTAAAGATTGTTTATGGTTCTTCTTCTTTGTCGAATGCTCGCTCAGACAAGAACTATAGTTGTTTGTCATATGAGCAAAAATGCGTTCTGCAGCCGTTATTATGCGCCTGACAAGCCAGGCCCAGCGCATCCAACTTCGACATTGAAGAGAATTCTTATCTTAGTCTTCTGGAAAAAAAGGCAAGAAAATAAACCAAGAAGATATGAAGTAGGCAAGAATGAGGTGAAAGGAAGAAAAGGAACAAGGCATAAACATAGACAGGAATCAAAAAGAGGGAAATCCTGGCACAAATATTTCCAGACGGCAAGGATGTTATTTATACTGACATGCTTCCAGCATCTCCACGGGAAAGTTTGGGATCTGAATATCAAGATAAATAATTCTTTAAATACTGCATTCAATGGAGTTCAAAATGTTATGCATTACACCTG
>CM060318.1:47844185-47849185 GCA_030674155.1 Stramonita haemastoma
AACTCAATTTTGATCACATAGCTCTATAAATGACACTAGCAAACCAGGGTATTTCACATAGGCCAGCTTATTGTATATTTACACACGCACACATATATTCTGACAGCCAGCCAGCAGCAAAGTCTGCTTGCAACAAGTTAAGTAGCCCAGCGAAACTTGCCCCAAGCAGCTGTTATTCCTGTGTGCACCAAGCCTGAGCTATAACGACTTTATCTTGGAATTGACAAACTGCAGACCTTGGGGGCATGACAGGGAAAAGATGGCAACAATATAGAGAGAGTGAAGGACCAAGGGCAGATACCAAAGGAAAAAAAAGTTTCTTAGCACTAGGTATTAGAGCTAGTCAAACAGGTCAGAACACTGATTTATTTTGCTTCTTTTTCTCTGTGATAGTACCAATAGTGATAAAACCCCTCCGAGGCTGATTCTGCGACACCGCATTCTATGAATACAGAAATCTGTTGGGACACTGCCAGTTACTGGTGTTTGCAATGTCCTGAGGCCAGTGTGGTGAAAGCGCAGTTGTACCACTGTCTGCGGACTTTTGGTCGAGTCGACGGAAAGTTTTTAACCGCCAAACAACTGTTCCTTGGTTTCAAAGTGTGAGAACCTCACAGCAAGTCGGCTAACTTTTTGATGCACACAAGTGCAATTTTTGATTTAGTCTGAGGTTGTGAGCCACTTGCCTGAAACTCTTTTTCAAGGTAAACATCGTTTGTGGACAAGGGAGGTAATCCTTAAAGCGCAGTAATATTGATTTGCCTCTTGGTATCGTTACTCAAATAGGAAATTAGAGGCCGGTTTCGCTGAAATTCTTCCTCATTTTGAAGTATGAAGTCAATTGACAAGTATATGCCTAATCATTCGTATTTCTCGTTATATTGCGTTATGTACTCGTCAGTCTAGAGCACAGTGACGGGGAAGGGTTAACTGCAGTCCGAGATCTGTGGAGAAGATTTAGAGGATTCTTTGAACCATTTCATCGGAAAGCAGTAGTCGGCTCAGACAATCGCAGTCATACAACTATGGTTGTCTTCCATTAACCTGGCCCCTATTAATGTCGTGAATTGTTTGAGATTTTGTTGATGCTTTTATTAGCTACTTATCCACACAACTAAGCTATTTCCATTGCCCCTGTCGTCGGTAGGAACTCCACGCAACGCCACCAGGGTTCTCCACCTCTCTCCGTCTCTGCTGAGTTCCACGATCTCCTGTAGCCCTCCCAGACCCCTGATCTCAAGGATGCTGGCCATGTAGCACGTTAGTGGTCTGCTTCTTTTTCCTTACACCCATCGACCTTACCCTGGAGAACTGTCGACATCAGATTTATCATGTGTTTTTGGTTTTATGACTAAATTATCTCAGTCTGCCTTAACAATGTCAGCTAACATCCGCCTTTGCTCTGAGTGTTCATCAATGCTTTTCCTTTTTTTCTGTTTGATCATTTGATTCTGACGTAGATTGTAAAACATTTCAAGCGCGTTTATTTTATCTCTACATTTTTTGTAGTGTCCAGGCTCCTAACTCATATAGTAAAACTGATCACTGTATTGTTTTGACAATTCCAATTTGAGATATTAAGGTATGCCTCTTTCTTTCCAAATAATATATTACTACTTATCAAGATTGAAAAACAGTTAAACTAAATGTATAAAAACAGATGAACAAATCTTATGCTGCAATAAAGATTCTTCGTCTTCAGTGCCTTAGCCAGTGCTCACAATGTTTGTCAGGTATCGACATTCTGTGGCCAGTGCTGACGTCAAATAATCTCATTTTGAACTGACCTTCCCTGAATGACGTGTTCTGAAGCTTGAAGTACTGTGCCGCATAGATACTTGCAGAGTGTGACATCAAATAAAGACAGAGGGCGGGACAGGGAACGAGCAAATTAGAAAATTATGGGAAAAGAGGCTTGTAGATCAAAAGAAAAGAAAAAAAGGAATTATATACGGACGTCGAAAAAAGAAAAGTAAAATGTATATTAGATTACAGTCTTATTGGATGAGGAAACAAAGCAAACTACGAAATGATGTAAACATGATAAACAAGGAAGAAAATAGTAAAATAACGACAACATAACACAACAAACAAACAAAAGAATAACAACAAAAATAATCACAGAATATGATGAAAAAGAGCAACTATACAAGAAAAAACTTTGATAGACGCCAAAAGAAACTAACACATTCAAAGAAAAAAAAAAACACACACACAAAACGGAAACAAAACACAAAACAAAACAAAAAGATTAAAAAAAAGAGACCCGGAAGGAAACAGAGCAGAATAATAAACTGGTGAACACAAAAGTAAACAAAACATACAAAGAAGAAAACAGAATAAAATAGACTGTACCCCCCAAAAAAAAAAAGAAAAAAAAGAGAGAAAAACAACAAAACAACAGAAAACAAAGACAAGCAAAAGACGACAAATAAAATAGAAAAATAAAACAAATAAAAAACAAAAGAATAACAGTGACACACACACACAAAATTGTAGGACAGGAAATAGACAAAAAGAAATAAATAACAGAATAACCAAATATTTCTTCCCAACAGAAAAAAAATCACAGATAAACAAAACAAACAAAAACAGCCCCCCATCTTCAAAGACTATGATTCAAAATAATGGAAGAACATAGAGATATAGTTTTTATTTTTAAAAAAGTAGAAAAAGAAATCACACAAAGAAGCAAGCAAAGTTAAGAAAGTACATGCAAAGCCAACAGGCAAATTTTATATCCAAAATAAATTTAAAAAAGTAAAAAAACCAAAAATCAATTAAAGTAAAGAGTACCGGACGAGCGCGCGCACGCACGCACGCACACACGCACGCACACGCGTGCGTACGCACGCACGCACACACACACACACACACACACACAACACACACACACACACACACACACACACACACACACACACACATACACACACACACACGGGACGGGATAGCCTAGTGGTCAGAACACTGCGCTCGCAATTTGACGACCCGGGTTCCATTCCCGTTCGAGGAGATTTTTCTCCTGGAGTTAACATCAGTGCTGACTCCACACCCCCTAAAGTCCTTCGATGAGACTATAAACCGAGGTCTTGAGTGGGAACGCACGCAAAACATCTTGCGCACACATTATATCCTGTTCCACTTTTCGTAAAAGTAGTCCATCGTGTGCCTGTGGGAAAAGATCGTGTGCCTGTGGGAAAAGATGAAATTTACAAAACTGCATACACACGGGACTGGATGTAAAAAGCACAAGAGTGCTTAGCCCATTATCCTCGATAGAAAAGAATAAAATTATAGAATTAAACTTAAAAGAAAAAATAAATACACACACACACACACACACGCACACGCACACACACACACACACACACACACACACACACACACACACACACACACCACACACACACACACACACACACACACACACACACACACACACACACACACACACACACACACACGGAGTCGGAGCTGGAGCTCTGCCTTGGTGATAGCAGAATGATGATAATGTATTTTGTGGGCACTGTGCTTCACGCTAAAAGCTGCATCAATCAAGGCGTTCACTTGCGACCTATCCTGTTCCACAAAAGAGAAGCGCAAACAGGAAATGAGCCCCTTTTCTCTCTGGAGAGAGAGAGGAGAGAGAGAGAGAGAGAGAGAGAGAGAGAGAGAGAGAGAGAGAGAGAGAGAGGAGAGAGAGAGAGAGAGAGAGAGAAGAGAGAGGAGAGAGAGAGAGAGAGAAGAGAGAGAGAGAGAGAGAGAGAGAGAGAGAGAGAGAGAGAGAGAGAGAGAGAGAGAGAGAGGAGAGAGAGCAAGGGACATACAAGAACTGAAAAAGAGAAAACACGTGTGTCTGCCTGTCTGTCTGTCTGTCTGTCTGTCTCTGTCTCTGTCTCTGTCTCAGTCTTCTGTCTGTCTGTCTGTCTGTCTGTCTGTCTGTCTGTCTGTCTGTCTGTCTGTCTGTCTGTCTGTCTGTCTGTCTGTCTCTCTCTCTCTCTCTCTCTCTCTCTCTCTCTCTCTCTCTCTCTCTCTCTCTCTCTCTCTCTCTCTCTCTCTCTCTCTCTCTCTTTTTGTGTGTGTGTATATGTCCGTCTGTTTTTTTTGTCTTTGAGCTTCTACGTCTCTTTATCTGTTTGTCTGTCTCCTTTTCATGTCTTTCTATCTACCTGTCTCTGTGTTTCTGTATCTGTCTGCCTATCTGTTTGTCTGCATTACCCCCCCCCCCCTCTCTCTCTCTCTCTCTCTCTCGCTTTTCACGTCTGTTTTCTTAGTGGCCTTTTCATAGGATCTGTGTCATTGTCTTGTTTGTGTGTGCTGTGTTCTAGATTGTGGACACGTCCTTCCACTGTCTGAGAGAAATGGAACTATCACTCCAACAAAAAGAAACGATGATGTTGTCTGAAACCTTTTTTGGGTTTTGTTGTCTCTGTCTCCGACACTACTTTCTTTCTCTTCTGTCAGTTCATATATCTCTCTATATCTGTAACTGTATCTAAAGTTTGAATGTCTCTCTGCCCTAATTTCTTCTGCTTTTCTGTCTTGCCTAATCTGTCACCCACTCTCGCTCCCTTTTATTTTTTTTCTCAAATTTTTCCAGCTAATATCTTTGGTTGTTTTTGAGGATGTTTTAGCAGCTACACTGTTTGTTGTTGTAGCTAACTGACAATAAAGATGATGTTTATTTGTTGTTTCAGTTGGGTAACAGGTTTAGGGAGCAATATTAAAAAAATACTGATATTGTTAAATGAATTAAAAATGATGGTGTATTGTTCCAAGCCAAACGTTCTGTGATGCATATTAGAGGATGCAAAAGCAAAGAATTGATCAAATTTGAAATAAATTAAGTTTTACATTACATTTTCTTTGTCCAATGAGAAATTTCGTCACCACCACTGTCGTCATCACAATTTTTCTTAGTGTTACTGTTAAGGTTCTGGCTTTTTAAAGAAAATGACAGCAACAATGTAACATTGTATGAAAGACATTGAAATCTG
>CM060318.1:47856685-47864185 GCA_030674155.1 Stramonita haemastoma
CACACACACACACACAAACATACACACTCCACGGTGCCATTTTAAAAATTCTTTTTCTTCTTATTTTTAAAGATACATTTCAAAAGAAAAACCTGAACAAACTTTTGCAAAGTGGCCAGACTGTATAGGCACTGACAAAATCCCTGTTTAGCCCTTGGAAGCAGTCTGCTTGGCAGTGATCGATTTCTTCACTGCCAGCAGCAGTAGCAGCAATAGCAGCAGCAGAAGCAGCAACAGCAACAGCAGCAGCAGAAGCAGCAACAGCACAAGTTAGTGCACAAGAGACGATCTACACCATGGACAGAGTCAACTAATCGCCACCACTCCTCCAAATCGAAGGACCTCACTAGCAGTGTCTGAAGTAGCGCATATCAGTTTGATTGGCGATGCCAGTGGAATGGTTCGCAGTATGGTTCTGAAGAGATTATAAGCACGAGCAGATGGCATCACTGCTTAATTAAGAGTACGCTGGATTTTGTTAGGATGTTTTATTGATGGGTATTCTTTGACATTTTACTTTATCCCCGAAATCGGAATGTGGCTATAATCATGGTGGGTAAAAGTAGTTGCATACGTAAAATCTCCCAATTGGTGAACTTCGGAGCTCTAACCAAGGAAGAACTATTCATTCTTTTGTTCTTTTATTTGACATATACCTGAATAAACACTCATTTTACTTACATCCAGTTCTCGCGGTTTTGTAAATTTTGTCATCCGTTCCCACTCACACAAATGGCTCAATTTTTCGAAAGGTTGAACAGGTTTTAACGTGAGTGTAAGCAGACCATCAAGATATATGGCAGTGATGGCAAAAAATAAATCACATAGACACAGATTTTGTCACTTACTACTTTACATCAACAGAGAAAAAATATCTCCAGCACACCTTTTAGTGTAGTGCGTTAGTGAATTCTCGTGAAATAATAAAGAAAAGGAAAACAGAACGCAAAATGAATAGAAAACAATGTACCTATAAAAAAACTATTTCATTCTTTTCTGAGGCGCATTATTTTTCTCTATCTTGGCATAATGATATTAATGCATCATAAACATGATACCAAATAGTCGTTTAGTTCCCTGTTTTTTTAACAACAAAATCAGATCGCGCCCAAAAAGGTCAAAATGACAGGAGAGAACATCAAAAGACAGGAGAGAGAGAGAGAGAGAGAGAGAGAGAGAGAGAGAGAGAGAGAGGAGAGAGAGAGAGAGAGAGAGAGAGAGGAGAGAGAGAGAGAGAGAGAGGGAGAGAGACAGACAGACAGACAGACAGACAGACAGACAGACCGACCGACAGACCGACAGACAGACAGAGACAGAGACAGAGACAGATAGACAGATAGACAGATAGACAGATAGACAGACAGACACATAGACAGACAGAGCCACATATAGACAGAGACAGAGACAAAGAGACAGAGACAGAGAGACAGAAACAGACAGGCCGGATAGCAGACAGACAAAGAGACAGAGAGACAGAAAAAGACAGGCCGGAGAGCAAACAGAGACAGAGAGAAACAGACAGACATGCAGACAGACAAACAGACAGACATTCAGGGAGGTAGGCAACCAAACAGACAGACAACAACAAAAGAGAAGAACACGACCACTCCATCATTCAAGTAGGTCCAATAGCGAGCCAGAACTTTCGTGCACACAAAAGCAGACAGCCAGACATCATTGATCATTTAGGAAACCACCCTCGGCGAGGCACGTGTGAAAGTGGTACCTGCAAGACTGGGCAGTGAAACATTCCTCCTCCTCCTACTTCTTACGATGTAAAAAGACAGGGAGGGGACAATGACAATGACAATGACAAAGTTTTTATTGTGATAAGATGTCCATTCACAAGGGGACAGTGGGATTGGGGCTGGGCACAAAACACAAAATGTCCTATTCTGAAAACGTCATGCATTAATAATAATAATAATAATATATAATAATAATAATAATAATAATAATAATAATAAAAATAATAATAACAACAACAACAACAACAACAATAACAATAATAACAACAATAACAACAACAATAACAATAACAACAACAATAACAATAACACATGGAATTTATATAGCGCTATATCTTGCAAAAAAGCAAATCAAAGCGCTTGCATTCGACCTACACAACACACAAACAATCAATAATAGTTAAATAGTTTTAGCAAATTCGAATGTACACACACACGTCACACACACACACACACACACACACACACACACACACACACACACACACACACACACACCACACACACACACACACACACACACACACACACACACACACACACACACACACACACACACATACTTTTAAAAAGTTCTTCTGTTCGTTTAAAAAAAAAATCATTTAGCAAGTATTGATCACCTGAAATTCTTTATCCCATATATTGCCATCTACACCCCTTCCCCTGACACTCACACACCAACCTTCTCTCCTCCCCTCCCCCCGTCTAATATAACAACTTGTGAAAAGACGTTAAATGAATTTGAACACACACACACACACACAGACACACACACACACACACACACACACACACACACACACACACACACACACACCACACACACACACACACACACACACACACACACACACACATACACACACAAAAGGCTGAACAGTTGATGATTTCACCTGTTTGATGCTTTATCACACACAATCAGGAAACACACAAACAAAACAAAACAAAACAAAACAAAGAGAGAAAACTCTAGAAAGAAACCAAAAAAAAAAAAAATCAAAAGCAGAACAAGACCTTTTAATTGGGGGGTGCAACATCAGTTGAAAACCTGAGGCATGCAAAGGTCGCCTCTTTTATCCCCCCACTCCGCCAAATCATTTCCATTTCCTGCCTGTGGTCCCTCCAGGGAGGTGTGACATTAACACAACCCCCCAAAATCAATAGACAGAAATGAGTCTTCATTTCATTCACATAACAGAGCAAAAGGGGGGGGGGACGGGAGGGGGGGGGGGGGGGGGGGGGGGGGGGGGCCAAAGCATGAAAGAAAAGAGAGAGGAAGAAAAGAAAAGAAAAGAAAAGAAAAGTAGAGAGAGAGAGAGAGAGAGAGAGAGAGAGGAGAGAGAGAGAGAGAGAGAGAGAGAGAGAGAGAGAGAGAGAGAGAGAGAGAGGAGAGAGAGAGGAGAGAGGAGAGAGAGAGAGAGAGACAAAGAAACAAAGAGAGACAGAGACAAAGAGATAGAGAGAATACGAATACGAATACGAATACGAAATGTTTATTCAGATAAGGCCAAAGCCCCTTTCCGAAGGGGATAAACATAATATCAACACAAATATTAAGTTGGAAATACGTACGTATAAACATACATCTAAACAGACGTCCTTTCATAAACCAATAATCAAAAGCATTACATTCGAAAATTAAGTTGCCACAATATACAGTCGCCTCAAAGCTTTATAAGTAAACAATGCTAGATTATATAGTGTATCCTCATTTTGTGATGCCATAAGTAAATTAAATCTAAAGCGACATGGATTATTATAGAATTTAGGTTGAATCAATTCAGTTCTCAAATCATGCAGAACAGGGCAGCACAACATAAAATGAATTTCGTTTTCTTCAAAACTATGACATAAACGGCACATGGTCACATTATCATTCTCCCTCTTTTTATATCTAAACCGATGGCATGCTATATCTGATATACCTAACCTAAGTTTTGTTAATGCACTCTTTACATATCTATTCATTGTAATTCCAATGTACATTTCAACTTTATTATTTGACTTAAACATTCTATACTCAGCAAATCTCTGACTAGTCTCTATGTGATCATGCCATTCCTGCCACCTGCAATCTATGATTCTTTGTTTGAAACTTTTTATAAACTGTCTAATGTTTTCTACTCCCTGATTTTCCCAGACATATGCAAATCCGTAAGTATACAAGCATTCTCGTATTCCTGAAGCCCAAGTCTTTTTTCCATTTCTGTCCAATCTATACAAAGTCATATATGCTTTATACGGTAATCTACTACAATCCATTCTAGTCAATTTTAGCCAATAACTGATACATTTTACATACGAATTCAAATATATTGGGTACCTACCAAGTTCACCATATACAAAGTCATTGGGTGTTCTACTATCTACATTCAAAAAAGCGTTTCAAAGCAAATAAGTGTAACTTCTCAATCACATCACTATTCTCAAAAGCCCATATTTCTGCACCATACTGCAAAATTGACTGCACCTGTGAATCAAACAGCTTTGCAAAAATACCAAAAGAACTGCAGTCCAGTTTATACAATGCACGCAGTATCATCAAAACAGCTTTCTTCCCTCTAGTTACCAAATCCTGACATGCATAAGAGAAACTAAGCCTAGTTGAAAAATATATTCCTAAATATTTATATGCATTAACTATATTGATTCTTTCTGTTCCATAAGTCCATTGTTCATGCTTAGAAAGGTGCCCCCCTTTACGAAAAACAATGATATTTGTTTTTTCCATGTTCACTTTTAATTTCAATTTCTGTGCAGCTGTGTATAAAACTATTCAATTGCCTTTGTAGTCCTACCACAGATACAGACAACAAAACAATGTCATCAGCAAAAAGCATGATAAACAATTCTGTTAAATCAAACGATACACCATGTTTTCCATGTTCAATAATTTCATTTGCAAGCTCATTGACAAATAACGAAAATAAAATAGGACTGCATACATCACCTTGTTTCACCCCTTTTGTACAATTCACAAAATCTGACAAATTTGAACCGCATCTTATTCTTGCTTTAACCTCTCTATACATGCTCTTAACACACCTAAATAACTTACCCCTTATCCTATTTTTCAGCAATACAGGCCATAAAAGTTTTCTTGAAATAGAGTCAAAGGCCTTTTCAAAATCTACCAATGCAACATATAATTTCTTATTATTTGCAAACTGCTTTTGAACTGCTGCTAACAAAGTAAACATGTGATCTACTGTGCAATACCCCTTTTTAAATCCAGCTTGGTGTTCCCCTGTTATATCATTTAATGTTACCCACTCTTGCAATCTATTGTTAATGACAGAACTATACAATTTACTTGCAATATTACATAACGATATACCTCTATAATTATGTGTGTTATTGACATCCCCTTTCTTATAAAGTGGTAAAATAGTTGATTCTGTCCAACTTTCAGGATAAATTCCATTATCAAATAAGTGATTAAATAAAGTTACCAAAAAATGTACTACAGGTTCACCAGAATATTTGAAAAACTCGCCAATTAATTCGTCTGGTCCAGCTGATTTGCCATTCTTCAATTTTTTAATTGCCAGTGTCACTTCTTCCTGTGCTATAGGTCTATCTTGCATTTCGACTAGTTCATCTTCACATTCAGTTTCATCTGGTACACCTATATCTACTAATTCATCCTCTTCCTTTTCTAAAATACTTTTAAAGTGGTCAAACCATTGCTTTACAGAAATGCAATTTCGTGGTTGTGATTTTTTGTTATATACTCTTTTCACTTTAACCCAAAATTGTTCCTGACACCTAACAGAATTTAACAAATCATTTAGAAGTAGTTCTTTGTGTTCTTTCTTTTTTCGTCTGACCGTATTCTTATATTCTCTCCTTGATATGCAAAATGCTACTCTGTCATCTTTCTGCAAAGAACGCTTAAACTTTCTCCAGAGTCTCCTCATTTTTCGTTTTGCCAATTTACATTCTTGATCAAACCATTCTTTTTGTTTTGGTCTGTGTACTGGAATTCGTTTTTTTCAGACATTCTGCTTGATTCTCTACAGTTTTATTAAACTTATTTATAGCCGAGTCTACTTCAGTAGTAACCAGACCTATTGCATTACTTATTTCTTCTTTCACTGTATTTGAATTAATAGAATCAAAGAAAGTTTGTGTAAAAGAAGGAGACCATTTATATTTAACCATAAATTGTTCTTTATCAGTATCAAGATAATTTTTAACAGAAAGACAATCCACTTGAATATCAAGACAAAGCAAAAGAGGAAAATGATCTGATTCCATTCGATCTAATACATTTAGTGTGATCTTATCAAAAACAGATTCCAGAAGACTTAAAGAACATATGTAATAGTCATTCACACTGCTTCCTTGATCTGAGACATATGTGTAACGACCATCACGGTCGCCATTACAAATGCCATTCAAAAAAACATACATCCAAACCAGTACACATGTCTAACAACTTTTTACCATAAGAATTCAGAACTGTGTCTTGAGAATGCCTTTTTCTGTGGTGTTCATTATCTTTAGTATTGCACTCATGTAAGCTATCTACACCTAACAAGTTCGGAGAACAATCAGAAGTTCTGGCATTCAGATCACCACACAAAAGTATGTCGTAATCATCAAACAAAAATACCTTGTTTAAAATATTTTCTTCAAGCATAGTTATTCCATTGTCAAAATCAGATACAGAATAGAATGGCGAATTTTCAGGAGGGACATATGCACAGGTAAATAAAACATGTTTGGAAAAATGGAAATAATCTTTATCCAAAACAAAATGCACACAACAATCACTATCATCATCCACATGTCGTATACAAGAAACCAGTGTTTTGCGTACTAGACAGACAATACCTCCCGAGCATCTCCCATGCTGTGTCAACTTTACAGCTGGCTTCGTATATACTTCATACTCTTTAAATAAATCAGACTCAAAATGATGATCAACAAACGTTTCTACCAGGCACACAAAGTCAAATGACAAAAGAAAATGAATGAAATCAACATCATCAAGCTTAGAAAGCAAACCACATATATTCCAATGAAGAAAAGACAATTTATTTACAAAAACGTCCTGATATTGTGAACAAGAACTGACACTATCAACATCCTCCCCCGCATCTTCATCCATCTCTTCCGCGATTTTCTCATTACGATCTTCAGTTACCTCCCCTCTATCATCATCCTGCACGTCACTCCCATCATTGTCAACAAACTCCCTCCCCACACCACAGTCATCATCATCACCATTCACACTGCCAGACATTCCCACATCATGTTTATCAATACATTTATTCATGTTAACATAACAGCTAGAATCAAAATCTGATGAAGACAACGCTATTGCAGCCATACAACAACCATCATTAGAGTCAAGTACACACGCTCTTCCATTTAAACCACCCCTTTCTTTTGCAACATCTATATTGGCATGTTTAGAACAACCTAGGCAACGTGCAACATTGTTTGATAACAAACTTTCGCTCTTGTCCAAAAACTGCACGCACTCATTCACACACCCAGCGTCTGTCATTGTGGCTTCATCTCCCCCCTCCCCACCCTCTCCCTCTGCACGAAAAAATTCACTGTCATCCACAACAGGCTGAGAGGCTGACAAGCTTCCCTCATCTACCCCATGACAATTTACCGGTGCTACAAGTTCAAAATTGTTCCCACTCATAAACTTAACCGGAGATTTTGCATGAGAAGAGAAAAACTTTGACTCTTTCCTCCAGGGCCGGCCACAATCCTAGGTGTTTTCTTTCAG
>CM060318.1:47866685-47869185 GCA_030674155.1 Stramonita haemastoma
GAGAGAGGAGAGAGAGAGGAGAGAGGAGATGAGAGAGAGAGAGAGAGAGACAGAGACAGAGACAGAGACAGACAGACAGACAGACAGACAGACAGACAGACAGAGACACGGATACATGGATACAGAGAGAGACAGAGAGAGAGAGAGGAAAGAAAGAGAGAGGAAAGAGAGAGACAGAGAGGACAGACAGAGAGAGAGGAGAGACAGAAAAAAAAGAGAGAAACAGAGAGAGAGACAGAGAGAGAGAGAGAGAGGAGAGGAGAGAGAGATTACAGAGAGAGAGAGAAAGGAAAGAGAGAGAGAGGAGGGAGAGAGAGAGGAGAGAGAGAGAGAAGGAGAGAGAGATACAGAGAGAGAGAGAGAGAGAGAGAGACGGAGAGAGAGAGAGAGAGGAGAGAGAGAGAGGAGACAGACAGACAGACAGGACAGACAGGACGGACGGACAGTACAGACAGACAGACAGAAGAGTCAGAGACGAGGGAGGAGGAGAGAGAGAGAGAGGAGAGAGGAGAGAAGGGAGGATGAGGAGAGAGAGAGAGAGAGAGAGAGGGGGAAAAGAGAGAGAGAGAGAGAGCAGCCCTGGCTAGGGACGCCAACTATTCAGCTTAACTTTTCACCACCAGATTAAAAAAAGTTTGGTACAGAGCATTACAAAACGTCAATGAACAAAATCCATTACATAAGAAAATTTGCTTTATGGGTAAATAACACTGCATAGTGTAATTCTTACCCATCCCAGTGTTTACAATGTCGCTACTTGTTCGCCAGAACAAAACAATACCTGAAAAATGTCGTATGTAAAATAATAAGAAGAATATTTAAACACTTTGCTTGAAAAAAGGCAGACGAATGGACTGTGAATGCAGAACATAGAAGGAGGATAGAAAAGGTGAAAGAAAAAGACAGGAACAAAGAAAGTGATAGACAAGGGCAAATTTCCAGCACGCGTTTTCCAGAAGTGGGGGTGATAGTCATACTGATAGAAGCTTCTGCATCCCACGTGATGGAGAAGCGGAGGGGGGGGGGGGGGGGGGGGGGGAAAAGGAAGGGGAGGAGGAGGAGCATCCCAGCGTGCAAAAAGCCTTGGCGATAATTCATATTGGACGTGACAAAACGACTGCATCTTAAAATGGAACGGCAGGAAAGGTCAAAGATGGAAAATTGAAGGGTGGTGGGAGGGGTGGGTGGGGGAGAGGGGATGGGGACCAAGGACAGATGCTAAAAACAGCCCATCCATCAACTCTAATTGAAGCAATTAGCCACACATAGCAAACTACTTCATTCTTCCTCTTCCCCTGATGATAAATAACGTAGCAGCAATATGAGAGAGAGAGACCAACCCCTCTTACCACTGCCCATCTATACAGACATAAATCTGTTGGAAGCTAAATAAGCGCTGTTATTTTGCTGTCTTGTTAATGGTGCTGTTGAACCGTTTCTTTGTTTCAGTCATATTTTATCAGCCACTAACCAGCCTCATAGAATTTTTAAAACCCACACACGAAGAAAAAAGTAAAAAACAATCATGGACTAAAAATTCTTGTCAGTACCAGAGGTACCCCAACTTTAGGTTAAAGGTTCACATATTTGTGTTAATATTGATGCCAGATGTTCTGGTGAGCTGAATAGAGTCATCCCCTGAGTGTTGTCTTTGCAGTGTGAATTATATTGCTACATACACACAGGTTGGCAAACAAATATAAAACGAAGACATGAGAGGATATGAAAAATACAAACTACATGATTGTGGAAAAAATGGTATATTCGTAAGCCAAAAACAGCTATTAACAAATACACGAGAAAAAAAGGAAAAGAGAACTGAATAAAAACGGAAAGACATTTCAAACGAGAAAGTCAGAAAAATCTCAGACGGGAAAGAAATTTAGACAAAAAAGTGTTTAAGTGTTTACGCTGTAAATAAAAAATACAAACCTATAAAAAAAAAATGACAAAGGGAAAAAAAAAACCGCTACGAAAGTTAAATTGTCATTTTATATGAATTTACAGCATCATTGAAAAAAAAATTTAAAAAAATGAGCGCCCCCCCCCCCCCACCCCCCCCCCCCACGCCAAAAAAAAAAAGAGAAAAAAGAAAAAAAGTGCACCATTACGACACAACAAAAAACCAAAAGAAATAGTCTATAGGCGGAAATTAAAGAAACATGCTAGATCACCAGATAAAGAGATGAACACAAAAATCGGGAAAGTAAAACTAAAACAACAACACAGAAACATAAAACAAACGAACACACAAAGCAAAAGCACTACCAAAAGAAAAGAATAATCTAGCTTATTGAGAAGAAAGAGAGAACAGGAAAGATAAATGTTGAAATGAGAAAGAGGATTATTTTTTAAGAAGCCTAATAGACAGAAAAAAGAAAAGGAAACACGCGGACATCACCCAAAATGTGAAAAAACAAAACAAAAAAGCAAAACAAAACAAAAAACCACACAAGGGGTCCCTTTTTACAAAAGTAACAGAAACCAACAAGAAATAATT
>CM060318.1:47878487-47883487 GCA_030674155.1 Stramonita haemastoma
AGAAATAGTCTATAGGCGGAAATTAAAGAAACATGCTAGATCACCAGATAAAGAGATGAACACAAAAATCGGGAAGTAAAACTAAACAACAACACAGAAAAATAAAAAAAACGAACACACAAAGAAAAAGCACTACCAAACGAAAAGAATAACCTAACTCTTTGAGAAGAAAGATATCACAGGAAAGACAAATGTTGAAATGAGAAAGAGGATTATTTTCTTAAAAAGCCTAATAGACAGAAAAAGAAAAAGAAGCACGCGGACATCACCCAAAATGTAAAAAACAAAACAAACAAAACAAAACACAAGGGATCCCTTTTTTCACAAAGTAACAGAAAACAACAAGAAGTGATAGTTAAAATTAATTCCAATAAAAACCACAAAAATAAAGAATTTGTACACACAAACAAAAATTCAACTAAAAAAGAGTAAATAATAAGAGAGGAACAGAAAGTAGGAGAGAAACACACAAGCAAGGGCAAACAAAAGGAAAACTACACAAAAAGAGAAAGTGCAGGGCAAAAAGCAAACCCTGGCAGCAAACAAACACAACAAAAAACAACAAGAAATGATAACGGCAATATGCGTCAACACATTCAACAACCAGGACAAGTATGACGAAATTACATCAAAACAACCACCACAAAGCACAATAACAACATCGAACCATGCACACATACGCACGCACCTACACACACACACATACACACAGAAATGCATACACACACATACACACACACACATGCACGTGGGAACAGATGACATTTACAAAACTGCATACACACGGGGACTGGATGTAAAAAAGCACATGAGTGTTTATCCCATTATCTTCGATATAAAAGAATAAATCAATCAATCAAATCAAACGCGCAGACGCACGCGCGCGCCCACGTGCATGCATGTACGCACACTCAAACAAATATCTACACACACACACTCTCTCTCTATCTTTGTATCTCTGTGACACCACACACACACACACACACACACACACACACACACACACACACACACACACACACACACACACACACACACACGCACGCACGAACACACGCGCGCACGTACGCACGCACACACACGCACGCACGCACGCACACACACATTCACACACAAACACACACACACACACACACACACACACACACCACGCACGCACGCACGCACGCACGCACGCGCGGCAATAGATGTATGAAGAGTTCTATCCTGGTTTTGACAGGGTAATTGTAGGATCTTTTTGTGGGCATTGTTCATCTTGCTCAAAACAACATCAATCACAGCGTTTGCTAGTGACCCGTCAGTTTTCAATAGTGAAGGGCACACAGAAACTGAACCCTTTTTTGAAGGAAAAATGGAATAGCCCCCCCCCCCCTCTCTGTCTGTCTGTCTGTCTGTCTGTCTGTCTGTCTGTCTGTCTCTCTCTCTCTCTCTCTCTCTCTCTCTCCCTCTTCTCTCTCTCTCTCTCCTCTCTCTCTCTCTCTCTCTCTCTCTCTCTCTCTCTCTCTCTCTTAAAAGAATTGGTAGATTTCCATGCTTTCCTAGCTGTTCTTAGAAGGAGTCCACTGCATTTAGAATATTCAGTCAGTGCTAATTTGCAACTGGATAATAGCAAATGCCCCCCCCCATCCCCCCCCCCCCACCACACACACATACGTTTATTTAGCAAACCAAATCACATGCTCACTCAATAGATGTCTGCGTATGAAATCTGTTCATGTATGGTTTATACAGTACTCTGCCAACATCCACCTCCACCCCCAAAAGTTTCATCTCACAAAACCAACAACCTAAGGACTAACCTCCCCCCTTCCCCTACTCCTCCCATCCACCACCCTCTCCATTCTCTCACCCATCAAGAAAACATGGCTTATTTCAAAAAGCCAAAAAAAAAATATCCCAACCAAACAAACAAAAAACAACAGAGTCTGTTGCCTGTTTAATAGTCAAGAACATCATTGATGTTGATCCAGAATCAGCTGCTTGAGTGTGTTTACATTTATGTTTACTTCTCCATCTCGAGGATTATTTTATCTGGTACTTAACGGCAGCACAGCACAGCACATTTTTGCTCACAAAACAGACAGACAACAGTAGTTCAACGAAGAAAAAGAATTCCATGCGGTGGACACGATCATTTCAACGGAGACGGCACTGGCAAAGCAAACATGCATGCTGAGGGAGACTGCTTGTTCAAGAGCAGAAGTGTGGGTGGACTCTGTCCTCCCACGTGGCGGTGTATGGCAGGGAATAATAGTCTGCCAGTACCACTGCTACTATGGCAGCGTTCTGGTAGGGTTTTTTTTCAAACTTTTTTTTTATTCATTTTTTTGTTACATAGTTATGCAAAATGAAAAAAAAAACATATAAACGGTTTTGTTGACAGTGAACGAGCAAAGAAAAAAAGAAAGAAACTAAGAAACTTAAAAAAAAAAGAAGAAACAAAGAAAGGGAGAGAGACAAGAGAGGGTGAGAGAGAGAGAAAGAAGGGAACAGAGAGAGAGGTCTCATAGGGATATAGAGTTCAGCAGAGTCAGAACATATGTGGGTTGATATATATACACATATACATAGATATAATTTATGTACACCCATATATATATATATATATATATATATATATATATATATATATATATATATATATATATATATATATATATATATAATTAAAACAAAATCAGGTGTGCGTGTGTATGTTTAGTATCAAAGTCTTTTTTTTTCTTCTCTTTTTTGTGCGTTGGGCCTCCACTGGAGAGGGCGTTCTGGTAGTATTTGTGCTGCTGTTTTGTCGTTGTTTTTTTTTGGCGCTTTTGTTGCTACTGCTGTCACTATTGCTGATGTTATCATTTGCGTTACTACGATAGTGAAATTGTTGGATTTTGTTCTTCTTTCTCGTCGTTGTTTTTTATTATCGTTATTGTTGTCCTCTTCGTCACCATTATATTGATATTGTTATAGTGTTTTCAATGTTGTGATCATCATCGTCAATATTTTTGTTATCCTTATCATCATTATTATGCATATGATAACCATTATCTGTATGATAATTGCAAATTATGACTGTTGTTCCTATGATATATTTTCTACGTTTCCTACCATATGTTTTGATGAACACTAATGGTTTTTAGGTTGGTTTGAGGTTTTCTTCTGTAAGGTGAATGATATCTATCTATCTATCTATCTATCTATAATGTATAATATCTATATATATTATATATATATATATATATAATATATATATATATATATATGTATAATATACATACATACATGCATTAGAAAGCAATGAATTCAGTCAGATTTCCCATATTTGTTTATCATAAACATAACATTCTTTAGTCTTTCTTGAGTGAGTTGAATATAAATTCTTCATATTCATATTTTCATATAGAATTATTCATTACTTTACTAAAAAATGATTCTGTCAATATCTATTTTCTCAATAAAGGTTTATTATTTTGTCCTGAATTAGTTTATTTTAAGAACGGCAATTTCCCTTTTAATGTGAAAATAAGATGAACAAATTCCCAGTGGTAGAGCTGCAGAACATGCAACAGGAAATTAATTTCCATTGGAATTGCGTTTGGAAATTTCCCTTTCTTAACACTATGGGGTCGATCTGATTAGTGACCTTCTCTCCTTTCCACACAATCCATCGACGACAGAGCTTCTCTGCAGTTTGGCTTTGTCGCAGGTCATTGAGTAAAATCTGCGATTTTGTGCAAACAGTCGTTTTTGCTATCAGACTATGAGGCAGATTTTTTTTTAAATTGTAAAAGAAAATATTGCTTAGCAAATCTGCCACCTTTACTTCTCAATTCTCCCTTAAAAGTTGGTAAGATAGTAATACCATTGAAGAAAGTTGGAAATATTCAAAGCTTTCAAATTATTTCAGAAAGCTGGCAAAACCATTTCACAAGCGCTAAAAAGATTCCATATGTTATCGCTACAACTAGTAGTACCAGTGTATACCTAATATCAAGTGAGGCAATCACTGCAGGTAACCTCATGTAGGAATTTATCTAAGCACCAGTATTTAAAAAGATGCTTTCATCAACATTAACATTTAAACCTTAAGCATCAAACTTGATGTGCTTCACCAAAACAGTACGTATACTATGAACATGTATATGATTGATACGATATTTATTTCCTTTGAATTTCATCTTCTATACAAAGCCTCATACATTTCTAGAAAGCCACAGCAAAGAGAGGTTCAGTGGCATGTTTGTTTATGTCGCTGTGTGTATACTGGCATGATGTCCATTTTTTTTATTCCTCTGCTCTTCCCAGTCCGCCTTCATCTGTCTTTTCTTCCCTGGGCCAGGAGACAGCCACTTCCGTCTGCTTAATGTGGTGAGGGAAGAGGGACAGTATTGTTTTCCTCAGGCCAGCATCCCTGATTCTTCCTGTTTCTGTGTTTTCTGCATCATCCCGTGTCTGCCATGTGTGTGTGTGTGTGTGTGTGTGTGTGTGTGTGTGTGTGTGTGTGTGTGTGTGTGTGTGTGTGTGTGTGTGTGTGCACATGCATGTGTGCGGTCCTTTGTTCAGTGCCCCCTCTCTCTTTCTTTATGTTCCTGCAAGTCTCCATTTGTTAATCTGTGGCATTGCTTCACCATGTGCATATATTGATGATGTGCTAGTAATATGTAATCTTATTTGAAGCAGCCAGCTAGCTCCTTGACACGGAATGCCATTGCTGCCGGAGTCATCTTTCTCCTGAACATTCCCTCCACATGAAAAAGAAGACATTGCAAACATCCAAACAACAGAGATATACGAGCAACTCAACTCCTTCACATACACACAGGCTACAGACACGCACACACATACGCACACATACACACAAACATACACACACACGTGCACACACGTGCACACGCGTGCACACACCACACACACACACACCTGCACACAACATACACACGCACACACCTGCACACACACACACACACACACACACACACACACACACACACACACGTGCTAACACACAAACA
>CM060318.1:47885987-47895987 GCA_030674155.1 Stramonita haemastoma
GCAATGACAGAGACGAAACAGAAAGGTGACTGATGCCAAAGAGACATAGTTAAAGAAGCAGCGGAAAAAAGGCGCACAGAGGCATAAAAGATCAAAACGCTGGAAAAACCCAGTCATTCAACCTGGCCTGCTATAAATACCAGGATCTGTTATGGGCCTGTGAGGAGCTGATTGTCCAGACTCCAGTTTCCAGGCCTCATAGAGGTTCGGTCAATACAGTTCATTTATGTCCAGAGGTGAACAACTCCTTGTTTTATAAGCAAAACCCCCCATCCCAATACACTAAAAAAAAACGAAGCCAAAACAAAACAAAATGAGGAAAGCCACCAGATGTGTCCCGATATATCTTTTAATGAATTACTTAAAACAACATTGAGAAAAGATCTTTTTACAAAATCGAAAAATATAAGAGAAGCTGGAAAACAGAGAGAAAAGCAAAAAACTAATAAATGAATAGAAACAAAGCAGAAACAACAATAATCTGAGGATAAGGTAAGACAAGGTAGATTTAGTAATGCCTCTTTAACCATTGATTTAAATCAGTATGTTGTCAGATGGTTTTATGTTTGTATATACATATTCAAGATAAAGTCACACTGACAAAGACTTTGCTAACTTTTATATAAGCTAAAATATGTATATAAAAGGAACCTTCAAATCAGTTTGCGAAGGGCCCATATTTTTTCCATTGAAGGGTGTTGCTGTATACTGTTTGAGACAAAAGTGTTGTTCCTGAAATACTGAAGTTTGAATAAATAGTAATATACATACTTTTAGCTTTGTTCTTCTTTCTTAGTATGCGCTTCAATTATGTACTGTGGTGTCAGACAAGATTAAGTCTGACAGAACTAATAAGAACAAACTGCATTAAAAGATACAAGAATGAAACTATGTTCATATCATGATATATCAAACATGATATGATAAAGTAGTCTCTTTAGAATCAACCATGAGTCCAGTTGTCTTCGAAATAATAACAGAAAAGCAAAATCAATATAATCTCTGCTCTTTATGCATCTTCCTACCTCATCTTTTGTTGCTACCCTTGAACATTAGAAAATAAAGCAGAATCATCTCTATTGATTCGATGTTTTTAGTCAATTATCTTTAACAGCACTTTCATGACTCAGACACAACGTGTATGTTGTATTTCGCTCTTTAATGGTCTGTCTTCAAAAAAAGGTCGTCTTTAGTGTAGTCTTAAAATTGCTGTAAGTTTGATTTTCAGGAAATGAAAGTAAGCTTATTTCACCCCACTTTTAATCATTTAGTCCCACTGGATGCCTGCTACACATGAAATCAAATTCAAAGTAGCAGTTTGACTTTCGTCTAAAACAACGTTGTCACAAGTAACTTTCCTAAATGTACTGCACTAAAATGTACAAAAAAAATACTCTACCATCTTTGAAATCTTTGTCAAGCTTCACATTTTGTTCTTGGTGAAATCAACGTGATAAAACTGCTCTAGCATCTTTAAAAAAATCTTTGACAAACTTTCCTATTTTATCATTGATGAATTCCTAACTTTGTAATGCGGTCAGCAGTCATCCAGCCTTACCCCAGTTTCCTTTCCACCTCTCTTCTGTCACGGACATCGTCACGTACAATCCTCTGCACGCACGCCAGGACGGACTGGCTGTCAATAGTCATTTCACAGTGACAAGGGGGATCTCTCCCTCACCACCCCCTCTGCCCACCTTGCGTGTGACCTCTGCTCTAGATGTACCAGCTGCCCTATAGCTATCACACTGTCCGGCCAGGCCACCAGGCTGTCTGCAGGAAAGAGGATGGACGCATAGAGCAAAGAGGATGAAGGGGTAGAGTGAGAGAGCAACGTTGGGTGATGGTGAAAAGGAAACAAAAGGACAAGTAAACAGTACTTGACATCAGTGGCATCAGAAGTGTGATTGCTCAGCCACCATTGCCTATGATACGCCTAGTTTTATAATAATGAGTTTCATACCACCAGCAAACACGACATGTGGGCCAATTTTTTTAAAAAGTAGACAACCATGTTATCCAATATGCTAAAATTCACATATATTTATTTCCTTTGTGTTTCTGCAATAGAATAGACAATAGAAGGCAATATCAAAATGGCTTGTTTTCATGAATTTTCTAAAGTTTTTTTCTGTTGCTTTTGTCTGTTTATCAGTCTTAGAAGTTTTTTAATATATAGTTTTTGTTCCACTAAAATGCTTAAATAGCATTTTTTGCTTATGACGAAGGGCTTTTAATGTATATAGTACATACTTTTGTTCTTTATTTTCTGGGTAACAGGCATACTACAACTAACTAACCAAAACCATAGCTGAAATCACGCCACAAGAAAAAAAAAAAAGTAACGAAAAGGACTTCCTCTTTGAAAAATAAGGAACAGAAAATCGTATCATATAGGAATCGACTGAAACACTCCCAGTGGAAGCTTGTTGCAGCTTCACTAAGGTGTGGTCAGGAAAGTTTGATTGTACCCTGTTCAGGTAAAAAAAAACAACAACCTCCCTGCTCTGCAGCCGCATTGGCCTCTCTCCTGGTCAGACTGTTGGGCACTCTGAACACTTTTCTCTCTTGCAGCCTATTCTCGGGTTGCTAGCTTTAGGTAAAGACTGTCATTTTGTCTTTTGCAGAAAGGAATTGGACTACTTCCTTTTAGGTAGGCTGGTAGCCCGACTGCTTTACCACCTGCTGTCTTGGGAGAACTTTGGTCTGCACTTCACTTTTGATCTGTTTTACACTGTAGGACAAATTGCATACAGACAGACACAGGCAGACAGATGACAACGACATACAGGACAGACATACAGACAGACAGAAAGACACGTGCACAAACAACATAGACACACCACACATACATCATACATCATATATAGATCCATCACATCCATCATCATCATCATACATACATCATCATACATACATACATACATACATCATCATACATACATACATACATACAGCACAGACCACAGACAGACAACAGACAGACAGACAGACAGACAGACATACATACAGACATACAGACATGCATACATGCATACATGCATACATACATACATACATACATACATACATACATACATACATACATACATACAGACAGACAACAGACAGACAGACAGACAGACAGACAGACAATAACACACAGACACACAGACACACAGACACACAGACACACAGTACACACATACATAATACATCACATACACACAACACACAACATCCCACACATACAAAATACGACACAACAACACAACGACAACATACACACCATATCACAATGCACACACCATTACACACACACCGAATCATCACAGAAACATCACATACATACATACATACATACAAACATACATACATACATACATACATACATACTACATACATAAACGCACGCACGCACACCCCCCCCCCACACACACAGTACGCACGCACACACACACACACACACACACACACACACACACACACACACACACACGCACACACACACACTCACACACACACATACAAAGACACACGACAACATAACAAAAACAACAAACACGCGCATACCTACAAATGCACACACCATTATCACACCACACCGAATCACTCCACAGAAACTTCACTCCACACACAGATGAAACACACACCGCTACTTTCACCATTACTATCGTCATCATGACCACTTCTATCATCAGGAACATCACCCATAACAAAGATGATACCAACGGTTACGACAATGACAATGACGACAACAACAGCCTTTTTGAAGATAAAGGATGCAATGCAATGGACTCTGTCAACAGGATGTATATCCTCCCTCCTATAAAACTCTCCTCTCCTCTCCTATACCCTTCTCTCCCCATCCTTCCCACCCATCAACCCCTCCTCACACACACACTCACACATACACTCAGCCTTCTAGTTTTTCCCATTAATCTCCCTCAGGCACATCCATCTCTCTGTGTTGTGACAGCGAGGTATCGTGACAGAGAAATTAAGGGGGAAAAGAAAATGAACTTTTGATTCAGTGGATAGAGCCAAACAGAATAAAACCTAAACAGAATGAAAGAAAATAAAAACCGATATACCATTGAGATTTAAATAAGCTGCTGACGTGTGCGCTTTGTGTGTAACGTGAACAGGAGAGAGAAGGAGAGAGAGAGAGAGAGAGAGAGAGAGAGAGAGAGAGAGAGAGAGAGAGAGAGAGAGAGAGAGAGAGAGAGAGAGAGAGAGAGAAGAAGACAGAAGACAGACAGACAGACAGACAGACAGACAGACAGACAGACAGACAGACAGACAGACAGACAGACAGACAGACAGACACTCTGTCTCTCTCTATTTCTCTCTTTCTCTCTCTCCCCCCCCCCCCCCCCTCTCTCTCTGTCACAAACACACACACACAAATATACACACACGCACGCACGCATGCACGCACGCACGCACACACACACAGACGTTTGTTGTATAAGGAGGATTAACTACGATTAGCAGTAAGTCATGTCATTCTGAACAAGGTTACTGAGTTACAGAAACACGATAATCCCCAATATGTCCACGGCAGTTAACTTGAGCATTGGTTTATACTGTTAGTAGGACATCTGGTAAGTGTGTTTTCTGCAGATGGGATGTGTGTAATGTATGATGCTTTCTGCTTGCCAAGTGACCTTATCGAAAAATAAAACCAAGAAGAAGAAAACATTTTCTTGCTTTATGTTTTTCTGTCTGTCTGTCTGTTTGTCTGTCCGTCTCTGTCTGTCTGTCTGTCTGTCTGTCTGTCTGTCTGTCTGTCTGTCTGTCTGTCTGTCTGTCTGTCTGTCTGTCTCTCTCTCTCTCTCTCTCTCTCTCTCTCTCTCTCTCTCTCCTCTCTCTCTCTCTCTCTCTCTCTTCTCGCTCCCTTTTTCTCTCTCTTTTCCTCTCCGTCTCTGTCTCTCCCCCTCTCTCTGTCTCTCCCGCCCTCTCTCTTTCTCTCTTTATCTCTCTCTCTCTCCCTCTGTCTGTCTGTCTCTCATTTACTTACTTTCGAATTACACTTATACACGCAATAGGTTGCTACATCTCGTTGCCATCCCTATTTTCTGTAAACCAGCATGGGTGAACATGTGTAGGTGGCTTGCTGAAAGTTGTGTCTTTCTAGAGTTCAAAACGGACTAAAAAAAACTTCTTTTGTACTTCTATTCTTTTATTTGAATCCTATTATTTCCCCCATGGATTGCAAAAGACACAGAACAGAAGACCCCTCGCTTCAAAAAAGAACGAACGGCTTTGACTTGACTTTTTGTTGTTTGAAAATGAAGACACACTTTTTGCCCAGATCTTCTTAGGGGTTTTATGTACGAGCAAACTGAGCCCGTATTCTCATTTTGTTTTATTGTCGTACGTCAATGTGTCTGTCTCTTTGATAGTGGTTAGAGTTTAATGTCAGACTATCATTGGAAAGAACTCTTTTCCTTTCAAAAAAAAGAATCTGGCAGATGTTAGATATGCGTGTTGCCTTTTTGAATGTGATAAGAGTGACTAAGTACAAGTTTCAGAGGGATAGAAAAGAAAAGCAGATATTGTATTGTATTTAGGAGATAAGAGCCCGAGTATTTACTCAAACAAAAATAAAATGCAGAAAAAGACAATAGCAACAAACAAAACCCCAGCCAATTGAGAATGATTATTTTGGTTGAGAAAGAATCCACATCATAACAATAAAATGTAATTTCAAGTACGTCGTAAAAATAGTGCTTTTTCCTGTATTTCGCTTTTCTAGTTGCACGTTTTTAAACTACCCCTCCCCTCTCTTGACATTTACATTGATTCACTCATCTATAAATTTGGCTAAAAAAACCCACAACAAAACAAAACAGAAATGTGTCACCGTGGTGTGTGTGTGTATGTGTGTGTGTGTGTGTGTGTGTGTGTGTGTGTGTGTGTGTGTGTGTGTGTGTGTGTGTGTGGTGTGTGCGTGTGCGTGTATGTGTGTGCGTGTGTGTGTGTGTGTGTGTGTGTGTGTGTGTGTGTGTGTGTGTGTGTGTGTGTGTGTGTATGTGTGTGTGCACTGGTAGAGGCAAGTAGCCAGTGATTCGACCCTCTGGAAGCATGACGAGTGACCGTCAGGCTTTATCTCAGATAGCTGCACTGCATCATGTGTGTCCCGCGAGAATAGCTTTATCTTGGCCATGACACACAACAGCACTTAGCATTGGGGCATGGCAGGAGCAGGAAGACAGAATCTCAAAGAGGGAAGGGAAGGGGTGGTGACAGGATGCAAGCACAGATGCCAAAGAAGCACACTATCTCGCTCTGATTGAAGCGATTAACCACACGAGGTAGAAGATTGGGTTCTCTTTTCTGTGATGATAACACCACTGTCACACGATTGAGAGAGAGAGAGAGAGAGAGAGAGAGAGAGAGAGAGAGAGAGAGAGAGAGAGAGAGAGAGAGAGAGAGAGAGAGAGAGAGAGAGAGAGAGAGAGAGAGAGAGAGAGAGAGAGAGAGAGAGAGAGAGAGAGAGAGAGAGAGAGAGAGAGAGAGAGAGAGAGAGAGAGAGAGAGAGAGAGAGAGAGAGAGAGAGAGAGGAGAGAGAGAGAGAGAGAGAGAGAGAGAGAGAGAGAGAGAGAGGAGCACGTCGCTAAATTGCCATCTCTGCATACGTAAATCTATTAACAGCTACCAATCGCTTAAGTTTTGCAATGTCATGTTTACACCATGTTGAATAATATTATTTTCCGTGATTTTTGCTTACCTTCTAAAATCTACTGAAACATATGAACAGAAAACAAAAACAGAGACTACAAAAAGGGAAAACTAACCCTGAATGAAGAGTCTTGTTTTCAAATTGCAGCGATCCTCTCGATTTAAGATGATGTGTAACCTGAATCTTGAATTACTGTGGTATATAGGCACGTATTAATCTGTGAAATTGAGCAAAAATGTAGGAAGAAAAAAATAAAGGGCACAAACAACATAATTACACAGAGAGAAAAAAGGTGGTGAAAATGTCCATACACAGCAACATCAACTACAACACGATGTTATAAAATAGAAAACAGTGTATATGTTACATTTCAACAGAATTGATTGAAAAACAGAAGCTGAGAACAATAAAAAAAAAACACGAAACAAAGGTGCAAAAACAACCCTACAAAACTACATACTACTTTACAGCAAGGATGAATACAAGAAAAAAATGAACACAAAAGAAACAGAAGGGTGGGATGGGGGGGGGGGGGGGGGGTAGGGGACAAAGACAGAGATAAAGCGTAATAAACCATAGTGTATTGACAGAATTTCATAACACAAGACAGAAAATCAGACAAACTTAAAAAAAAAGAAAAACAGTATAACTACATTATTACATAAAACACAAAGGTTACAGCAAAGACACAGACAAAAGATAATACAGGACAGAAAATGTAGAAAATAGAAAAACAAACATAAAGGGGGAGAGAAACAAAACAAAGATGACAGACGAACAAATAGATCACACACTGACTGGAATGATGAAAAAGAAGAGAAATGAAAACTTAACACAAGAAACCCCCACTCCTACCCCATCACCAAAAACAACAAAAAAGAGGAAAAAAAGCAACAAAAGCCCCAATAACAAACACCACAAATAAAAACAACAACACAATATACAAAGAAATAACGAAAACATAAAGATTAATTGAAAAAGAGTGAAAGCTGAAGGAAGCATACATCAGACAACAGCAAACATAAACCATGACTCAACTGACAGAGGGAAAATGATAAAAGTGACGAAGTAGGGAAAAAAAACACACAAACAAAGGCAACAAAACCAAAACCATCAATAAGAAATTGCACAAGAACGTCGAACCAGCCAGATAACAAAGAAACAATAACAAAACTGACAATATCAATGGCAACATACCTGACAGCTAATCAAAAACATACATAAATACAGAAATACAGAAGGGGGGGAGGGGATGGGGCGGAAAAGCCAAGTGGTCAGAGCGCTGTGATCGCGATTTGACGACCTGGGATCGACCCGGGTTCGAGCCACCACCGGGACGCCCGTTCAAGGGATTTTTTTCCCTGGAGTTAACATCAATACTGAATCCATTCCTCTGAAAGCCTTAAATTAAAAAAAAACCCATGCACACCGGTGTCGTGATTAGAGAGACAAACAGACAGACAGACACAGAGATAGACAGGCAGGCAGACAGAGAGACAAACAGATAAACAGGCAGGGAGACAGATACACATACAGACAGGCAGGCAAAGAGATGCAAAGAATGATACTCCCCAATTTCCTGCACCCGATTAGCCAAGCGGATGTGGCTGTCTCCCTGCCCAGGACGAGATAGATGGAGGCTGGAGGAGAGCAGAGACAGGGACATTGTCATCATGCAGTGCACAGCAAGAGAAAGGGACATTGTCATCTGGCAGTGTGCACAGCACAGAGAAAGGGACATTGTCATCATGGCAGTGGCACGCCATAGAAGGACTGTCATCATGGCAGTGGCACAGAGAGAAAGGGACATTGTCCATCATGGCAGTGTAGTGTGCATAGCACAGAGAAAGGGACATTGTCCATCATGGCAGTGTGCACAGCACAGAGAAAGGGACATTGTCTATCATGACAATAAACACAGCACTGAAAGCGGACAGCCATATACAGACCCCTAGACCTCTGGAACAAAAATAACCTCCCCCTCCCATTTGTTCCATGCATGATGACTAAATCTGAGACACACGCACACGCGCACGCATGCACGCATGAACGCATGAACGCACGTGCACACACACACATACACACCACACAAATACCAACATATTATAGTTAAACAGTGCGTCTAGAATATCGCACCTGCGTAAAAAGCCGTTATTCCCAAATCACCCATAGTATAGCGAGTTTGCTCCGGGTGGAAGGTGGCTGGAACCCTCAAAATACTTATGATTTTAGTGGTTCAAATCTATTCCTAGCTTTTAACTACAAAGGGACATATTAGGATAAACCACTGCTACATGTCAGCTACGTTCTCTTTAAATTCATCTGACACACAAGAAAGAGCTGCTTGCACACCTATGAGAAAGATGCCATTTCAGACATTTTTATTATGGAACTAATTTTGTTTGAATATGAATTTCTCTTCTATATACTGTTTTATCGATTTAAAAAAAATCATTTCATTACCATGTTGCAAAGTACATATCATCAGGGCTGATTTTTTCCCTGTATCAATGTATTTTAAAAATGGTATGTTGCCTCCGAATGTGAATACCGCAGACCCAATGCACAACAGCAAAATTTACTACAGGAAATTGATGTCCATGGAAATTGCATGCGGAATTTGCCCTTTTAAACACTAAGCAGTCAGTTTGATTGATGATCTGCTATCAAATCACACAATCCATTTACCACAGAGCTACCCAGGCTTATGGCTTTGTGCATGCAGTTCGTAGAGTGAAAATCTGCATAGTTTGATATAAGCGGTATTTTCCCCCTTGCATTAAGGGGTAAAGATATATTTTTTAAAGACTAGAAAAGAAACACTGCTTAACAAAATCGTTGCTTTTATTTTTCAGTTTAGTATTGATTTTATACTTGCTCTTTATTGGAGAGCCAGTTAAATGTTTGTATAACGTGACAGTCACTGTAAGTTTCATTTATTTTAGAACTCATGCAAGTGACATAGCCAAGCACAAACATTCAAACACTTTCAAATCTAAACCTTAACTAAAGCATCATTGGCTTAATGTCAAAGCACGGATGTTATAAACATGTATCAGATTGAGAGAAAGTTCTGTCATTTGAATACCATTCTTCCATGCTGAATCTCATACATGACTGACATGAAGATAGAAGGAAGGAGAAGAGAGTCCTGGGGTTGTCTGTTTATGTCACTGGTGAGCAGTGTGTGCTTTGGAACGATGTCCATATTTTGTTCCTCGATTTCCTCCCCCCCCCCCCCCCCCAGCCTCCATCTACTTTCCCTCCCTGGACCAGGAGACAGCCGCTTCCGTTAGGTTAATGTGGTGAGGGAAGAGGGACAGTATTGTTTTC
>CM060318.1:47900987-47905987 GCA_030674155.1 Stramonita haemastoma
CAAGTATATATATTATATAAGAGAGAGAGAGAGAGCAGAGAGAGAGAGAGAGAAGAGAACGAGAGAGAGAGAGAGAAGAGAGAGAGAGAAGAGAGAGAGAAGAGAGAGATGAGAGAGAGAGATGAGAAGATGAGAGAGAGATGAGAGAGAGATGAGATGAGATGAGAAGAGAGAGAGAGAGAGAGAGAGAAGATGAGAGGAGAGAGATAGAAAAGAGAGATAGAGAGAGAGAGATGAAAGAGAGAGATGAAGAGAGAATACATATTCGTAACCTAACAGCTCTTCTTATTGAAAAAAAAAAAACCCACCGAAACTACTCCAACACCTTAACATCCTTAAAAACCAATAGCAATTATTGTGATGGAAGGTTGACTTTGTGGTATGGTGCGCAATCATCTGGCTGTGCCCTAGTTCACGTTCTGCTTCTCTGCTGTCAGGGACCTCGTCACTTGTGTCCTGTGCACACGACAGGGCTGGCTGTCAATAGTCATTCTGTAGTGACAAGAGTAATCTCTAACGCCTCCCTCCCCCCTCCCCACCATAGCACCGTCACTGTCCACCTCGCGTGTGACCTCTGCCCTGGTTGTATCGGCTGCTCTATCAGCTCACCAGACTGCTATGTGGACAGAGAGTGGACAACAGAGGAGGGAGGAGGTAGAAGGACAAGTGTAGAGAAATGGGGGTTGGTGGTGAGAGTGGAAAAGGATAAGCAGATGTCATCTGGTATCAGCAGTATCAGAGTGTGTGTTTTAGCGGCGCTGCCTTTTGATACATACGCTTCTATGATAATGGGTTTTATATCACCAGCCAGAATCATAGGTAGGCCAAAAGGTAAAAAAAACGGTTTTATTGATGCATGAACTATACCAAAGTGAGGAACATCATTTATTATCCTTGCAGAGAAAAAAAAACGATGACTTTTTTTCAACATTAACAGCTGTTAGGACAAAAACATTGAACAAATCTGGGACGTAGACTCTCACCCTCACTTCAGTCTGTACTGTTTTAACTTGGGGTTGTACAGTTGCATTGCAAAACAAAATGAAAAGCGATATATGACCTTCAAGTTTGATTTTTTTTAATTAAATAAAGGCATGCATTTACTATAAAAAAGAGCATGCGGTAGGTTTCTGAATTGAACTTTCTTTTTCACAAAAAAGGGATAGGCAATCTTTATGAAATAGCAACTGACAAAATGAATCCAAATTAGTTCTTGTTTTAACTTTTACGAGCAACATGGGCTCTGGTTAAGTGTACCGTATGCTTTGCTTAACTCCTTTGTTGCAAAAAGCTCACAAGCTTTTCCTCTTTCTCTGATCTACAGTCAACATTGGCTTCTCTTATTGTCATGTGGTGATGCTCTGAAAGCCTTTTTCTCTTTCAGATGGTTCTAAGAGGACCACCCTGAGGTAGGTAAGATTGGGGACATATTTTTGTCTTTTTTAGTAAACGAGTTATTAATGACTATTAGATTGGGCCGCCAGTTCCGATCCTTTGGTTAAAGCTTCCACACTGTGAGACACATCAGCCAGAGAGAAGAGAAGAGAAGAGAGAGAGAGAGAGAGAGAGAGAGAGAGAGAGAGAGAGAGAGAGAGAGAGAGAGAGAGAGACGAGACAGACAGACAGACAGACAGAGACAGAAGAGACAGACAGACAGACAGACAGACAGACAGACAGACAGACAGACAGACAGACAGACAGACAACAAACAAACAAACAAACAAACAAACAAACAATCACAGACATAGAGAGACACATAGACACACATAGGTAGACAGACAGATGAGATATAAACACAAAGGCACACAGAGACAGACAGACAGGCAGACAGGCAGACAGACAGACACAACAGATAGACAGGCAGACAGACAAACAGACAAGACAGTGCCGCCCCAAGCCATCATCCCCCACCTCTCTTTTTCCTCCATCCAACACAAACGCTGTTTAGGTCTTTATTTCTGTTGACGCAGCTTTCAGTGTTCTCAACGCTTCATTTCCTTAAAGGCCGCTCTCTCCAAACACTCCAACCTCTGTCAATGGGAGAGATTAAGCAATAGGGACAGACAGACAGACAGACAGACAGACAGACAGACAGACAGACAGAGGAGAGGAGAGAGAGAGAGAGAGAGAGAGAGGAGAGAGAGAGAGAGAGAGAGAGAGAGGAGAGAGAGAGAGAGAGAGCTGAGACAGACAGACAGACAGACACAGACACAGACCAGACAGAGATAGAGACATAGACAGAGACAGAGACAGAGACAGAAGACATAGAGAAATAGGGAGGCAGGAAGAGAAAGAGAGAAAGAGACAGACATACTAAAAGAGACAGAGAGACAGAGAGGCAGAGAGACATAGAGACAGAGAGACAGAGACAGAGACAGAGATACAGACAGAGAGAGCGTCGAATTGTTAACACAGAAAGACTGACACATTGACAATAGACTGCTAGATTCCCTTGGATATGTCCAACAGAGATAAAGAAGTAACACCTGGCCATCAACATGAAATTCTAAATAAAGAATTTTTTTTTAAAGTAAAGTTTTACTGAAGGCTGCCGCAAAACGACTTCGGGGATTGTCGCTGGGTGTGTTTGTGTTTCCGTAACCCACAGAACACTGACATGATGTATGGGATCTTTAACGTGCATATTCGATCTTCTGTATGTGTATATACATGAAGGCAATTAAAGAACTGGCAGGTTTGCACTTGTTCACCTGAGAGATGGTAAACATCTCCAAACTTTATTCACCAGACGCTGGGAGATGCAAACCCACGACTTTATAGACCCATGGGTTGAGGTCGAACGGTCTTAACCACTCGGCCATGGAGTCTGTCATAATAGCTATGATATTGACACAAGGTAATATATTTCCACCCAATATCCGGCCAAACCATCAACTGACAAAGTAATCAAGCAACAAAAAACAGCAAAAAACAAAAAAAAAAAAAAAACACACAAACAAACAAAGCAGCCTCTTACCTTATTGCAAATTTTGGACCTCGAGAACGTGATGAACAGTCCCTTACCTTATAGCAAACTTTGGACCTCGAGAACATGACAACAGCCCCTTACCTTATAGCAAACTTTGGACCTTGAGAACGTGACAAACAGTCCCTTACATTATAGCAAACTTTGGCCCTTGAGAACGTGACGAACAGTCCCTACATTATAGCAAACTTTGGCCCTTGAGAACGTGACGAACAGTCCCTTGCCTTATTGCAAACTTTGGACCTTAATAACGTGACGAACAGCCCATTACCTTATTGCAAACTTTGGACCTTAATAACGTGACGAACAGTCCCTTGCCTTACATGCAAACTTTGGACCTTAAAACGTGCCGAAAGCCCCTTACCTTATTGCAACTGGACTTGAGAACGTGACGAAAAGTCACTTACCTTACAGCAACTTGAACCTGGAGAATGGTAGGTAATCTCTCCAAGGTAGACGTCCAGTCAGTCAAACAAGAAGCACTTGCAAAGCTCAGGATCAGGTTCTCAGATGCCAGACTGTTCTCACTTGCATGCTCTGCACTGTGTATTCAGGTCTGAGGCAGCTCTTCATTGATTGCGCCACCCTGCTGACGACAGTAACAGATGGAGATGGATAGGGGAGAGAGAGGTGGGCGTGGTGGTGGTAATGGTGGTGGTGGTGGCGGTGGTGGCTGAATTAAAGAGGAAAAAAAGACGCAGAGACAGTGACTGAGAGTAAATGGAAAGTGTGTGTGTGTGTGTGTGTGTGTGTGTGTGTGTGTGTGTGTGTGTGTGTGTGTGTGTGTGTGTGTGTGTGTGTGTGTGTGTGTGTGTTTGTGTGTTTGTGTGTGTATGTGATAGAGGGAGGGGGTAGACAGACAGACGAACAGACAACCAGGCACAGAGAGAGAGAGAGAGAGAGAGAGAGAGAGAGAGAGAGAGAGAGAGAGAGAGAGAGAGAGAGAGAGAGAGAGAGAGAGAGAGAGAGAGAGAGAGAGAGAGAGAGAGAGAGAGAGAGAGAGAGAGAGAGAGAGAGAGAGAGAGAGAGAGAGAATAAGAAGAGACACACAGAAACAAGAGGTTAGAAGACAGGGACATAGTGGGGGCATAAACAAGGACAAAGAAATGCATAAAGCGTCGTGGCCAGTATATCATTCAAGTGAACGTGAAAAGTCTTTTTAAAAAATATTTCTTCACCTAGAGCTAAGAGGTTTACTAAATGGTAAGATTTTGCGTATAATAATAATAATAATAATAATAATGAACGTTTACGCACCAGTAAGGTAGCCACTTTCAGACTTCAGTGGTGATTGCTGAACTAACCAGTAGGCACGCCGCGTTCTTTTAGATTTTATCGTAAGTTCCTACTGGTGTTCAATGGCCTACATTTCCGAAAGGCAGGAAGGGGTTTAATCTGTGCACAAAATGTTTATGGTATCATCAGGAGCACTTACGGAGGAGCAGAGTTTGTGCCGATGTTAGCTCCAAGGCAAAGTTCCTTCGAATGGAGTCCCGGTGATGGCTTGAATCCGGGCTGTCAAATCACGAGCCAAACGTTCCGGCCACTAAACTATTCCGTCCCCTCCTACTGTGATAAAATGTATAAAGTAAAAGGTGTTCCCATAACCTATGTGGTAGTAGGGGAGCGAGGCGTCAGATACCTCACTTATCCAGGGGCCAGCATATTAAGAGCGGCGCCCATCTCCTCTCCTTCGCTGCTGTACCTTCCCTGACCCTAAATAGGGAAGGTATCCATTTTCAAGTGGGTGAACTGTGGGCCTGTGCTGAAGACAAGTCGCGCAAACGGTCAACATATTGAGGGTGGCTCCCGGCCATTTTGTCGGCCTTGTTGTTTTACCTTCTCAGATCCTAAAGAGGACACGAACTGTAACCCATCTGAGAATCAACAACTCTCAATGCTGCTTAACTTTAGCCTGGGGAGAGCAAATGCTCTGAACACCGAGTTATCCATCCTCATGCTATCTTTGATTAATCTTCAAACGCATTCATAATTAGAAGGGACAAAGCAAAAC
>CM060318.1:47915987-47920987 GCA_030674155.1 Stramonita haemastoma
GCTTTGTGATCATATTAATTTTGTGTTGATGTCTTTTGTTATTATTTGTTTGGGTTTTGTGTTGCTTTCATAGGAAAGAGCATGTTACTCTGGGCCAAACACTGTCTTTCCCTCTGTGTGTGTTTGTGTTTGTGTGTGTGTGTGTGTGTGTGTGTGTGTGTGTGTGTGTGTGTGTGTGTGTGTGTGTGTGTGTGTGTGTGTGTGTGTGTGTGTGTGTGTGTGTTTATGTGTGTGTGTGTTGTGTGTGTGTGTTGTGTATGTGTGTGTGCGCGTGTGGATGTGTGTGTTTGTGTGTATGTGTGTATGTGTGTGTGCGTGTGTGTGCATGAGTGCATGTGTGCATGTTGCAGTGGTAATATGGAAAACACATTTTGTGCAAAGGACACTGGCAGTGAGTGAAAGAGAAACCAAACATGTTTTTTAGAACAATATTGTTTTCCAGCGAAAAAAACAACCAAAACACAAAAAAGCAATTACGTTAGAGCTCATTCTATTTGAACAAACACAAAACTCTCTCCAGTCTATTTTGATAAAACTCCACCTATGAATCTAACACCAAAAGATTAAAGCCTTAGGACCCCTACCTGCTGAGGGTTAACGGGGAATCTGGTAAGCACGTGATGGCTGTTGTCAAGGTAACGCCATGCCATTCTCTCCTCTGCCTCCCTGTCCTCAGCTGTCACACTGCTGGCTTCTCACTGCTGGAGACTTGGCCCTGCCAGTTGTCTGAGATGATTGGGGAGCAATAAAGGCTGGTTTGAGGATATGAGCTCTGTGGGGTTTTTTGGTTGGTCAAGTGATGATGGTGGAAAACTGGAAATGTTTGGATGTAGTTATGTTGAATTTTGTTTTTACCTTTTTGTTTCCTGGCTAGCTTCCGCCTCGCTTGCTAGTTTGAGTTTGGCTCTTATGTGGACTTTTTCTTTTTGCTGTGGGGATGTTTTTAATTACCGTTTCCATTCTTTTGTACTTGTAGATTATGTGTTTTTTTCCGCCAGAAATTCAAACCCAACCATCCCAAACCCATGCCAAAAATATCTGGTTTCTGGAATTTTAGGAAGAGAAGGAGTTCTTTGAAAAGTGAGGTATAATTCTTCCTGCTGGAATCAAGGAAAAGATTAAATTTCCTTGATGGCTATCAAAAAGAAGGACACAAGATAAAACAAATCTAAGCACTAGGGTCTTAATTGTTTTGCTTTGAATAGAATGTGAAGAAATCTAGTCAAAAGTGTAGAGATAACAAGTTTAAAGGTAATCTCTTTAATATATTGACTACGTTTCTTTCAAAAGGATTGATTAGTTTTAACAATGTTTCTATTCAGCTGATAAATAAAAAAAATCCTTCTGCTTGACAGTGAAAGACACTATAACCTATTAGCTTGTTGATGCACCAATAGGATTTGAGTCCGTGTGTTTCTTATCTGAATAAAAATTTGTTTCAACCAATATGAAGAAAAGTGCAGTTTAAAGAGGTGAGGGAAATCATCTTGGTTACTCTGTTTTGACCGTTTACCAGAATGAAAAACTGGCAGTTCCACCAATCTTTTGGTCATTTGTTTGATTGTTTGTTTGCTCACTCTCTCTTTCCATTCTTTGTTTGCTGCTGGTGAAGTGGGGGCATGCTGAACTAGGGTATTTCTATCTCTCTGTCAGTTTGTCTGTCAATCTGTTGGCTGGCTTGTCTGTTTATTTATTTGTTTAATGATCTGGAGCCATGCTGAGCTCCTGGGTTTGTTGTCAAGGCAACGCCATCCCATTATCTCATTGGCCTGTCATCAACACCCTGCCTGCTGTGTTTTCACTGTCACACAGCCCCCTCTTCCCCAAATTGATGCTGGTGTTTGTTTGTTTGTTTGGCTTCTGTTTTTTTTCTTTTAGATGGGCGAAAAGGAAAGGGGATTTTTCATTGACTGAAAAGGATAGTGTGTATTTACAGGTTAAAAGAAAATTGATGAAAACAATTTTATTGTCATCAAAACGATTTGACAAAGACTCAAAGGACTGAAAATGAAAAAAAACAACACAATCTCTAATGACATAATATGGTTTGGGGGCATCTAACATGAAAGAAACGCACTGACATTTGCACTAAGAAATCGTCTTGATTTTTGAACGAACGAACGAACGAACGAACGAACGAACGACACACACACACACACACACACACACACACACACACACACACACACACACACACACACACACACACACACACACACACACACACACACACACACACACACACACACACACACACACACAGAAAGCCATGCGTAAAACGCGTAAAGTTAATTTTGTTCAATATATTTTTCTTTGATATATACTGTTGTTTGATAACTAATACATAAAACGAAAGTTAATTTTATAATCCATTAAATGAACATGGCTGGAAGATTTCCAGCTCGTAAATGAAATAGAAGGGGACGGGATAGCTCATTGATCAGAGCACTCGCTTTCCCCAAGCTACGGTTAAGCAGCATCGAGCTTGGATACCAAGTGGATGGGTGACTGTTTGCGCACCATGGCTTCAGTGTCATCCCCCAGTTCACCCAGCTGTAAATGGGTACCTGCCTTCTTTAGGGTCAGGGAAGGTAAGGCAGCGAGGGAGAGGAAATGGGCGCCGCCCTCATTATGCTGGCTCATAGAGAAGCTGAGGTCTCTACTTCCTTGCTCCCCTACGACCACATAGATTAAAGGACACCTTTACCTTTTTAAACTTTTAACTGAAATAGCATCCAGGTAAGTAAATCATTCTGGTGCTGTCAGTCATATTTCAAAACATGTGTGGCCTTTGTCTTATGTCAGCTAACAGGGACATCCTGTTTACCCAAGACTTGTTGTCATGACAATAAAGTTTCATTTACTTTGTTTGCTTAGTATCAGTGTTGAGTCTGCTGTGTTACCTGTATCTAGATCTAGCTGCAAAGGATGGTTTCATGGGAGTTCTTGAAAACTGTGACATTTGTCTGAGGTGCTCAGTTCTTTCTGCTTTCCTTCCATTTTGTTGTGCTACGTTGAGCAGATTTGCAATTTTCTCCTCTCTTTTTTCTACGTTTCCTCGTTTAATTGTAGTCTAATCGACATCGAATGTCTAGTGTGTTACACCGAGTAGTGTGCTGAGGCAACCACTTAAAAATTTCGTAGCATTTTTTTCATTTTGTCTTATATTTCGAGGATAAGGAAATAAGCACTCGTGAGCTTTTTATTACCTCCAGTCACCAATTTCATTCAGTTTTTGTAAGTTTTGTCATCCACAAATAGCGGTAACACCGTGAACTGTAGTACCACTGGCCAAGCACGTGTTCATTTTTATATCATCACGGTACCGGTAATCGATCAAAATAATGATAATGCTAACCCAAACCCAGTCCGTTTACAGACTATAGGACGAACTTGCACAATACCCTCCCTTCATGATTCGAACTTGTGGGGTCACACAGACCACAGAGGTGTCCTGCACAGTTGACCTGGTCATCTGAAAACACTCCTTACCTGTCAACTTAAAATGGATCATGCTATTTATTTATTATTTATTCATTTATTCTTTTATATCCAGGATAACAGAATAAGCAATCATGTGCTTTTTTTCATCCGGTCCCCGTGTGTATGCAGTTTTGTAAATATTGTCATCTGTTCCCACCGGCACACGATGGCCTACTCTTACGAAAAGCGGAACAGGATTTAACGTGTGCGCAAGATGTTCTGCGTGCGTTCGCACACGGGGCCTCGGTTTAAAGTCTCATCCGAAGGACTGCTACACGTTGTGACGCCACTGTATCACTGGTCCCCCAAAGCCCACTAAGGTCTTTGTGAAATTCCGCCAAAAAGTAGAAGAAAAAAATCATACGAAGTTTTTTTTTTTTTTTTAAACCTAATCAGGGATGGGGAACGGAAGGAGAGTCGGGGTTAGGGGAGGGAGGAGGGGGGGGGGGGGGGCGGAGTGGACTGAAAGGAGAAACGATGGTTTCTTCTTTCATTCCACGTATTATGCTTCTTCTTTGTATTTGAAAATTATGGCACTAACGGAAATAAGATTGGCCAGGTCACAATTCCGCTGTCACATATCATTTCAGCCTGTATGAACCTGTCATGTGCACTGATGTTATCCCTTTAATTCTGACACTCGACAATTTAATTCCTTCATCTGATGAATCATTTTTAAATGCCGTTGCATCAAAAGGACATTCTTCTCTGAAATAAGAGACTGAGACATAGAGACAGAGATAGAAACAGAAAGAGAGAGAGAGAGACAGAGACAGAGACAGTCAGAGAGGCTCAGACAGAGACAGACAGACAGGCAGACAGGCAGACAGAGAGACAGAGAGACAGAGAGAGACAGAGAGAGACAGAGAGACAGAAGAGAGACAGAGAGAGACAAAGAGAGAGACAGACAGACAGACAGACAGACAGACAGACAGACAGAGACAGACAGACAGACAGACAGACAGACATACAGACAGACAAACAGACAAACAGACAGACAAACAGACAAACAGACAAACAGTTTCATGCTGTGTTTTTCAATCTCCCCTCTCACTGCCATCTGACGCTGATGCCTGCAGATTGTAACGGAAAGAAACCCTGTCCTCATTAACCTGGGAAAGACAATCAGGCCCAGGAGAGCAGATCCCACTTGAAGGAAGAACTCTTGCCCGCTTGGATTTAATAACAGTTCCTGAGCATTGGGTGAAACACTCCACTTCGTTACTGACCAAAAGAAAAAGAGTTTTCACCTGCAAGGTAAAGTTAGCCTATCTTCTCAAATGGCAAACTGTTTTATGTTAAACGTAATTGGATGTAGATCTATTAAGCTAACGAAATAACTAATCCTTGCTGATTTTTTTTTCTTTTACTGCTGTCTGTCATGAAATCCTCCAACGGTTGCAGTGTTAAGAACATGTTTTTGTAAGCTTTGTTATCAAACTTCTGGCTAATTGAGTCCAGAATAGAGCACCGTATATATATTGTAGACAAAAGTTCAACAGCTTTTGCGTTTTGGG